>CAKJTW010000058.1:1875000-2500000 GCA_917880005.1 Nanger dama | reverse complement strand
ACACAATCCCTCCTGAAACTGTAGATGAGAATCTGTCCTCTTGCCTTTTTCATCTTCTAGGGAAATGCCTTTTCCTTCATTCCTTGGCTGTGACTCCTTCTCCATCTTCAAAGCCATCAGCAGAGCATCTTCAGATATGTTTCTGACTCTGGGCTCCCTACCTTCATTTTTTAAGGACCCTGGTGATGACATTGAACCCATCTGGATAATCCAGTCTAATCTCCTCTCAATATCCTTAAAACAATCACACCTTCAAAGCCCTTTTTTTTGCAATATAAGGTGGCATGTGGTGAGGCATTATTCTGCCTACCACAGTCCTTTACAGTTTATTCTTCACACAGCAGTCAGCGTGTAAACTGTTCAGAGCCCCCAGGTACTTTTCAATCAACTTCCTTCTCACTGTTCCAGGGGTGGATGGTATCAGCAAGCATGTGCTTGCCTGCTTGCATCCTTCAGAGACAGTCTCAGTTTTTCCAGCCTTCTGTTAATGCCACTGGTTTTCAAACCAGCTAAGGGGACTCATTGCCCTTGTATCAGACCGTGGGGCTGAGGTTCCTAACATATGGCTGGAACCTCTCCCTCCCAGGGAGAATCTCCCCACCCATGATATCTCCCTCTTCTTCTGTGTCTCCTGGTAAGGGCATGGGTCCTGACCCAATCACTTTTCTGCCTTTCTACCTTACTCCCTGTGGATCTTTCTTTACAACCTTGGTTGTAGAGTAGCCTTTCTGTCCATCTCCAGGTTGTTTTCAGCAAGAGTTGTTCCACATGTTCATGTATTTTGATGTGTTCATGGGGCAAGGTGAACAGACCCACACATGTACATGCGGTTTCCATAGCTGCAGTCAACATGTGCATGAAACTTATGCTTTTAAAATAAAACTTTCCCCTGTGTCTGTGGTCCTTTATAAGTGATTATGTTGAATTACTCTGTTGATAATCTATAATTCACTATGCCATTATTTTTGTATTATGTCTTTCTGAATAATTATATGTCTACTTCTCTACTCATCTCCTTATAGTTTATTTTATTGGAGACAGTCGCATAATAAATTTTGAACACTATAGGAACAATAATAATATGTATTTTATGGCTTTTGCTTTGTGTTTTAATCTTTTTTCTTAAGATATTTTATCAATTTAAACACTGCCTTTAAAAAAATGTACAGGATGTTACAAGCATCAAGAGCTTACAAAGAGTGTCTTGTTTACTAAGTAATCTGGGAGTCAGCTCACTTTCAGTGCTTGAATTAGCCAAGAATCCATTTATTTGAGTGTCACCCTTTAGTTCATTTCTCTCTTTAGGATTTGCTAAATCTGACTCTACCATGAGTTCAAAGCTTTGCTTTCTCTAATTTTTAAATTATATATAATACTTGTATAATAAGATTACTATTGAAGCAAATTTTGAAATTCAGATCAGAGTTGGATTTGATTTCAAACTTATATAATATGCTAGAATGGCATTCTTCTTGCCACCATTTTGAATGGTTCAGTAGCAAAAACGAAAGTAAAACAGAATGTGTTGCCCAACTCTGTATATATTTTATAAAGAGAACTAAGGAAAACCTGTTTGTAACACTTGAACTCTTATCCGTTTCTCAACTGTGAATGAATCAAGACAGTAGAAATCACACTGTTAGAGAGTGTATTTGGAGAACTGTTTCTGTGCTCTGAGTCCCTATGCACAGAGGGAAATAAGGTGGCCATCTTCTGTTCCCGTGTTTAGCTTCAAAGGTTCCACATGATTAAGCTTAAAATACAGTCCCTACAGTGATAACCACGAAGAACTTATGACTGACACAAATCTAAGAAAAAAAAATTAAAAGGTCATTAACTCAGCCCCTCTATTCTGAGGAACCTAAATGGCAAGACATTGGTGATAGTTCCCACAAAGTAAGTCTTGTTAGGATTACCTGCCCTGCCAGCATTAGGGAAGCTAAGTCCACCTAATTTAAGAGTTAATACTCTAAATACTCAAGTAAATAAATGTTTTACCTATTTGAAATACATAGTGTGGGACAATTTTGGTTCACAGAGTGATTAAAATATAGAAATAAGTAAATGTAAATTGCAATTCAAACTAACATGTCTTTTAAACTGCAGCAGCATATTTGTAGTGATTTTAGTAGCATGATGCAGTTGGGGGAAAATCACATATAGTTACACAGAGCTAGATTGAACTACAAAGTTAACAGTTTGAAGAACATCCAAGATGGGTGTTTTGCAAGACCTTTATGATTGTGAAATGTTTTTTGTCAATTTCCAATTTTCTTTAGACTCTCACCCACCTCTCCATCAAATATTCCATTCTGTATAAAGTTTAATCATAATCTTAGCTTTTACATGTTTTTAAATAAGCAGACATAGATTTCATCACATCATGAGATTTGAACTGAATTAAGCCAGGCACAAAATCCTTTGGATTTGCCTGTTGGGCATTTAGCTAGGATCACTCATGGGTTAAGGACCCACTTCTCAAATCATTCTCACAGAGCATATGATTAACAGAAGTTCAAATGGCTGCATATAAAGAGTGTGTTCAGTCAATGCAGTCTGACTCTTTGTGACCCCATAAACTGGGGCCTGCCAGGCTCCTCTGTCCATGGAATTCTCTAGGTGAGAAAACTGGAGTGGATAGCTATTTCCTTCTCCAGGGGATCTTCCCAACCCAGGGATCGAACTTGGGTCTCCTATATTACAGGATTAATCTCTGGGCTGGGAAGATCCCCTGGAGAAGGGAATGGCTGCCCACTCCAGTATTCTTGCCTGGAGAATTCCATGGACAGAGGAGCGTGGATGGCTACTGTTCATGGTCTCACCGAGAGTTGGATACAACTGAGCAACTTTCATGTCATTTAAGTGTTTTACAATATTGTGTTAGTTTCAGGTATACAGCGTAGTGATTCTGTATTTGTGCAGATTATTTCCCAATATAGATTATTACAAGATAATAGATATAATTCCCTGTGCTATACAGTATATTTTTGTTGCTCATCTATTTCACACGTATTAGTTTATATTTATCTATCCCTCAACCCTAATTTGTCTCTGCTCTCTTCCTTCACCCCTTTGGTAACCACAACTTTGTTTTCTTGTCTGTGAGTCTGTTTCTGTTTTGTATATATATTGATTTGTATTGTTTTGTGGATTCCCCATATAAGGAATATCATATAGTTTTTGTCTTTCTCTCACTTATTCATGAAAGATATTATTCTCCAAGTCCAGCCACATTGCTGCAAATGGCAGTATTTCTCTCTGTGTTATGTCTGAGATGTATTCCATTGTTTATGTATACTAGTTCTTAATTTAATTTTCTGTTGATGAGCACTTGTGTTGCTTCCATATCTTGGCTATTGTAAATAGTGCTGCTGTGGACTTTGGGGTGCATCTTTTGAATCAGTGTTTTTATATTTTCTGGATCTGTACCAAGAAGTGCAATTGCTAGATGTATGGTAGTTTGAGTTTTAGATTTTTTAAGGAGCCTACATGCTGTTTTCCACAGTGACTGCACCAATTTACATTCCCATCAACAGTGTGCTAGTTTTCCCTTTCCCCCACATCCTGTCTAACATTTGTTATTTGTAGACTTTTTGATCCTAGTTTACTTCTGCAGTCTTGATGTTGGTATCAAACTAACCCCAGAGTAGCTAGTGCACTAGTATGAGAACTTATGGTAAAATTGTTAAATATATGATATAATTGCTAATTATGATAACACTGAGTAGACACATTCTTAAAATCAGTCTGAAACTTCTTAAAATCAGTGGGCCAGTCCATGGATGGACACTCTGACATATGATGTGGACTTTTTTTAATATAACACAACCTTTAGATTTAATAAAAATTAGTGTGTGTCCCTTATTTGTTTGTTTATCAAAATAAGACCATTGCAAAAGTGTAAATCGTCAGCTCCTCAAAGGGAAGGAATTATGTTCTACTTGTTTTTGTGTCTCTAGTATCCAGCAACATAGATTCTCATGCACATTTGCACTTTATACAGAATCTCTACTCAAATATTTAGAATATTAGAATAATAATAGAATATTTATCTTCATATCTTTTGTTGAATATTGTCAATATGAAGACCTTCCTTATGTTCATCAATATGCCATCTTCATCGTGAATTAACCAAATGCCGAAGATACGTTAAGCAACCACCACAAAGCAAAAGATTTATTTGTAAACTCTTGAAATGTGCTGCTTTGTATACCTCTCCTTTTTAAATTTCTGTTCCCTAATAAATAGCTCTTTCTTACTTTTATTTTTTATAAATAGCTCTTTCAAACATGTCTGAATTTCACTTATTTAATTTCCCTCATTTGAATTAGATTTGGCAAATCCCAACATGAACTCAAAGCTTTTTAGAAGCTAAAAACCTAAAATGATTTCTGATAAAAGTGATGGAAAAAATATTATGACACTGTTAACTATTATTTTTCCCCAAGGATATTCATAGGGCTTTTAAATGTTACCATCAATGTGTGTTTATGCTACTGTAAAGTATAAGAGCTCATACTGAAAGAAGAAAAGCTATTTTAACCACATAACATAGTAAACTTTTCTAAAATGGTCCTTTGATTAGCTGTTTAACCACATCTGATAGAGATTACTGTGATGAGATTCAAGTTCCAAAATTCCTTGACTCAGTGTGTGTGATGGGTTGAGGGAGGAAGTTAGTCAAAACATTTTATCCAACAAATAGCACATTTGTTGAAATATTTCACTTTTCAAACATTTCTACCATTGTGTAATCACAGCTTACACCACAATACAATATAAATAAGAATGCTTTCTGAAATCCAGACTAAAATTCTACAGCCATCTGTTTTCCTAAACATTTCATTGAGTAACAATGCAGTTTTCTAGCAGATCACATATGTGGTTCTGTTTTGTACTTTGCCAATATTTACAAGACATGCAACTGAAAAATCCATAGAATTTGCCTGATCATCCCAATTCTGGGAATTACATGGGCAAGCCATGAAATGATAGACTGCTTTTCTCCTTTCCCCTACAGATTGTTCATGTCAGTTTGCTAATTATCTTTTTTTTTCTTTTAATTTTTGTGTTCAGTGCCAAGTGGCAGTGCATATTCATTATCTCTTATTGTTTAAAAATCAGAGTTGCTTGGAGAAATTATATCTTGAATTAAATATCTCCTGTCCAACCACAAAGGATGAGTTGTAAAGACTGAGATTTAGGAAGACAGGTGCCATTCCATAGCGGTGCAGTGGTCTCTGCCTAAATAGTTGAACTGAATTATATAACAATGGCATGGTGAATAAGTAGAATTTGGCTCAGAAAAAGTTGAAATCTGAAACAGAAGCCAGTTTGTTCTCCTTAGAATTGGAGATGTTTTTAAGAGAGCTAAATAAATATGATAAATATTTCCACTTTACCTTCATAAAATAATCTTTGAGCAAAAAATGTTATTCAAAATAATCACACAGAAAACTTTTTAATGGAATACAATATGTTTCTGTACTTTATCTGTGTTCTTTTTCTCTTCCTGATGCATATAGTGTCTATCTACTGGTTGGCTCTCTTAGTATAGCACATTGTTTATACTCATGCATGACTAGGACTTTCAGAGCATAATTTTCAAAATAGAGTATTTTAAATTCTAATTCAAAATAATGATTTTTGGAATTGAAATTCTACTTTTATAAGAAAATTTGAGCTTTTATGATTGTCTTTTCTCTCCTTATTCTTTTTGACTAGTCTCAGTACAGTTGTTTTATTCCTCATTATCTTCCAACTAATGTCCAAATACTGAGTTTTTTTGCAGTTGTGTTTAGTGTAAAATTGGAAGCATTTTTTGAAGTGCAGTTTACTTCAATATTAGTTTCAGATTTATAGCACATGGTGATTCAATATTTTATATTGCTTGTACCCAATTTAAAGTTACTACAAAGTAGTAGCTATGTTCCCTGTGCTGTACAATATATCCTTGTTACTTATTTTTACATGGTAGTTTGTACTTCCTAATTCCATGCCTCATCTTGTCTCTTCCCCCTTAAGCATTTTTTGAACAAGTAAAACACTGTTTATTCACTGTGAGACAGTGTATGAAAGCAATAGGTAGCCTGATAGAATAAGAAAAATTAGGCATTAGCTTCCTTTTAAAAATATAATGAAACATAAATATATATATATACAGGGAGTATTTCAACAGCAAAATATTTATAATCAGTACTTAAAAAATGACAAAGAAACTTGAAATCAATTGTTTCCTTGCATTCAACAGAGGCTTTGAGAAAATAATGGTCACAGATGGAAGGATGGGAACTCTGAAGTTGATTGCCTTTTAGGTACCATTGTTTAGATACACCACCAACTCAGTGACTTATGGATTACTTCGTCATTCTTTATATTATGATTTTACATCTACATTCTCAGCTTGGGACTTCCCAGTATATTATTACTTTAAAAGAAATCTGTCAAGTAAAATATTAATGAAATATGGTGGAAGGGAGAAGGGGAAACACTTCTTTCCCTTACCATGTTAGCAATAAGGTTATGTGTTCTACCATTTTCATCCATACATTTTATACTAGATTTAAATAAGCAGACTGTCAGAAAGAACAGGAATGTGTTTTTCTGGAAAGACCAATCCTCCAAAATTTTATGGCATAGGACGAGAGTTGAAAATAAATAAAATTCTTCCCCTTCAACCTTGGCAATTATACCTTCTTAATTACCTGATATCCAGGCTTTTGTTTAAAATTCTTGGAAACCAGGAATATTGTGGTACTGAAAGAGCTGGTTTCAAGTCCCTAGACAGTAGTCCATTCATTTCTTCTTTATTCTCTGCTCTATCTTGGACAAGGAATGACCCCAGCGACGTATTGCAGACTCCTCAGCCTGCTCTTAACAGCCACCTTGGCAATTCTTTTGGCCTGAGGTTGCACCACTGGAAGTGTGATCAACTTCAGGAGGATGGAGTTGGGAGAGAGCCCTGAGCAGGAGAGGGAAGCAGCTGCAAATATTGTCTGCAAGGCCTTGCCGGCTCAAGTGCTGGAATGGGGGCTTGGAGAGAGCTGGAAAGGGTCTCTTTCTCCTCTGTGTCCTCCTTCTCCATGAAAAGGGTGGAACAGAGGAGGGGCAGAAGAAGACCCCCTGAAGTTTAGGAATCAGGGAAGAGGACTCTCTTACCTGGCTCTAAGGGCAGTTTTACAGGTAGATCTCAGATTAAAACTCCTTACTATTAATTATTAGTGTTTACCCTGTTGACTAAAAAGGTACGTAACTTGAGAGTTACAAAGTAAGTTTTATTTGAGGCACAATGAGGACTGCAACCCAGCAGACACCACCTCAGAGAGCTTGGAGAGACTGCTCCAAAGAGGCAGTGGGGGCAGGTCAATAAGATTTTGGTGAAGGGGGGAGTTCAGTACAATCAAGTGCTTACTTTACAAAAGGTTTTCGGCTAGTCACAAGATGATGTCACCATAAAGAGATTTAGTGACTTTCTAGACATGAAGAGATGTAAGGATTGGGATCATGAAATCAGTTCCTGAAAAATGTAACTATCTAAAGACCTGTTCCACCAATTTCCATGGAGCCCAGAGTTCCTCACTCTCCACCCTGAGTTCCTCTCAGAGCATGTTGAGGGTCAGCAGGTGCAGCAGCACAGGGTTTGGTCTCCGCAGAGGCAGATGGCAGATGCCCTTGTTGTTGTCGTTCAGTCCCTGGCAGCGCTCTTGGCAAGTGCCAACTTGTAGTAGACAACTGCTGGATAAATGTTTTAACCCTTCTAATCTCTAGTTTAAAGCAGAGGACTAGGTTTGTTCCTCTGCCCCACTGTGTAATTGCTGCACAAATTTGGGCAAATTACTTAATCTCTCTTTGCTTCAGTTTCCATCTGCAAGATGTGAGTAATAATGGTATCTGCATGGAGGGTGTAATGAAGATTGAGTTTGTGTTTATAAAATGCTTTAACAGTGCCAAGCATATGGTAAACATTGTATTTATTTTAAAAAATAAAAAGCTTTACAACTGAGTATTTTCTTCCATCCCTCCCTCATCTAATGGTTGCAAAGATTTGCATGCAATTCTTAGCCAAGTGCTTGATTCTTAATAAGTGCATCAAATTATAACTAATATCATATGTAATGTAAAAATAAAGAAAATATTGTATCAAAATACATATTGTAAAATTAAACATCATAAACTGTTTATTTATTTACTGTTCTGTAGCACTAGTATGAGTTTCTACTTTGATAGCTAAGGGATGCTTAATTCCCTTGTATTTCATTGACGTTATCTTTATGAACATTAATAGGAGTTAAAGGAAAATCTGTGTTAGTTATCCTTATCATTGGGAACCAAGTTGTTGACTTAGAGCATCAACACTTATGTCCAAATTGATGAAAGCTACAAAGAGTGTAAGAAAGCATCAGTCCCTATTTTTCTTTTCTTTTCTTTTTTTTTTTTGGCTGTATAAAATAAAATTTTATTTGCTCTTTTTTTTTTTTTCTACTTTACAATATTGTATTGGTTTTGCCCTATATCAACGTGAATCCGCCACAGGATTACACGTGTTCCCCATCCTGAACCCCCTCCCTCCTCCCTCCCTGTACCATCCCTCTGGGTCGTCTCAGTGCACCAGCCCCAAGCATCCAGTATCATGCATAGAACCTGGACTGGCGAGTCACAGCCACTATGGAGAACAGTGTGGAGATTCCTTAAAAAACTGGAAATAGAACTGCCTTATGACCTATTTTTCATCTGAAGCAATATCCTACCCCGAATGACAAATAATGAACCAATTTTATTTTCATAAAATAGGTGTATGTCTTGTTAAAATGATATATTAAAGTACATGTCCACTGTACTCTTCTGAAAGTTACCTGAGATTTGAACTTCAGAATTTATAACTTTCTTATCTTTAAGAGATATCATTTTTTATATTCAAAATGAGAAATGGTTCCTGATTTAATACAACAGAAGATGGCAATTTGTCACCTAAAAGTTTCAGTAGTTTCCATTTGCTTTGAATGAATGTCCATAAGATAATTTACTAAGATGCATGTGATTTTTAAACATATTACTGAAAATACTGAATTAAAATATCATTCATAATTCATGTGATAGAGATAGAGATGTTATACACTCATTTTAAAGTTATTTTTTGAGAAAATAAATTACTTATATGTGTAGTGGTTGCTAGTTGTGTTCAAATGATTCAACACTGAATTATTAGTAATATTGTCTTAAATTATTTATTAGGCATTTATATAGATATAAATATGCTTTTAACTTAAAATGTTTTCTAAATAGTCACAATTTAATAGTCTCACTGCCAACTGCTTTCTTAAGGTCATGACTTCTCTGACTTAGAAAAGGTATAAAGATATCCTAGGGAATTCCAGTTTTCTTTGAAAGTTATAAATTAAAGGGCAAATGGGCAGCATAGTTATAAGCTTATACAATGTTTATATGTTTTTTACTTGTAAATAAAATAGTCTCTAATGTAGAAAAGATGGATTGAGACAAAGTTCTGTTACTGACAAGTAGTTCAGCTCAGTTTAGTCGCTCAGTCATGTCCAGCTGTTTGCGACCCCATAGACTGCTGCATGCCAGGCTTTCCTGTCCATCACCAACCCCCAGAGCTTACTCAAACTCATGTCCATCAAGTTGATGATGCCACCCAACCATCTCATCCTCTGTTGTCCCCTTCTCTTCCCACCTTCAATTTTTCCCAGCATCAGGGTCTTTTGGAATGAGTCAGCTCTTTGCATCAGGTGGCCAAAGTATTGGAGTTTCAGCGTCAGCATCTGTCCTTCCAATGAATATTCAGGACTGATTTCCTTTAGGATTGACTGGTTGGATCTCTTGGCAGTCCAAGAGACTCTCAAGAGTCTTTTCCAACACCACAGTTTGAAAGCATAAATTCTTTGGCACTCAGCTTTCTTTATAGTCCAACTCTCACATCCATACATGACCACTGGAAAAACCATAGCCTTGACTAGATGGACCTTTGTTGACAAAGTAATGTCTCTGCTTTTCAGTATGCTGCCTAGGTTGGTCATAACTTTCCTCCCAAGGAATAGTGTCTTTTAATTTCATGGCTGCAATCAACATCTGCAGTGATTTTGGAGCCCCCAAAATAAAGTCTGACACTGTTTCCACTATTTCCCCATCTATTTCCCATGAAGTGATGGGAATGGATGCCATGATCTTTGTTTTCTGAATTGTGAGCTTTAAGCCAACTTTTTCACTCTCCTCTTTCACTTTCATCAAAGGGTTTTTAGCTCCTCTTCACTTTCTTCCATAAGGGTGGTGTCGTCTGCATATCTGAGGTTATTGATATTTCTCTCAGCAGTCTTGATTCCAGCTTGTGTTTCTTCCAGCTTAGCGTTTCTCATGACGTACTCTGCATAGAAGTTAAATAAGCAGGGTGACAATATACAGCCTTGACGTACTCCTTTTCCTATTTGGAACCAGTCTGTTGTTCTAACTGTTGCTTCCTGACCTGCATACAAATTTCTCAAGAGGCTGGTCAGGTAGTCTGGCATTTCCATCTCTTTGAGAATTTTCCATAGTTTATTGTGATCCACACAGTCAAAGACTTTGGCATAGTCAACAAAGCAGAAATAGATGTTTTTCTGGAACTCTCTTGCTTTTTTGTAATTTTTCAGTATTAATCAGTATTACATATGTGAATGAGGAAAGAACAGTATCAGTTGGGGTTTTGGCCAGCCAGAGCTGAAAGTGAATTGATCAGTTTCCTCATAACTGTTGGCTAGAGCTCAGTCACATGGCCACACTCTGCTACTAAGGGGATTGTAGATGGAATATGGCTGTGTGCTCAGGAATAAGAAAAAAATAATTTGAGTCTTAGTTGCAGTGAAATAGATATAAGAAATTTCAAGATACCTTAAAGTAACAATACTGTTTAAAAATGCTTCTTAGTGTAATATTTATATTTGGCATAATAGTTTTCTTAAGTATAAGTAGACATCTTTATAAAACTAAAGATTAAATAACAAAGTTATAGCAATGATTTAGAGGCAGCCATTTGAAAATTAATTAAATGTTGATAAATGGAAAAGAGAATATAGCATGAGAAAAGTATCATAGTAAATAAAAAGGGTTAATTAGAAAATAATAGTGTGAGGGAGAAGAATTACTCTAAGGGAAAAATCACCATTAGAAAAACAAGCAGAAAGTTGGGTTGTGTATATGAAAGGGTTTGAAAACAAACTTACAGTTTACATGCAGTGTAACAACAACAACAAAAGGCAGAGTAACTCTAGATGGTTGTGCTTCTTGCACACCCTGCAGAGACCTTTGGTTGAGGTGCAGATGGGATCTGAAATCCTAATTAGTCTGCTGACTAACCTTGTGTTCAGGGAAAAGCTTTAATCAGCTGGGAGGAAACAGAGGGAGCATTTTCTTCACAAAAATGTCCTTTCTCTCTGGAACCACTAGAAGAGTAGGTTTGGTGAAAATTTCTCTAATGCCTTGGCAGTTAGCAGGCACTCTTAAATTTCCTGGGGCTTCCCTGGTGGCTCAGAAAGCAAAGAATCTGCTTGCATTGCAGAAGACCTGAGTTTGATCCCTGGGTCAGGAAGATCCCTGGAGAAGGGAATAGCAACCCACTCCAGGATTCTTGCCTGGAGAGTTCTATGGACAGAGGAGCCTGGCGGGCTACTGTCCATGGGGTTGCAAAGAATGGGAGACAACAGTGACTAACTCTTAAATTTTCTAAAAGGCCTATACAGGCTAGGGATACCTTAAGCATGTTGATGTATGGCAAAACCAATACAATATTGTAAAGTAATTAGCCTCCGATTTAAATAAATTTAAATTTAAAAAACAAAAACATAAAGTATGGTGGGGAAGAAAAATATAAGAGGGTCTATAAAATTTGCAAGTGGATGTGGTATCCCAGGGGAAGAGCAAGATTTGGATATTTTTGTCATCTGGGCTTAGATTACTGCTCATGTATAATGAAAATGGACTAGAATTTTATTTTACTTTTTTAGCACTAAGAAACTATGATTTAAAAATATATCTATATATAAGCCTATGTCTGTATCTATCTATCTATCTATCTATCTATCTATATAACATGTATGTGTGCATGTTTAGTTGCTCAATCGTGTCTGACTCTGTGATTCCATCGACTGTAGCCTGCCAGGCTCCTCTGTCCATGGATTTTCCAGGCAAGAATACTGGAATGGGTTGCCATTCCCTTCTTCAGAGGATCTTCCCATCTCAGGTATCGAACCTGGGTCTCCCACATTGAAGGTGGATTCTCTACCTTCTGAGTCACCAGGGAAACTCCGTATAATATGTGTGTGTGTGTGTGTGTGTGTGTGTGTAAATATATTTATATATGTGGGGGTGTGTGTATGCTGTATATGTGTGTGTGTGTGTGCATATGTATATAAATATGTATGTGTGTGTGCATACATATATATATATATGCAAGGTACGATTGAATGCAAAAAGAGAGGGGGCAGCATAGGATGAGATGGTCAGATAGCATCACTGACTTAATGGACATGAATTTGAGCAAACTCCAGGAGATAGTGAGGACAGAAGAGGCTGGTGTACTGTAGTCCATGGAGTCTCAAAGAGTTGGACAGGACTTAGCAACTGAATGACAACAGGTATATACATACACACACACAGAGAGATATATGTACTCCATTATGTCTTTATACAACTTAGAGTCAAATATTTTGCTGTATGTTAATTGTCAAGACACTTATTTAATTGTAGAATCTTTTATTTTAAAACTTCTGAATCTTATAGTTTATTATCATTAAAGATAAAAATCTGAGAAAATTTAATTGTTCTGACATAGACATATATTTTTATTTTTAAATTTTTTTGAAAGGTTACGGGATAGATGTTAGTTATTTAAGCTCACTTGGTTCAAAATTTAATTGGAGAGGTCAAAACTTTATTTTTTCATTTGATTAATTAAAATGATGTGTTAATGCATGAACTAACCCTGTGGCAATCAGATACATATTTAAGTTTTGATCAAGCAGCCATTAGTAAAGTCTCCTCAGACTTGTTAAAAAGCTAATTTATTTTTATCCATTGACTCAGGGAAGAAGAAACCAATATGCTAGGCCCAATGTCCCAGGAGGTTTAAAAGTTGGTTTCAGAACCCTTCAAAGATTATTTAATACTGTTGTTTATCATATCACTTATTTTAATGCCACTTTAGCTGCAGAATTATTCAGATGAAACATCAGTCCTGAAAGAAAGGATACAGGATTATTTATGATAAACTCATAGAGAATCCCAGGGATGGGGGAGCCTAATGGGCTGCTGTCTATGGGGTTGCACAGACTCGAACACTACTGAAGCGACTTAACAGCAGCAGCATAGATTTTAAAATCATGTAAATAAATTAAATAAATGATGCAGTATTTTACTTTTTTAAACTTTCCCAATATTTGATGTTCAGTTGCTAAGTCACATTCCACCTCTTTGCAACCTCATGAAGTGCAGCATGCCAAGCTTCCCTAACCTTCACCATCGTCTGCTCAAACTCATGTCCACTGAGTCGATGATGCCATTCAATTATCTTATCCTCTGTCACCCACTTCTCCTCCTGCCGTCAGTCTTTCTCAGCATCAGTGTCTTTTCCAGTGAATCAGCTCTTCATGCCAGATGGCCAAAGTACTGGAGCTTCAGCTTCAGCATCAGTCCTTCCAAAGAATATTCAGAACTGGTTTCCTTTTGGGTTGACTGGTTGGATCTCCTTGCAGTCCAAGGGACTCTCAAGAGTCTTCTCCAACATCACAGTTCAAAAGCATCAATTCTTCAGTGCTCAGCTTTCTTTATAGTCCAACTCTCACATCCATACATGACTACTGGAAAAACCATAGCTTTGACTAGATGGACCTTTGTTGGCAAAGTAATGTCTCTGCTTTTTAATATGCTGTCTAGGTTGGTCATAGCTTTCCTTCCAAGGAGAAAATGTCTTTTAATTTTGTGGGTGCAGTCACTGTCTGCAGTGATTTTGGAACCCAAGAAAATAAAATTTTTCACTGTCTTAACTGAGTGATGGGACTGGATGCCATGATCTTCATTTTTGAATGTTGAGTTTTAAGCCAGCTTTTTCACTCTCCTCTTTCACTTTCATCAGAAGGCTCTTTAATAGCTCTTTGCTTTCTGCCATAAGGATGATATCCTCTGCATATTTCAGGTTATTTATATTTCTCCCAGCAGTCTTTATTCTAGGTATGCATCATCCCAGCATCTCGCATGATGTAGTCTGCACACAAGTTAAATAAACAGTGTGACAATATACAGGCTTGCCATACTCCTTTCCAAATTTTGAACCAGTCCATTATTCCATGTCTGGTTCTGACTTGCTTCTTGACCCTCAAACAGGTTTCACAGGAGGCACGTAAGGTGGTCTAGTATTCCCAACTCTTTAAGAATTTTCCACAGTTCGTTGTGATCTACACAATCAAAGGTTTTAGCATGATCAATGAAGCAGAAGTAGATTTTTTTGGGGGAGGATCCCCTTGTTTTTCTAGGATCCAGTGGATGTTGGAAATTTGACCTCCTCCAGTTCCTCTGCCTTTTCTAAATCAAGTTTGTACATTTGGAAGTTCATGAACTGTTGAAGCCTAGCTTGAAGGATTTTGAACACTACCTTGCTAGCATGTGAAATAAGCGCAATTATCTGGTAATCTGAATATTCTTTGGCATTGCCCTTCTTTGGGATTGGAATGAAAACTGACCTGTTCTTTACCTATGGCCATCGTTGAGTTTTCCATATTTGCTAGCATATTGATTGAAGCACTTTAACAGCATCATCTTCTAGGGTTTGAAATAGCTCAGCTGGAATTCAGTCACCTCCACTAGTTTTGTTTGTGCTTCCTAAGGCTCACTTGACTTCACACTCCAGGATTTCTGGCTCTAGGTTAGTGACCGCACCCTCATGATTATCCAGATCATTAGGACCTTTTTTTAAATAGTTCTTCTGTGTATTCTTGCTATGTGTTCTTAATCTCTTCTGCTTCTGTTAGGCACTTGCTGTTTCTGTCCTTTATTGTACCCATCTATGTGTGAAATTTTCCCTTGGTATCTCTAATTTTCTTGAAGAGATCTCTATTCTTTCCCACTCTATTGTTTTCCTCTACTTTTTGCACTGTTCGATTAAAAAGGTTTCTTATCTTTCCTTGCTATTTTTGGAACTCTGCATTCAGTTGGGTATATCTTTCCTTTTCTCCTTTGCCTTTCACTTCTCTTTTTCAGCTATTTGTAAGGCCTCCTCAGATAACCATTTTGCCTTCTTTCATTTCCTCCCCTCCTTTAGGAGACAGTTTAAAAAAAAAGTAAAACCTATATTCAAGATGAGCATTCTTTGTAAGATTATTTGATATAAAAGACAAATGGTGTGAGACAGTACAACATGTGGAATATAAAAACTGAACATTAGTCATATTTGCAAGAATCGGAAGACATAGAATGTGGTTCTGAAAAGTTAAAAATACTGTTTCCCCCACCAGCTTTAGTTTAAATGGCATAGTCTGCTGACTCTTATTCCCAGAAACACACAAAAATTAAATGTATTATCAATTTATCAAGCTACTTTGAAGTTCACTAATTACATTAAACTCTCTCCTAGGAGAGGAGTCTTGAATTGTATTCATGTGGGTGGGTTAATGCATTCTCTGACCTTTTCATGTAACTCTCGTGTGATGGTAAATTTTGTGTCAACTTGACTGGGCTAAATTATACTCACATAGCTTGTAAAACATTATATCTGAGTGTGACTGAGGTAGGAGGACATTCTTATTGACAGATAGGAATTTGAACCAGAAGCCTATATAAAACCTTGTTATTATCTCCAGCCCAAACTCTGTTTAAATTCTGTATGATTATGTATGCAAAACCTAAATTTCTTTTTCCTGTCCACTTCTCTCAAAGGTATTGTTTCTTTGGCTAATAATTGTGAAAGCTTCTTGCTTTGGCTGCTTCTTAGGTCCCATTTCTGTGAGAAACAGCATGCACAAATTAAAGTTTATTTACTCCTGTTAATTTGTCTTATGTCAATTTTATTATTAGTCTAGCCACGAGGACTCAACCACTGTAAGGTGAATTATTAATTCTAGCCAACCATTTGTTAATATGTATATTTTATATGTATGCACATTCTAATTACCACTTTTTAAATATGAGTTTATGTATTAATAATTTTAAATATGCAAATTTTCCTGTTCTTTCTTGACAGTAATTTTTTTCAAGACTCGACTGTTATTTCCTCTAAGGTCTTTACATTAGTCTTTGATAGTGAAAGGTACTTTCACAGCAAGGTATTAGAGAAAAATATGGGCTTTAACATTAGACAGACAAAGACTTGAATCCTGACGTGCTCTCTCTCTCTCTCTCTCTCTCTCTTTTTTTTTTTTTTTGTATTAGACAATGACCTAATGGTCCAAACTCTCTGAGCTGGACTTTTATTCTGTCACAGGAAAATGGTGAAACTCATAGACCTGATGTGGTTATTAAATGATATGATAAATTCAGAAAAATAAAGTTTATTACCTTGAGGATATAAGCCCATAAGTTATTAACTCTCCTAATTTTCCTCCTCTTTAGTGGAAATTTACTGTATTTTGATTTAGACAAAAGAGTATTCAGTCACATATCACAACAATTGATATTTTCTTCAATCTGTCTATTTTCACTATGCCTTTCTTTTTTTTTTTTTTTACCATTGCTTTCATTGTGATTGAATTAGTGATGTGTAGAACAATAAAACTCTCTACCTTACTCTAAAGCTCTGTTTCCTACATCATCTATCCACTAGATGCTGTCATCAATTAAACTTTATTAAACATTGTTGTTTATCATTTTCTTCTTTGATCAATGATCCTCATTGGCTCCCTGGGTGCTAATACCGCCATGCCTAATTATACTACTGCTAACACTTCTGACTTGGTGGTATCTGGCCAATGTTATTTCCAATAGATCCACAACATATAGCATTATCTTGCTTTGTCAAATTTTTTTTTTTTAATTCTCAGATTATTCATTCAAGAATATTTTAATAAATTTACCATATATTAATCATATAAATTTCACATCATAATCTAAATATAAACTTTAATGTCAGACCTAAAGGCTTCATGACAAATTCAAGGGAAGATACTGAAAATGTTGCAGATTTTGCTATAATATTAATTTCATTTTCTTTCTATTCTCTTCTGTGCTAATCTCAATCTGAGCTTTCTATAGTTTTCTTTTTTTTTTATTGAAGGATAATTGCTTTACAGAATTTGTTTTTTTTTTTTTTTTATAAACCTCAACATGAATCAGCCATAGGTATACATATATCCCCTACTTTTGAACCTCCCTCTTATCCCATCCCTCTAGATTGATACAGAGCCCCTGTTTGAGTTTCCTGAGGCATATAGTAAGTTCCCATTGACTATCTAGTTTACATATGGTAATGTAAATTTCCATGTTACTCTTTCTATACATCTCACCTTCTCCTCCCCTCTCACCATGCCCATAAGTCTATTCTCTATGTCTGTTTCTCCATTGTTGCCCTGCAAATAAGTTATTCAGTACCATTTTTCTAGATTCTGTATATATGCATTAAAATACAATATTTATCTTTCACTTTCTGACTCCCTTCACTGTATAATACAGGTTCGGGTTCATCCACCTCATCAGAACTGACTCAAATGTGTTCCTTTTTAGGGCTGAGTAATATTCCATTGTATATATGTACCACACTTCTTTATCCATTCATCTGTCAATGAACATCTAGGTTGCTTCCATGTTCTAGCTACTGTAAACAGTGCTGCAATGAATAATGAGATACATGTGTCTTTTTCAATTTTGGTTTCCTCAGAGTATATGCCTAGGAGTGGGATTGCTGGGTCATATGGTGGTTTTATTCCTAGTTTTTAAAGGAATCTCCATAATGTCTTCCATTGTGGCTATATCAATTTACATTCTCAACAATGGTGCAAGAGCATTCCTTTTTCTCCAGACCCTCTCCAGCATTTACTGTTTGTAGACATTTTTGATGAGGGCCATTCTGACCAGTGTGAGGTGAAATCTCATTGTAGTTTTGATTTGCATTAAACAGTGGAAACAGTGTCAGACTTTATTTGGGGGGCTCCAAAATCACTGCAGATAGTGATTGCAGCCATGAAATTAAAAGACGCTTACTCCTTGGAAGAAAAGTTATGACCAACCTAGATAGCGTATTCAAAAGCAGAGACATTACTTTGCAGACTAAGGTCCGCTTAGTCAAGGCTATGGTTTTTCCTGTGGTCATGTATGGATGTGACAGTTGGACTGTGAAGTCTGAACACCAAAGGATTGATGCTTTCAAACTGTGGTGTTAGAGAAGGCTCTTGAGAGTCTCTTGGACTGCAAGGAGATCCAACCAGTCCATTCTGAAGGAGATCAGCCCTGGGATTTCTTTGGAAGGAATGATGCTAAAGCTGAAACTCCAGTACTTTGGCCACTTCATGCGAAGAGTTGACTCATTGGAAAAGACTCTGAAGCTGGGAGGGATTGGGGACAGGAGGAGAAGGGGACGACCATGGCTGGATGGCATCACTGACTTGATGGACGCAAGTCTGAGTGAACTCTGGGAGATCATGATGGACAGGGAGGCCTGGTGTGCTGTGATTCATGGGGTCACAAAGAATCCACGACTGAGGGACTTAACTGAACTGAATCTTTACTATTGTTTCTTTCATTTATTTCTGCTCAGTTATTTATGATTTCTTTCCTTCTACTAATTTGGGGGTTTTTGTTCTTTTTACAGTTGTTTTAGGTGTAAAGTTAGGTTGTCTATTCAGTTTTTTTCTTGTTTCTTGAGGTAGGATTATATGCTATCAACTTCCCTCTTAGAATTACGTTTGCTGCATCCCATAGGTTTTGAGCTGTCATGTTTTCGTTGGCATTTGTTTGTAGAAATTTTTTATTTCCCCTTTGGTTTCTTCAGTAACCTGTTGGCTATTTAGAAACATGTTGTTTAATCTCCATGTGTTTGTATTTCTTACAGTTTTCTTTTTCTTGTAATTGATATCTAGTCTCATAGCACTGTGGTCAGAAAAGATGCTTGATATGATTTCAAATTTACTGAGGTTTGATTTGTGACCCAGGATGTAGTCTGTCCTGTAGAATGTTCCATGTGCACTTGAGAAGAAGGTGTATTTTTCTGCATTTTGATTCAGTGTCCTAAGGATATCAATGAGATCCATCTTTTTTTTTTATATTTAATTTAATTTTATTTTTTTAAAGTTTTATACATATTTTTATTTTTTTAATTACAATACTGTATTTGTTTTGCCATACATTGACACGAATCAGCCATCTTATTTAATGTATCATTTAAGACTTATGTTTCCTTATTTTTTGTTTTGATGATCTGTCCGTTGAGTGGGTTGTTAAAGTCTCCTACTAGTATTATGTTACTGTCAATTTCTCCTTTTATGTCTATTAGTGTTTATCTTATGAATTGAGGTGCTCCTATGCAGGGTGCATAGATATTTACAATTGTTATGTCTTCCTCTTGGATTGATCCCTTGATCATTATGTAGTGTCCTTCCTTATCTCTTGTAATATTCTTTATTTTAAGGTCTATTTTGTCTAAATGAGGATTGCTACTCCAGCTTTCTTTTGCTTCCCATTTGCTTGGAATGTATTTTTCCATCCTCTCACTTTCAGTCTATATGTGTCTTTAGGTCAGAAGTGGGTTTCTTGTAGACAGCATATATATAGGTTTTGTTTTTGTATCCATTCAGCCAGTCTGTGTCTTTTGGCTCGATCATTCAATCCACTTAAATTTAAAGTAATTATTGATGTATATATTTCTATTGACATGTTCTTAATTGTTTGTGGTTGATTTTATTGGTCTTTTTCTTCTCTTGTATTTCTTGACTATATAAATCTCTTTAACATTTGTTGTAAAGCTGGTTTGGTATTGTAAAGTGAATTGTCTTAACTTTTGCTTTTCTGAAAAGCTTTTATTTCTTCATCAATTTTGAATGAGATTCTTGCTGAGTACAATAATCTTGCTTGTATATTTTTTTCTTTCAGTACTTTAAATATATCCTGTCAATATAGGCCTGGAGAGTTTCTGCTGAAAGAAAATTTCAACTATAATCTCTTCAAAAATTTTATTAAACCCTTTCTTGGTCTCTTCTGCTGCTGCTGCTCCTGCTGCTGCTGCTAAGTTGCTTCAGTCGTGTCTGACTCTATGCGACCCCATAGATGGCAGCCCAGCAGGCTCCCCCCATCCTTGGGATTCTCCAGGCAAGGACCCCTATAATTAGAATGTTGATGCATTTGCTATTGTCGCAAAGGTCTCTGAGACTATTCCTCAGTTCTTTTCATTCTTGGGCTACAGTCCTACTCTGTAGTTTGATGCATCAATCACTTCAAAGGGCACCATGGGTGGGTTCCTGCTCTCTAGTTCAGTGTGTCAGTTGTTTGATGGGCCAGCCTCTCTGTTGTTCAGCTGCAGATGCTGGCGTGTCAGATGAGAGAGGATATGGTGATGACTTCACCCCCTACATGTGACTCAGCAGTATCACCTTGCTTCCATGGCTGTCTGGCTTTCCTCCATAGGCATTTCCCCCACAATCTTCTCCATCACATCCCCTCTCTCCACATCCTCCGTCTCTCCAAAGTCAACAGCAGCCCTCACCCTGGAATTGCTCCACAATCCCTAAACTCCAGCTCCCAAGCCCCTGCGCCTTCTAGGGAACTGCATCCCTGTCCAGGGTATATATGGCTGCCACAAGGACTGTCTGATTCTCATTCCATTTAGGCTGCCATAGGTCAGCTATTTCACTCTCAGTCTTAAATGTTTCTCCTATGACTCAGACAGTTGCTCCTATGTGGGGATTGGACCCTTGTTTCAGTTCCCCCCACCACTGAGGGCAGGTCCAGTCCTACTTAACACTCCTGTTTATCCCCCTGATTCCTTCATCCTACCAAGTTTTGTGTAGTTCTGTATATTATTTTCCACTTGTCAGGTACTTCTGTCTACTCTCAGCTGGTATTCTGTGTGCACTTCTGTGTCTGAAGGTGTATTCCTGATGTATTATGGAGAGAGATGTATTCCACGTCAGCCTACTCTTCTGCCATCTTGTTCTAACCTCCACCAAATGATTTCTTCAGCCCTCATTCAGTTCCCAAGTCTTTGGGATTTAGCCCAGAACTTCTTTGCAGACTTTTCCACATTCTGTAAGCAATATAAAGGGAATAATATAAGGAAAGCTATCAGAACAGATTACTCTTTTGGAATGATAACTCTGTCTCCTGCTGCTGCTGCTGCTGCTGCTGCTGCTGCTGCTGCTGCTGCTGCTGCTAAGTCACTTCAGTTGTGTCCGACTCTGTGCAACCCCATAGACGGCAGCCCACCAGACTCTGCCGTCCTGGGATTCTCCAGGCAAGAACACTGGAGTGGGTTACTATTTCCTTCTCCAATGCATGAAAGTGAAAAGGGAAAGTGAAGTCACTCAGTCTTGTCTGACTCTTTGTGACCCCATTGACTGCAGCCTACCAGGCTCCTCTATCCATGGGATTTTTCAAGGCAAGAGTACTGGAGTGGGTTGCCATTGCCTTCTCCAACTCTGTCTCCTACAAATGATCAAACATACCCTGGCTTTTGTCATCATCCAAGAAATAAGCTCAGATATGCAGATGACACCACCCTTATGGCAGAAAGTGAAGAAGGACTAAAGAGGTTCTTGATGAAAGTCAAAGAAGAGAGTGAAAAAGTTGGCTTAAAGCTCAACATTCAGAAAACTAAGATCATGGCATCCGGTCCCATCACTTCATGGGAAATAGATGGGGAAACAGTGGAAACAGTGGCTGACATTTTTCTGGGCTCCAAAATCACTGCAATGGTGATTGCAGCCATGAAATTCAAAGACACTTACTCCTTGGGAGGAAAGTTATGACCAACCTAGACAGCATATTAAAAAGCAGAGACATTACTTTGTCAACAAAGGTCCGTCTAGTCAAGGCTGTGATTTTTCCAGTGGTCATGTATGGATATGAGAGTTGGACTATAAAGAAAGCTGAGCACTTAAGAATTGATGCTTTTGACCTGTGGTGTTGGAGAAGACTCTTGAGAGTCAGTCCCATGGACTGCAAGGAGATCCAACCAATGCATCCTGAAGAAGATCAGTCCTGGGTGTTCATTGGAAGGACTGATGTTGAAGCTGAAATTCCAATACTTTGGCCACCTGATGCGAAGAGCTGACTCATTGGAAAAGACCCTGATTCTAGGAAAGATTGAGGGCAGGAGGAGAAGGGGATGACAGAGGATGAGATGGTTGGATGGCATCACTGACTCAATGGACATGGGTTTTGGTGAACTCTAGGAGTTGATAATGGACAGGGGAGGCCTGACGTGCTGCGGTTTCTGGAGTCACAAAGAGTCCAGCACGACTGAGTGACTGAACTGAACTGAAGCCTTTGTTAATTTCTACTCTACTTTCTGTCTTTTACTTCAATCAGTACCAACTAACCAAAATGCTAGGCCTTTTCTGAATTATGACTGTTTGTAGTTTATACTCTAGAAATTATACTATAGCAATGGCATTTCAGTCATCTCATTACTTTTCATCCTTTATTGTTTTTAATTTATCCAATAATCCCTGTTGAGTCTGGCTGCACAGAGAATAGCTGGGATGCTTTCTCAGGCCTTGACCAGTAAACAGGCTCAGAACAGTTAAATACTTTCTCAAGAACTTGTTCTGAGAACTCACTCTTATTACTCAGTCTCTTAAGATTTATCTTATGTCAGCAATAGCTTCAGTTCTTTTTCTTTGCAGACTCCTGAGTAGACAGTCATATTGGTCCTGGGTTTGTACATAGCATCTAATCACTCTATAAAACAAATAAAACCTACAAACATATTATAGTTTTAAAATAGATCTCTATAATTTTGTATTTACTTTTTATATCTGCCTACTCTGGTAACTAGGAACCTTCTTGAGCATGCTAACGTTCCCATCCATTCATATAAGAAATAACTTTGGTCACGTACTATGTGTCAAATTATTGGTTCTCATCAATTAATACAACGAAGGTTACTGATTTCATGTAGTTTTCACAATAGTGAGTAGTTGGGCAAAGTGAAGATAGACAACAATATGGCTGAGCTCACCACTCACCTTGGCAAAGATCTGAGTCCCCATCTCTACAGTGGCTTGTCTTCCTAGCCAGAGATGGAGTAAAATCCATATTGGTGTATCAGGCAGTATTTGTGTCCCTCATGCATTCCAAAGCTCTTCACTCACATATTGTCCTGCTCAGTAGACTTTTATGGACATGGTAGCACTGGTTATTTCATATAGATGAGAAAACTGATAATCAGAGAGGTTAAGGAATGTGTCCAAGTTTACATTGTTATTGCCAAATTTATTGTCATTGAAACATAAATTGTCTCACTTTAAATCCCCTCCTTTCCATTAGAGATCTTTTACCAAAAACCTCTGTTTAACTATTTACTTTTAATTACAAATTGATCCCTATATTTCTAACAATGTTACTTTCTTAAGACCAGCTTTCTAATGTTACTTTCTTAAGACTTATATCATGATGTTGTCCCTAAGAGAGTCTTATGTATATTTATGTCTATGTATGTATGTATATACACACTCAGATATGCACAATAGGTATCCAGTAATACATGTGGTTGGCTATTTTTACTTAGATTTTAATGTAGGGGACTTTCTGGGGCATTGAAGCTATATTTAGGTAGAAAGTTTTAAAGGCTTACTCTGTGTTAATTTACAAGCTAAAACTTCAGTGCAGATGTTATTTCTCTGCAATTTCCTTTCCATTAACCAGGGTATTTTCATCCACAAGCAGATACTCATTGGTACAGAGGAGATACTTGTGTATACAATTACCAATGCCGAATGTACCAATAGGTGCACTGACTTTTAACTTATGATAGTTGCTAAATGTGTTTGGTTTTGCTCAGCTGTATTTTCTTTAAGTTTTGATCTTGCTCCTATGAACTTGGATATAATTGCTTTGAATATTCTCTTAATTGTCCTGCACATGTGATCTATTTAAGTGGGGAATGGGTCTTGTAGAGAATCTTGGGCATGTGCACCCTGTGTCTTACAGATACCACTTTTTCTCTATATAGTAGGAAAGAACAAAACTACAATCAAAAAAATTTTTTTGCCTGCCTCATCTAATATGTTACTTCAATCAGGAAAGAGGAAGTATAAAAGGATACACGCAAAAAAAAAGGGAAACATTGCTCTAACTTTTCAGTCTTCTACCCTATCTACAGACTCCAAAGAAACAAAACTGTTTTTTAAAACTATTTAAGTTAATACTAATCTTAATCCTACTTACATTTTCATTTTTATTCTGATCATCATAGAAAAGATAGTTATATGATAACAAATGAAAGGATGTTCTGGGGAAGAATTGAGGATGTGGGAGAGGAAAGAAAATTTTCCTCTATCCTGAGTTCTTCTGGCAGGTTTAAAACTTAAATTGACATGAGACAGATTAATAGGAGAAAGGAAAATTTAATTATGTACTTGTGGGGGGTGTCCTAAGAATATAGGGCCCAAAGACAAGTTGGGCAATTGAAGTTTATATGCCATCTGAGAGAAGGAGAAATGGATATGGATTTGGGAATTAAAAGGGAAGAAAGGAAATTTGTCGGAAGGTGAAAAAGAGCAAATGTTTGGTAAACCAGTGTTTACCGGGCCATTCAAAATAATAAAACATGTAGGATCCAACAGGCTTTACTTAATTTCCCCCAGTCTACTGCACATAGTTCATATTATACTCTAGTTATCTGTGGTGATAGTTCTTGGAACAGACCTTTTATCTAAATTATTTTAGGCAGTTAAGAGAAGAAGCTGAAAGATTTTCCTAAGCCTTTTGTTTCTTCAAATCAATCAGCCTAAAATAATCATCAAGCAAAGAGACACAATTTGGGATGGCAGTTTTGTCCCCATGAAAGTGTAAGACTTTCAGCTTTAGAAAATACCCGTTAAGTCCAAATGTTTAACTTTTAATTAGCAAGCCTATAAACTATTTTACGTAAAAGTTTATTTCTTCAAAATTGGTCACTATAAGCAGTTGTCTGCCAGAGGACAGTCAAAATCTAAAGTTGTAAGTTTGCATAGAAACTGTCAACTATAAATTGGCACTGTCCGTGGAACTATTGCCTCTAAGAGTGTCTGATCTATGAGACTTTCAATCTATGACAGAGAAATATTTTTATTTTTCAGTTTCCTCCAAAACGAGAGACATATAAATTGATGAATGATTATTGTACTATTATTGCTTTTAAGAGAAAAATACATTCTACAGGAACTATGGAATAAAAGGTCAACCAGATCAAAAGTATAAAGTGTCTTTTTTTATAGCTATGTCTTTAGTTGAAATTTAAATATATACGTATATTTTATATACATAAAATTAAGATAAACATAAAAATATTTTTGAAATGATTTCCATATTTAATCTTGAAAGGAAACAGCATCTGTTACCCTAAAATATGTCTCTTTAGCAAATAGATTATTTCAGGCTAATTACTTTTAAGAAATGGCAAAGATAGGAGGCACTTTAAAAGCCGAGTACAAGTTACATGAAAGGGAATTCAACATGGATTTGGAACTGCTAAGAGAACTCTCAGAAATGAAGCAGGGAAGCCACTGAGGAGCATGACTGGTACTCATCTCAGCCCCAGTGGAATATAAACTTTGACCACTTACTGTCTTAGTACAGACATCCAGAACACCTGCACAGTGTCAAGAAACTTAAAATCCTTCAGTTCAGTTCATTTCAGTCGCTCAGTCATGTCTGACTCTTAGCAATCCCATGAACTGCAGCACTCCAGGCCTCACTGTCCATCACCAACTCCCAGAGTCCACCCAAACCCATGCCCATTGAATCAGTGATGTCATCCAACCATCTCATCCTCTGTCGTCCCCTTCTCCTCCTGCCCTCAATCTTTCACAGCATCAGGGTCTTTTCCAATGAGTCAGCTCTTCGCATCAGGGGGCCACAGTATTAGAGTTGCAGCTTCAAAGTCAGTCCTTCCAATGAACACCCAGGACTGATCTCCTTTAGGATAGGCTGGTTGGATGTCCTTGCAGTCCAAGGGACTCTCAAGAGTCTTCTCCAACACCACAGTTCAAAAGCATCAATTCTTCGGCACTCAAGCTTTCTTTATACTCCAACTCTCACACCTATACATGACCACTAGAAAAACCATAGCCTTAACTGGATGGAACTTTGTTGACAAAGTAATGTCTCTGCTTTTTAATATGCTGTCTAGGTTGGTCATAACTTTCCTTCCAAGGAGTAAGCACCTTTTAATTTCATGGCTGCAGTCAACATCTGCAGTGAGCCCAGAAAAAATAAAGTCAGCCACTATTTCCCCATCTAATTCGCCATGAAGTAATGGGACTGGGTGCTATGATCTTAGTTTTCTGAATGTTGAACTTTAAGCCAACTCTTTCATTCTCTTTTTTCACTTTCATCGATAGTCTCTTTCTTTAGTTCTTCACTTTCTGCCATAGTTCCGTTCAGTCACTCAGTCGTGTCTGACTCTTTGCGACCCCATGAATCGCAGCACACCAGGCCTCCCTGTTCATCACCATCTCCCGGAGTTCACTCAGACTCACATCCACCAAGTCTGTGATGCCATCCAGCCATCTCATCCTCGGTAATCCCCTTCTCCACCTGCCCCCAATCTCTCCCAGCATCAGAGTCTTTTCCAGTGAGTCAACTCTTCTCGTGAGGTGGCCAAAGTACTAGAGTTTCAGCTTTAGCATCATTCCTTTCAAAGAAATCCCAGGGCTGATCTCCTTCAGAATGGCCTGGTTGGATCTCTTGCAGTCCAAGGGACTCTCAAGAGTCTTCTCCAGTACCACAGTTCAAGACCATCAATTCTTCAGTGCTCAGCCTTCTTCACAGTCCAGCTCTCATATCCATCCACATCTCACATCCATCCATCCATACATGACCACAGGAAAAACCATAGCCTTGACTAGATGGACCTTAGTTGGCAGAGTAATGTCTCTGCTTTTGAATATGCTATCTAGGTTGGTCATAGCTTTTCTTCCAAGGAATAAGTGTCTTTTAATTTCATCGCTGCAGTCACCATCTGTAGTGATTTTGGAGCCCCAAAAGTAAAGTTTGACACTGTTTCCCCATCTATTTCCCATGAAGTGATGGGACCAGATGACATGATCTTCGTTTTCTGAATGTTGAGATTTAAGCCAACATTTTGCTGTCCTCTTTCACTTTCATCAAGAGGCTTTTTCGCTCCTCTTTACTTTCTGCCATAAGAGTGGTGTCATCTGCATACCTGAGGTTATTGATATTTCTCCCGGCAATTTTGATTCCAGCTTGTGTTTCTTCCAGTCCAACGTTTCTCATGATGTACTCTGCATAGAACTTAAATAAGCAGGGTGACAATATACAGCCTTGACATACTCCTTTTCCTATTTGGAACTAGTCTGTTGTTCCATGTCCAGTTCTAACTGTTGCTTCCTGACCTGCATACAGATTTCTCAAGAGGCAGGTTAGGTGGTCTGGTTTTCCCATCTCTTTCAGAATTTTCCACATTTTCTTGTGATCCACACAGTCAAAGGCTTTGGCATAGTCAATAAAGCAGCAATAGATGTTTTTCTGGAACTCTCTTGCTTTTTCCATGATCCAGTGGATGTTGGCAATGTGATCTCTGGTTCCTCTGCCTTTTCTAAAATCAGCTTGAACATCAGGACGTTCATGGTTCACGTATTGCTGAAGCCTGGCTTGGAGAATTTTGAGCATTACTTTACTAGCGTGTGAGATGAGTGCAATTGTGCGGTAGTTTGAGCATTGTTTTGCATTGCCTTTCTTTGGAATTGGAATAAAAACTGACCTTTTCCAGTCCTGTGTCCACTGCTGAGTTTTCCAAATTTGCTGGCATATTGAGTACAGCACTTTCACAACATCAACTTCCAGGATTTAAAATAGCTCAACTGGAATTCCATCACCTCTACTAGCTTTGTTCGTAGTGATGCTTCCTAAGGCCCACTTGACATCACATTCCAGGATGTCTGGCTCTAGGTTAGTGATCACACCATCGTGATTATCTGGATCATGAAGATCTTTTTTGTACAGTTCTTCTGTGAATTCTTGCCACGTCTTCTTAATATTTTCTGCTTCTGTTATTGGGCTCTTATTCTGCATAACTCAGTAGGATATCTCTTAAGAATAAATGTTTCTTTTCTGCTTCAGAGACAGTCATAATTCTTGCAAGACAAATTTAACAACTTCCTTTCCATAGATCAAAAAAGTAGAAACAAAGAATAAATAATTAATAGATGACCAGATCTCTTCTCTAGAGTCCCCTTCAGTAATCTCACAAACTGAGTAAACAAGGTACATTTAAGGAAAAATCTCATGAAGTTGACAAGCCTGTTGTAATAGAGGATGACAACAGCCAAATTTTTTTCTAAAGGAGATTTTAGAGTAAGCAAAATTAAGGACAGTGCTTGGCCAAAGCAACTTAAATGATTCAACTATTAATAAGTTTGTTCACTGAATTTTAATTATTTCATTAGTAAGCTTTATCAACCAAGGGGACTGGGCAGTTGTTTCATTTGAAGATTCATAAGTTTAGCCATTGGGATCTGAGAATCCATGGTTCTGATAGTTTTCTGCTTAGATTTCTGGGCAAGAGCCCAAAAACTGTGTTCAGCTAGAGTAGTCAATTCATGGGATCTCAGAGTAATCCATGTTACAGAATATTGTACTTAAGTCATTCTGTAATCCTGCCATAGAGATAGAGTTAAATACACTAGCAGTTTTATTTTTCAGGCAATGGTACCCCACTCCAGTACTCTCGCCTGGAAAATCCCATGGATGGAGGAGCCTGGTAGGCTGTAGTCCATGGAGTCGCTAAGAGTCGGACACGACTGAGCTACTTCCCTTAGCGACTCCCTTTCACTTTTCACTTTCATGCGTTGGAGAGGGAAATGGCAACCCACTCCATTGATCTTGCCTGGAGAATCCCAGGGACGGGGGAGCCTCGTGGGCTGCCGTCTATGGGGTTGCACAGAGTCGGACACGACTGAAGCGACTTAGCAGCAGCAGCAGCAGCAGTTTTATTTTTCTGGTCCTTAATTTTTTCTCAAAATGGCCTTAATAGTTATGGAATTTTCATCAGGCAAGGTATTGTGTGATTGAAAGATTTGAAATATGAGCTAGAGCTAGAGATGAGTAGGGCACAGTGTCACCTTAAGTTTATGACAAGATGAGGGAGAGGAGGGGGTGGGGGGCTTGTGCAGAGAGCTCTTTCCTGCCAAAAAGCTGCTTACATATATGCTTGTGGAAAGTCTTACATGTTGTGGAGATTGCTGTTGGTAATCACTGATCTACAAAAGTTTGCGTCCTACTTTCTGAGATAAAAACATTTCCATTTGGCTGACAGAAAGCATAATTAAAATAACATTATATGCATGTGCTTAGTGATAATTGAAATGCTTCATAATTTAAAAAAAAAAATAAAAGAAATTCAAGACCACAATGAGGTACCATTTCACACCAGTCAGAATGGCTGCGATCCAAAAGTCTACAAGCAATAAATGCTGGAGAGGATGTGGAGAAAAGGGAACCCTCTTACACTGCTGGTGGGAATGGAAACTAGTACAGCCACTATGGAAAACGGTGTGGAGATTCCTTAAAAAATTGCAAATAGAACTGCCTTATGACCCAGCAATCCCACTGCTGGGCATACACACCGAGGAAACCAGAATTCAAAGAGACACATGTGCCCCAATGTTCATTGCAGCGCTGTTTATAATAGCCAGGACATGGAAGCAACCTAGATGTCCATCAGCAGATGACTGGATAAGAAAGCTGTGGTACATATACACAATGGAGTACTACTCAGCCCTTAAAAAGAATAAATTTGACTCAGTTCTAATGAGATGGATGAAATTGGAGCCGATTATACAGAGTGAAGTAAGCCAGAAAGAAAAACATCAATACAGTATACTGACACATATATATGGAATTTAGAAGAATAGTAATGATGACCCTCTATGTGAGACAACAAAAGAGACCCAGAGGTATAGAATGGACTTTTGGACTCTGAGGGAGAGGGAGAGAGGGGGATGATTTGGGAGAATGGCTTTGAAACATGTATACTATCTTGTAAGAACAAAGCGTCAGTCTATGTTCAATACAGGATGCAGGATGCATGGGGCTGGTGCACGAGATGATTCAGGGAGATAAAAAGTGAGCTAGGGCATACCAAAACACATCCAGATGAATCAACTGGGTGCCAATACATATTCTTCCCAGCCTACAGTACATAACGGTGTCCATACCTCCTTGCCAAGAGAACAATTCCTCTTCTTACCTGCTGGATCACTGGCTTAAGAACCCTAGAGTGTTGAAGCCACAGCCATAGCTTTTGACTCAGTGGGTCTCTTGTTTTTCTCCTGGAAAAATATGTATTTCCTTTTGGGAAATAGGACCTTGAAATCTATAGAACCCAGAGTTACAGAAACAGAAAGAACAAAAATCCCCAAATAAATCAGTGAGGTTAAGGGTATGTGGGCCACTCCTGCATCCACCAATGGTTTCTATACCGTATATTCTATTTACTGGAAATACAGCACTGCATAAAATTCAAGTTGATTTAAGTTGTTCATTGAATCCTTAAGGATAGCAAAGCACCCTAGCCAAGTATTGACACTAACCTAATTCTTTAGCTTTGCCTCCAAAAGGCATTCAGAGAAGTTTTTAATGTTGGCATACTCTAGGTTCTGGAATATATGATATGAGCAGTAAATACCATGATCATCTACCTACTTTTGTGCATTCTTTGCTATTTTTTGTGGTTCCTGTGGCTTCATATAATGTGATATGTGATCTCATATTGATGGATCAGACATCCCCTAAGCCCTTAGATGGTTGTTCTGGTTGATATCAAAGTCAAACATATATTTAGATCATGTGCCTATCTGTGTCAGAATGAATGTTAGCCTCTTTAAGAGTAGAACAGGTCAGATGAAGTGAATTTAGCATCAAGTGTGCAATTGATTTTTCAAAGGATCACACTGTATTAGGAACTTAGGTTAAGTTCTGTTGCTGGCAGTAGTAACAAGAGCTAAAATTACCTTCATAAGTAGAAACCCATGGCATTGGACCTATGCATAACCTCCATAGCTGCATAAATGTGCCAATATATGCAGATAAATGTGCCAATTATATCAGTTTTGGGTGGTGGATTTCAACAAGCCAAATAATATTTTCTACCTGTTTTTGTGACCCTTTGTGAAGATGCTTCCCACTGAACATCACCTTGTAACACAAAGATCCTCTTATCGACTGTTTTACTTATGTTGCCAGAAGCGTATAAAAACAACAAACACATAAAGCCATATCCTATGATCTGTCCCTCCATATTCTGTTATTCAAAAAAATAGGCAGTTAAAGGAGTAATGAGAATAATTTCTACTAGATTATTTTCTTCCTAGTGTATTTGATAATTTTTATATATTTATTAATTTTTTAACAAATGTACAAGCTAAGAGCACACAAAGACCATACATTTGTTATTTATTTGACATTTACTATGTAGACTTCATCTTTTATGTAGACTTCATCTTTATAATGTCAGGTTATTTTTAACAGATAAAGGCAGTTCTGCTAACTATAAGGAGAAGGCAATGGCAACCCACTCCAGTATTCTTGCCTGGAGAATCCCGTGGATGGAGGAGCTTGGTGGGCTACAGTCCATGGGGTCAAAGAGTCGGACACAACTGAGCGACTTAACTTTCACTTTCATGTAGATTTCAGGGGTGTTTTTGTTTGTTTTTTTTTAACCAGCCTTAAATTAATGAAATTTCATACATTATGAACAGAATCTGAAGATGTCAGGAGACTAATAATTTATAGTTAGCTGCTGCTGCTGCTAAGTCTTTTCAGTCATGTCCGACTATGTGGGACCCCAGAGACGGCAGCCCACCAGGCCCCGGTTCCTGGGATTCTCCAGGCAAGAACACTGGAGTGGGTTGCCATTTCCTTCTCCAATGCGTGAAAGTGAAGTCACTCAGTCATGTCCAACTCTTAGCGACCCTGTGGACTGCAGCCTACCAGGCTCCTCCGCTCATGGGATTTTCCAGGCAAGAGTACTGGAGTGGGTTGCTATTGCCTTCTCCTTATAGTTAGCAGAATTGCCTTTATCTGTAAAAATAACCTGACATTATAAAGATGAAAATACAACTTTTGCTGCAGTAAAGGGAAAAAATGTGTTATGAAGATTTAAAAAGTTGACAATATAAAACATTTTTGAAATATACCTCAGTCTTGATTTAAAAATCAGTTGAAAGTGTGTGATGAACCCTTAAATTTTTGTAAGTGCTGTCAATATAAACTTTTTTTTTCAGATAGATGTGTTTTTAAGTTAATTCTTGCTCTTTTTCAGCATTTAAGTAAAATCTGGAAAGCCATATACTGTTTAAAAAGTATAAAATTAAAGCTTCTTCCTCTATTTTTAATCTATATGGCTTTGAAATTACGAGTTGCTCCAACTCATATTAAAATGTTACATGAATCAAAGCTATGAATATAGATAGCATTTTATCTTTTAAATATTGAATATTAAAAAAAAACCTGGTATATGACTAATAGAGAACACAAACAAAAGTCACAACTAAATCGGGATTTTACTTCAGATTTTATTTAATCACCATGAAGTGGTTATAATGTGTGTTGGGGAGGGGAGAGGGACTGTATGGAGGACAGACTAATAAAAACACAATCTTTTTCTCTAAAATATTGTAGTATTACCAAATTCAGACTCAAACAGAAGAAAGAAGGGAAAACCGCTAGACCTCACAGGTACGACCTAAATCAAATCCCTTATGATTATACAGTGGAAGTGAGAAATAGATTTAAGGGCCTAGATCTGATAGATAGAGTGCCTGATGAACTATGGATGGAGGTTTGTGACATTGTACAGGTGACAGGGATCAAGACCATCCCCATGGAAAACAAATGTAAAAAAGCAAAATGGCTGTCTAGGGAGGCCTTACAAATAGTTGTGAAAAGAAGAGAGACAAAAAGCAAAGGAGAAAACTAAAGATATAAGTATCTGAATGCAGAGTTCCAAAGAATAGCAAGAAGAGATAAGAAAGCCTTCCTCAGTGATCAATGCAAAGAAATAGAGGAAAACAACAGAATGGGCAAGACTAGAAATCTCTTCAAGAAAGTTAGAGATACGAAGGGAACATTTCATGCAAAGATGGGCTTGATAAAGGACAGAAATGGTTTGGACCTAACAGAAGCAGAAGATATTAAGAAGAGGTGGCAAAAATACACGGAAGAATTATACAAAAAAGCTCTTCACAACCCAGATAATCATGATGATGTGATCACTCATCTAGAGCCAGACATCTTGGAATATGAAGTCAAGTGGGCCTTAGAAAGCATCACTACGAACAAAGCTAGTGGAGGTAATGGAATTCCAGTTGAGCTATTTCAAATCCTGAGAGATGATGCTGTGAAACTGCTGCACTCAATATGCCAGCAAGTTTGGAAAAATCAGCAGGGCCACAGGACTGGAAAAGTCTGTTTTCATTCCAATCCCAAAGAAAGGCAATGCAAAACAATGCTCAAACTACCGCACAATTGCACTCATCTCACACACTAGTAAAGTAATGCTCAAAATTCTCCAAGCCAGGCTTCAGCAATACGTGAACCGTGAACTCCTGATGTTCAAGAAGGATTCAGAAAAGGCAGAGGAACCAGAGATCAAATTGCCAGCATCCACTGGATCATGGAAAAAGCAAGAGCATTCCAAAAAAAAAAAAAAAATTTATTTCTGCTTTATTGACTATTCCCAAGCCTTTGACTGTGTGGATCACAATAAACTGTAGAAAATTCTGAAAGAGATGGGGAAACAAGACCACCTAACCTGCCTCTTGAGAAATCTGTATGCAGGTCAGGAAGCAACAGTTAGAACTGGACATGGAACAACAGACTGGTTCCAAATAGGAAAAGGAGTACGTCAAGGCTGTATATTGTCATCCTGCTTATTTAACTTATATGCAGAGTACGTCATGAAAAATGCTGGGCTGGATGAGGCACAAGCTGGAATCAAGATTGCCAGGAGAAATATCAATAACCTCAGATATGCAGATGACACCACCCTTATGGCAGAAAGTGAAGAGGAGCTAAAAAGCCTCTTCGTGAAAGTGAAAGAGGAGAGTGAAAAAGTTGGCTTAAAGTTCAACATTCAGAAAACAAAGATCATGGCATCCGGTCCCATCACTTCATGGGAAATAGATGGGGAAACAGTGGAAACAGTAGCTGAATTTATTTGGGGGGGCTCCAAAATCACTGCAGATGGTGACTTCAGCCATGAAATTAAAAGACTCTTACTTGGAAGAAAAGTTATGACCAACCTAGCTAGCATATTCAAAAGCAGAGACATTACTTTGCTGACTAAGGCCCAACTAGTCAAGGCTATGGTTTTTCCAGTGGTCATGTATGTATGTGAGAGTTGGACTGTGAAGAAGGCTGAGCACCAAAGAATTGATGCTTTTGAACTGTGGTGTTGGAGAAGACTCTTGAGAATCCCTTGGACTGCAAGGAGATCCAGCCAGTCCATTCTGAAGGAGATCAGTTGTGGGATTGCTTTGGAAGGAATAATGCTAAAGCTGAAACTCCAGTACTTTGGCCACCTCATGCAAAGAGTTGACTCATTGGAAAGGACTCTGATGCTGGGAAGGATTGTGGGCACAAGGAGAAGGGGGTTGACAGAGGATGAGATAGCTGGATGGCATCATTGAGTCAATGAACGTGAGTCTGAGTGAACTCCGGGAGATGGTGATGGACAGGGAGGCCTGGTGTGCTGTGATTCATGGGGTCACAAAGAGTCAGACGGGACTGGCTGACTGAACTGAACTGAACATAGAAAGGTTTTTCCTGGTTACTCAGGCGATAAAGAATCTGTCTACAATGCAGGAGAACCGGAGTCAATCCCTGAATCGGGAAGATCCCCTGGGGAAAGAAATGGCTACCCACTCCAGTATTCCTGTCTGGGAAATTCCATGGACAGAGGAGCTTGGCGTACTGCAATCTGGTGTTGCAGAGTCTGACATGACTGAGTGACTAACACTCACTTTTCGACATAGAAAACATTTTATATTGAACTTCTTTCTTTTTTCTTTTCCCTGTCTCCCTTCATTTATTTTTCTTCTTACTAAAATGTAATATTTACTGACTCCCAGAGAGTTACCATAGCTGTGATACTGAGAAATTATTTCAGGTTTGGACAGCAGTCTAGCTTGTCTAGTCAGTCATTCTGATGTTTCCTTAGCCTGAGGACTTAGCACCCCTTTCATCCTCAGAAGAGAGACATGATATCCCTACACTTCTAAAGCAGGCATGGCAGCTTTTGCACTGGGGAACCGATGCTATGGAAAGATAGATATTTAGAAAATGTCAAGAGTGAGAATATAGTGATAAAAAAACATAAAGAAGACTAAGTAAATGACAGATACCCATGTTCATGAATTAGAAAGTTCATCATTTTTAAGGTGTCAGTTGTCTCCAAATTAGTCTTAGATTTTCCACCATCTTATTCAATTTTACACCATCTTATTCAAATTATCAGCAGGATTTTTAATAGAAAATGAAAGACTGATTCTATAATGTATACAGAAATTAAAAATAAATAATTCAAATATTCAAAACAAAAAATCTAAAAGCAAAAATGTAAGGTTAAGAGTTAATTATATTGAAATTCAACATAAACCAACAGTGATTAAAATTGTGAGCTAGAAGTAGACAAATGCAAAATGAAAAAATAGAATTCAATTGATCACATACATAGTCAATTAATTTTCAGCAAAGTACCTGCAGTTTGACAGGTCCCCAAGATTATATTCAGAATTAATAATTTGTTAGAAGAAATCATACTGCTCAGTGAAGTTGTTAAACTCACAGTTATGTTTATTACAATGGAAATATACACATTAAAATCTCAGTGGGTAAAGATACATATGGCAGGTTCCTGAAGAGTTCTAGATGCAGGGTTCCCATTGTTTTCTTTCAATGGAGTCATTTACACAGTGTTTGTTTCTCCCAGAATAGAGTACTGTTAAATACAGAAGCTTACTTAATCCGTGATGTCCTAGAATTGTATCAGGCACCAGTGAAATATGTATGACAGACCACCTCTGTGACTGCCCTTAGCTTTCATTACCTCCAGAGGTCCAGATGATGCTACATGGTCCAAAGTTACCATTATAAAATGCATTGCTGGTGTAAACTGTCAGGCATAACCTAAGGTTCCCAGGTAAACAAAGCCACTTTTATCAGCTAGGACATTCCATGAATTTAAAGATCACCTTCGAGGAGTTGGATAAGGCCAAAGTATTTTTTTGTTTTGTTTTTTGAACATACTAATTTTTACCGCACAATTCAGTTCAGTACAGTTCAGTCGGTCAGTCGTGTCCGACTCTTTGCAACCCCATGAATCGCAGCACACCAGGCCTCCTGTCCATCACCAACTCCCAGAGTTCACTCAGATTCAAGTCCATCGAGACAGTGATGCCATCCAGCCATCTCATCCTCTATCGTCCCCTTCTCCTCCTGCCCCAAATCCCTTCAAGCATCAGAGTCTTTTCCAATGAGTCAACTATTCCCATGGGGTGGCCAAAGTACTGGTGTTTCAGCTTTAGCATCATTCCTTCCAAAGAAATCCCAGGGCTGATCTCCTTCAGAATGGACAGGTTGGATCTCCTTGCAGTCCAAGGGACTCTCAAGAGTCTTCTCCAACACCACAGTTCCAAAGCATCAATTCTTCGGCACTCAGCCTTCTTCACAGTCCAACTCTCACATCCATATATGACTACTGGAAAAACCATAGCCTTGACTAGTTGGGCCTTAGTCAACAAAGTAATGTCTCTGCTTTTGAATATGCTATCTAGGTTGGTCGTAACTTTTCTTCCAAGGAGTAAGCGTCTTTTAATTTCATGGCTGCAGTCACCATCTGCAGTGATTTTGGAGCCCCCCCCAAAATAAAGTCAGCCACTGTTTCCACTGTTTCCCCATCTATTTCCCATGAAGTGATGGGACCGGATGCTGTGATCTTCGTTTTCTGAATGTTGAGCTTTAAGCCAACTTTTTCACTCTCCTCTTTCACTTTCATCAAGAGGCTTTTAGCTCCTCTTCACTTTCTGCCATAAGGGTGGTGTCATCTGCATATCTGAGGTTATTGATATTTCTCTTGGCAATCTTGATCCCAGCTTGTGTTTGTTCCAGTCCAGCGTTTCTCATGATGTACTCTGCATAGAAGTTAAATAAGCAGGGTGACAATATACAGCCTTGATGTACTCGTTTTCCTATTTGGAACCAGTCTGTTGTTCCATGTCCAGTTCTAACTGTTGCTTCCTGACCTGCATACAGATTTCTCAAGAGGCAGGTTAGGTGGTCTGGTATTCCCATCTCTTTCAGAATTTTCCACATTTTCTTGTGATCCACACAGTCAAAGGCTTTGGCATAGTCATTAAAGCAGAAATAGATGTTTTTTTGGAACTCTCTTGCTTTTTCCATGATCCAGTGGATGTTGGCAATTTGATCTCTGGTTTCTCTGCCTTTTCTAAAACCAGCTTGAACATCAAGGAGTTCATGGTTCACGTATTGCTGAAGCCTGGCTTGGAGAATTTTGAGCATTACTTTACTAGCATGTGAGATGAGTGCAATTGTGCGGTAGTTTGAGCATTCTTTGGCATTGCCTTTCTTTGGAATTAGAATGAAAACTGACCCTTTCCAGTCCTGTGGCCACTGCTGAGTTTTCCAAATTTGCTGGCATATTGAGTGCAACACTTTAACAGCATCATCTTTCAGGATTTGAAACAGCTCAACTGGAATACTGTCACCTACACCAGCTTTGTTCGTAGTGATGCTTCCTAAGGCCCACTTGACATCACATTCCAGGATTTCTGGCTCTAGATGAGTGATCCCACGATTGTGATTATCCAGGTCGTGAAGTTCTTTTTGTATGAATCTTCTGTGTATTTTTGCCACCTCTTAGTATCTTCTGCTTCTGTTTGGTCCATACCATTTCTGTCCTTTATCTAGCCCATCTTTGCATGAAATGTTCCCTTGGTATCTCTGATTTTCTGGAAGAGATCTCTAGTCTTTCCCATCCTGTTGTATTCCTCTATTTCTTTGCATTGATCGCTGAAGAAGGCTTTCTTATCTCTTCTTGATATTGTTTGGAATTCTGCATTCAGATAATTATATCTTTCCTTTTCTCCTTTGCTTTTCACTTCTCTTCTTTTCACAGCTTTTTGTAAGGCCTCCCCAGACAGCCAATTTACTTTTTTGCATTTCTTTTCCATGGGGATGGTCTTGATCCCTGTCTCCTGTACAATGTCACAAAGCTCATTCCATAGTTCATCCCGCACTCTATCTATCAGATCTCGGCCCTTAAATCTATTTCTCACTTCCACTGTATAATCATAAGGGATTTGATTTAGGTCATACCTGAATGGTCTAGCGCTTTTCCCTACTTTCTTCAATTTGTTTCTGAATTTGGTAATGAGGAGATCATGATTTGAGCCACAATCAGCTCCTGGTCTTGTTTTTGTTGCCTGTATAGAGCTTCTCCATCTTTGGCTGCAAAGAATATAATCAATCTGATTTTGGTGTTGACCATTGGTGATGTCCATGTGTAGAGTCTTCTCTTGTTTTGTTGGAAGAGGGTGTTTGCTATGACCTGTGCATTTTCTTGGCAAAACTTTATTAGTCTTTCCCCTGCTTCATTCCACATTCCAAGGCCAAATTTGCCTGTTACATGAGGTGTTTCTTGACTTCCTACTTTTGCATTCCAGTCCCCTATAATGTAAAGGACATCTTTTGTAGGTGTTAGTTCTAAACTGCACAATTCCATGGTAATTTAGTTGAGAAAATAAAGTCCTTTATAATAAATCGCTCTTGGATATATGTCCTTGTGGAAGAAATGAAGCTTGTGCTCTATCTCACACTGTACACAGAATATAATCCCAAATCTATCAGAAGCATAATATCAAAGTAAAATTATAAAATTCCTAAGAGTATATATGGCAAAATTTTATGACTTTGTTAGGTAATTAATTTTTAGCAAACAAAAATAATAATTGTATAAGAAACATGATTGAGAACTTATTTCATTTAAAAATATCTTCAAATGCAATTGTAAAAAATAAAAAAAAATCACTGATAGAAAATATTTGCATTATGTGTAGCTTACAAATTCCTTGTATCCAGAATACAGAAAATTTACAGCTTAGTGATCCTGAAAAGATAAATACACCAATCAAAACAAAAAAATATTTGAGCATATATTTTTAAAAGATGATTGCATAAATGAATACTAAAACAGTTAGTCATTGCGAAAATGCAAATTCAAACCACAATGAAAGATCGACAATACCAAGTGTTAGCAAGAATATAGAGGGGCTGAATTTTCTAATATGTTATTTTTGTTGTTTAGTCACTAAGTCATGTCTAAGTATTTGTGATCCCATGAACTGCAGCATGCAACGCTTCCCTGTCCTTCACTATCTCTCAGAGTTTCCTCAAACTCATATCCATTAAGTCAGTGATATCAATCATCTGATCCTGTGTTGCCCTCTTCCCCTCCTGCCCTCAATCTTTCCCAGAGTCATGGTCTTTCCAGTGAGTCAGTTCTTCGCCTCAGGTGGCCAAAGTATGGGAGCTTCAGCTTCAGTATCAGGCCTTCTCATTAATATTAAGGGTTGATTTCCTTTAAAATGGATTTGATCTGCTTGCTGTCCAAGGGACTCTCAAGAATTTTCTCCAGCACGACAATTCAAGAGTGCAAAATCATACTGCCTCTTGGGGAAAAAGTTTGTTTCTTTGAGAATTAAATATACATTGATCATAATACCCAGCAGTTCTTACCTAGAAGAAACAAAGACATATATTCACAAAAATATTTTTTATAAAATACGTACAACCATTTTATTTGTAACAACCTACGACTGAAACAAACTACATTCCCATCATTAGATGAGTGTATACACAAATTAAGGCATGTTCACACAGTAGAATATCACACCTCAATAAAAAGATCACAATTTTCAATGACATCATTGCATCTCTAAAACATTTTATTGAATGGAAATAGTACGCTGAGGGAAAGACTGGATCAAAAGGTAGCATATTGTGTGATTTTTTATATGAATTTCTAGAACAGAAGATAGTAGTGACATAAAACAGTTGGTGATTATCTGATTTCATGGAGGGTGCATAGCAAAGAAGAATGAGAGAGCATTGATATTTGTTGGATTATTCAATAAATGTTATCCTGTTAGATGATGTGTGTGTGTGTGTGTGTGTGTGTGTGTGTGTGTGTGTGTGTGTGTGTGTATGGTTTATATATATATAAACCACTCTTACTTTTCTGTCTAATTGCCCTACCAATTATTGGAAGTGGGTTTTGATGTATCTACCAATAAATGTAGATTTATCTATTCCTTCTTTCACATCTTTACATTTTTGTTTTATTATTTTGAAACTGGTGTATACATATATAGGAGTGCTGTATCTTCTTGATATATTAATTATTCTATCACTATCTGGTGTCCATTTTGACCCTAGTAATTTTATATGCTTGAAATCCACTTACATAATATTACTGTAGACTTCTAAATTATTACTTAAACTCTATATCTTTTTTTAAAATTTCTGTTCTTTCAAAAGTTTATTTCTTTACTGAAGTAGGTTCTACAGACAGCATAGAGCTGGGTAACCTTTTTATACAGTATATGAATCTCTAACTTGTTCTTGATGTTTTTAGATAATTTACAAATAATTATTAATATGTCAAATTTATTATGTATTTTACATTGTCCTCTATTTCTCATTGAACTGATTCTTTTAATTTCCTTCTTGTGATTTACTTGAATATTTTTAGCATTCTATTGTAATTGATGAATACATTACTTTTCATAGATTTCATGATTACTCTCGATATTCATATTATTATAACCTTACATATATGACTATATCAGCACTTTTAGTGAAGTGTAGCCACCTTACTTTTGCTCAGGTCACCTGCCTCTCCCTAATTTTGCAATGTAATTATATAAGTTCCAGTGTCTACTTCTTCACTTTTTATATTGGGATCAAATGAAAAAGGGGAAAAAGAAAAGAATAATGCAGTATACTAAGTGTATTTCTTTGATTGGAACTGTGTTGTCTTATTTCTGTGCACTTGAGAACTTTTTGCACTGTAGATTTACCATTTAGAGAGGATTAAAAATCCATACATTGTCATATCAGTTAGAAGCTAATGTATTAGGTGTTATCTTTGATTATATAGAAAATACCTTTTGTAATTTGCAACACTATTTGTTCCAGGAATATTATATATAATTGAATGAACAACTTTTCTCCACTTGATCTATCTAAGCCTGCTTATGCTATAATGGATGAGTATGAAATAATAAATTTGGAGGTTTTCAAAAGAAAATATACAATTTTTGAGTGCAAGGTAAACAGCACTCTTCCATTAATAAAGTTTTAGACATTAGTTCAGTTCAGTTCAGTCGCTCAGTAGTGTCCGACTCTTTGCAGCCCCATGAATTGCAGCACACCAGGCCTCCCTGTCCATCACCAACTCCTGGATTACTCAAACTCATGTCCATTGAGTCAGTGATGCCATTCAACCATCTCATCCTCTGTCATCCCCTTCTTCTCCTGCCCTCAATCTTTCCCAGTATCAGGGTCTTTTCCAACGAGTAGGCTCTTCGCATCAGATGGCCTAAGTATTAGAGTTTCAGCTTCAACATCAGTCCTTCCAATGAACATCCAAGACTGATCTCCTTTAGGATGTACTGGTAGGATCTCCTTGCAGTCCAAGGGACACTCAAGAGTCTCCTCCAACACCATGGTTCAAAAGCATCAATTCTTCAATGTTCAGCTGCCTTTATAATCCAAATGTCACATCCATACATGACTACTGGAAGAACCATTGCTTGAAAAGACGGACCTTTGTTGACAAAGTAATGTCTCTGCTTTATAATATGCTGTCTAGCTTGGTCTTAAAGCTCATTTAAAAGACCTTGATGCTGGGAAAGACTGAGAGCAGGAGGAGAAGGGGACGACAGAGGATGAGATGGTTGGATGGCATCACTGACTCAATGGACATGGGTTTGGAAGACTCTGGCTGTTGGTGATGGACAGGGAGGCCTGGCATGCTGTGGTTCATGGGGTTGCAAAAGTCAGACACGATTGAGTGACTGAACTGAACTGAACTGAACTAGATTGGTCAAAACTTTCATATGCAGTTGTTTTGGAGCCCCCAAAATAAATTCTCTCACTGTTTCCACTGTTTCCCCATCTAATTGCCATGAAGTGATGGGACTGGATGCCATTTTCTTAGTTCTCTGAATGTTGAGCTTTAAACCAACTTTTTCACTTTCCTCTTTCACTTTCATCAAGAGGCTCTTTAGTTCTTCTTCACTTTCTGCCATAAGGGTAGTGTCATCTGCATATCTGAGGTTATTGATATTTCTCCTGGCAATCTTGATTCCAGCCTGTGCTTCTTCCAGCCCAGCATTTCTCATGATGTACTCTGCATAGAAGTTAAATAAGCAGGGTGACAATATACAGCCTTGATGTACTCCTTTTCCCATTTGGAACCAGTCTGTTGTTCCATTTCCAGTTCTAACTGTTGCTTCCTGGCCTGCATACAGATTTCTCAAGAGGCAAGTTAGGTGGTCTGGTATTCCCATCTCTTTCAGAATTTTCCACATTTTCTTGTGATCCACACAGTCAAAGGCTTTGGCATAGTCAATAAAGCAGCAATAGATGTTTTTATTCAACTCTCTTGCTTTTTCCATGATCCAGTGGATGTTGGCAATTTGATCTCTGGTTCCTCTGCCTTTTCTAAAACCAGCTTGAACATCAGGGAGTTCACGGTTCACGTATTGCTGGAGCCTGGCTTGGAGAATTTTGAGCATTACTTTGCTAGCTTTTGATATGACTGTAATTGTGCAGTAGTTTGAGCATTCTTTGGCATTGCCTGGCAAACACCCTCTTCCAACAACATAAGAGAAGACTCTACACATGAACATCACCAGATGGCAAACACTGAAATCAGATTGATTATATTATTTGCAACCAAAATGGAGGAGGCCTATACAATCAGCAAAAAAAAAAAAAAGACCGGGGAGCTGACTGTGGCTCAGATCATGAACTCCCTATTGCCAAATTCAGAATGAAATTAAAGAAAGTGGGGAAAACTACCTGACCATTCAGGTATGACCTAAATCAAATCCCTTATGATTATACAGTGGAAGTGAATAATAGATTTAAGGGACTAGATCTGATAGATAGAGTGCGGGATGAACTATGGATGGAGGTTCATGACATTGTACGAGAGACAGGGATCAAGACCATCCCCATGGAAAAGAAATGAAAAAAAGAAAAATGGCTGTCTGAGGAGGCCTTACAAATAGCTGAGAAAAGAAGAGAAGTGACAAGCAAAGGGAGAAAAGGAAAGATATACCCTTTTGAATGCTGAGTTCCAAAGAATAGCAAGGAGAGATAAGAAAGCCTTCCTCAGCGATCAAGGCAAAGAAATAGAGGAAAACAACAGAATGGGCAAGACTAGAAATCTCTTCAAGAAAATTAGAGATAGTAAGGGAACATTTCATGCAAAATGAACTCAACAAAGGACAGAAATGGTATGGACCTAACAGAAGCAGAAAATATTAAGAAGAGGTGGCAAAAATACACAGAAGAATTGTACAAAAAGATCTTCACAACCCAGATAATCATGATGATGTGATCACTATTCTAGAGCCAGACATCCTGGAATGTGAAGTCAAGTGGGCCTAGAAAGCACCGCTACGAACAAAGCTAGTGGAGGTGATGGCATTCCAGTTGAGCTGTTTCAAATCCTGAAAGATGATGCTATGAAAGTGGTGAACTCAATATGTCAGCAAATTTGGAAAACTTAGCAGTGGCCACAGGACTGGAAAAGGTCTGTTTTCATTCCAATCCCAAAGAAAGGCAATGCCAAAGAGTGCTCAAACTACTGCACTATCGCACTCGTCTCACATGCTCATAAAGTAATGCTCAAAATTCTCCAAGCCAGGCTTCAGAAATACATGAACCGTGAACTCCTGATGTTCAAGCTGGTTTTAGAAAAGGCAGAGGAACCAGAGATCAAGTTGCCAACATCCGCTGGATCATGGAAAAAGCAAGAGAGTTCCAGAAAAACATCTATTGCTGCTTTATTGACTATTTCAAAGCCTTTGATTGTGTGGATCACAATAAACTGTGGAAAATTCTGAAAGAGATGGGAATACCAGACCACCTGACCTGCCTGTTGAGAAATCTGTATGCAGGCCAGGAAGCAACAGTTAGAACTGGACATGGAACAACAGACTGGTTCCAAATGGGAAAAGGAGTACATCAAGGCTGTATATTGTCACCCTACTTATTTAACTTCTATGCAGAGTACATCATGAGAAATGCTGGGCTGGATGAGGCACAGGCTGAAATCAAGATTGCCAGGAGAAATATCAATAACCTCAGATATGCAGATGACACCACCCTTATGGCAGAAAGTGAAGAGGAACTAAAAAGCCTCTTGATGAAAATGAAAGAGGAGAGTAAAAAAGTTGATTTAAAGCTCAGCATTCAGAAAAATAAGATCATGGCATCTGGTCCCATCACTTCATGGGAAATAGATGGGGAAACAGTGGAAACAGTGGCTGACTTTATTTTGGGGGGCTCCAAAATCACTGCAGATGGTGACTGCAGCCATGAAATTAAAAGACGCTTACTCCTTGGAAGAAATGTTATGACCAACCTAGATAACATATTGAAAAGCAGAGACATTACTTTGCCAACTAAGGTCCGTCTAGTAGAGGCTATGGTTTTTCCTGTGATCATGTATGTATGTGAGAGTTGGCTGAGCACCGAAGAATTGATGCTTTTGAACTGTGGTGTTGGAGAAGACTCTTGAGAGTCCCTTGGACTGCAAGGAGATCCAGCCAGTCCATTCTGAAGGAGATCAGCCCTGGGATATCTTTGGAAGGAATGATGCTAAAGCTGAAACGCCAGTATTTTGGCCACCTCATGCGAAGAGTTGACTCTTTCGAAAAACTCTGATGCTGGGAGGGTTGGGGGCAGGAGGAGAAGGGGACAACCGAGGATGAGATGGCTGGATGGCATCACGGAGTCAATGGACGTGAGTCTGAGTGAACTCCGAGAGATGGTGATGAACAGGGAAGCCTGGCATGCTGCGATTCATGGGGTCGCAAAGAGTCGGACACAAGTGAGCGACTGAACTGAACTAAACTTGACTCTTCACTATTCTCTGAACTGGGTGCTGTTTTTTAATTATCTGTGTTCTAACAATTCCTGATGCCTGTGAATTGTGTTTGTTACATGAAGTTGAAATACTTGTAGAGCTGAGAATGTAGAACAAGAGCTAGACTGTGGTGTTCTAAAAGAGATCTCAGAGGAATAGCTATCTTTAACAACTAGCAACAGGAATAGAGCCGTGTGTGTGTGTGTGTGTGTGTGTGTGTGTGTGTGTGTGTGTGTGTGTGTGTGTGTTAGTCATTCAGTCATGTCCAACACTTTGGGACCCAGTAGATTGTAGCCTGCCTGGCCTCTCTGTCCATAGACTTCTTCAGGCAAGAATACTGGAGTGAGTAGCCATTTCCTTCACCAGGGGATCTTTCCAACCCAGGGATTGAACCTGGGTCTCCTGCATTGCAGGCAGATTCTTTTACTGTCTGAGCCAAGGAAGTCTGTAAAGCTTTATAGGTGAAGATATAAGTGGGATCAATGAGAAAGAATTTCTCAAGGATCTACTGGATCTGTGAGAGCAGAGCAGAGGACTTACCAGAGAGATGACATTTTATCTGTCTCTTAAGAGATGAATTTATTTATTAGACAAATTATAGTTGAATTTGGGGCACAGAATAGAGGAAGGAAACTATACACACAAGTAAATGTCCAAGTAGAAAGATATGAACCAAAATGCTATATATAATAAGTGATACTTCCAATTTGTATTGCAATGAAGGTAGCAGCATTGAAAAAGATGGGGGTGTCTTCAAATCATACACAGTCAAAGAGACCCATGACTGCCCATATACCATATGTCTAAATTTCATAAGTTATGAATTAAGCTGTTAAGTACATAGCATACATATTTTCACAGTGGTCTGACAACCCAGTGGCTAATTTAGCAATCTCAGACTTCTTGAATTTCTTCACTAAGATGATCTAGTAAGAAGAGAGGTTTTCCTTGTGGTTTACATTTCTTCTTTTGTCAAACCTACATCCACCCTGTACCATAAGAGGCCTGTTGCCCATGCTTTCAGATCCCGTGACTCAATGACTTCCAGCACATGTCTCAAAAGAAAAAAGCACTTCACAGACATTCATATACAATGTATTTCCCTGACCATACAGATTATCTGTTGGGTAATGATGTGTCCAGAGGACAGCTGGAACACTACCCTCCAAAGCATGGGTTCTAGGGCCTTCTATCTCATTATCATAACTTAGTCATTTTCTTACTGACTAAAGAGATACTGAAGCCTTTTAATGAGTGATTGATTTGTATACATTTTTAATTTTCAAATAGCTGTAAATTGGTGTTTAACATAAATGGGAATAATTTTCCTTACAAGGAAAAGCAATACTTGATATTGTTATTTCTCTTCAAAAGGCTTCGTTTATTGAGGTATTGTATGCTAAGTAGAATTAGAATTAACAACCTACTAAATTAAGTGCTCACAAACATCTGTCACGTGAAATGTTCTATATATTTCAATAATGCCAAATAACTCTATTAAACAGGGGATTTAATTCTGCTAATGAGACATCCCAAGCTATGGAAGGAAATAATTGCCTCAAAGATATTTGCCTACTTTTAGACTAAGCTTCACACCACCACTGCTTCTAGAATACTTTGTATGTTCAGTCACTCAGTCATGTTCAACTCTTTGCAGCCCCTTGGACTGTATCCTGCCAGGCTTCTCTGTCCAGACAAGAATACTAGAGTAGGTTGCCATTTCCTTCTCCAGGGAATTTTCCCAACCCAAGGACAGAACCCAAGTGTCTTTCATTTCCTGCACTGGCAGATGGATTCTTTACTACTAGCTCCACCTTACCTTTAGGTTAAAAAACAAAAAATTGCCAAGAGGAAAGCTTGACTGGATGGACAGATATAGACCTGAAAGTGAAATCTGGGTAGCCTGGCTTTCAAATAGCATTGTTGAGTTGCTCCTCTTTCATTCCTTAAGTATGTAGACTGAAACTTCAGCAGTTTTTTTCTGAAAACTTTTGTACCTATGCTCTGACTCCTACACTAAATAAAGATGACAAAGATGAAATATGATGGAATAATTTATATCTTAGAAAAGAAAATTTCAAAGAGCAACTTTGCCATGTTTTAAAACTGCTGTATCTAGTGTATATGCTGGGAAAGATTGAAGGCAGGCAGAGAAGGGGACAAGAGAGGGTGAGATGGTTGAATGGCACCACCGACTCAATGGACATGAATTTGAGCAAGCTCTGGGAGCTGGTGATGTATAAGGAAGCCTGACGTGCTGCAGTCCATGGGTTCACAGAGTCAGACATGACTGAGCAACTGAACTGAACTGAGCTAACTTAGGGATGATTGGGGGATTCATTTAATGAGCTAACATATAAAGACTTTAAAATTCCAATTTTTTATCAACATTAAGCATCCATTAGGAATTTTTTTTTTTTTTTAACCATGAAACAATCTTTGTTGCAAGACTAGGTGGGTCACTGTCATCAGCACTCACTTTGTTTATTCTATTGGTTTTTCTGTCACTCCATCATTCCTGATAATGTAGTTGCTGAATTACTCATGTCTCCAAGGTGGCTCAGTGGCAAAGAAGCTGCTTGCCAATGCAGGAGATGTTGGCTCAATCCCTAGGTCAGGAAGATCTTCTGGGAAAGGAAGTGCCAACACACTCTAGTATGATTGCTTAGAAAATTCCATGGACAGGGAAGCCAGGAGGGATACATACAGTCCATGGGGTCACAAAGAGTCAGACATGACTTAGTGACTAACTACAACCAAAGTAGAATAAGTTAGAAAATTGACTGTACTCAAGTTCTAGACTCCTCATATATACAGTGAGAGTTATGGTACTGCGGCAGAACTTGAATCTTCCACCTTATGTGAATGATGATTAAAATAAGTTCTTTGGTGTATATGTGGGATCTTCTCACTTAGGTTGGAAGTGCTAACTGGCCTAGTCAAAAGTGGACTCCCTTGTTTCATTGTTTTGAAGACAGTGGTAATTAAATTGAGGACTGTCACTGATACTTTGTAAATGGGATGAAAGCCATGAACTCTCGATTTAGAAAAGCATATATATTTTTTTCCTAAGCAATAATGCTAAGCTATATATATATATACACACACACACACTCCAGTATATATATATACACTCCAGTACTCTTGCCTGGAGAATCCCATGGACGGAGGAGCCTGCTGGGCTGCAGTCCATGGGGTTGCTGAGGGTCAGACATGACTGAGTGACTTCACTTTCACTTTTCACTTTCATGCATTAGAGAAGGAAATGGCAACCCACTCTAGTGTTCTTGCCTGGAGAATCCCAGGGATAGGGGAGCCTGGTGGGCTGCCATGTATGGGGTTGCACAGAGTCAGAGGCGGATACGACTGATGCAAACTTAGCAGCAGTGTATACACACACACACACATATACACACACACACACACACACACACACTCAAAATCATGTATGCAGTTTCAGGGAGATTCTGCCCCTCTTGGAGATTATTCATAGGATCTCTTAAGCTCTTCAGGTCTCTTTCCTTCCTCAATCATGTTATTCAAAGCTCCCTAATATAGGATGATGTAAATATAGCTGGTAATTTGTAAATATTTATTGGGTAAACACTAGTTTTCTTTAGAGAAGCAGATGAAGTTTTTGCTAAACTTTTTTAAAAAAATTAAATTACTTCTTACAAGGAACTGAGTCTCCATTATAAATTTTAAATCTATTTAAATATTGAATTTAATTAACATTTGCTGTGTTTCTAACAAACATCTTCTTTATATACAATTAAACAGGTAATGAGCAACTGAACTGAACTGAACTGAAACAGGTAATAACTTAGTGTTAAAGAACGTAGACTGTTGAGTCAGAATGGATTAGATTTGAATTGGTGAAACTCTCTTTGCTTCAGTTTAATAAAGTTCAGATTATAATATCTGCTTCATAAGGTTGTTATGTCAATCAAAAAATTAATGAAATAAAACAATAACCAAATATCTGACATAAGTGTAAATAATAATTAGTTGTAATTTTTATAAGAAGAAAATGTAATATACAAAAATTACTCTTTGCAGGTATAAGCTTAATAAAAAGTAACCATCAAGAAAGGTTACATTTAATACTAGATACTGAAATTTACTTTTGTAGCTGAAAAGTAAACTGTAGTAAAGGGATTATTTTGTAGAAATATAAAGTGCTCCTTTTTTAGTTCTCTTCTTTCTAAGAGTCAGAGTAAGAAGAGTGGAAGAGAGATCCAACTGCAGTTTGATTTACATAGATTAATTTGGGCTAAGGAACAATTACATATTTAAAAGTTTAGCCCTTAGAGAGAAGTCCAATATCCATGAAACTCCTGATAAGACCACACAGGTTCTTTACCTTTGAGATCCATTTATACTTAAGCATTCATAGAGGTAAAATGAATGGGGAAATCAAATAAGACTTGCTAGTGAAGACTTGCAGATAATGTAATAGAATATGAGTGTTTGTGGAACAGAGATCATTTTGGCACTTACTTTGTTATTTCTTGCCCAAAGAAGCTATTCTTAATATTTTTGTTTTCTAGTGGGAAATTATGTATTGAGAGAACATATTCACTACTTATTCAAATAGCTAATTATTATTCCTTTTTCAATACTATTCCACTAACTGTGCAAATCTATATCATTCAACCCACTCTTTGTGAACAGCTTGAAAATGCAGATAATGGAGCTAATTCAACTCCCAGATTTTTATTTTGTAATCTAGCTAGGCATCCATGAGACAAAGCATATTACATTTTTCTACTTCATTATCATTGCAATTCCTCAAGGGATGTGCTGAATTGTCTCTGTTTTGCAGGATGTCCTAGGGGATTGAGGCTACAAATCTCATGCTCTACAGAAAAGTGATAACTTTCATAGCCAACATAGTCCAGGTGGATTTATTACATGGAAGTTTGACTTTGTATTTATTTCTTCTGCTTCTGTAAATCACAGTGTCTGTGGAATAGATTATCAAGGAGGAGGAATCATTCTCCTTGTATTTCTACTTGGCCTGAAGATAAAAGTTTAACGGATTCTATTTCATGTATAACTGTAGTTTAGAAGACTATTTCCTCATAAACACTGGCTACATTCAATGGCCTTTTTTTTTTAATGTCCTTGAAGCAATGGTATTTGATCCCCTAGATTCTAACTTTCACATCTTTTCTCTCATTTTTTTTCACATTTAAAATACTTTCTCATTTTTTACACTTACAAAAATGCTGTTTGTGATTTAAAAGATTGTTAAAGCTTCATCTCCTCCATGAAGTTTTCTCTGACCACTCAATATGAAATAATCTTTTTTCCTTCTCTGTAACATTTGTTGTCTGTGACATTCATTTAAAATGTACAACTTTTTGCCTCTGTAAATTTCCATTCGGCTACTGCATAAGCAGTTTAATCTGTTGCGTTCTCCAAAAGGAACTTGTAAACTGTTTTTATCAAATAATTGTGTTTTACACATAAGGAGTAGCCCTCCCTTTTCTAATTCCAAAGACGGCTAGAGGACTTTTGTGTTTTTCTGGGTGAAACTCCTGTTAAGTCTTCAAATTCCAATGATAGGCTAAAGCAGAGATTAGCAAATTATGACCTTGGGCCAAACCCATTGGCTGCTTATTTTTATAAATGAAGTCTTATTGAAACACAACCATATTATTAATTTATATACTGGCTATACTGTTTTCTTGCTGCCTGAGTTGAGTAGTTGCAACAAAGACCATGTTGGGCGCAGAGCCAAACACATTTACTATTTAACCCTTTATATAAAGAAAAACAAATAGCCAGTTCATAGAACATACCCCAGCTTGGAGTGGCCCTTTTTCTCCATGCTGATCCTGTGTCATTGGTAAGGCTAATAGACTTCCATCATCATGTCCAATATAACCCTTCCCACTCAATCTCTCCCCTTCTTTAGTAAAAGACCTGTCTTACTGGATCTTCTCAATTCTCTGGACACTATAATTGCACTCAAGAAAAAGGCTCATCCTAGCCATTGCTTTACCCTCTGTTTAGAAGGCATTAAGGCCCAGTCCTCATAGCCACTTTTCCATATTCTCATCTTTTATGCTTCTACCCCTATCTCCTAATGCTCTAGAAGCTCAGGAAGGAGAAGGAAAACAGGAGAGTCCTGGCTCAGCTGAACAGGGACCATGCCAAGTGAGATGAGAAGATCAGATTTTTCATAAGGTTTTTCCTTTAGTAAGAAACATAACCTGAGTAAAAGATACAGAGAAAAGTATAGACAAGTTTTAAATAAGGGGTTGTGAAGCTGAAAGAAATTTTTCTAAACCATTATATAAAAAAATTACATTTCAATCAACTACCAGCTGGAAGTCTGAATTATCTTTCGGTTCTCTCTATAGAAAATTGCATTTCAGAATTGTTATATAAGAGGTGTGTTACTAATACACAACTAAAAATGTAAATAAAACAGAGGTATAGAGGTGAGACAATTAAGTAAATGCTTTGGTTACATTATTTGGTGGGGGGGCTCGATTTTGTACTTATTTGCTATTTGCCAGATATTTATACTTAATGATATGCTGTTATTTCTCTCATACTTTTTAGTAAGTATTCACTCATGTCCAATTTTTAAAGCATTATTACTGTCTTTTTTTCTCCTTTACAGTTACTTCCCAAAATGTATAGCAATTTGTGTTCATTCATTGCTTGAAGACTACATTTGTATGTTCCAGAGGCACCCACATTCAACATGGGCATAGAGGCTCCCCACAGCCTTAGATCATTGTTTTTCTTCCTGTGCTTGCAATATTTGAATGATAGTAACATCCATTCAATGTCCTATGAATGTGGCCACAGGACTGGAAAAGGTCAGTTTTCATTCCAATCCCAAAGAAAGGCAATGCCAAAGAATGCTCAAACTACCGCACAGTTGCACTCATCTCGCATGCTACTAAAGTAATGCTCAAATATCTCTAAGCCAGGCTTCAGCAATATGTGAACTGTGAACTTCCTGATGTTCAAGCTGGACTTTAGAAAAGGCAGAGGAACCAGAGATCAAATTGCCAACATCCACTGGATCATGGAAAAAGCAGGAGAGTTCCAGAAAAACATCTATTTCTGCTTTATTGACTATGCCAAAGCCTTTGACTGTGAGGATCACAATAAACTGTGGACAATTCTGAAAGAGATGGGAATACCAGACCACCTGACCTGCCTCTTGAGAAATCTGTATGCAGGCCAGGAAGCAACAGTTAGAACTGGACATGGAACAACAGACTGGTTCCAAATAGGAAAACGAGTACATCAAGGCTGTATATTGTCACGGTGCTTATTTAATTTCTATGCAGAGTACTTCATGAGAACACTGGGCTGGAAGAAGCACAGGCTGGAATCAAGATTGCCGGGAGAAATATCAATAACCTCAGATATGCAGATGACACCACTCTTATGGCAGAAAGTGAAGAGGAGCTAAAAAGCTTCTTGATGAAAGTGAAAGAGGAGAGTGAAAAAACTGGCTTAAAGCTCAACATTCAGAAAATGAAGATCATGGCATCTGGTCCCATCATGGGAAATAGATGGGGAAACAGTGGAAACAGTGTCAGACTTTATTTTGAGGGGCTCCAAAATCAATGCAGATGGTGATTGCAGCCATGAAATTAAAAGACGCTTACTCCTTGGAAGAAAAGTTATGACCAACGTAGATAGTATATTCAAAAGCAGAGACATTACTTTGCTGACTAAGGTCCGTCTAGTCAAAGCTATGGTTTTTCCAGTAGTCATGTATGTATGTGAGAGTTGGACTGTGAAGAAGACTGAGCACTGAAGAATTGATGCTTTTGAACTGTAATGTTGGAGAAGACTCTTGAGAGTCCCTTGGACTGCAAGGAGACCCAACCAGTCCATTCTGAAGGAGATCAGCCCTGGGATTTCTTTGGAAGGAATGATGCTAAAGCTGAAACTCCAGTACTTTGGCCACCTCATGCGAAGAGTTGACACATTGGAAAAGACTCTGATGCTGTTAGGGATTGGGGGAAGGAGGAGAAGGGGATGACAGAGGATGAGATGGCTGGATGGCATTACGGACTTGATGGACGTGAGTCTGAGTCAACTCTGGGGAGTTGGTGATGGACAGGTAGGCCTGGCATGCTGCAATTCATGGGGTCACAAAGAGTCAGACACGACTGAGTGACTGGAACTGAACTGAACATTCATTCATTGACCTTAAACACCAAAGCAGAATCTCTTTCTCTGTAAAACCTTCCCTCTTCTAGGCTGAGTTAGTTCCTCTCTTCTGAGCTCTCACAATTGCTTATACTTTCCTCTAACAAAAACTCTTTACCATGTATTTTCACTTTCTATTTATCTGTCCTCTTTCTCTTCAAGCTTTTAAGTCCTCTAGAATGGGGACTCATTATAAGTTCAACTTTTAGCATAAAGCCTGACACATTTGGCACTATAAGTAATACTAAATTCACTTATAAAGCTTTTTTTTAATAAAACCACAAAAAGTTAATCTTTCTATCATAGATTGATTAAATGAGTCCATACATAAATATTGGATCATTGGTTAGGTGTCAATCTCTAATCCATGTGCTAGAAATGGAATGCACAGCAATGAATAAGATGTAAAGTCTGCTTAAATTACAGGAGAAAGAAGAACAGATATACTTCTCTCTTCCTAATAGTAATAAACTTTTCCTAAGCACTCATTCTTCTTTGGACACTCAGATAAATATTTCACATATGTTGTCCTCATAGTGTAAGTAAATATTTTTTCTGTTATTAGCACATTTTACTGATGAGAAAGCCAAGTCACTCAATATGAAAGAAACCTGTTCAAAATTACCAAGCCAGTAAGTGGCAATTCTGAGATTAAACCTGGTGATCTGAGTCCAAAATCTGCATGTTTTGACCATAAAACTATTGATTAAACCATTTGTGAGCAACTTCTGTGTTCATTCTATGTGGCAGTATTTTGGCTACTGAGAATACATAAATCCATAGGACAGTAGAATAAGACAAAATGGCATTTGAATAACTAGACAGAAGTGGACTTCTATCCAAAATAAATTTATAATTTTAAATACAGTTTTTCATGTTTTATGTAATGAAATACTTAAATCATGAATTATAAGAGTAACATGAATTATGCAAGTTAAAATCATAAGAAAAAATAAGTGAACATTCCCATTATAGATAGATAATGTTTTCATATTCCCATTCATGTCCTTCAGGACCAGGATTGTCCAATATAACTTCTTTTTCAATAAATTTAACTAATCACATCACTCATTGGTGGTTACATTGAACAGCACCTCAAATTCATATATATTTTTTCTTCTGATTTTTTAATTGTGTACTTAAAATTTTACCCAGGCAGTGTGATATTCTTAGCTAGACTCTCAGTTTTGGACATTCAGATTATTCCTAAATTTCTGTTCTCAGAGCAAATTCTAAAATGAATTTTCTATGTAAATCTTTTTCTGCTTTTATATACAAATAGGTGTATCTTGCCCGTCCTATGAAACTAGTATTCATATATACAATTACCTGATATTAACACCACTCTTTCTAAAATGTTGAAATTTTTATGAATTACTTCTATGGGTGTAAAATTGAGAGCTTCCCTCATAGCTCAGTCAGTGAAGAATCTCCCTGCAATGCAGGACACCCAGGTTTGATCCCTGGGTCAGGAATATCCCCTGGAGAAGGAAGTGGCAACCCACTCTTGTATTCTTGCCTGGAGAATCCCATGGACAGAGGAGCCTGGCAGATAAAACTGAGTTACAATTTCTATCAGATGCCATAATACCATAATGTTGGGCTTCTCTGCTGGCTCAGACAGTGAAGAGTCTGCCTGAGATACAGGAGACTTGGGCTTGATCCTTGGGTCGAGAAGATTCTTTGGGGAAGGGAATAACTACCTACTCCAGTATTCTTGCCTGGAGGATTCCATGGACAGAGGAGTCTGGCAGTTACCTGCCATGGGGTCACAAAGAGTCAGACATGACTGGGCAACTAACACTTTCCCTTTACAGTTTACCCTGCTAAAGATATCTCACAGTCTTTTTCTTAGTATTGTTTTCTGTGCTTTTAATCTTGCTTGAATCTATTGATTATTGTGCCTCCTCTTTGCTATCATTTTTGTAAAATATATAATTATAACTGTCAGACTAAGTAATCTTTTCTTAGTTTTACATGTTTTATTTTTATTAAAACCATCTATGCTAAAGTAATTATATTCCAATTTTTAAAAGTCTGCTAATGATCGGCCTATTTTAATAAACACTTTCCCATTTACTCAAAAGAGGCTGACTGTCTTAATAAGTTGATCTTCAGATGTTTTCAACAATCAGAGCAGATTTGTGAATCTTTTACCTAAAAGAAGTTCTAGTTTTGATCCCCTTAATAACAGTCTCCTAGCAATATACTTCAAGGTTACTTTTGGAGCATCTTGGCAAACTTAATCATACTTTTTACTTTTTAGTCTTGCATTTCCTTTTAATTTGCTGGGAGGTTCTTAACTGATGATACTAGAAACAACCCATTTTATTTCCTTTTACTAGTTACCTAAATGGGTTCGCACAGCGTGGCCAGAAGTTGGATTGTTTTTGTAGCACTTTTCCTAACCTAGGCTAATATGTACCTTACATTTATCTTTTTAATACCTTGAAATTTGTCTGTGAATTCTCCGACCCTGTATTTATATATATGATATATAGATGTATGTATCCTTTTCCTCATTCTGCCCTAGCATATATCCTTCTTGATTATGGCATAAGTTTTTATTATGTTACTTTCATGACATCAGTCTGTTCTTTCTTTCTTTAACTCATGCACACTTTTGCCAAACTAAAACTTAGGTCTATCATGTTATTTCCTGCCTAAAAATTCTTATAAAGCTCTTATTTTCCTTTCAGATACAGTTAAAATATTGGACATTGCATAGGATGTTAGAACAAATCATAGAGATCCAATTCTGGCTTTGCCACTTAATGATATTTGATTTCAGATAAATAACTTTTGTAGATATTCCATTGTAGGTATAATTGCCTATCCCTGTGAAAGTATCAGAAAAGATAAATGAGATAATTCCTGGGATACCATAATAAGGCCAAGTAAATGTCTTCTCTACTGCATTCCAATGATATCATTTTTATTAAAAAGTATTTCCAATATTTTTTCAGTATTGTTAAATTTTACTATACCTTTCCCAGATTCATAGCATACAGTGTTCAACTTATTTGATAAATACATATAAAAAAGAAGAATGTTATATTTCTGAACTTACAGAACTATTATCTCTAGTTATGGAAAAGACAAGGTGTTTGAGGTTCATAGAATAAAGGAGAGAGTTTCTAGGCATAAGGCAGGTCAGGAGGCTGAGACCAGATGGCAATATTTACTGCTGAGAGAAATCGTTCTTAAGCAAAATAAATGGCTATTAAGAATCTTTGATTGAGATTAAAAATGGAATGAATTGGGTGATTTAAGCACTATGACTCTCTCAGAGAATGTGAATTGAAAGGACTGGAGGCTGAGAAGAGGGGTATACTCTTAAAGAAGCTACTGGAGATAGTGCAGAAGTGGGCAATGGTAGAAACAAAAATGAAGAGTGAAGAAAAATCTGGCAAGTAGTTGTTGACTTGGTTATGATTGGATGGAGCATGTGGTTGAGTAGGGCCACAGCCATAGAGACCGCTGTCAGGTTTAGCAGCCAAACCACTAACACATGACTCTTATTTTACTTTTCTATAGTATTTATTTATCTCTTTATGGATGTTTTATTCTCCTATGATGGACTGCATAGTTCTTAGTCACATAAAACCTGACATAAATTTTTATTTGTTTTCCCAAAGTCTTTTTATAACAAAGTTGCCTCTAAATGTTTGATTGATAAGCACATGCTTGAAGAAAGAAAAAGTTGTCTGGATTCAAGTAAAATCTTCTGGATATCAGGTGATCTCTGAGATAGATAATCATCAGTCTCACTGAATAATACCAAATTATTCTCACTGAATAATAATTCACACCTATGATGAATAGTTATTTAATATACTTCCAACTAAATATTTACATATCTCTATTTTAGTTTGTTTTAACTTCTTTACAAAGAATGTTAGCTTCATATGGACACTGGCATGATCAGGAGAGATAGTTCAGTCAACATGCACACAGACATTTAACCTTTGCTGGCAAAAGAAGAGAAAAGTGGTCATCACTTGGATCTTTACTTCCATGTATTACTGATGTTTTTGTAGGCCAGGAACTATGTAAGTGCTGATATAAAGATAAAGACAATATAATTGTTAATCAACAAAAGCTTATATGGGCAGAGCCATAAGATGTAAAAAGATAATTATAATACAGTGTGATAATGCAGGCTTGGTAGCATGAATACATTCCAGGTATCACCATCCCCATTCACTGTCACAGAGCAGACATACACAGTCTTGCAAGGGCTCTGTTTTTTGCTAATTCTGAACTCAGTTTCTTTCTCAGCAGATTCTTTCATGTAGCTGCTACCAGTCATTTTACATTTTACATGTGACTTGAAGCTTATTTGACATCAATGTGGATTTCTTATACCTGATATGGAAAAAAAAGTGTTGATGAAACAAAGAACCTCTCTCCAATATTATTAACTCAGTCAGTTTCAGACTGAATAATGTTGATGTTTGATTCTCCTATTTTCATTTTGTTACTTGAGTGGATAGAACTGAAATATAGACACAACTGAAGTGAAGTGACGTAAAAGTCACTCATTCATGTCCAACTCTTTGCAACCCCCTGCCAGGCTCCTATCTCCACAGAATTCTCCAGGCCAGAATACTGGAGTGGGTAGCCATTCCTTTCTCCAGGGGATCTTTCTGACACAAGAATCGAACTGGGGTCTCCTGCATTGCAGGCAAATTCTTTACGAGGTGAGCTACTAGGGAAGCCCATAGATACAGCTACGTTAGCACAAATACAAACCTTGTAAGCCCAGTCCTTGTTGTTTCTCAGTTGCTAAGTCCTGTCTCTGACTCTTTGCGACCCCATGGACTCCAGCATGCTAGGCCTCCCTGTCTCTCACCATCTTCCAAAGTTTGCCTAAGTTCATGTCCAATCGCACTGGTGATGCCACCCAGCCATCTCATCCTCTGTCATTTCCTTCTCCTCCTGCCCTCAATTTTTCCCAGCATCAAGGACTTTTCCAAAGGGTCAGCAGTTTGTGTCAGATAACCAAAATACTGGAGCTTCAGCTTCAGCATCAGTCCTTCCAGCTAGTATTCAGGGTTTATTTCCCTTAAGATTGACTGGTTTTATCTCCCTTGCTGTCCAAAGGAATTTCAGGGAGTCTTCTCTAGCACCACAGTTCAAAGGCATCAATTCTTTGGTGCTCTGCCTACTTTATGGTTGGGCTCTCGCAATCGTACATGACCACTGAGAAGACCATAACCTTGACTATAATGACATTTGTCAGCAGAGCAATGCCTCTGCTTTTCAACACACTGTCTAGGTTTATCATCACTTTCCTGCCAAGAAGCAGTCATCTGATTTCATGGCTGCAGTCACCATTGGCAACTATTCTTACTTTGTCTTTAAATTCATTTTTATTGAGATATAATTTATATAACTTTAATTAGTTTCAGCTGTATAACCAAGCTCATGGGCACAGGGAGCAGATGTGGTTGCCAGAGGTGGGAGTGGGGAAAAGGTCAAAGGTATCAGTTCAGTTCAGTCGCTCAGTCATGTCACACTATTTGCGAACCCATGAATCGCAGCACACCAGGCCTCCCTGTCCATCACCAACTCCCAGAGTTCACTCAGACTCATGTGCATCGAGTTAGTGATGCCATCCAGCCATCTCATCCTCTGTCGTCCCCTTCTCCTCCTGCCCCCAATCCCTCCCAGCATCAGAGTCTTTTGCAGTGAGTCAACTCTTCACATGAGGTGGCCAAAGTACTTCAGTTATAAGATAAATAGGTCATGAGAATAAAATGCACAGAATGATGACTGTAGTTAATCATAATAATAATATATTGTATATTTGAAAGCTGCTAAGGAAGATTTCAAAAGTTCTCATCTCAAGAATTTTTTTTTTTCTTTCACCTAACTCTGTAGGGTGACAGATATTAGATATCCTTTTTCTTCGTGCAGATTTTGTAGGATGCACGTTGAGGCAGACGTAGTTAAATGAGAAGTACTCACCACATTTACAGAGGAACATCTTTTATGTTGGGGGCTTCCATGGTGGCTCAGTGGTAAAGAACCTGCCTACTCAGGAGACTCAGGTTCAATCCCTGGCTCAGGAAGATCCCCTGGAGGAGGAAATGGTAATCCACTCTGGTATTCTTGCCTGAAAAATGCCATGGACAGAGGAGCCTGGCAGGGTACAGTCCATGGACTGGCAAAACAATCAGATAAGATTTAGTTACTAAACAGTAGTCTTTTATGTTACATTACGTACATCCTTACCTCCCCCCCACCCCCCGCCCCGGAGCTAAACCAAGCCATTTCCAATGATCTTCACTCTATTTAGCATCTCTGTGTTTGGCATACTTCTGAATTTTTTCTCATAAATACCCTTGACTGCAAAGAATCTGGAATTGATTTTCACAGATTCATTAAAGTGAAGGAGATTGAATAATAAATCAAGGCTGAGAGCAGCTAGAGTTTTTGTGAAATGATTATGTCTCAGGCCACATGTTCTCAGAAAGTCAGGACACTTGCCTGTGTGTATGTTGTTCTCCACAAATATGTTATATCACTGAAAGAAGAATTTGGAGGTCAGATAGATTATTTTGGGCAATTGATCCTTCATAGTGCCAAGAAAAGGGATACTTATGGGGGAGTTTAAGAGTAAGGGCCATAATTTTAAAAGTGATAACTCTAGGATGTCAAGTAGTTCAAGAGGATAATGCCTGGTCCCTAGGAGTTCCACAGTAATTTTTTTCTTTTCTTTTTTTCCTGAATGTTGGAATGACAATCTAATTGCAAGAATAAAAATATAGTTCTTGTTTTCCCTGAGATCTGTAACTCAAATCCCTTTGCCAAATAATAATAGAGAACCAGGTCAGAAAGGACAAACTGAATTTTATGTTCATCTTAACAATTTTGGATTCTGTAAGGAAGGGAGGCACTTTTAATATGATTTGTTCCTTATAGCTTATTTACCTAACTAAAGGCTTTGGTTGTGTATGTGTCTTTAAAAAAAAAAATGAATCCTATGGTTCTTAAATATTGTTTATAGACCAGATAGATCCAGAATCTACTAAACCCAGGGGGCTTATTAGCATACCTATGCTTGCAACCTGTTCCTTACATGTTAAGATTCATTAGATCTGAGTTCAGATACTTGCATTTAATTTTTAACGTTCACCTAATAACTCTGATGTGCTTCTAGGATTGGAATCTATCTCAGTAACTCAAATTGCCATTCTATTCATAGATGTAGTACCTCAGTAGTAGATACAATGATCATCTGAATTAAATTCACCCATTCCCATCCATGTTAGTACACTAGTTCCTAAAATGTTGGTGTTTACTCTTGTCATCTCCACTTGACCACATCCAATTTATCTTGATTTGTGGATGTAACATTCCATGTTCCTATGCTATATTGTTCTTTCAGCATCGGACTTTACTTTCATCACTACACACATCCACAACTGGACATCGTTTCCACTTTGGCTCAGCCTCTTCATTCTGAAACTGTTTCTCCCCTTACTCTTCCTCAGCAGCATATTGAACACTTAATGACCTGGGGGCTCATCTTCCAGGGTCATATCTTTTTGCCTTTTCATTGTGTTCATGGGGTTCTTGAGGCAAGAATACTGAAATGGTTTGCCATTGCCTTCTCCAGTAGACATTATTTTGTGAGAACTGTCCTCCATGACCGGTTGGTTTTGGGTGGCCATGCATGGCATGGCATGGCTCATAACTTCCTTGAGTTATACAAGGCTCTGATCATTTTGGTTGGCTTTCTGTGGTTGTGTTTTTCATTCTAGAGACTATGGGATTATAGTTCTTGCTTCTTGATGGGAGAGACTGACTGTCTTGCTCTGGTGAGCAGAGCAATGCTCAGTAAATCTTTAGTCCAACTGCCTGCTGGTGGGTGGGCTATGCTCCATCCTTGCTAGTTGTTTGGCCTGAGAGGACTCAGTCCTGGAGTCTTCAGGCTCTATGGTAGTGCTACTGGCGACATCCAAAAAGGCATATGCCAACACTTGCCTTCCAGTCCTGGTGCTCCCAGTATCCCTGTCCCCACAACAGGCCACTGCCAATCCAAGCCTCCACAGGACATCCTCAGACACTCACAGGCAAAAGGTCTTAATGACCCAGATAACCACAATGGAGTGGTCACTCATCTAGAGTCAAACAAATATCCTGGAGTGTGAAGTCAAGTGGGTCCTTAGGAAGCCTTACTATGAACAAAGCTGGCACAGTTGATGGAATTCCAGCTGAGCTATTTCAAATTCTAAAAGATGATGCTAATAAAGTACCTCACTCAATATTCCAGAAGACTGGAAAAGGTCAGTTTTAGTTCCAGTCCCGAAGAAGGCAATGCCAAAGAACGTTCAGACTACTGCACAATTGCACTCATTACACATGCTAGCAAGTGAAGTAAAAGTGCTTCAGTCATGTCTGACTCTTTGAGACCCAATAGACTATACATTCCATGGAATTCTCTGGGCCAGAATACTAGAATGGGTAGCCTTTCCCCTCTTCAAGGGATCTTCCCAACCCAGGGATTGAACGTGGGTCTCCCACATTGTGGGAGGATTCTTTGCCAGCTGAGCCATAAGGGAAGCCCACATTCTAGCAAGGTCATGCTCAAAATCCTTCAAGCTAGGCTTCAACGATATATGAATCAAAAACTTGCAGATGTACAAGCTGGATTTAGAAAAGATAGAAGGTACAGAGACCAGATTGCCAATGCCATTGGATCCTAGAAAAAAACAAAGGGATTCCAAAAAAAAAAAAAAAAAAGATATCTACTACTGCTCCATTGACTACGCTAAAGCCTTTGACTGTGTGGATCACAATAAACTGTAGAAAATTCTTAAATAGATGATAATACTGACCACCTTACTTGTCTCCTGAGATGCTTTTATGAAGGACAAGAAGCATCAGTTGGAACTGGACGTGGAAGAATGGTGCAGAGTACATCATGTGAAATGCTGGGCTGGATGACTCACATGCTGAAATCAAGATTGCCAAGAGAAATACAAGTAACTTCAGATATGCAAATGACACCACCCTAATGGCAGAAAGCAAAAGAAGCTAAAAACCTCTTGATGAGGGTGAAAGAGAAGAGTGAAAAAAACTGGCTTAAAACTCAACATTAAGGAAACTAAGGTCATGGAATCTGGTCCCATAACTACATGGCAAATAGATGAGGAAAAAATGGAAATAGTGCCAGACTTTATTTTTTTGAGCTCCAAAAGCACTGTGGATGGTGACTATAGCCACAAAATTAAAGACACTTGCTCCTTGAAAAAAAGCTATGACAAACCTACACAGCATATTAAAAAGCAGAGGCAGCACTTTGCCGACAAATGTCCATATAGTCAAAGCTGTGTTTTCCAGCAGTCATGGCTAGATGTGAGAACTGAACCATAAAGAAGGCTGAGCCCTGAAGAATTGATGCTTTTGAATTGTGGTGCTGGAGAAGACACGAGAGTTGCTTGGGCTGCAAGATCAACCTAGTCAATTATAAAGGAAATCAATCCTGAATATTCCTGGGAAGGACTAATGCTGAAGCTGAAGCTCCAGTACTTTGGCCACCTCATGCGAAGAGCTGACTCATTGGAAAAGACTTTGATGCTGGGAAAGACTGAGGGGAGGGAGAGAAGGGGCAACAGAAAATGAGACTGTTAGATGACATTGCTGTCTCAATGGACATGAGTTTGAGCAAACTTCAGGACATAGTGAAGGACAGGATATCCTGGTGTGCTGATGAGTTCATGGGGCTGCAAAGAGTCAGAAACAACTTAGCAACTGAACGACAGCAACGACTAAATGAGCTCTAGTTGTCTGGATACTTGAATATGTAAAGGGGATTCTAGTTGCTTATGCCCTTGCCCCACCCCCATATGGCCTGTATTGGGAATTGAGCATGATTTTTTTAAGCTGTACGGAAATGATATTTTTAAGAATTTTAAATTGCTACTTTCTAGTATGAAGATAGAGTAATTTTAGATGTTCACCTCTATGACACCAATATTTCCAACTTCCTATATCCATGAAATAATTCATTTCCCTCATCATTTCACTAGTAAATTATTTCCATTAACTGTCACAGCTTATTCAGTTCCAGAGAACAACTTTCGTCAGCTATTTTAATAGTGAAGTGCTTTTCCCTCTAAAGTATATACACTGTTAGATGTCTGCATTTTTTTTTCTAATTCCAGACCTGTTCCCAATCACTTTCCTCCCCAATAAAATGAGAATAGGGTCCAGAGTTCTACAATATTAAATCAGAATATCAAACATTACCCTAAAGAGAGAAAATGGCATTTTAAATTTACTTTTATAAGTAAAATATTTTGTTTAGTAAAGATCTTTAAAACTTAAAAATGAGCTATAGCAACCCCTGTTAGTAATAGATTAATAATATCCAATCCTTGAATTAATGATTGCAATAGTAATAAAAATAGTAATAATAAGAGAAGATAATGAATTATTTAAATAAGTCTTAAAATATGGGAAATATCTGATCAGGACGATCAGAAATCTTATAGTTGACAGCATAGTCCATTGCCCACCTCTTAAAAGAAAGATCTAAGAATTTGTCCATTTCTTCCAAGTTGTCCATTTTATTGGCATATAATTGCTGATAGTAGTCTCTTATGATTCTTTGTATTTCTGAGTTGTCTGTCGTGATCTCTCCATTTTCATTTCTAATTTTGTTTATTTGATTTTTTTCTCTTTGTTTCTTGATGAGTCTGGCTAATGGTTTGTCAATTTTATTTATCCTTTCAAAGAACCAGCTTTTTGCTTTGTTGATTTTTGCTATGGTCTCTTTTGTTTCTTTGCATTTATTTCTGCCCTAATTTTTAGGATTTCTTTCCTTCTACTAACTCTGGGGTTCTCTATTTCTTCCTTTTCTAGTTGCTTTAGGTGTAGAGTTAGGTTATTTATTTGACTTTTTCTTGTTTCTTGAGGTATGCCTGTATTGCTATGAACTTTCCTCTTAAGACTGCTTTTATAGTGTCCCAAAGGTTCTGTGTAGTTGTGTTTTCATTTTCATTTGTTTCGATGCATATTTTGATTTCTTTTTGATTTCTTCTGTGATTTGTTGATTATTCAGAAGGGTGTTGTTCAGCCTCCAAATGTTGGAATTTTTAATAGTTTTTCTCCTATAATTGAGATCTAACCTTAGTGCATTATGGTCAGAGAAGATGCTTGGAATAATTTCGATTTTTTTGAATTTATCAAGGTTAGATTTATGACCCAGGATGTGATCTATCCTGGAAAAGGTTCCGTGTGCACTTGAGTAAAAGGTGAAATTCATTGTTTTGGGGTGAAATGTCCTATAGATATCAATTAGGTCTAACTGGTCAATTGTATCGTTTAACGTTTGCGTTTCTTTGTTAATTTTCTGCTTAGTTGATCTGTCCATAGGTGTGAGTGGGGTATTAAAGTCTCCCACTATTACTGTGTTATTGTTAATTTCCCCTTTCATGCTTGTTAGCAATTGTCTTACATATTGCGGTGCTCCTATGTTGGGTGCATATATATTTATAATTGTTATATCTTCTTCTTGGATTGATCCTTTAATCATTTTGTAGTGGCCTTCTTTGTCCCTTTTCACAGCCTTTGTTTTAAAGTCTATTTTATCGGATATGAGTATTGCTACTCCTGCTTTCTTTTGGTCTTTATTTGCATGGAATATCTTTTTCCAGCCCTTCACTTTCAGTCTGTATGTGTCCGTTGTTTTGAGGTGGGTCTCTTGTAGGCAGCATATATAGGGATCTTGTTTTGTATCCATTCAGCCAGTCTTTGCCTTTTGGTTGGGGCATTCAACCCATTTACATTTAAGGTAATTATTGATAAGTATGCTCCTGTTGCCATTTACTTTATTGTTTTGGGTTCGGGTTTATACGTCCTTTTTGTGTTTCCTTTCTAAAGTCTATCCTTTAGTATTTGTTGGAGAGCTGGTTTGGTGGTGCTGAATTCTCTCAGCTTTTGCTTGTCTGTAAAGCTGTTGATTTCTCCTTCATATTTGAATGAGATCCTTGCTGGGTACAGTAGTCTTGGCTGAAGGTTATTATGTTTCATCACTTTAAGTATGTCTGGCCAAAGAACTAAATAGGCATTTCTCCAAAGAAGACATACGGATGGCTGACAAACACATGAAAAGATGTTCAACATCACTCATTATCAGAGAAATGCAAATCAAGACCACAATGAGGTACCATTTCACACCAGTCAGAATGGCTGCAATCCAAAAGTCTACAAGCAATAAATGCTGGAGAGGATGTGGAGAAAAGGGAACCCTCTTACACTGCTGGTGGGAATGCAAACTAGTACAGCCACTATGGAAAACAGTGTGGAGATTCCTTAAAAAATTGCAAATAGAACTGCCTTATGACCCAGCAATCCCACTGCTGGGCATACACACCGAGGAAACCAGAATTGAAAGAGACACATGTACCCCAATGTTCATTGCAGCACTGTTTATAATAGCCAGGACATGGAAGCAACCTAGATGTCCATCAGCAGATGATTGGATAAGAAAGCTGTGGTACATATACACAATAGAGTACTATTCAGCCCTTAAAAAGAATAAATTTGACTCAGTTCTAATGAGATGGATGAAATTGGAACCGATTATACAGAGTGAAGTAAGCCAGAAAGAAAAACACCGATACAGTAGACTGACACATATATATATGGAATTTAGAAGACAGTAATGATGACCCTATATGTGAGACAACAAAGAGACACAGAGGTATAGAGTGGACTTCTGGACTCTGAGGGAGAGGGAAAGGGTGGGATGGTTTGGGAGAATGGCAGTGAAACATGTATATTTTCCTGTAAGAAACGAAGCGCCAATCTATGTTCAATGTAGGATGCAAGATGCATGGGGCTGATGCACAGGATGATTCAAGTAGAGGATGTGGGGTGGGAGGTGGGAGGGGGCTTTGGCATTGGGAGATTGTGTTCACCTATGACTGATTCGTGTCAATGTATGGCAAAACAAATACAGTATTGTAATTTAAAAAATAAATAAATTTAATAATTAAAAAAAAGTTTCACAATTAAAAAAAAAAAAGAAAGATCTGCTGAGGAATTGATGGAGACTCTAGAAAGCACTTTTAGGCTTTGTGTTACTGATAGGAAATCAGTGTAGGTGGTGTTAAATATATATAATTCTGCCTAGTGGGGAGAAAGATTGAGACCTACCCCAGGATGTAGAAAGGGAACATTTCTCAGTTGAGTCCCACTAAAAATAAAAATATCATTACATGTTTCTAGCTCTGGAAGTTTCTTCCTATGTGTGAATTTATAGTGGTGTCTCTAAGTGGAATCTACCCAGGAAAAACCAATGCATTTGTCATTTTACTTGTTTCCTCTTTTAGCCAGAGTTCAGTCACGTAAATGGGAGCATCTTCAGAATGTTTAGGCATTGAGAGATCATACCCAGGGAATGAGCTGCTTAAAAAGAACTGAAAGGGCTGGAAAAGTGGTCAAGGAATCTCACTCCTAGCTCACAGACCTGGCAAAAGAAGCTGAAAGTTGTTTCTGCCATAGATCAGGAGACTGTTCACAAGGTTCACAGCTGAAACAATGGAAAAAAATGAGATTTATAATGAAAACCCAGAACCTGGTGTTACATCTCGGGTCTGAGAAAGTCAAAGGTGCCTGACATTGCTACAGGAAACATTAAGCTTCTGCTTGTCAAATTGGCTTATAGATTGGTGCACTGTGTCTTGGAATGCTGCCTAAAAAGGTTCTAGAAAATGTTGAATCTTCCCGAATGTGGAGATTTCCAAACTCAACAGTATAAGGGAGAAAATCAAAAGGGATAGAACTGACACAATTTCTTTCTCTTTTTGGCATTAAGCACAGAGTTTCATTTGCACTTTTGCAACAATTATCTCTTCTCTAGAATTCATTTAAAAATAGGGATTTGTTATGGACAAGCACACTGTGCAATAGCTGGTAGAATTAAATATGATTAATTTGTAGCCACTGTCCTCTGTTGAGTTAGCTGTGTTGTGGTATGAAGAAATGTTTCATAGGGTAGTATTTGAATAGCAAATAGTTACAAATGATTGTTTTCAACTGTGACACAATCCCATGGCAGTATCCATGAACTTTAGAAGTATAAATATGAATTATAGCTACTTTACTTACTAATTTGCATAAAATACATTTAGTTTTCAACTTCATGTAAAAATGTCAGTTGACTATGCGCTGTGAAGATTGCAATGAGTATTAAATAAAAATACAAACAAGGATGTATTTTCACAGCACTTGCCACACTGTAGGTATCAACTAATTAGCAATATTTTTTCTCTTTCTTTCTTCATGGAAAGAGTCAATATTATTGTGTGCTGTGCTGTGCTTAATTGCTCAGTTGTGCCTGACTCTTTTTGAACCCATGGACTATAGCCTGCCAGGCTCCTCTGTCCATGGGGATTCTCCAGGCAAGAATACTTGAGTGGGTTGCCATGCCCTCCTCCAGGGGATCTTTCCAACCCAAGTACTGAACCTAGGTCTCCCAAATTGCAGGCAGATTCTTTTACTGTCTGGGCCATATTGTATAAGATAAGATTTTAAAAATCTAGAAGTTCAGCATTTTTACTTTAAGTTTTGAGGATAATGATGATTCTTTATTAAGCGTAATCCATACTATTCAACACATACAGACCATTATTCTGTTTACCTGCTCTGTTAACTAGACTGAAATGCATTAGGATTTTATGAATGAGAATGATCCATTGCTAGTCATAGTGTTTTGTCAAAGATATGTTTTCTAGAAAGTAACTAAACCCATGTAACCTCTCAGAATATCAGTCTTTTCCATGTTGCCATAATAAAGCCTATATCTTCCTCTTCTTTTGTGCTATCTTTTTAAATATTTCTCAACTGCTCTGAACACAGTGTAGTCTGTTTTTAGAGTGCACATGTGGACAATCTCTGAGTATAACTTTTTATATTGATGATTTACAGATACTGTGGTCCCTGAGACAAATGTTAATGCAAAAACTTCAGTTTCCAGTATGAGAGATTCGTATGTATCACTGTTGCCCTTCTAAACCAATAATTACAAGTCCACAGGCATCTTCTTTAATGATGAGTAAACGTTAAATCAATACTCACAATTCATTGTTATTTCTGGTTTAGCCCTTAGAGTGAACAGGCCACATTTCTTTGGATCATTTCCTTCTCCTGATGTTTATGGCTTTTCTGAGGCAAATAATAATCAGATGCATGTTTCAGGTGAGGAACCACAGTTCATGGTTATGAAGAAGCAATAAGCATTCACATTATACAACCTCTGTTGCTCTCTCTCCCCTTGAACCTGTGAACTTTGAGGTGTATACCTTAAAAATGTGTGATTATGTTTTCATGCAGATCTTTGGTCCATGTATTATTTCTAACAGGTTTATTTCATTTCTGCATGTACAAAATTTTTCCAAATTTGTAGCCACTTTAATTTAATAGATCGTTTTTCTCTATTGTATCCTCCATTGGAGAAGGAAATGCAACCCACTCCAGCACCCTTGCCTGAAAAACCCCAAGGGCAGAGGAGCCTGGTAGGCTGCAGTCCATGGGGGTCGCGAAGAGTCGGACATGACTGAGCAACTTTCATGCATTGGAGAAGGAAATGGCAACCCACTCCAGTGTTCTTGCCTGGAGAATCCCAGGGACGGAGGAGCCTGGTGGGCTGCCATCTATGGGGTCACATAGAGTCAGACATGACTGAAGCGACTTAGCAGTAGCAGCAGCAACAGCATGATAAACACACACACACACACACACAGTGGTATCCTAAACTTGGGCATTTAATCACTAGTTATTATGCATTCCAGAGAAGGCAATGGCAACCCACTCCAGTACTCTTGCCTGGAAAATCCCATGGGTGGAGGATACAGTTTTGTCTTCTGATTTTAGCTTTTATATCAGAATCTTCAGGGGTTTTGAAAAGTCTGTTATAGAGCTAAAGGTATTTCTGCAGAGAGCACTAGGCCTTATTGGAAGACTGCTTATATCAGACCTAGGAATTAATATAAAATCTTACATTGTACATTAATTAATCTCTACTTACAATTAAACAAATGAAATTGTTTGCTTTAAATAGCATCAATATGGGTGGACTAAAGGTTACATTTGAAATAAATAATACAAAAGCAACATAATAAATAAAAAAATAAAGTGTATTGATTTTTAAAATATTTAATGGGTTGAGCTCCACACACATGCACACTTTGAAGGGACTTTACAACTTCATTAGCAGCCGAGTTTTCAGTATCTACTCTTGATAATATAAAATGTTGAAGACTATATATTTGCACTTTAGGAGCATATCTGTTTGGGAAGACACAGGATATAAATTTATTAAAATGTAAACAGTAATGTATAAAGCAGATGAATGCAGAGTTCCGGAGAATAGCAAGAAGAGATAAGAAAGCCTTCTTCAGCATTCAGTGCAAAGAAATAGAGGAAAAGAACAGAATGGGAAAGACTAGAAATCTCTTCAAGAAAATTAGAGATACCAAGGGAACATTTCATGCCAAGATGGGCTCGATAAAGGACAAAAATGGTATGTTTCTAACAAAAGGAGAAAATATTAAGAAGAGGTGGCAAGAATACACAGAATAACTATACAAAAAAGATCTTCATGACCTGGATAATCACGATGGTGTGATCAGTCACCTAGAGCCAGACATCCTGGAATGTGAAGTCAAGTGGGCCTTAGGAAACATCACTACGAATAAAGCTAGTGGAGGTGATGACATTCCAGTGGAACTGTTTCAAATCCTGAAAGATGATGCTGTGAAAGTGCTGCACTCAATATGCCAGCCAATTCGGAAAACTCAGCAGTGGCCACAGGACTGGAAAAGGTCAGTTTTCATTCCAATCCCAAAGAAAGGCAATGCCAAAGAATGCTCAGACTACTTCACTATTGCACTCATCTCACATGCTAGTAAAGTAATGCTCAAAATTCTCCAAACCAGGCTTCAGCAATACGTGAACCGTGAACTTCCTGATGTTCAAGCTGGTTTTAGAAAAGGCAGAGGAACGAGAGATCAAATTGCCAACATCCACTGGATCATGGAAAAAGCAAGAGAGTTCCAAAAAAACATCTATTCCTGCTTTATTGACTATGCTAAAGCCTTTGACTGTGTGGATCGCAATAAACTGTGGAAAATTCTGAAAGAGATCACCTGACCTGCCTCTTGAGAAACCTTTATGCAAGTCAGGAAGCAACAGTTAGAACTGGACATGGAACAACAGACTGGTTCCAAATGGGAAAAGGAGTACATCAAGGCTGTATATTGTCACCCTGCTTATTTAACTTATATGCAGAGTACATCATGAGAAATGCTGGACTGGAAGAAGCACAAGCTGGAATCAAGATTGCCGGGAGAAATATCAGTCACTTCAGGTATGCAGATGACACCACCCTTACGGCAGAAAGTGAAAAGGAACTAAAAAGCCTCTTGATGAAAGTGAAAGAGGAGAATGAAAAGGTTGGCTTAAACTCAACATTCACAAAACGAAGATCATGGCATCTGGTCCCATCACTTCATGGGAAATAGAAGGGGAAACAGTGTCAGACTTTATTTTTGGGGGCTCCAAAATCACTGCAGATGGTGACTGCAGCCATGACATTAAAAGACTCTTACTCCTTGGAAGGAAATTTATGACCAACCTAGATAGCATATTGAAAAGCAGAGACATTACTTTGCTGACTGAAGTCCATCTAGTCAAGTCTATGGTTTTTCTGTGGTCATGTATGCATGTGAGGGTTGGACTGTGAAGAAGGCTGAGCACCGAAGAATTGATGTTTTTGAACTGTGGTGTTGGAGAAGCCTCTTGAGAATCCCTTGGACTGCAAGGAGATCCAACCAGTCCATTCTGAAGGAGATCAGCCCTGGGATATCTCTGGAAAGAATGATGCTAAAGCTGAAACTCCAGTACTTTGGCCACCTCATGCAAAGAGTTGACTCATTGGAAAAGACTCTGATGCTGGGAGGGATTGAGAGCAGGAGGAGAAGGGGACAACCGAGGATGAGATGGCTGGGATGGCATCACGGAGTCGATGGACGTGGGTCTGAGTGAACTCCAGGAGTTGGTGATGGACAGGGAGGCCTGGCGTGCTGTGATTCATGGGGTCGCAAAGAGTCAGACACGACTGAGCGACTAAACTGAAGTGAATGTATAAAGCTAGCAACAACAAAGGTCACATATTTTATAATTAACCAAATTGCATTAGCAGAAGGAAATGTGGCTTTTAAAAAAGGAGAAAAACATACGGAGATAGAGAAATCACTTTCCATGGTAATACCTCTTGCAGCCAGTCTGAGCAGTTTGACCACTGAAAACTCCACATAGACCCCTACTTGTTTTCGTATATGGCAATTCGAGAAAACCTTCAATCCTTAATTATAAACATGCCTTCTTTTATTAAAGTGTTCCCAACTGCTCTCTTGCACCTCTGAAAGGACCCCAGGACTTACAATGTACTCTAAGACCAAGTAAAATATCTCCTCAATTTTAACAGACCCACTTAATAGAACTACTTGTCAAGCAGAGATTTTCTAAGCCTTTCTCCTTTTTACATTTTATAAGTTGCTCTTCTCTATAATGTCAGTGAAACCCTGTTAAAGTAAAAGCAATGAGACATGAATTCCCCCTGCAACCTTTTAGGACTAAACATTCATTGTTGATTTTGTCTTGGACCTAGTTTTATTCTCCAACAGAAATATTGGAGAACTTAATAATTTATATTAAATACTTATTGTTGTCAATAACCAATACTTTTGTATTCTGTTAATTTAAGAATAAAATTTCTTCTGAATGATTTTCTGCCCTTGGAATACAAATCTGATCATTTTCGAAAAATATTATTTAGAAATATACTTTTAAAATAATCATGTCCAATTTAAAAATGGAATTTATTTTTCTTGAGTGTTTAGCCAAAAAAAATAAAAACCTTCAAAAATTAAGTAAATCGTTGCAAGGACTGATGCTGAAACAGAAGCTCCAATCCTTTGGCCACCTGATGTGAAAAGAACCAACCCATTGGAAAAGACCTGGATGTTGGGAAAGACTGAGGGCAGGAGGAGAAGGGAGTGACACAGGATGTGATGATTTGATGGCATCACCAACTCAATAGACATGAGTTTAAGCAAACTCCAGGAGATGGTAAAGGACAGGGAAACCTGGCGTGCTGCAGTCCCTGGGGTCTCAAAGAGCAGAAAGAGGAACTAAAAAGCCTCTTGATGAAAGTGAAAGAGGAGAGTGAAAAAGTTGGCTTAAAGCTCAACATTCAGAAAACGAAGATCATGGCATCTGGTCCCATCACTTCATGGGAAATAGAAGGGGAAACAGTGGAAACAGTGTCAGACTTTATTTTGGGGGCTCCAAAATCACTGAAGATGGTGACTACAGCCATGAAATTAAAAGACGCTTACTCCTTGGAAGAAAAGTTATGACCAACCTAGATAGCATATTTAAAAGCAGAGACATTACTTTGCTGACTGAGGTCCGTCTAGTCAAGGCTATGGTTTTTCCTGTGGTCATGTATGGATGTGAGAGTTGGACTATAAAGAAAGCTGAGTGCCGAAGAATTGATGCTTTTGAACTGCAGTGTTGGAGAAGACTCTTGAGAGTCCCTTGGACTGCAAGGAGATCCAACCAGTCCATTCTGAAGGAGATCAGCCCTGGGATTTCTTTGGAAGAAATGATGCTGAAGCTGAAACTCCAGTATTTTGGCCACCTCATGCAAAGAGTTGACTCATTGGAAAAGACCCTGATGCTGGGAGGGACTTGGGACAGGAGGAGAAGGGGACCACGGAGGATGAGATGGCTTGATGGCAACACTGACTCAATGGACGTGGGTCTGAGTGAACTCCGGGAGTTGGTGATGGACAGGGAGGCCTGGTGTGCTGCAATTCATGGGGTCGCAAAGAGTCGGACACGACTGAGTGACTGAATTGAACTGAACTGAAGTTTAGATGAATCCCTGTGCCCCTGAAATAATCGATTTATGTTATTTTGCTAGCCAATGACCAATAGGAACTATTTTTCTTTTTTGCTTATTTAGCTCAGCAAAGTAGGCGGCAAATCACCAGGCATTCCAAGGTGATTTGAGGTTGCTCAGTCGTGTCCGACTCTTTGCAACCCCGTGGACTGTAACCTACTAGGCTTCTCCGTCCATGGGAGTCTCCAGGCAAGAATACTGAAGTGGATTGCCATTTCCTTCTCCAGGGGACTTTCCCGGCCCAGGGATCGAAACCGGGTCTCCCACATAGGAGGCAGACGCTTTAACCGCTGAGCCACCAGGGAAGCTTCCAAAACGGCATCTATTTATCAGCATTTGCACTGAACACCTGTGAAGTCTAAAGTGTTACTTATTCAGTGTATGCCTTTCGGACTCCCAAAATAACATTAAGTCTTTAAGTATAGTGTCCTTATAGATGATTAAAATTCAAGGCCTCTTCTCTATGAATAGAAATGCTTTTAAACTGGCTGCCATTACATTTTAAGAAATAATAAGTAGAAATGCAATGTGTATATATTTAACTCAAAATTTAACACATCAAAAGCAAATGGGCTAAACATAAAATATAATTTCTTCAAAATCAAATGAGCCAAATATAATCAGCTCTTCAACTTGAAATTCCAGAGTTGTGTATGTATGATCTTTGGGCTGCTACAACCTGGAAAAACATAAGCAGCCTTTTCAATATGTAGTTATACAATAACATTATTTGTTTAAAAAAAAATCACTTGAGAATTAAAAGAAGGTTAGGCATTTAGTGAAAGTGATTTGCGATAAATATGTAGTACTTCAGAAAGAAGAATATTTTAAAATATTTGAGCCAAATACTATCAGCTATTTACAATGAGTACCTAAACATGAATTCCAAATATTAATAATAATTTTCTATCTTCTGGAAAAGATTAAAGTATTGTACATATGAATGTTGTTTAATCAATGGATTGGATTATACAGAATGGCTGAAAAAAGAAATGTTGCTGTATAAGATTTTAATCATATTACATGCATTGATTAATGTAGGCTTCTTAGGTATTACATAACTGTCTATGCTTTGTGGCTAGCTAACTATTGTCATAATATGAGAATGAGTGCTGTAGATTATCCCAAAGACCTATTCAATACTACATTCTTTCCACTTTTGGTGGAAAAATTTTTACCTGAAAGTGTAAGTAAATTAGTATTTCAGTTTAAAATATTTGAGCAATAATTGTATACATGCATAATATATTTTATGCAAAATAGAAAAACATAACTACTAAACTTTCCTCTTCTACCTTTTCACAAAAACTTCATTACCAGGTCCTTAAGCCAGACATTTTAAATCATTTCCTTTATTTTTAACTTTCTTCTTATGACTAATAATTCTAATAATATAATTCTCATATATTATAGTCTTATTTTTGATATCTCAGAGTCAATCAGTGTCTATAAATGTACTCTGATAAAAGATGAAAAATGAGCCCACTTATAGCCATGAACCCTCCCACTCATTTATCCATTTTTAATTGCAGTATTAATGTTCTTATTGGTTATATTTATAACTTTAAGAGAATATCTTTTTCAATCAAAATTAAATGTCTCTTCACACACAGTATTATATATATATGTGTGTGTGTGTGTGTGTGTGTGTGTGTGTGTGTGTGTGTGTGTGTATGAACATATGTACTATATGTACCATAGTAGAAATGAACTTGTATATATATTATGTACCATAGTAGAAACAAATATATATATATGTATATATATAATACATGTACATATACATTTCATTTCATGTAATTTGACAATATTAGTTTCCCTACAATTTCCTCTACTTCATCTCCCCTTCTATTTCCTTATTGCTATCAGTTATAGCATTGCTTTTGCAGTCTTTATAGCATACACATTAACTTACAACTATAATTAAATCAGTTATGATTTGTCTACAAGTTAAATCTACAGACTGAAATAAGGCAATGAATAGCATATGATTCTAATTCACTGCAGAACTATGTACTGCTATTGGAATCTTTTGAAAGAAATATTAATCTACATTGCTAACCTGAACCACTGAAAAGAATTAATCGTTTCTTAAACTTAATCAATCTTTAAGACTCATAGTAAATTTTAGTTTACTTAGTGATTGAATCCAGATAATCTTACATAGATCACCATTTTGTTTAAATTTATTTTTCTGAAAGCTTCCTTTTATTTTCTTCTCCTGCTTTTCAAAATAACAAATATCTGTGTCATATACCTGAGATAACTTATTCTCTTAATCAAGCTAATAGTGACAGTACTTACTTCTGTTTTCAAACCACTCTTCTTGGAACATTCTAACCTCCAGCACAAATATGGCCCCATTTGATATCTAGGCAAGTTCCACAGCTGTTACTGTGAAGTTTATGAACTCATTCCCTTGTTAGAATATTTTTTTCTGACACTTTTTCTCATTGTTGGATTCTTTTGATTTGATGATATTACTTACTGAACTACTGTTCCTTTCCTCCAAAAAAGATGTATAAGAAAATGTTTTGAGTCCTTGAATCAGCATCCAGTTTTTTGTTGTTGTTGTTGTTTTTAATTGCTGTCCCACTCCAAATGGATGTCATGGAGTTGAATAGATAAGTGATTAACAGTAAAAGTTATGACACCAGAGGCTGGTATTCAAATCCTAGCCCTGCCACTTGGTGACCTTGGGAAAGTTACTTGTCCCCTCTGTACCCAAGTCTTCATCTGAGACAGGAAATATTATGGTATCTAAATCAGATAGTACATGTAGAGCTCTTAGAAAATTGCCTGGCACATTATGAGATAGTATAAGCATTGATACTAGCTGTTAGCATATATGGTTATCATGATCTAGGTTCAGGTCTTCATCTCTCAAAACATAAAAGATAGTGTTTTGTTGCTCTTGTTGTTGTAGTGTTTTGTTGCTTTTGTTGTTGCCTATCATGTGATACTATTGATATATCAAATAAGTCAGGTTCTTATTCTTTTGATGTAATTTTTTTGTTTGTTCTCTCATCTTAAAACTTCTAGGGTGTGTGTGTGATTGCTTTGGATGTGAAGATTTTGTCCTTCATCATGCTCAGCCTTTGATAGACCGGTGATAGATTTGTGGCTCTTGTTTAGAAAATGTTCTTCCATTATTCTGAGACTTCATTCCTGGAATTTTTCCTCCCTCTTATTTTCTCTCTTTGTTTCTGTTTGATGTAGATCAATACATCATTCTTAATAATAAATAAAGAGAGTTAGAAGAAAGTTTTAGAGCTGATAAATATGTTTATGGCATAGATGTGGTTATGATTTAATGAATGCACACTTATCTTGAAACTCATCAAGTTGTGCATATTAAATATTTACAACCTTTGTGTCAATCATATCTCAATAAAGTGATATAAATTATACATATTATATATATATAATTTATAGATCTGTTCTAATATCTACTTAATTTATTCAAGTCAGTTGAAATGTTAGCCAAAATTAAGATCTAAATAAAATCATACATATATACTGATTTAGGAAATCAAAGCTATATTGTATATAACATATTTCCTGTGTTCTGGGGATATAGCTGTGATCAAGACAGATGGTAATTTGGTCTCATGTACATAACATCCTGCTGATGAAATATCAGTATTCAGTGATGAATACTGTGAAGAAAATAAAGCCAAAATTATGTTAGAGATTGACTGAATATATCCTACTGTTTCTATTTGGTATGTTGACTATTTCCTCATATTATTAGAAAGTTTTCCTAAATATCACTGTGATGCCTTTACAATATTTCATCATTTAGACCTATAAGTTTTCCCACCAAGGTCTATTTTGCCTCCAAGGGATATCTGACAATATCTAGAAACATTTGTGATTTGCTATAACTAGGAGTAGCTATTTTGTGTAGTGGGTAGGAATCAGTGATGCTGCTAAACATATTGCCATACCAGGATTTCCCCAGCAAATGTGGTTGTTGTAGTTGCTGTTCATTCGCCAAGTCATGTCTGACTCTGTGACCCCATGGACTGCAGCATGCTAGGCTTCCCTGTCCTTCACCATCTCTTGGACTTTGTTCAAATTCATATCCATGAGATGCCATCCAACTATCGCATCCTCTGCCAACCAAAAGGAAATGAAGGTGGCAAATATGGTTATCTGGTCTGAAGTATCAGTAGTCCCAAAGCTGAGAAATCTTATAGACATGGCTTATGTTTTTAAAATAATTTTTAACATTTTCTCTTACTTGAATTTGCTAAGGAGTTTTATTTATTCTCATGTTTTCTGCCATGGATCTTGTCATCAATTAATATAACATTCCTAGCTTCTGCCTTCATCTCCTTATTACTTTCCTTCTCCCAGAAGTATCTGTCTTGATTGGTGAGTTTGTAGGGAGAAACTGCACTTTCAGAACTGTGTCTCTACCTTTCCTCTACCTTTGTTAAACAATTGAAAGGAAATTTTTATTTGTGAGGTTGGAAAATGCAGTTTTGGTGTTACAGTCACCAAGAGCCTAACAACAGACACATGGCTTTTAGTGATATTGTACTGCTGCCATTGTTCAGGCATAGATGGACTCTGTGCATGTGCCTGGCTAAGCTCATGAAGTAGAAATTAGGCTTCAGTCAGATGTATTTTTTCATGGTTCTCTTTACTTTGTAACTCTAAGGAGGATCATTTAAATGTGTTTTTTTTTTCTAAGAATAATACTTTTCTAAGACATTTTACATTGAAATAATTCATTTGGCGCTATCAAGATCATGCTAGTTCAAAGAATTTGTCATCAAATTTCAAGACCAGGAAACTATGTTTTCAAAAACAGATCAAGCATTTGACAGCAGTTGGACATCTCTGAGAGAGTCAAAATAACTTTTTAATTCTCCCCTGTTTATATTGTCTCTGCTGAGTTTAAAACAGTGAGTGACCCCAAGGCTGACTCTGGGCAAGAAGTTTGAGCCTCAGATTGTCATTTAAAGTCCTTCACTTTTTGTGTCTTCCTGTTTTCTTTCTAATCTTACACTAAATGTACTCATCAAGTGCTTTGTTTGTTTGTTTGTTTGTTGTTTGAGCCTTTATATTCCTCTCTTCCCTCTGGTTCTTTGCTCCAGCTGTTTCGTCTCTCTTGCCCTTGTGTAAACCTAAAGAAAAATCAGGAAACTTCAGAGCCAGATTAAATTCCAAACTAAGATACTAATATTTGGCTTATATTGCCTTCCCTATACTTCTCTTATTTCCTTTTACTTTTTTTCACATTTTATTTCCAGTGCTGCCACAGCAGACTGGAAAAATAAATATTTGAAAAGAGAGGAATAAAACACGGATATGAGTCTGTGTTAGAGTCCCTGAGGTTAGTCACCAAGACTTCTTTTCCTCCCACCAACTAGTTACTGACCTTCTCTTCAAGTGGCAGAGTTTGTTCTCCCTTCCCTTGAAACTCAGCTGGTCTTGTGATATGTTTTATCTAACAGAATTTGTAAAAATGACCTTCTAGTCCAAACCTAACCTTTACTAGTACTGGCAGCTTTCTCTTTCTGTCTTCTGAAGCCAGCTGCCATATAGAACGTTCACCTGCCCAAAGATCTTATACTGCAAGGAAACCAGTTTCACTGTGAGGAGATGCCCAGTGGAAGAGCATTGTACTCAAACTTTCTTAGATCTTTCAAACTAGCCCATGCATCAGCTGAATGCATCTGAATCAGTAACCTCATCTGATGTCATGTGGAACAGAACCACTCAGCTAAACACATTCAATCCACAGAATTATATTGGTATTTACACCATTAAGTTTTTTGTACGTCTGTTATTCAGCAATAGACAATTGAAAATGTATTGAATTGCTTAAAAGAAAAATAAATATGTAGAGAGGAGATTAGAAATAAAACCCAAACCAAGTGAAGATCCTTTTCTATTTTTTTTGTTAGCTATTTATTATTATTGTTATTATTTCATTAAATGAAGGGTTAAACATTTTGCCTTCTTCACTTTGCTAGTTCTCAGTTCAGTTCAGTTCAGTCACTCAGTCGTGTCCGACTCTGCGACCCCATGAATTGCAGCACGCCAGACCTCCCTGTCCATCACCAACTCCCAGAGTTCACTCAGACTCATGCCCATCGAGTCCGTGATGCCATCCAGCCATCTCATCCTCTGTCGTCCCCTTCTCCTCCTGCCCCCAATCCCTCCCAGCATCAGAGTCTTTTCCAATGAGTCAACTTGTCACATGAGGTGGCCAAAGTACTGGAGTTTCAGCTTTAGCATCATACCTTCCAAAGAAATCCCAGGGTTGATCTCCTTCAGAATGGACTGGCTGGATCTCCTTGCAGTCCAAGGGACTCTCAAGAGTCTTCTCCAACACCACAGTTCAAACGCATCAATTCTTCGGTGTTCAGCCTTCTTCACAGTCCAACTCTCACATCCATACATGACTACTGGAGAAACCATAGCCTTGACTAGACGGACTTCAGTCAGCAAAGTAATGTCTCTGCTTTTGAATATGCTATCTAGGTTGGTCAGAACTTTCCTTCCAAGGAGTAAGCGTCTTCTAATGTCATGGCTGCAGTCACCATCTGCAGTAATTTTGGAGCCCCAAAATATAAAGTCTGACATGGTTTCTTCTGTTTCCCTGTCTATTTCCCATGAAGTGATGGGATCAGATGCCATGATCTTATTTTTCTAAATGATGAGCTTTAAGTCAACTTTTTCACTCTCCTCTTTCACTTTCATCAAGAGGCTTTTTAGTTCATCTTCACTTTCTGCCATAAGGGTGGTGTCATCTGCATACCTGAGGTGACTGATATTTCTCCCGGCAATCTTGATTCCAGCTTGTGCTTCTTCCAGTCCAGCGTTTCTAATGATGTACTCTACATAGAAATTAAATAAGCAGGGTGACAATATACAGCCTCGATGTACTCCTTTTCCTATTTGGAACCAGTCTGTTGTTCCATGTCCAGTTCTAACTGTTACTTCCTGACCTGCATGCAGGTTTCTCAAGAGGCAGGTCAGGTGGTCTGGTATTCCCATCTCTTTCAGAATTTTCCACAGTTTATTGTGATCCTCACAGTCAAAGGCTTTGGCATAGTCAATAAAGCAGAAATAAATGTTTTTCTGAAACTCTTGCTTTTTCAGTGATCCAGTGGATGTTGGCAATTTGATCTCTGGTTCCTCTGCCTTTTCTAGAACCAGCTTGAACATCAGGGAGTTCATGGTTCACGTATTGCTGAAGCCTGGCTTGGAGAATTTTGAGCATTACTTTATGAGCATGTGAGATGAGTGCAATTGTGTGGTAGTTTGAGCATTCTTTGGCATTGCCTTTCTTTGGAATTGGAATGAAAACTAACTTTTTCCAGTCCTGTGTCCACTGCTGAGTTTTCCAAATTTGCTGGCATATTGAGTGCAGCACTTTAACAGCATCATCTTTCAGGATTTGAAACAGCTCAACTGGAATGCCATCACCTCCACTAGCTTTGTTCGTAGTGATGCTTTCTAGGGCCCACTTGACTTCACATTCCAGGATGTCTGGCTCTAGATGAGTGATCACACCATCGTGATTATCCGGGTCATGAAGATCTTTTTGTACAGTTTCTTTGTGTATTCTTGCCACCTCTTCTTAATATCTTCTGCTTCTGTTAGGTCCAGACCATTTCTGTCCATTATCGAGCCCATCTCTGCATGAAATGTTCCCTTGGTATTTCTAATTTTCTTGAAGAGATCTCTAGTTTTTCCCATTCTCTTCTTTTCCTCTATTTCTTTAAGATCATGTTCACCCACATAGAAATCACAGACTTGTTGTGAGTTAAGCTACATAAAGAGCTTGTAACATAATGTATATAAAACACTTAGAAAATTACCAAGTATTTAGTAAGCCTTGGAGAATAGAATGACAATCCACTGCAGTATTCTTGCCTGGAAAAGTACATGGACAGAGAAGCCTGGTGGGTCCATGGGGAAAAGTCCATGGGGTTGCAAAGAGTTGAACCTGACTGAGCAACTAACACACAGTAAGCCTATATAATTGTTTGCAATTATAATTATTCTCATTTTTCCTAAGAGATATTAAATTCATAAGAGGGATGAGAAAGATTCAATTTTGGAAAATTATTGCTTATGTTAACCCTTAGATATGAACATTCTTTTTAGATGGAAGCTCTGTGTAAGAAATTTCATACTAATTATTGTAAAGAACTAATATACTTTATCCCATGGGTCTCCTTTTGCTTATTATTAAGATGCTTCAAAATTCAGTTTTTATTTAGAAATTTCATATATTTAGGATATTGAAAACTACTCATATTTGTTCTGTCTCTTCCAATTTTTCTTCAAATATTAATTATGCATTAAACTATGACAGTATCATTTAAAATTTTCATTTTATATTTTCACTATGCCTATTTTATTTATTAATTAAATACATTAAATGTTATTGGCTTGAAAGTTGGTTTAAAACTCAACATTCAGAAAACTAAGATCATGGCATGTAACCCCATCACTTCATGGCAAATAGGGAAACAATGAAAACAGTGGCATAATTTATTTTTTCGAAATCCAAAATCACTGCAGATGATGACTGCAGCCATGAAATTAAAAGATGCTTGCTCCTTGGAAAAAAGCTATTACCAAACTAGACAGCATACTAAAAAGCAGAATCATCACATTACTTTGCCGATAAAGGTTGATCTAGTCAAAGCTATGGTTTTTCCAATAGTCATGTATGGATGTAAGAGTTGGATTATAAAGAAAACTGAGAGCTGAAGAATTCATGCTTTTGAACTGTGGTGTTGGAAAAGACTCTTGAAAGTCTCTTGGATTGCAAAGAGATCCAACCAGTCAATCCTAAAGGAAATCAGTCCTGAATATTCATTGGAAGAACTGGTGCTAAAGCTGAAACTCCAGTACTTTGGCCACTTGATGTGAAGAACTGACTCACTGGAAAAGACCCTGATGCTGCGAAAGATTAAAGGAGGGAGAGGAAGGGGATGACAGAGGAAGAGATGGTTGGATGGCATCACTAACTCAATGGACAGGAATTTGAGTATGCTCGAGAATTGGTGATGGACAGGGAAGCCTGGCATGCTGCAGTCTGTGGGGGTCTCAAAGAGTTGTACACTACTGAACTACTGAGCTGAAATGTTTTGATGATAAATGCCTTGTTAGAGACTTAAAGAGATGAGGAATATAAAAGTAAAAATCAGAAAAAAAAATCTCTGTATACATGGATATTATTTTTAAGCAAAAGTTGAAGATTACAAAAGTCACAAATTAATGTAATATAAAAATAAGAAATGAAACAAACTAATGCATTGTGCCCTGGAGCACTTCACTGTGGTAAAGAGAAACCTGCTTAGAAAAAAATCAAAGGAACGATTCCTAAAGAAATGACAAATGAGCTAGTTTCTGATAAGAAATGAAGGATGCATATGTCTGTGTGTCTGTGTGGCATATATGTGTAATTTCAGATGTACTAGAATATATGGGAATCTGTGAGGCAAAGAGGTAGGTGAAGGTGAAATAGATAGGGTTCTGTGTCCTGTAAGTTTTTTTTTGGCTCAGGGATGGAGTGCAGGTAGACGTGATCAAATTTATGTTTGAAAGACCACAGTGCAGGAAGACGTAAAAATGTGTAGATGTACCAATAGAAAGCAATTGATTAAGTTACCATCTGTGCAACTTATACAATATTGTGTAGCTAGTGAAAATAATGAATTAGAAACATATGAATTAATTTCTAGGAGTATCTATAAATTGTGAAGGGAAATACAAATGCAACAAATAATTAAAAGTAAATGTTTAATATATGTGTGTATGTATGTACACTAACTTTGCTGTGTGGTAGTATAAAAACGATTACACATTATAAGGTTCAAATGCAGTTCATTTATGTCACTCACTGAATGAGACACTCATAATACAGTGTTGTGAATCTCAAATTTCATGTGTATGGGCAATAAAAGGGTGCATTCCAGGGAAGAGTTCAAATAATTAAGAGGTTGTTTTTAAATAGACTGATTATGCGAACACATATGTGGCTAATTAACTTTCAAGAATATCCAATGGAAAAGGGTAGTATTTTCAATAAATATATAAATTCTGAGGTTCTAAGGTATAGCATCCCACTCCCAGTACTCTTGCCTGGAAAATCCCATGGACGAAGGAACCTGGTGGGCTGCAGTCCATGGTGTTGCTAAGAGTTGGGCACAACTGAGCAACTTCACTTTCCTTTTCACTTTCATGCACTGGAGAAGGAAATGGCAACCCACTCCAGTATTCTTGCCTGGAGAACCCAGAGACAGAGGTGCCTAGTGGGCTGCCGTCTATGAGGTCGCACAGGGTCGGACACAACTGAAGCGACTTAGCAGCAGCAGCAGCAGCAGGTATAGCATGGTGACTATAATAGATAATACTGTATTGTATAGTTAAACAGGGTACATCCTAAATATTCTCACCAAAAAAAAAAAGTAATTATGTGAGGTGATGATGGTTGTGATGGATATGTTAATTAACTCAATTGTAAGACTTCTTTCACAATGTTCGCATATATTGAATCATCACACTGTACACTTTAAATATAGTACAGTTTTATTTGTCAACTAAACCTCAATGAAACTGAAAAATAATTAAACTAGCAAATTATGAATTTGTCCAATTTGTTTCTTTTTCAAATTGAGTTCAAATATGAGGTAAGATTTAAGTGTATTTGCATATCATATTCAAATGAACGCTTTTAATTTACTTGATTTTGTAAGTTTGTTTAGATGTTGTACACTACTTTTGGATAAAAACACTCTTGTAAATTATGTCCCTATCAGATGTTTTTACTATGTAAAATATAACTGTCTTAATATATGAGGTGCATCTTTGAAAAAAAGTGGTATTGGAGAAGGCAATGGCACCCCACTCCAGTACTCTTGCCTGGAAAATCCCATGGATGGAGGAGCCTGGTAGGCTGCAGGCCATGAGGTCGCTAAGAGTCGTACACAACTGAGCAACTTCACTTTCACTTTGCACTTTCGTGCACTGGAGAAGGAAATGGCAACCCACTCCAGTGTCTTGCCTGGAGAATCCCAGGGACGGGGGAGCCTGGTGGGCTGCCGTCTATGGGGTCGCACAGAGTCAGACACGACTGAAGCGACTTAGCAGCAGTAACAGCAGCAGCAGCAGAAAAGGCAATGGTGTTATTGTTAACCAAATATTATTCATATTAATTTCTTAAAGTCATATTCAGCTCCATTTGTGTCAACATTTCATCATATATGGTCCTGTATCATACTCAGTTTTATTTTATAAATGTGAGATGATATTCCCAAAATGCCAGTCGGTGTACAAGTCAGTATGTTCACTGACTTTATTATATTCCTTCAGTGGATCTTTATGATAATTATTTGCTCACAGTGTTCTAATGACTTCAAAAATGCATAAAATTCAATGAAAAGTCTGGATCCTCAGTATATTTTTAAAATGTCATCTTAAATATTTTCATGTGCCAGAAAGAGTTTAGTAGTTTCATTTGTGTCAATTAATTAATGCTCCTTATAATTTCTCTTGAAGTCTATGCTGAAAGCACATGCAGTTTAAGTTCCTCCAATGCTCTCATTCTTTCAGATGTAGTAATTTCTAAAGAACTCATGCATTGTTGACCTAAAACAAATAATCTGCCAGATATTTCTCCTGCAAAGACAGGTCTATTTGGGTTCAGCAAATAATTGCGATTCAGTGTCTAGAACCATGGTGAGCCATACAGCTATACAGCAAGAGGAGGAGAGGGCTTTTATAGAGAAGAAACAGAAGCTGGGAATAAATAGAGTCTGGTTTTTCATTGGCTGAGTCCTTCCAGGAAGGAAGGGGAGTGTTTGTTCTTCCTGTTGGGCTCTGCTACTTTTACAACATGTGAGAGCTACCTTTCCTGGTCTCCTGACTCTACTGAATTGTTTACAGTATAAACCTAAAAATGTTATAAAGTAAAATCTTAAAAAGGAAACATTATTATAATATAATACGAAAGCACGTCCTGCCCTCTGTACTTTATTGTAGTCTCAATGTATATGTCTTTGCCTGTTTCAAAAAGACTGTAGACTGGATGGCTTATAATCAACAGGAATGCATTTTACACATTTCTTATGGCTGGAAAGTCCAAGATCAAGGCACCAGCAGATTTGTGGAACACCACTTCCTGATTCATCTATGACTGTCTTCTCACTGTGGCCTCATATGGCACGAAGATCTTTTATAAGAGCAAAAGACCTATTCATAAGCATGCCATCCTCATTATATCTCTCAAAGGTCTTATCTCCAAATACCACTGCAATGAGAGTTACCTTTCAAATAAGAATATAAGGTGCAAGGGATATATACAAACATTCAATCTGTAGCAGTACTTAAAGGAAAATAAGCTTGAAATAGTAACAACCCAAAAAATATATACTTGTGTTCCATGGTGTCTATGACTGCCTCTTTGGAAATAATTTAGAGTTCACATGCAATTTGGTTTATTTCTGCTACAAAAATTAGTCAAGTATAAACTACACCATCTTTCCCTACCCTATTCTTCTGGTTACCACCATGGAACAAAAGAAGAGGAATATGGACAGGAACAAGGGCACAGAAGATGAAGTTACTTTTTAGGAAGGATGAAAACATATTAAGCAAAATGTAATATCTCCTCTTAATGTCACAGTGTAAGCACCATTCTCAAATAGTTGTCCCCAGACATTTTTCCTCTATTGTAGATTTAAGGCAAAATCCCTTTAGAAATTGAGTTCACATTCGTTCTATATTTGAAGGCTAAATATAGAGCTCAATAGTATAACACTTTATTTTTTTCAACAATTAGCAATAAGCATCCATATATGAAGGGTTAACATTCATAATAACAGTGGAGCCAGGATTATAAGAAAGTGATGGGAACTCATCCCTCTGGTGCTATAATTAATATTTTCACCAATTCCTATAGAGAAATAACTGAAAAATAGAACTGTATTGTTAGTTAGGCTTAAGGAAACTATGTAAACTATATATCTATATTGAAACACAGTAAAGTTAACTTCTACAAGCAATACTCAATTATTTTTCATTTATTTTCTTACATTTTATTTTGCAGAAAATTTCTTAGAGGAGTTTAGTTGAATTTATTACATGTATCTATATATAAAGTATCATTTTTCCTTTTGTTGTTGTTGTTAATGAATGAGCTTAGTTGCGAACTTGGACAGGAAAAGCCATAAGCAAATATCCCTTCTTTGTTCACTTTAACTTTGTGAAAAAACCAAAACATAGATTGGTTGTGCTTATGTTCCACAGGAAAAGTTTAATATCCATCTTGTACCATATAATATCCAAACTTATATGTTATGACTTGTAGGATATATGCAATTTATTTTTAAGACACTTTTGAAACCTTATTCACACACACACACACACACACACACACACACACACACACACACACACCCACAAACTGCTGAGTTTTCTTAAACTGTGTAACTAAAGCAGTAATTTTTGGTGGATGCTTCATCTATTCTTTGAGTATAATTTGTATCTGCCTTGTTCTTTTCTTTCTATATTCTCTTCTAGTTTCATGACCATTATTATCTGGAGGATTTACTCAGTGTTTGCTTATGTACTTGCTTCTAGTAAAGTCAAATTTTAAGAACCCTGTCTATGTCTATAAGCTAAGTTTCTGTCTCTGCTACTAGTAACACTGTTTGCTGTCTCATCTGTTTATTAATAGCATTGAATGCAGATTCTTAGGACATTGGACCCTTTCCCCCATTCTAGTTATCAGATCAGTGATTTCATTGCTGTATTCATCTCTCTAATTGGCCTAGTATTTGATTGTCTCACTGTACAGGGAATGGATTTCTCTCTTCTTCTAATATTCTCTTTGTTTTCAACAATAAGACAAATCTGATCATCTGTTGACTATCAGTGACTGCCACTGTTACCTCAGAAGTCACAGGTTTTAGTGAGTTTCATTTTCACCTCTCATTCTTGCCCAGGTTCCTAGATCTCATTTTTTTTTGCCTCTCATTTACCAAGAAAAGTAATTTTGCCTATTACCAAAGTTCTAGATATAATTATCTAGAACTAGTTCTGATTATGCAGATTATTATCTAGTTCTGCAAATTATTATTATCTAGTTCTTATTATGCAAATTATTCTGCATAATTCTTGTTCAAACAATGATTTTACATAAGGAAAAACTCAGGAGGAATTTGTGTGTTCCTATTGCAAGTGAATTGTTAATAATCACCTGCTCTGGATACATTGAAATTTGTGTCTGCATCTTTAATAAATTTGCATTATAAATAAATCCCCTTTTCCCAACCATACTCTCAATCCATAACCTTGGTCCCTGTATATATTATTTTCAATGTATTGTTTTAATATACAGGCTGTTCACTATTAAAATAAAACAAAGAAAAGTTAGATTTTCTCAGCTGAGGTAATAAGACAAAACAATAAAAGAATCCCAGGGGTTTTCTTTTGTACTAGCAAAGTGCTTTTAAAACAGTTTCATATAGCAGCGTTTATTCAGTTTTTCAAACTAACTCACTGAACTATTGGGTATATTACTAAATAAAGTTCTGCAAAAAGTCTGTGTATCAAAAGAGTTAATTTTAGCACATATGTTATCTCCCACTTGAATATCAAAGAAGGAAATGAACCAACAAATGCTGTTTTATATATAGACTAGCATTTAGTTGCTAGATCAGTAGCATATGCAACTTGTTAGAAATGTAAATTCTCTGACCCACCCCCAAACTTCCTAAGTCAGAAACTGTTAAGGGTAGAGCCCAGAAATTTGTGTTTTGACAAGCTATGTTTGCAATGAAAATGTCACACTCAGCTCTCCTCCTGCATGGAACACGATTAATCAGCCCCCCATTTTTGCACAAAGCAGCTCCTAGCCAGTGAGGGAGCTGTGTTTCCTCCTTTATGAACTCCTTTAGCAGGTAACTTTGGCCCATAGCAAAGTCATGCCAAAGCCTTCTTAGAACTGTGCTGTAGTCTGGCACTCTTTATATCATATGTCCTTTCTTTCTAATTCTTTCTCAAGGTAAAACTTACATCTCTTGGCCTGAGTGATTTACCCACTTTTCTGACTCCTTCCCTTTTGTCTTTATCAGACATCTCCTCCAATTCCTCTTCTGTACCTTGAATTGGCTTCTCAGAGGACCCTAACTGCTCTAAGTGATACCAGAAATGATTAAAAACAAAAAAGAAAACAGGAGATATAGATGGGGGTTTGGAAAAAACAGAATTAACAGCCAAGCTCTTTAGGTACTCTGATGCATGTTGAAGCTTGAGAAATAGTTTTATAGACCTTTTCTATTTTTGTTATAGTTATCAATACTAAGTGGATCATAACCCTCGCATTGAGGGGATTACCAAGTGTTTTGTACTTGGGGGATTGATTCTTAGATGATGACAATTCAAACAGGAGTTGACAAAGGCAATATTTAACTACATCTATTAAATTCTGAATCCAGCTTAAGAACAAAGAGAACTGAAACTATCATCTAACATAACTCATGTTGCTACAGAATCTTATACAAGGTAAAGAGAATAAATCAAGTTAGAAAAGAAATCCTTGGGAGTAAATAAGCTCTAAAATGATGAAGACAGAAGTGTATACTTGTTTCAGACTTTTAACTAAATGACATTAAACCTTATTTCTATATGACCCTCTCAAATCTTATTATCCTGAATCCTTGATTGTTAGATTACTCAAGTTATTGCATTCACAATAAAACAAGCTGCCAGCCATGATTATGTGATATTCTACAAAGGAATGCATCTTTTGAAAGCCCTAAAGTACTTACTGACATCATGTGAGGACTTGTATTGTTTTATCTTTTACCTTTTCATTTGTAAATATTATAAGAAGTGATATTTAGAAGTCTCACATAACCTGTTCAGAAGGAAAATATCCCTGATATTTTAAAATAAGTATGCTGTGAGAGGGGGTTGGAAAAATCATATAATGTTTTCTCATTTTCACAAATGCTGCCTGATGATATTCTTAAAGAGAGAAATATTTTTATCACAATTTCATACTGAAGTTTTTCAATTGTTTAACATTTTGCTTTCATTCTCTGTGGTCAAGGAGGGCATTATTGATTCATTGTCTTCTGGAACTTTTTTATGCTCTAAAAATAAAACTAAAAAATATCTACACTGGTACACAGGCATTTTCTAAATTACAATTTCTTTCATCAATTGGTAAAACCATTTCCTTTTTCTGTTTGTTTGTTTTGCAGATTTGTGTTTGCATATTTTTAGTTAAAGCGAATAATTTTATGCAAAACTATTACTGAAAATTGGGAAATAAGGAAAGGAGTACCTCAAGGCTGTATATTGTTACCCTGCTTATTTAAATTATATGCAGAGTGAATCATGAGAAATGCCAGGCTGGATGAAGCACAAACTGGAATCAAGACTGCCAGGAAAAATATCAATAACCTCAGAGTTGCAGATGATACCACCCTTATGGCAGAAAGCAAAGAACTAAAGAGACTTTTGATGAAAGAGGAGAGTGAAAAAAGTTGGCTTAAAGCTCACATTCAGAAAACGAAGATTATAGCATCTGGTCCCATCACTTCGTGGCATACAAATGGGGAAACAATGGAAACAGTGACAGACTTTATTTTGGGGAGCTCCAAAATCGTTGCAGATGGTGACTGCAGCCATGAAATTAAAAGATGCTTATTCCTTGGAAGAAAAGCTATGACCAACCTAGACAGCATATTAAAAGCAGAGACATTGCTTTGCCAACAAAGGTCCGTCTAGGCAAAGCTATGGTTTTTCCAGTGGTCATGTATGGATGTGAGAATTGGATTGTGAAGAAAGCTGAGCACTGAAGAACTGATACTTTTGATCTGTGGCATTGGAGAAGATTCTTGAGAGTCCCTTGGACTGCAAGGAGATCCAACCAGTCCATTCTAAATGAAATCAGTCCTGAATATTCATTGGAAGGACTGATGGTGAAATGAAACTCTGATACTTTGGTCACCTGATGCAAAAAAAACTGATTCATTTGAAAAGACCCTGATGCTGGGAAAGATTGAAAGTAGGAGGAGAAGGGGACAACAGAGGGTGAGATGGTTGAATGGCATCATGACTCGACGGACATGACTTTGAATAAGCTCTGGGATTTGGTGATGGGCAGGGAAGCCTGGTGTGCTGTAGTCCATGGGGGTCTCAAAGAGTCACACATGACTGAGCAACTGAACTGATTACTGAATAACTCATTTAACAAACAGTACTTCTTTTAAAAGCTAGATTTAACTATATTAAACATATAGGTAAAGTCAATGTGTTAGTTGCTTGGTTGTGACCAACTCTTTGAAGAACCCATGGACCGTAACCCACTAGGCTCTCTGTCCATGGAATTCTCCAGGCAAGAATACTGGAGTTATTGTCATTCCCCTCTCCAGGGGATCTTCCCTAACCAAGAATCGAACCCCAGTCTACCATATTGTGGGCAGATTCTTTCCTGTCTGATCCACCAGGGAGGCTCTTCCCTCTTATCCACAGGGGATACCTTCCAAGACCCCCAGTGAATGCCTGAAGCCTCAGATAGTACTGAATTCTCTGTTTTCCCTAAACTCTATGCACCTGTGATAAAGTGCTATTTATAATTTAGGTACAGTAACAGGTTACCAATAATCAGTTCTGTTCAGTCACTCAGTCATGTCCGACTCTGCGACCCCATGAATCGCAGCACGCCAGGCCTCTCTGTCTGTCCATCACCAACTCCCATAGCTCACTCAGATTTACTCCCATCGAGTCAGTGATGCCATCCAGCCATCTCATCCTCTGTCGCTCCCTTCTCCTCCTGCCCCCAATCCCTAACAGCATCAGAGTCTTTTCCAATGAGTCAACTCTTCGCATGAGGTGGCCAAAGAACTGGAGTTTCAGCTTTAGCATCATTCCTTCCAAAGAAATCCCAGGGCTGATCTCCTTCAGAATGGACTAGCTGGATCTCCTTGCAGTCCAAGGGACTCTCCAGAGTCTTCTCCAACACCACAGTTCAAAAGCATCAATTCTTCAGTGTTCAGTCTTCTTCACAGTCCAACTCTCACATCCATACATGACTACTGGAAAAACCATAGCCTTGACTAGATGGACCTTAGTCGGCAAAGTAATGTCTCTGCTCTTGAATATGCTACCTAGGTTGGTCATAACTTTTCTTCCAAGGACTAAGCGTCTTTTAATTTCATGGCTACAATCACCATCTGCGGTGATTTTGGAGCCCCCCAAAATAAAGTCTGACACTGTTTCCACTGTTTTCCCATCTATTTGCCATGAAGTGATGGGACCAGATGCCATGATCTTCATTTTCTGAATGTTGAGCTTTATGTCAACTTTTTCACTTTCCACTTTCATTTTCATCAAGAGGCTTTTGAGTTCATCTTCACTTTCTGCCATAAGGGTGGTGTCATCTGCATATCTGAGGTTATTGATATTTCTCCCAGCAATCTTGATTCCAGCTTGTGTTTCTTCCAGACCAGGGTTTCTCATGATGTACTCTGCATATACGTTAAATAAGCAGGGTGACAATATACAGCCTTGATGTACTCCTTTTCCTATTTGGAACCAGTTACTAATAATAGCTAGTAATAAAAATAGCACAGTTATAAAAACATATTCTAAGAAAAGTTAGGTGAATATGGTCTCTTTCCCTTTCTCTCAAAATATCTTATTGTACAAATGTCACACCTTTTCCATCTTGATTAAGCATTCACCATTCACTGTGGCTGTAATTTCTGGATTACATGGATTTCTTTTTCCTTCTTTGCAATGAAACAGATAGAAGACTTGTTCTTACAATAGATTTTAGCAACTTTCAGCATAAAATTTTTCATTTTCCTTATTAGTTCAGGAACTTTGACCTTTTTCACTTAAAGGAAGCATTTTAAGGACTTTGGCTCATCTGAATGCCAGTAGCACTGCTTTTGGTCTTTGGGGCAATTATGAGGTAAAATAAAGATTACTTGAACACAAGCATTGCAATACTTTAAAGCTTATCCAATGGATTTGATAAACAAAAAGGCTACTAAGTCACTGTGTTAAGGGTGTCTTAGACAGAGATGAATCGTGTCCTAGGCAGGAAAGAGTAGAATGACTTGAGATTCTATCACACTACTCAAATGGTGCTGAGATTAAAATGTGTGAGTTATTTATTTCTGGAAGTTTTCATTTATTTAAAGACTGCAGTTGACTATAGTAACTAAAACTGAGGAAAGCAAAACTACCTGGATAAGGGAGTCTATTGTAGTTTATGAAATGTTTTTTTTTCCTTTTTTGTTTTGGTATATAAGTTGAATGTGACCTACAAATTTGATCTATGAATTAATCTTAATTTTCTAGATCAAACTTTCAACATCCTTCATCTGAAAGATTTAGTTAGCAATTCAGTTTCAAAAAATGATAAGACATAAAGTTAATAGCTTAGGCTCCATTGATGATGGTGTTTGTATATGCCCAAACATACCATGGTACACATTAAATATATATAGTTATTTGTATATTAAAGAATAAATACTTTAAAGAAGTCAGTTTTGTGTTTTCTGTTGGCTAGAAAAGTATGCATCTGGAAACAGGGGAATAACCCAGAGAATAACAGGAGAATTATGATATATATAAAACGTTTAAAAATAATGTTTATGTTAATACAATTTTTGAAAAATAAATTAAGTTAGGTTTCAGAATGTATTTTCCATTTTTGATTTGGTACAATAGCTTGCTCACCAAGTGAAACATCAATATTTTTGCTGAACTAGATGCAGTAGGCAGCTTCCCAAATATTCTAGAATAGGAAACATGAAAGACTTCCTTGTTTGCTCATATCCAGTACATTGTACTCTATTAAAAACATTAGCTTTTATAAACTGATGTATAAATGTGTTGGTGTTTAAATGTTTTTGCCTTATGAGAGAACTTTAAATTTATATCAAGGCCCAGCTTTTTATTCAGTCTTATTTTATATCAAAATTGAAACTTTTGTGTACACGGCCTTTTGGTGGCTCAATGTGTAAAAATCTGCCTGCAATGTGGGTTCAATCCCTGGGTCAGGAAGATTCCCTGCAGAAGGGAATGGCAGCCCATTCCAGTATTTTTGGCTGGATAATTCCATGAACTAGGAACCTGTACAGCTACAGTCCATGGGATGGCAAGGAGTCGGACATGACTAAGCAACTAACACACGTTTGTCTATCAGTTACACTTCAGTGAAGCTGCTAAAACAAAACAAAACCCCAGAAAAGTTTAGACTCTAATGTCAGATTTACACCCCATTATTTAACTGTAAATTCCATTAGACATTTTGAGATTTTTTTTTGGTTCTCATTTGTATAATGGATGAGAAATATAGTGCTAGTATGCAGACTGAAGCTCCTTTCATTTTAATGCTATTATTGCAGAAAGTTTGTGGGTTTATAAAAATCCAGATAACTAGAAAAAAAAATATGTTTTAAGTCACATGGCTTCACAGGTGACACGAGTAGTAAAGAACCTGCTTGCCAATGCAGGAGATGGAAGGGAAGCAGGCCTGATCCCTGGGTCAGGAAGAACCCCCAGAGGAAGGATGGCAACCCACTCCAGTATTCTTGCCTGGAGAATCCCAGGGACAGAGGAGCCTGATGGGCTACAGTCCATGAGGTCACAAAGAGTCAGATACGACTGAAGCGACTTAGCACACACACACACACACGCACTGCAGAACGTTTGTATATTTATAAAAAATTTGGATAAGATGAAAATCTTTTTCTAAAGTCATATATATGACTAAATTATAAGACATTTAAAATATAAATGTATATTTAAGTACCAATAAATGGTACTTGCTTTAAATTTGATTGTAATGAATTATGCCCTGGTGTTATCTTAAGCCGTACACATCATGTATTCTCTGAAGGAAATAAAGTCTGTGTGAAGAAATGCAAAGGAGAATTTTGTTCTAGATTATTATGAATTTTTCTGAGCCTTTTTTACTTGCATTTCCTATGATTACTTAACAGATTGTTAAGCACCTCTGATTTATTGAGTCTGTTTAAAGCATTCCAGAGAGTGTTCACATGGGAAAAATAAAACATCGTTTCTACTATTTTATTTTTACTTATTTTGTAATTAATTAAAATGTATAAATCTTAAGTGTATAGCTTGATACACTTTTATATATGTGTGTGCCTCTATAACCTTAACCAACTCAGGATACAGAACAATTCCTTCACTCCTGAAGTTTCCCTTCTGTCTCTTGCCCCTTCCATGTTATTATTCTGACTTCTGTCATCAGGAATAAGGGCTACTGATTCTGAGCTTCATTTAAATGAAATCACACAGTAGATGCCCTTTGATGTCTAACCTTTTCGTTTCCACTGAACATATAGGTCACTCAGTTCAGTTTAGTCACTCAGTTGTATCCCACTCTTTGTGACCCCATAGACTGCAGCACGCCAGGCCTCCCTGTCCATTGCCAGCTCCTGGAGTTTATGCAAACTCGTGTCCATTGAGTTGGTGACACCATCCAAACATCTCATCCTCTGTCCTCCCCTCTCCTCCCGCCTTCAATTTTTCCCAGCATCAGGGTCTTTTCAAATGAGTTAGTTCTTCACATCAGAAGGCCAAAGTATTGGAGTTTCAGCTTCTGCATCAGACCTTCCAATGAATATTCAGGGCTGATTGCCTTTAGGATGGACTGGTTGGATCTCCTTGCACTCACTAAAACTCTATTTTCTTGCAACATGTTTCCTAATCTTCTTTCATGTGTGCATGCTCAGTAGCTTCAGTCATGTCTCACTCTTTTTGGCCCCATTGGGCTGTAGTCTGCCAGGCTCCTCTGTCCTTGGAATTCTCCAGGCTAGAACATTGGAGTGGGTTCCATGCCATCTTCCATGGGCTCTTCTCAACTCAGGGATTGAACCTGTGTCTTCTTCATTGCAGGCAGATTCTCTTTCATTGAACTACCAGGATGGTAGTGGTTTAGTTGCTAAGTTATGTCCAACTCTTGTGACCCCATGGACTGTAGCCTGCCAGGGTCCTCTGTCCATGGAATTCTCCCAGATAAGTATCCTGGAGTGAGTTGCCATTTCCTTCTCCAGGGGATCTTCCCAACCCAGGATTGAACCCAGGTCTCCTGCATTGCAGATGGATTCTTTACTGGCTGAGCTAGGAGGGAAGCCCTGAGATATCAGGGTAACCAGTGCTAATCTTCTTACCATTTAAGTTGTATAATTACAATGACAATTAGCAATAATAGTTCTTTTGTGAAATGCAAACAAAATTTGATAAGCATACCTGACTTGGAATATTTTGAGTTGACATTTAGATAAGATTTTGGAATTAGAGTTGGAGCTGGTATGAGTTTAGACTTTTGGAGATGCTGAGATGGAGAGAATGCATTTTGCATGTGGGATAGATATGAATTTTGAGAGGAACAGAAGGTGGATTTCCCAAATTTTTGTCCACCCAGAACCTCAGAATATGACTCTACTTGGAAATAGGGACTTTGCAGATATAATCAAATTAAGAGGAAGTCATAATGGATTAGGATGAGTCTTAATTTCCATACGACTAGTGTTCTTATAAGAGGAGCCAATACACAGATCTAGACACAGAGGAAAAGGACACATGAAGATCTAGGCAGAGAATGTGTTGGTCTCTCAGACATGTCTGACTCTTTGCAAACTCATGGACTGTAGCCCACCAGGCTTGTCTGTCCATTTGATTTCCCAGGCAAAAATAGTAGAGTGGGTTGCCATTCCCTTCTCCAGGGGATCTTACAGATCCAGGGATTGAACCTGGGTCTTCTGCATTGCAGGTAGATTCTTTTCCATCTGAGCCACCAAGGAAGCCCAGGCAGAGAATGGAATAATGCCAAAGAATGCCAAGGATTGCGCAGAGTCGGATATGACTGACGTGACTTAGCAGCAGTAGCAGCAGCAGAAACTGGAAGATGTAAGGAAGGAGTCTTCCTTAGAACCTTCATAGGGGAACATGGCCCTATGGGCACCTTTATTTCAGACATCTAATTTACAATTTACAACTCTGTGAGAAAATAAATTCCCTTTGTCTTTAGCCAGTAAGTTGTAGTAATTTGCTCTGATAAGCCTAGGAACAAAAACACATGTTTTTGTTTTTAATTTATGTTGGTTTTACTACTCATGATACTTTATACCCCAGTGCAATTTAAATACATTCTACAAGGTTAATGCCTTTCTAAAACACCTGTTTAGAAGATAACTTTTCTTAGCTTTAAAAAATTTTCATTTCTCACATTTTTTTAGGCCAAGTTCATTACAGTATTCTGGTACCATGTCTTTTAAAATCAGAAATGACTATACCATATTATTCCCATTCCCAGTGGATTGCTTCCTTCTCTTCCCACAAAGCACCTTCCTTCTACTTACACTTGCTTGTGATTCTCTCTTCTTAGTCTTTACACATCCTATTTATCTGCCTTGATGCCTGCCCCCTTTTCTGTACCAAGACCCAAACTCAAAGCATCTATACCTTGAAAGTTTCTCTATCCCTAGTTTTAATAACTTTGGTGGAATTTTTATGTTTGTGATTTAAACATGTTATTTCAGCAGTTATATTTAATTTTAATTATTTATGTAGCAAAGCAGATTTCTTTATCATCCTCCCTGAGGTTAAGGCAACCTAGTGGGCTTTGTGGTATAACTCAGACATTCTCTTTTTAAAAAATTCATATCAAAGTTTAACTTATTAGTTATGCTGCTAAAAGCGAAAGTTCTGGGTGCATTTTCTATTGTTTCCCTTAGGCAAGCTCACTGTGAAGGCCTCCCCAATTACTTCTGCTGACCTTTGCATCTGAGAAGTCATCCTGCTCTCTTCCCTTCTTCATTTCTACCCAAAAGCAAAATATGATTGTCATGCTCACCTCTGATTCTCTTAGCTTTCTATATGTGTGTCATTCAGCCTTCCAAGCTCTCCCTTAGCAATGTAAACAGAAATACTTTGACAGAATCAGTTAGGCAAATCCTAGTCTCATTTTGAAGACTGCTCTCCCAAAGTGGTCTGATATAACCCACAGCTGGATGGGTGGTTCAATCACAGAGATTGTGAGCTTGGATTCTCCATTTTGCATGTTTCTCAGACTTTCCTTTTATTTCTTCCTGTTCTCATTTGTCTGCTTCCTGGGCCTCTGTTTTTAGATTCTTTGGTGATACTCCTTCCAGAAGCTTACTAAATGTTAGACAGTGGACTAAGAACTTCAAATGCCTTTTCTCATTTAATCCACACATTGCAATCCTCTACAATGAATTATTCTGTAATCAATATTTTTCAAGTAAAGAAAATAAGGCTGAGAGTATCTTATGACTTTGCCCAAGGCCACAGAGCTAGAAATGTTGGTCTTAAACCTAGAACAATTTAAGTGTACTTTATGCTCTTGGGCTTCCCTCATAGCTCAGTTGGTAAAGAGTCCACCTGCAATGCAGGAGACCCCAGTTCGATTCCTAATCGGGAAGATCCACTGGAGAAGGGATAGGCTACCCACTCCAGTATTCTTGGGCTTCCCTTATGGCTCAGCTGGTAAAGAATCTGCCTGCAATGCAGGAGACCTGGGTTTGATCCCTGGGTTGGGGAAGATCCCTTGGAGAAGGAAAAGGCTACCCACTCCAGTATTCTAGCCTGGAGAATTCCATGGACTGTATATAGTCCATGGGGTTGCAAAGAGTTGGACATGACTAAGCTACTTTCACTTTATGCTCTTAATCAGTATTTGCTTTTAATCAGTGGTATCAACAGCAAAGAAACTCTCTATTTTTTTAATTTTTTTATTATTTTTTTTTTTACATTACAATACTGTATTTGTTTTGCCATACATTGACATGAATCAGCCACAGGTGTCCACGATCTCCCAATGCCAAAGCCCCCTCCCACCTCCCACCCCACATCCTCTCCCTGAATCATCCCGTGCACCAGCCCCATGCGTCCTGCATCCTGTATTGAACATAGACTGGCGCTTCATTCTTACAAGATAGTATACATGTTTCAATGCCGTTCTCCCAAATCATCCCACCCTCTCCCTCTCCCTCAGAGTCCAAAAGTCCGTTCTATACCTCTGAGTCTCTTTTGTTGTCTCACATAGAGGGTCTTCATTACTATCCTTCTAAATTCCATATATATGTGTCAGTATACTGTATTGGTGTTTTTCTTTCTGGCTTACTTCACTCTGTATAGAGAAGCATTTTTAATTCCTTTTTCTTTTGAGTCATATAGTAATGGTGATTTAGTGATGAATGGCAAAAGATACTCAGGTACAAAGATGACTTGGCCTGGTTTTTAAATAGACCAAAGAATGCAGCTCCAGTTCTTCTGTAGCAGAACTATTATAAGATGCCTATAAGAATATGAACAGATAAGCAGAATATAATATTCTATAGCAGTTTTGACAGCAGTAATGAATAAAAGGAATTTCATAGAGATTGCTAAAAAGGTTTTGAATTATATTATCATGTAAATGATTATTAATGTTTAAAGCATTACATTGGAAATCCAATTTATAAAGCACTAAATTTTTGAAAGTTTGAATAATGAGTAAAACATATTTAAGAGTGAATTCATTGTTATAAGTCTGAAACATTGTGTTTACATGAAATAGTATTAAATATATTCACTAACATAAAATATGGCTTTACTTTAAGTTGGAGGACTATAATTCATTCCCATTGTGAAGTAGATATAAAAAATAACAAAATAAAATATTTGCTTTTCTAAATAATGTCATAGTACAATAAACCAAATAAGTAACATATTTACTGGGTAATTCAGGAAAAAGAAAATGTTAGCTATATAAAATTACCATATTCATCAGAAACATGCTTTTCTTTATTCTTTACCTCTTTGTTCTTTATGGTGTAGAATGGAAACATCTAGGGGCCCATATGTGTTATTATCTCAGGAATTAGAGAAGGGGGTGTATCTGTCAGCAGAATGACCTCAGTCAGTGCAACTCTCTGAATACAGGCTTTCTCATTTGCCAAATAAGAGATAATGTAGCTACCTGTGTCAGATAAAATTAATTTAGACTGCAGAAGCAATGATGAAATTAACAGGACAGTCAGACACAGCTTAGCAAATAAACGGCAGCAACAAGGTCTGCTAACACAGAAATTTATTTCTCTCTTTTGTAAATATCTAGGGTAAGTAACCTGAGGCCATATGTAGGCTCTTCTCTGTCATTCCTGGGGTTGGCTTCCATTCTCATACTCCAGGATGGTGTCTTCCACATTCTAGGCAGCACAGCAGAAGAAGGGCAAAATTAAAGCTTCCACTTACATCATATTGACCAGAACTCATTCTTGTGGCCACAAGAAAGACACAAGGGGTGGTTGGGAATATAATCTTCATTCTGGATGACTCTGCGCTGAGCTTTTTAGTGGTCATGCAATGAAGCAGTTTAGTATGTTTGTTAATGGCAAGAGCACTAACTCTGGACTTGTGTTACCTGAGTGTATAGCCTGGATTTGTCACTTACTTGCTGTTTGATCTTGGGGAAAATATAAATATTCCCAGTGTCTTCACTTCCTCAAATGTAAACTTGAGATGAATTTGCTTTCAGCACTTACCTTGTAAGTAGTTCTCAAGATTTCATAAGTTACAATATGTAAAGTGCATGCATGCAACATTCAAATAAATGCCAGTAAGTGCTATATCTTAAGATTTCATCCATTGGTTCTATATTTTTATTTGACAACTTGCAATGAGCTACTAATAATATAACTAGACACAATGCATTTTTTTTCCTTCCAAAGAACAATCAAATGTATGCAGTATCCTTATTTTGTATTTTGCTAAGGTGAGGGTGAAGGTGAAGTCGTTCAGTTGTGTCCAACTCTTTGCGACCCCATGGACTGTAACCTACTAGGCTTCTCCATCCATGGGCTTCTCCAGGCAAGAATACTGGAGTGGATTGCCATTTCCTTCTCCAGGGGATCTTCCTGACCCAGGGATTGAACCCGGGTTTCTAGCATTGGAGGCAGACGCTTTAACCTCTGAGCCCCCAGGGAAGCATTTTTTTTTTTTTTTTGATCCCCAGTTAAACCATGAAATGACCCTTAGGAGCCACAAAGTAGACCAGCAGATCCCTAACAAGGTCCATAGATAAAGTTTGTTAATTTTTAAATTTAACTATAAAAATGTATATCACTGTGAAATTTCATTTTCATAAAATAATCTAGATACTTTTAATGTACTCAGTAATAGGAAACTTCAACATCATGTTCACATTTATGATCACATTCATACCAAGATGTATCACTATTGGTAATGACTTTACAGCAGTTTAAATAAATAGCCAATATTATAGCAACATCCGATTTAGAAGATAAAAATAAAATATCTTGTTCCTTAGCATTCACATCACAGTTTTTAAATTTTGAGCCAATTTCTATATACCAGAGTTTCCTCCAAAATGGGGTAATGATAATGAACTTATAAAGCAAGGAAAATGAACTATGTATATAATTGTATATGTATAAAAGATTTAGATTTATCTTGCTTCACTTGCCTCATTCTATCAACCGTAGAAGTAGTGATAACAATACAGATTTTTTTATTAATTCACAATAGAGAATTTCATATGCCTCAAAACAAACTGTATCATCATAGGAAAAAGGCAGCTTTAGATTATTATAAAAATTCCCCTTATCAGAGTAAGTATTCAGGACTGCTCTCTTAAAGATTTTTAAGTATGAGATATCATTTCATCAGACATGATGATTATAAATAGCATTCTCTGTATTATTACATTGAAGTCATAGTAGAAAAATGTATTATCTGTTTAACAGGACCTGATGCTTTTATATATATATATATATATATATATATATATATTATATACCACACACACTCACACACACACACAAGGCAAGAATATTTAAGACACTAAATTATAAATATGAAGTTTTTAATCTAATAGTTTTCCTTGTATTTCTAAAAAATTAAGAAAATTGTATTGTAGTAAGTTGAATTGTCTAATTCCAAACATGTATGTCCATATCTTAACCCCTCGTATCTGTGAATGTGACCTTATTTGAAAATAGGGTCTCTGCAGATGCAATTAAGTTAAGGATCTTGAGATGAGATCATCCTTGATTTATGGGTCTAAATCTATTGACTGGAGTCCTAGTAAGAGAGAATGATATTTGAAATCCACAGACACAAAATTAAAATTCATGTAAAAATAAAAGTGAAGACAGAAATGATGCATCTGTAAGCAAAGGAAGTTTGAGGATAGCAGAAACCACCAGCAGTTAGGATACAGGTGTTTTACAGCATTTATTTATTTATTATCTCTAAGTGGAGACTATCTTTTAGTTTGAGAGTTAGCAGCATAAGCATCAACTAGCACTAAAAATGGGAATGAGACATTATAGTAGCTGAAAGAGTGAAAAATGGCTGGAAAGAACCTGGAGAACATCTCTTCTAAACTACATTTTATAGATGAAGTCTGTGTTTGGATTTGCTCTGTGACTGGTTTTCACTTCACTTAATTTTCCTTATAGAAATTTCCCTTATGGAAATAGTGACTGACTTTATTTTCTTGGGCTCCAGAATCACTGCAACTGGTGATTGTAGCAGTGAAATATAAAGACACTTGCTCCTTGGAAGAAAAGCTGCTACCAACGTAGTTAGCATATTAAAAAGCAGAGACATTACTTTGTCGACAAAGGTCCTTATAGTCAAATCTACGGTTTCTCCAATAGTCATGTGTGGATGTGAGAGTTGGACCATAAAGAAAACTGAGCACCAAAGAACTGATGCTTTTGAACTGTGGTATTGGAGAAGACTCTTGAGAGTCCCTTGGACTGCAGGGAGATCAAACCAGCCAATCCTAAAGGAAATCAGTCCTGAATATTCATTGGAAGGACTTGATGCTGAAACTGAAGTTCCAATACTTTGGCCACCTGATGCGAAGAACTGACTCATTGGAAAAGACCCTGATGCTGGGAAAGATTGAGGACAGGAGAAGGGGATGACAGGGATGAGATGGTTGGATGGCATCACCATCATGAGATGGGCGTGATGGACATGAGTTTGAACAATCTCCAGGTGTTGGTGATGGACAGGAAAGCCTGGCATGCTTCAGTCCATGGGATCACAAAGAGGCAGACAGGACTGAGTGACTGAACTGAATTTCCCCTAATCTGCCATCTTTACTGGTTAGTAGCATCAATGGATAATTTAAAATCTTAACAAAGGAAAATGATCAAGTGACTGTGTAACCCACAAACTAAATAGTTTTTCCTCAGAGATATAAATATTAGTTAAAACTGTACATTAATGATTCCAGAAATCACTTTTCTCAAAGTATGTATAATAAACAAAAGCTAGATTTTAAAAGAAACAAACAAAAACAAAATTTCCTTTGTCTCTTCAGATGTTGCCAAGATGCAGTATAAAAAGATCACAAGTTCTTATTTTTAGTCCAGAAATACTTATGAGTTTTGTAATAATGTTTTCTCCTTCAAGGTCTTTGTGCACAGATGTTTCTGAAAAGATTTAAGGAGAGATATTTTACAGGAGTTTTGCCTTTCAATATCTGAACACACTTCTATTCTATGGGATACTTCTCTAATGTCTTCATATTTGTCTTCATTTTGTGTCTTAGCAACTGATCCACAGGCTAGTGGCTCTTGGAACTGATGCATTTAGGCAGATTCAGGTGGTGGATGAGAGTTGCTAGGCAACTTCACCTGTAACAGCAAGGTTGCTGGGCTTTTCACCTGAGAACCTTGTCTTGGAAGAATCTAAGGCAAAGACTGCTTCCAACTCTTCTTTCTCTAGGTCTTTAAAAAGAGATTTCAAGGAGTACATGAGGTACTTAAAAAAATTAATGTAATAGAAAAACCCAGCATATCAATGTTTTATTTTCAGGTTTTATTCTTTAGAAAAAATTGACAAATTTTAAATATTAAATCAGTTCTATTACGATCTTTAAAAATATGACCTGAAAGAATAACATGCATTTGTAAATTCTTCTGGCTGTACTTTCTGTTTTTTTTTAATATTTACTTAATTTTTATTATTTTTAAACAACACTGTGGTTATGATTATTTTATCTGACTCAAGTCATTCTTGTAAGATCTTCAATCCTAGAGAAATGGCACAAAATGAATAATTAGAAATTTATGTCTGTTATAGTATTAGAGGATTCAATTTTATGACTATGTCTAGTAGATAAGTATTGATTATTAAATAGTTACGAGAGAAAGACTGAAATATTGCCACTTGAATTGGTTCACAGAAGTCATAATTTTTTATACCTGATTAGAAGTCAAATCTCTACTTGAAGACCTTTAAATAAGAGATAATTTCTCTGGGGAAGACAAGAGTTCAGGTTTTTCTACTGTACATTCCCTATATTCTGTTATTTTCTTAACAGGAAGTTTTAATTGGCTTAGAAATACATAGTAGTTTGTTAAATGTGGTCTGCTTTGTTGGTACAATTCTGTTCATTATATTTTTAAACCTTGAACCCAAGGAACTGATGAATAAGCATTCATGATAATTGTAGTAAAAGACCAGAAATGATATATTATTCTGTCAAGACTTTACCCAGAAAAATTTGAGCAGATAGAAGATGCATTTTTTTTCCATTTCTGTAATGTGTACATTAAAACAAATTTCCTTACACTCATTTTTATCCTTAAACATACTTCTTTATCATTCTTATAGGTAGGTATTCACTGAGTAGCCCCTGAATCCATTTCCATTTGCTTATAATGGAAAGGTAATATGGTGACTTAAGAGGAAAATTTTCCATGGAGAAAATGCAAAATTAATTAGATAATTAAGAAAAAGGTCTAAATTGCCTTAAAAAAGAAAAAAACCAAGAAACTAAATCTGTTGGCAGAGGAAATATAGTTAGTGATTCTGTCTGTATAACCTCAGCAGATGGAATGAGTTTGAAATGATCTACTCATGTGACACCAGCCTTTCTTCGCAACCTTATTGTCCATTGCCTTCCTAAGTAAACCCTCTGCAAAGGATGAATGATAAATGTAGGAATCTTGATTTCTTTAAATGCAGTATTAGAGTATATCTGAAACTACTATGGAGCATGTTTTGCCACATGAGAACTATTTTATTTTCATTCACTGTATGCAGGCAGCTCCTATGGCTCAATTTGTCATTTCAAAGAGCTCTTTGATAAGTTTGACATGAATTCAAATCAGCAGAGGAGAAGTTACCATAAAGCATGCTTGCAAATGTTTTTATATACACACAATACAACCATATTGATAAAACAAAAAACAAAAAACAACTAAAGTTCCAATACTTTTGCCACCTGATGCGAACAGTCGACTTACTGGAAAAACACCCTGATGCTGGGAAAGATTGGAGGCAAAAAGAGAAGGAGGTGGCAGCGGATGAGGTGGTTGGATGGCATCACTGACTTGATGGACATAAATTTAAGTAAGCTCTGGGAGTTGGTGATGGACAGGGAAGCCTGGTGTGCTTCAGTCCGTGGGGTTGCAAAGAGTTGGACATGACTGAGTAACTGAACTGCACTGCACTGAACTGAAATGTTTATTGGAGAGATTGAGAAATTTCCTTCAGGAGCAAAGGGATGGAAATATCCATCACAAAGAGTTGGACATAACTTAGCCACTGAACAACAACAACAAGAAAAACCAACAGCCTTCTTAATGTAAGTTTTAGATTTCATATGATAAAGAAATAAAGCTAGGTTATAGGAAAGACTTAGTTACACTTGGAGATTTAGGACTGCCTTTGTTGCCAATACTTGTTACCAGGGAAGAGTTTATGCTAAAAATTAAAAGTGCCTCTCTTAAGCACTAGAAGCTTCTACTAAATATTAAGAGAGGTATAGAACACTTAATGGGAAAGGATCTATTATATAATAAGACATTGGAGAATTATTTTTTAGAAGTCAATGGTTCTATACTGTTGTTTTTACTGTTCAGTTATTTCTTATATGTGTCTTAATGGCAGTCCCCAGAAAAGGAACCCCACCTCTGTGCAAGCTGAATGATGCAAACAGATGTCAACCATTGACAGGACTTGCTTTGATCATAAGACTGTTCTCTGCATTTGTTTAGTTCTCTAGGTTTTAAAGTATAAGCAAGATGATTCAGCATTTTATAGTTCAGTGTTCAAATTTAGTTTCATATTTAAACATGTTATAAAGTTTCAGTGATATAATTTGAAAAAGAATCTGCATGGGAAGCTGTGCCCATAAACGCCTGGTCACCTTTGATAGAAGCTAGTTAGATAAGGCTATTTCAGCAGTGCAGATGATCTCAGAGCAGAGTTATAGAAATAGATATAGAAATACATGTGTTTAGGTGTATTGAATATTCCAATCTTGATGATACATTAGATGGAAGGAAAACATAAAGGGACATATTAAGGATGCCTCAGGTCTCTGTCTCGGAGAAGGCAATGGCACCGCACTCCAGTACTCTTGCCTGGAAAATCCCATGGGCAGTGGAACCTGGTAGGCTGTAGTCCATGGGGTCGCTAAGAGTCAGACACGGCTGAGCAACTTCACTTTCACTTTTCACTTTCCTGCATTGGAGAAGGAAATGGCAACCCACTCCAGTGTTCTTGCTTGGAGAATCCCAGGGACCGGGGAGCCTGGTGGGCTGCAGTCTATGGGATCGCACAGAGTCAGACATGACTGAAGTGAATTAGCAGCTTAGCAGGTCTCTGTGTTATGTGTCGTTGACATTTTAAACAAGGTACTTCTCATGAACAAACATGTACTTGATATTAGTCCTATCTTAATTATAATTCTCTGCTTGTCTTTTCTTACTCTTTTGTTTTAATTTCCAGTTCAGTTACAGTTGTTTATTTGTTTTCAAATCTATAATTCTACTTCTGTTTTCCTCTTCTGGGTGATTAACCTTTTAACAAAAATATTTTAAAAACTGTTTCTTCTTTCACTTCTGTTTCTGAACAAAGCAAACCTTTTTAGCTGAATTTACTATCTAGTGATCTCCCTCCTGACATTCCAAAAACTATTGTAATTACCTAGAGGGTTTTAAAATTATATTAATTTTTTCTTTCTTAAAAAAGAAGTCACATTTAAATTTATATCATGAATACGTCAAGCATTCTGCCCTAAAAATCTTGCCATTTCTAGATAGAAAAAAAAAAAAGACAGTACTCAAGGAAGAAAGCATCTAATAAATCAGAGTGAAGAGCCCTTCCCCATAAGAAAAGATGGAAAAGTACAGTTTGATATGCACAGAAGCCTGGGTTAGGTGCACAGATCATCACTGCAGTAGTAAAGAGACTGCATGAGACTACAGATGGCACCCTCTTCTTGGTTTAGCAAGTTAGGATTCAACTGAAAAAAGAAAACAAAAACCTAAAACCCACTTTTTGGGGAAAAATATCAATAACCTCAGATATGCAAATGACACCACCCTTATGGCAGAAAATGAAGAACTAAAGAGCCTCTTGATGAAAGTGAAAGAGGAGAGTGAAAAAGTTGGCTTAAAGCTCAACATTCAGAAAATGAAGATCATGGCATCTGATCCCAGCACTTTATGGCAAATAGATGGGGAAACAGTAGCTGACTTAATTTTTCTGGGCTCCAAAATCACTGCAATGGTGATTCTAGCCATGAAATTAAAAGATGCTTACTCCTTGGAAGGAAAGTTATGACCAATCTAGACAGCATATTAAAAAGCAGAGACGTTACTTTGACAACAAAGGTCCGTCTAGTCAAGGCTATGGTTTATCCAGTAGTCATGTGTGGATGTGAGTGTTGGACTATAAAGAAAGCTGAGCACTGAAGAATTGATGCTTTTGAACTATGGTGTTGGAGAAGACTCTTGAGAGTCCCTTGCACTGCAAGGAGATCCAACCAGTCCATCCTAAAGATCAGTCCTGTGTCATTGGAAGGACTGATGTTGAAGCTGAAACTCTAATACTTTGGCCACCTGATGCGAAGAGCTGACTCATTGGAAAAGACCCTGATGCTGGGAAAGATTGAGGGCAGGAGGAGAAGGGGACGACAGAGGATGAGATGGTTGGATGGCATCACCGACTCGATGCACATGGGTTTGGGTGGACTCCAGGAGTTGTTGATGGACAGGGAGGCCTGGTGTGCTGCGGTTCATGGGGTTGCAAAGAGTCGGGCACAACTGATCGACTGAACTGAACTGAACTGAACATGCACCTCTAGGGGTTTCCCAGGAGTCTCAGTGGTAAAGGAATCCACTTGCAGGAAACTCAGGAGACAAGGGTTTGATTTCTGGGTTGGGAAGATTCCCCTGGAGGAGAAAATGGCAACACACTCCAGTCTTCTTGCCTGGAAAGTCCCATGGATGGAGGAGCCTGGTGAGCTACAGTTCATGGGGTCACAAAGAGTCAGACACAACTGAGCACACAGCACAACACAAAAAATGCAGCTCAAACCTGTGTTGTGCAAGGTTCAACTAATATCGTAAGCCACCTATAGATTTTTCATAAATTTATTTACGAAATTAGCTAATTTACAGCACTTTCTTATATTTAAAAGTCAAAACTACATGTGAAATATTTTTAAAAATTATTTAAAACCAAGTATTTAGTTTGAAAATAGAGCTATCATTTGTACTCACCTAGAACTAAATTTGAAAATTTAATTTTGTAAAGCGATCCAGATTTTCTCCAAGAGTTTTACTGAATTTTCATTAAAAAAAAAAAATCCTCCCAGAGAAAGTGAATCAGAAATTCTGCAGAACATGATGTGGATTTTAAAGATGATATCTGAAATTTGGTGGTTTTGGCTTTTTGTATTTGTTGATAATGAGATGAACCATATTCTTTAGAGAAGTCTCTCCTAAAATGCAAGGCTTTATAGTTTTCATTTCATTTCATTATGTTTAATTTATTTTAAATGTTTCTAGTGAGGAGATGTGTATCTTTAAAACTCTTTTATAGTGTGATATGTATGTGTGTGTAATATACATATATATATATATATATATATATATATATATATTAATCTTATTTCCCTAGTATAAGACAATAACTGAATTACTTTGCTATGTGAAGGAATATTTAGTATTAGAATATATTTGTGTTGAAAGTGATTCTAATGATCATTTAACTCCTCTACTTTATTGTATTAATTCAGTCATTGAAAAGATATATTTGAATTATTCACGAAATGACAGGCATTATAAATACAAAAAAATAAGCTACTGAAACCCTGCAAAGTTTACTAAAAAAACCATGAAGAAAATAAGACCAACTGCTGTGAAGTGAATCATTAGAACCTAGGCACAGCTCCAGTATATTAAACTTTTCCCTGCCTGTTAACTGCCATGCACATTTAAATATTAAAAATCTAACTATAGCTGCTAAAAACAGATCCAAGTCATCTGAAACCTTGGAATTATCCTAACCATTATAATTATTAAGTGAATTACAAAAGGTTTCTATTACTATTCCATTATTGTCAGTCTTGTTTGTAATGCCAAACTGAAATAAAATATATCTCATCAATAGTCCAGAGAAGGCACTGGAACCCCACTCCAGTACTCTTGCCTGGAAAATCCCATGGACAGAGGAGCTTGGTTGGCCGAAGTCCATGGGGTCGCTAAGAGTCGGGCACTACTGAGCGACTTCACTTTCACTTTTCACTTTCATGCATTGGAGAAGGAAACGGCGACCCATTCCAGTGTTCTTGCCTGGAGAATCCCAGGGACAGAGGAGCTTAGTGGGCTGCCATGTGTGGGGTCGCACAGAGTCGGACATGACTGAAGCAACTTAGCACTAGCAGCAGCAGCAACGCTCTGCATATAAGCTAGATAAGCAGGATGACAATACACCCTTCTCACACTCTTGTTTGAACCAATCAGTTATTGCATGTCTGGTTCTAACTGTTGCTTCTTGACTTGCATATAGTTTTCTCAGGAGGCAGGTAAGGTAGTCTGGTATCTCCCATTCTTGAAGAATTTTCCACAGTTTGTTCTGAGCCACACAGTCAAAGACTTTAGTGTAGTCGATAAAGCAGAATTTTGTGTTTTTCTGAAATGCCCTTGTTTTATCCATGATCCAACAGATGCTGGCAATTTGACCACTGGTTCCTCTTCCATTTTTAAATCCAGCTTGCCCATCTGAAAGTTCTCAGTTCACGTACTGTTGAAGCCTAGCTTGGAGAATTTTGAGCATTATTTTGCTAGTATATGAAGTGAGCACAAGTGTACGATAGTTTGGACATTCTTTGGCATTGCCCTTCTTTGAGACTGGAATGAAAACTGAACATTTCCAGCCCTGTGGCCCCTGCTGAGTTTTCCAAATCTGCTGGAATATTGAATACAGCACTTTAATAGCATCATCATATAGGATTTGAAATAGCTCAGTTGGAGTTCCATCATCTCCACTAGCTTTGTGTGTAGTAAAATTTCCTAAGGCCCACTTTATTTCACACGCTATGATGTCTGGCTGTAGGTGAGTCACCACGCCATTATGATTATTCGGGAAATAAAGACCTTTTTTTTTTTTTTTAACAGTTCTTCTGTATATTCTTGCCACCTCTTTTTAATCTCTCCCACTTCTGTTCGACCCATACAATTTCTGTCCTTTATTATACCCATCTTTGCATGAAATATTCCCTTGGTTTTTCCAATTTTCTTGAAAAGATCTTTAGTCTTTTCCTTTCTGTGTTTTTTTTTTTTTTTCCCCCTCTCTATTTCTTTGCATCCTTCACTTAAGAAGACTTTCTTATCTTTCCTTGCTCTTCTCTGGATCTCTGCATTCAGTTGGATATATCTTTCCCTTTCTCCTTTGCCTTTAACTTTTCTTCTTTTCTCAGCTATTTGTAAGGCCTCCACAGACAACCATTTTGCCTTCTTTGATTTCTTTTTCTTTGGGATAGTTTTGTCACTGCATCCTGTACAGTGTTAGGAAACTCCATCCATAGTTCTTCAGGCACTCTGGCTACCAGATCTAATCTCTTGAATCTATTTGTCACTTCCACTGTATAATCACAAGGGATTAGATTTAGGTCATACCTGAATGGCCTAGTGGTTTTCCCTGTTTTCTTCAATTTAATTCTGAATTTTGCAATAAGGAGCTCATGATCCAAGACACAGTCAGCACCTGGTCTTGTTTCTACTAACTGTATAGAGCTTCTCCATCTTCGTTTGCAAATAACATAATCACTGATTTTGGTATTCACTATCTAGTCCATGTGTAGAGTTGTCTGTTGTGTTGTTGGAAGAGGGTGTTTGCTATGGCCAGTGTGTTCTCTTGGCAAAATTCTGTTAGCCTTTGCTCTGCTTCATTCTATACTCCAAGGTCAGACTTGCCTCTTACTCAATTCTCTCTTGACTTCCTACTTTTGAATTCCAGTCCCATATGATGAAAACAACATCTTTTTGGGGTGTTAGTTATACAAGGTCTTGTGGGTCTTCTTAGAACCATTCGACTTCAGCTTCTTCAGCATTACTGGTTGGGACATATACTTGGATTACTGTGATATTGTATGGTTTGCCTTAGAAATGAACAGGGATCATTCTGTCGTTTTTGATATTGCACCCAAGTACTGCACTTCAGACTCTTATTGACTATGAGGGCTACTCCATTTGTTCTAAGGGATTCTTGTCCACAGTAGTAGATATAATGTTCATATGAGTTAAATTTGCCCATGTCTGTCCGTTTTAGTTTTCTGATTTCTAAAGTGTCATGGTTCACTTTTGCCATCTCCTGTTTGACCACATTCAATACTCACTGGAAAAGATTCTGATGCTGGGAGGGATTGGGGGCAGGAGGAAGAGGGGACGACAGAGGATAAGATGGCTGGATGGCATTACTGACTCAATGGACATGGGTTTCAATGGACTCCGGGAGATGGTGATGGACAGGGAGGCCTGGCATGCTGTGATTCATGGGGTTGCAAAGAGTCGGACATGACTGAGCGACTGAACTGAACTAAACTGAACTGAATTTACTTTGATTCATGGACCTAATATTCCAGCTTCTCTGTGACTAAAGCCATGTTTTATTTGCATCTCAGTGTTTTCTTATTGCAGGGATAAACATGTCTCCCTTCTCTCATTGTAGGAGCACCATCATTGCAAATACTAATGCTAGTTTTCAGAATATCTTTATTTTCAAGTATTCAATAATTATTTGAAGCTTTTTTTTACATATTTCTGCTGTACAAATACATTTCTTTCAGATATTTTTTCATCAAATATTCCATCTAGTACTAACCACTGTGCATAGGGGCTAACATCTGCAAATTTGTCCTATATGCAATAAATATTTTTAAAATCTAATTATCTTCTGGGTTTGCATTGTCTTTATGTCATCTGGCATGTTGTCATTTCGTATTATAAGAGTTTCTTTCAATAGTAAATGTTTTATTTCTTTGATGAATTGGTGTGAAACATAGCATTGAAAATTGCAAGTTAGCTGGGAAATAAGCAATTTTGCATCTATGTGAGGCATTTTGAATTTAACTGTTGATTGCAGTATTTTCCAAACAGCTTCTTGATCTTGATCTGAAAATGCAGTAAATGATCTCATGAAGCATAGTTTTCTTAATCTGAATTAAAACAAAAAATGAGCTGAAATGAGTTCAACTTTTTTTTCTCCCATCAAATATTGGTGATCTGGTTGGCACTATTGGATTATTTAACTTTTTCAGACAGATAAAACCCTTCGACTATGAAAGTGAAACATACTCAGGAATATATATTAAATTTGAGGTAGCCCTCACATATAATACCCTTTATTCTGGTGTGCAGTATAGGAAACATTTTATATTAATTTTCATTTAATTCTATAATTATTTTTAAATAATATAAATTGTGAGCCTCCTTGGTGACTCAGTGGTAAAGAATCCACTGCTAATGTAGGAGACACAGGTTTGATCCCTGGGTCAGGAAGATCCCCTGGAGAAGGAAATGGCAATCCACTCCAGTATTCTTGCCTGGAGAATCCCATGGACAAAGGAACTTGGTGGGCTACAGTCCACGGGGTTGCAAAAGAGTCAGACACACCTTAGCGACTAATTAACAAAAATATAAGTTGTATACTCATGTAAACATTAACACTTTGAAAAGGTAATTTTCTGGAGATACAAAGTTCCCCTTTTATAAATAAGTTGAAAATTTTTCGATTAGTATTTTTACAAATAAGCACTGTTTGGTATTTTGGAAAACAGGTAGTAATTCATAACATAAATCCATCATGAAAAAGAATTTCGTTAATTGTTAACATCAAATACAAAAAAATCAGTCACCATAATCAGTTATAGTTTGTAGAGAAGCGTGGGATAACAAATACTACTACTAGTGCTATTGAGAAAGATATGTCATATGTAAACTGTTTACAAATGTATTGTGACAAATTTAGAATTACTTAGATAAAAATAAGCACTAAATCTTTTACACCTTCTAGAAAAATATAGAACTTTGCTTTATACCATATCTAAAATGACAATCACACTTTCTTAGTGTTTGAAGAATAGCTTCGAGTTTGGGTGCTGTGTGATCCCAGAAAGAAAAATCTAACTGCTGGGGCTGTGTATTAAATCTTTTATGCCCAGAGAAGGAAAAGGTGATTAAATGTAGTCATTTTACAGAACAAGCCAAACAAGTGTTATAACAATTGTTGTAAAATTTTGAATGGTTGTTAAAATAATTTTGAATTTTTATTACTGTAAAAATTTATAAACATTGATATTTCTTGGCCCACCAACCCATTTGTGGCTCACCTGAAAGCTATATCATACTCAATTTGGAAACTTTTTATTATGTATAACTTTACATAGATGAGAAGTAATTTAAAAGGAAAAAAAAGTGAATATTTATAAATAAGATATTTTAAATATTGTTTGGAGATTTTAAATATAATATACAAATATTCTCATTGAACTGCTTCCTACCACAGTTGACGAGAGTTTAAGAAAGAAATATTTATTTTGAATGGTAAACATGAAGGTGACACAAAAATATAAAATATCTTTGAAATATGTTAATTGTTACCAAAATTTTAATGTTTATTCTGTTTTAATGTTGACAAGATATTTCATAAAAACTAACATTGGAAGGACTGATGCTGAAGCTGAAACTCCAATACTTTGGCCACCAGATGCGAAGAGCTGACTCATTTGAAAAGACCCTGATGCTGGGAAAGATTGAAGGCCGGAGGAGAAGGGGATGACAGAGGATGAGACGGTTGGATGGCATCACCAATTCAATGGACATGGGTTTGAGTTGACTCTGGGGATTGGTGATGGACAGGGAGGCCTGGCATGCTGCAGTTCATGGGGTTGCTAAGAGTCAGACACGACTGAGTGACTGAACTGAACTGAACATAGTTACACCTAGGAAAATCTTGTGAGGCAGGCAGTTATTACAAAGAAGAGAATATTGTCTCAAAATATTTCAAATAATTTCACTAAAATCACATGCCTTATACAATTAGAAAATACCCTGAAGTTTTAAAGCTTGCCTGAGTTTCACATAATCTCAAATTTGTTAAATGTAGCTTGATAGTTGAGATGAATTTCTAATGAGTTAGCTTAAGTAGCACCAATTGGTAATCATATAGTGTGCTAGATACAGTGCTTGGTAATATTCAATTTGCAATGACAAACTGGCATTTAGGTTTTAGTCTGGATAATACATTTTCTAATACATAATAATAAACAATAATAAATAGATTATCACCTTCATCCACCAGGTTTTGTACAATTTGAGAATATTGCGTTGGTGTATTTCACCACCTCCAAAATAAATCTATGGTTCTATAATACCTAGACCACTTTACTTATACTCTAATTGACATACTAATGGAATAATAAATTAGCATCATGCGTGTATGTGTTTGGGTATGTGTACATAGGTATGATATATTTTAAATCTATATGCTATAAAATATTGTTAAAATGGCAATAAAACTTTCCTTCTCATCAGGTTGAGACAATCTACTAAACACTCTCAGGCATTGTACAGAAGAATGTGAAGCTTAAGAGTCAGTTCTACCCTTGATTGCTAGGCTTAGCCTCATTTTGATTTCTTTATGTTACTTAACAAACTTTGTCTTCCTTTTTAAATCCTTTTAAATCAGTGCATCCTCCACCAGGAAATTTATTCTGTTTCTTTCTGACCACTATTGCATTTCATTCTATGCTCCATTATTTAATAATTTTGATACTTTGGGTTTCACATACAGCCTTCTTCATCCAAGAGGGAAAAAAAATTCACCCTTGACTGAAAACAGTGAAATATCATTCCCCATCAATTTACAGAAACTTAACCCAGGTGCCACTCATGGTAAAGAACCTGCCTGCCAATGTAGGAGATCTAAGAGACGCTGAGTGGATTCCTGGTTCTGGAAGATCCCCTGGAGGAGGCCATGGCAACCCACTCCAGTATTATTGCCTGGATAATCCCCACGGACAGAGGAACCTGGTGGGCTTCAATCCATGGGGTCACAAAGAGTTGGACACAACTGAAGTGATTTGGCACACACACACACAACTTTCTAGCAACTTCCTAAATCATTCTTCATTGGTAATAACAGTCACAAAATGTGCTCTCTGCTTGTTTCATTTATGTGTGTGTCACAGACTTTGGAAGTCTGCCGGCTTCACTGCACACAAAAATATTAGGTTCACAAAAGAAAGTATTCAGTATGTGATGTTTAAATGTAAGAACTCATAAATAGGTTTTTAATAAAAACAAGCCATAATTCTAATATTAAAAATAGTTAGTTCTTAATTCAAAACAACAGTTACTTAAACAATTAAAATTAGAAGTATAATTTTTGTTATTCCTTTCTTAAACTTTCAGTAGTTATGTGTCCTTTTATATCTCCATTTCTTTGTGTATTGCTTCTTTATTATCTCACTGCCTGCTAACTGTACTTTGAATACAGTACTCTAGGAATGACAATTAGAACACATAATTTTCATAAAGATTCTTTATAGCTTTCATTTGGGATCAAATGGAATAATGTTTCTGAGAACATGCAGCACTTTTGCATTTTTACTGAAGAGGGATCATTATGGGATCTTGACATCATTGTAGCAAATAGAAATGCTGCTGCTGCTGCTGCTGCTGCTAAGTCACTTCAGTCGTGTCTGACTCTGTGCGACGCCATAGATGGCAGCCCACCGGGCTCCCCCATCCCTGGGATTCTCCAGGCAAGAACACTGGAGTGGGTTGCTATTTCCTTCTCCAATGCGTGAAAGTGAAGTCACTCAGTCGTGCCCGACTCTTAGCGACCCCATGGACTGCAGCCTACCAGGCTCCTCCGCCAGTCCATGGGATTTTCCAGGCAAGAGTACTGGAGTTGGGTGCCATCGCCTTCTCCATAGGAATGCTACAGCATGCCAAAAGAAGTGTAAGATTTAATGGAGATTTTTCTAAAAGCATTTCAAAAACAAATTTGAAAATGTGTACACAAGGTTGTGGGTTTTGTATATGCTTTTTCTTCTTTAGAAATTGTTTGGTTTTGTGCACAGGTGCCAATTATTCAGAGGACTTGTAAAGCAATAGATTGTGTGATGAAATAGATATGAAAAATGGGTATCTAAATATCCAGGTCAGTAATTTCTAGATACTACTGACAGACAGAAGGAATCAGAGGAAAAAAAACAGAAAAAATATAGGAGAAAAACCTAATTTTGAATAGGACATGAAATGAAATAATGTATCACAAAGATTTTAAACAAAATAATAAGCCTCTTTTCTCATGGGAATTTTCTTCTTTCTGGATAAGATTATAAGAATATTTTACTTTCTTATGAAAAAACACAATGGAACAGGTGTTAAGTTTTAGGATTTGGGGGAATCGGAAATTAAGTTGCTTTATCCAGATAAGATACTGATTTTTTTTAATAATGCTGATTTTGCTTATATAAATTTAACTTAATCCTATGTCATTATTTTATATAGGCATTAAAAGCTGTTTTGACGAGCTTTGCAAGAAAAGAAAACTAAACACTCACAAATTTTTTTCTTTGAATTTTCTCTGCCTTGGCGTCTTTTCTACTTATTTAAAAATAATTTTATTGATCTCCAAGAAAACTTATTAAGCCTCATCTTTAGAGTTATTTTTTTAAGAATTCAAAATAAAGGACAACATTTTTCTTCTAATAAATTATCTTTTTAGTTCTAAGCATGTCTTTTCAAGTTCTTCTCACAGTTGCCTCTTCAGGCATTTGTGATCCCCTTCTAATTTCCAGCTGCTTGGTTTCATGCCTTGCCTATGCTGCACAAAGCTAAGATCACTATAATCAGATGCTAAATGCAGTACTTACAGTGAAACACAATTATAAATGATTCTGAATGTAAACTGAGGTAAGGTTGATTCATTATTTTGAATCAGAAATACTTGCAATAATAATATAAATATATTTTGTAAAATTCCATTAAACAATAATCTTTTCTGCCAAAAAAAAAATAATAAGCCTCTTGAGAATAAGGATTCTTATTTCTCCACTGGTGTATCAGGTACCAGTAACACAGGAAACACAATATTTATTTCATGAATGAATGAATAAGTAGATAAGAAGTAGTTGCCAGGGTCCAGCATCAGCATGATGAAAGCCAGGAGATAAATCTCAAAAGAATAAAGGAAATAACAAAATTGATAGCCAAATATCAACCTAGGTAAACATCCTTAAAGTAATCTGAGTAAAACCAGCCATGAAAGAGGTGAAGCTTCACTGACATTTGAATATCTTTATACGATTTTAATTCTTAACTACACACACACACCACACACACACACACACACACACACACACACACACACACACACATATATATATATACACACACACACTTTTTTTTCATGCCACATTTACATTCAAGTTCAGTAGTGCCTGGTTCAAGATCAATGTCAAGTTAAAAATGTATCTGTTAACTCCTAAAGAGTTCTGAGGAACTAGGCTTAATGGAGGGAGGAGTAAGCATACTGTGGAAATATTTGCCTTAGTGAACTAAATGTAATGACCCTGATCAGTTGTGTCCATGTATGGACCCAGGGAAAGCAGAACCATTCACTGTTTTTAGCATATTAAACATTAGGTCTGAGGCATTCCACATGCAATGACAAACTGTAAGATTTCCAACACATATAAGGATTCAAACATTTGCTTTGGAATTTCTGAAGGTAAAGTGATTACGTGAACATAGGAGCAACAACTTTTCACCTCAGCTTTTCTTTTCTTTTTTTTTTTTTCTTTCTTTTTCCTTTTTTTTTAAATATCCCACAATATTCTTGTGTTTTAGGGTATGGAAAATTGATTTTGCACTTCTTTTTTTTTAAAACTTTATTTTACTTTACAATACTGTATTGGTTTTGCCATACATCAACATTTATCCTCCACAGGTGTACAGGTGTTCCCATTCCTGAACCCCCCTCCCACCTCCCTCTTCATACCATCCCTCTGGGTCATCCTAGTGCAACAGCCCCCAAGCATCCTGTATCCTGCATCACACCTAGACTGGCGATTCATTTCTTATATAATATTCTACATGTTTAAATGCCATTCTCCCAAATCATCCCACCCTCTCCCTCTCCCACAGTCCAAAAAACTGTTCTATACATCTGTGTCTCTTTTGCTGTCTCGCATACAGGGTTATCATTACCTTGTTACAATCTTTCCAAATTCCATATATATGTGTTATTATACTGCATTGGTGTTTTTCTTTCTGGCTTACTTCACTCTGTATAACTGGCTCCAGTTTCATCCACCTCATTAGAACTGATTCAAATGTATTCTTTTTAATGGCTGAGTAGTACTCCATTGTGTATATGTACCACAGCTTTCTTTCTTTTTCCTTCTTTTCCATTTTATTTATTTATTTTAAATTACAAACAGTGTGGAGATTCCTTAAAAATTGCAAATAGAACTGCCTTATGACCCAGCAATCCCACTGCTGGGCATACACACTGAGGAAACCAAAATTGAAAGAGACACATGTACCCCAATGTTCATTGCAGCGCTGTTTATAATAGCCAGGACATGGAACCAACCTAGATGTCCTTCAGCAGACGAATGGATAAGAAAGCTGTGGTACATATACACAATGAAATACTACTCAGCCCTTAAAAAGAATAAATTTGACTCAGTTCTAATGAGATGGATGAAATTGGAACCAATTATACAGAGTGAAGTAAGCCAGAAAGAAAAACACCAATACAGTATACTGACACATATATATGGAATTTAGAAGACAGTAATGATGACCCTGTATGTGAGACAACCAAGAGACACAGAGGTATAGAGTGGACTTTTGGACTCTGAGGGAGAGGGAAAGGGTGGGATGGTTTGGGAGAATGGCAATGAAACATGTATATTTTCATGTAAGAAACGAAGCGCCAATCTATGTTCAATGTAGGATGCAGGATGCATGAGGCTGATGCACAGGTTAATTCAAGTAGAGGATGTGGGGTGGGAGGTGAGAGGGGCTTCGGCATTGGGAGATTGTGTTCACCTATGGCTGATTCGTGTCAGCTTTTCTGAGATAAAATTATTTCCTGTTATAAAAATATGCCAAAAGCCCGCTTCGCATAGTCCTCTTGAGTTCTTGAGTGCGCAGAAAACCTGTTATTTTAGTTATTGTAGTTAACTCTCTTGTCATAAAGGACATCACTGAAGGCCAATCTTGAATCCCAAACTTCAGCCACTGTGACATCTGGGGGTGACACTTGAGATCTTTCACTAAAGAGGAAGCAACTCAATGACCTCTTCCTGTCTCGTTTCTGCACTCTGCATTCCTATTAGTGTTATGCTGTCTCATGACATCAGGAGCTGTTGAGAAGGAAGCAATATGCAAAGTCATGGTGAGGTGAGGTGAAGTCGCTCAGTCGTGTCCGACTCTTTGCGACCCCGTGGACTGTAACCTACTAGGCTTCTCCATCCATGGGGTTCTCCAGGCAAGAATACTGGAATGGACTGCCATTTCCTTCTCCAGGGGATCTTCCCGACCCAGGGATCGAACCTGGGTCTCCCGCAGACGCTTTAACCTCTGAGCCACCAGGGAAGCAGTAACTACTGCAAATCATCATTTCCTTCTTTTTTGTTAAATCTTTATTTACTTATTTATTCTCATTTTTAATAACATTTGTTGCTTTTTCCCTAATTTTATAAGCAATACGTATGCATTGCAGACAACTAGAAAAACATAAAAGCATAAAGTAAAAATTAACAATCCATAATTTCTGCCCCCAGAGATAACCATCATTAGCATTTTGATGCATTTTCTCCAAGTGTCTACATATGTTGTTTAATTGAAATATAATTGATTGACAACACTATGTGCTTTCCAGGTATACAGCATAGTGGTTTCTATACATTTCAGAACAATCACCATGCTATGTCTAGTTAACATATGTCACTGTGCAAAGATACAGCAGTTTAACTGGATATAGTTCATTCCTGTTACTCATTTTTTTTGTAACTAGAAGTTTGTACCTCCTAATCTTCCTCATCCATTTCACTCATTGCCCACCCCCTTCCCTTCTGGCCATCACCTATTTACTCTCTGTATCTATGAGTCTGTTCTGCTTTGTTATATGTGTTTATTTGTCTTTTGTTTTATATATATTCCACTTATAAGTTAAATGATACTGTAAGTCTAACCAAATTATCAAAGATGGCAATAATTCATTAATTTTTATGACTGAAAATTATTCCTTTGTACATTGGTGGCTCAACAAGAAGCTACTGTATAGCAAAATAAATTCTACTTAATACTCTGTAAAAACCTATATGGGAAGGTGAGTGTGTGTTAGTCACTCAGTCGTGTCCAACTCTTTGCAACCCAATGGACTAGGCTAGCCCACCAGGATCCTCTGTCCATGGGGTTCTCCAGGCAAGAATACTGGAGGGGGTTGCCATTCTCTTCTCCAGAGGATCTTCCCAACCCAGAGATTGAACCCTGTTCTCCTGTACTGCAGGTGGATTCTTTACTCTCTGAGCTACAAGAGAAGCCCTATATGGGAAAATAGTTGATATATGCATAAGCATCATTGAATCACTTTGCAATATACCTGAAACTAATACAACATTGTAAATCAACTATATGCCAATATAAAATAAACATTAAAAAGAATCCTTTCTGGATATTTGAAATTAAAAATCAATGATAATGGAAAAAAACAACAACAACTAATGCCCAACACAGAGATGGTGCTCATACATATATGTTGAGAAAATAATCAAAGGCATATTGTGTATGCCTAAGACCTGTTACTAGTGGCAACTCACACATTCAGCCAGCATTAGTTAAAAACCTACTGTTTGGTGCCAGGTGTGTGTACCAGATGCTGAATGTAATACATTAAAATGTAAGACATGATGGAAACCCTCTGGGGCAGTTGTGAGTGAGAAACCAGATGTAGTTAGAACAATGAGGTGGGTGAAACTATGAGCCTCTCTATGTGAACACTCCAAATGAGGGGCGCAGAAAACAAATTTGAGATGGGCTGAGTACGCTGGGCTAGAGAAGACAGAGGTACCTAGTTTGCAAGGAAATAATATGACCACTGCTCCAGAGAGTGTCCATTTGCATGCAAGGGAAGACAAAAAGCATTGCCTTGGAAACTGGTGACATCAGTGTCACACTTTCTCTAGTTTACAATGTTTTAGGCACACTTTCCTTTTTATGGTTATTCAAATAAGCCAAGTGTTTTTCTTTCTTTTTTTCCCCCCTCACCTGAGGGCCTTGACATGCAATTTTCTTTGCCTTAAATATACTTTGGTTCCTTCCTTTCTGTTTGATTCACACCAGTTTCCTTTCAGTTCTCAGCTGAAATTGTGTGTTTTATAAAAAACTTCCCTCTCTTCTCTCCCTACTCGCCCCAGACACTTACTGCCCTCTCTCTGGTTAGGCCAGCTTGTCCTACAGTATTGTTATTTGATTTCATAAATCTTTGTGGGACACTTGCAATGAATGTAATTAAATAATTAATTTTAATTTGCTGTTTCTTGTCTTAATTGTTTTATCACTGGACTGTTAGCTCCATGCTTTAAGAGGTTTTATCTTCTACATCAACAAATAAAAGAATAATTTTGACAGAAGGCATTCATTAAATTTTTATTAAATTACTCATGGCACATCGGCTTTCTAAAGTGTTTGTCCAAAAATAACAAGGTCCCCAAAACTGTTGATTGAGTTAAGTCCCCTAACCTCAAGGGTAAAATTTGATCGTCCACCAAGGAAAATTTTGAGTCACCTAGATACATGGATGGTTACTATTTTAAAAAGCTGAAAATTTAAGAACCCAAAGATTTTGGCCCGCTAGCAATTTATAAAAAGTGATTGTTGCTGATATTGTTGTTTTAGCATATGCTCAAACAACTCAGTAACAGTCATTGTGAATGCTGAACAAAGATTTATTTCTACTGATTTCTCCATGTTCCACCTGCTCCCTGGATGTAATCAGGCTTTAGAAGATTCAGTCCTTCCCCACCCATGTCTCATTCTACCATCCTTGTCACTGATCAAATGCAGTTCCTTTTGGCTAAAGTCATCTTCCTTATGTCTATTGCTCTCTGGTCCTGTCTTTGATTTTTAGAGTTTCTAATAGATCTTAGGACTGAATGAAGCACAGGCTGGAATCAAAATTGCCAGGAGAAATATCAATAACCTCAGATATGCAGATGACACCACCTCCCTTATGGCAGAAAATGAAGAACTAAAGAGCGTCTTGATGAAAGTGAAAGAGGAGAGTGGAAAAGTTGGCTTAAAACTCAACATTCAGAAAACTGAGATCATCGCATCCTATCCCATTACTTCATGGCAAATGGATGGAGAAACAATGGAAACAATGACAGACTTTTTGGTTTTTTTTTTTTGGCTCCACAATCACTGCAGATGGTGACTGCAACCATGAAATTAAAGATGCCTGATGCTTGGAAGAAAAGTTTTGAGCAACCTAGACAGCATATTAAAGAGTAGAGACATTACTTTGCCAATAAAAGTCTGTCTAATCAAAGCTTTGGTTTTTTCAGTATATAGTCATTTATGGATGTGAGAGTTGGACTATAAAAGCTGAGCACCGAAAATTGATGCTTTTGAACTGTGGTGTTGGAGAATACTCTTGAGAATCCCTTGGACAGCAAGGAGATCAAACCAGTCCATCCTAAAGGAAATCAATTCTGAGTATTCATTGGAAGGACTGATGCTGAAGCTGAAGCTCCAATACTTTGGTCACCTGATATGAAGAACTGACTCATTTGCAAAAGCCCTGATGCTGGAAATTATTGAAGGTGGGAGAAGGGGATGACAGAGTGTGAGATGGTTGGATGGCATCACCGACTCAATGTACGTGAGTCTGAGTAAGCTCCGGGAGTTGGTGATGGACAGGCAAGGCTGGTGTGCTGCAGTCCATGAGGTCGCAATGATTCAGACGTGATTGAGCTACTGAACTGAACTGCTCTCAACTCTCCCTCCATAGTTCTCAGCACATTTAACATTTGCAGTAATCCTGTCTACATTCCCTCCTCTTATCATATGTAATCTCTACCTGCTTGCCTCAATCCTCAACTACAACTGCATCCTCTAGGGAGAGGGGCACTTTTCTCCTTGAGAGGGACACTTTTCCCTTAAGACAGACTTTTTATGTTCCTTTAAAATGAGAACACTTTTCTCTCTCATATCCCAGAGTTGTAGAAGTCTAGAGACATTATCTACAAATTTCAGGCTCCTTATCACTAACTTTAAGACAGTAATTTTTGTGTTGTTGCTCAGTTGCTAAGTATTGTCCAATTCTTTGCTACTGCGTGGCCTGCAGCATACCAGGCTCCTCTGTCCTACACTGTCTCCTGGAGTTTGCTCAGATTTATGTCCAGTGAGTCAGTGATGCTATCTAACCATCTTATCCTCTATTCCCCCCTTCTCCTGTTCCCCTCAATCTTTCCTGGCATCAGGGTCTTTTTCAGTGAGTTGGCTCTTTGCATCAGGTGGCCAAAATATTGGAACTTCAGCATCAGTCCTTCCAATGGATATTTAGGGTTGATTTCCTTTAAGATTGACTGCATTGATCTGCCTGTAGTCCAAGGCACTCTGAAGAGTTTTCTCTGGCACCACTAAGCCTTCTTTATGGTCCAGCTCTCACATCTGTACATGAGTACTGGAGTACTTTTCCACTTGCTTAAGACAAACAACCCATAACAAGCAAAACTTCGGAAGTTCTTTATCATTAATTTTACTGTGGTGGAATCAATCTTTCTTTGTTGAAGTCATCAAGAAAGCTTCTGTCACCCATTTCGACTCACTGACAATTTTGACAGTTAAGCCCTAGACACTGTACATCCCAAATTTCTATCATCATTGAGATATATTGTCCATGTGGTTGAACCACAGAATAATAGAGCTTCAGTAGTCCATATTGTGTTTAAACCAACAAATTTGATCTCTTTCCTCTTCAACTCTTTCCAACACCTTTCTTTTTACATATATATATTTTTGTCATTTCAATATTCATCTCCCATTGCTACACATTGGAGCATATCAACTACTATGTTGTGGCATAATATTAAGACTGAAATGATGATTTTACAGATCAAATCCAAGACGAATTTAGAATACAAACCTTAAGTTTACCTTCTTTGCCTTGGTTATTGGAAGCCTTCAAAGCAGCTTGCCTTTGAAGGACCAAATAACTATTCATACCACAGTCTTGTTTCCATTGAACTAACACTCCTAAGCTTCCTCACTGTGTTCTGGAAGAATAAATGCTTGTTTAGTCCTGATGTGTGCTTGAATAACACGAATCTGAGGAGTCTCTGCTTGCTTGCTTGCTCCTTGGAAGAAAAGCTATGACCAACCTAGACAGCATATTAAAAAACAGAGACATTACTTTGCCAGCAAAGGTCCATCTAGTCAAAGCTATGTTTTTTTCCAGTAGTCATGTATGAATGTGAGAGTTGAACTATAAAGAAAGCTGAGCACTGAAGAATTGATACTTTTGAATTGTAATCTTGGAGAAGACTCTTGAGAGTCCCTTGGACTGCAAGGATATCCAACCAGCCAATCCTAAAGTACATCAGTCCTGAATTTTCATTGGAAGGACTGATGCTGAAGCTGAAGCTCCAATATTATGGCCACCTGATGTGAAGAATTGACTCATTGGAAAAGACCCTGATGCTGGGAAAGACTGAGGGCAGGAGTAGGGGACAACAGAGGAGGAGATGGTTGGATGGCATCACAGACTCAATGGACATGAGTTTGAGTAAGATGCAGGAGTTGTGTGATGATGGACAGGGAAGCCTGGCATACTGCAGTTCATGGGGTCACAAAGAGTTGTACATGACTGAAAAACTAAACTGAACTGGGCAGTCTCTGAGGAAAAGATGCTCCAATGCAAAAGGACAAATAGATTTACTTTACTGAAAATAATATGGATTTTCCTCATTTCCCACAAAGCCATGCCTAGAAGGTCATTTTGCATTCCACATCTGAAATATCTAAAGTCCACTCTAGAGACTGAACTTCCCAGGTGGTACTAATGGTGAAGAACCCACCTGCCAGTGCAAATGACATGAGATGTGGTTTATTCCTGAGTCAGGAAGATCACCTGGATGAGGGTGAGGCATGGCAACTCACTCCAGTATACTTGCCTGGAGAATCCCATGGATAGAGGAGCCTTGCAGGGTCCATGGGGTCTCAAAGAGTCAAACACCACTGAAGTGACTTAGTACACATTTACATTCTAGAGATTACCTACATCAAATTTGTTTCCAAAAGGAGTAGAAGTCTTCACATCTAGTGAGACAGAATAATGCAATTTAAAAGTACCAATCTATTTAGCTTTATCCAATACATTGTTAAAATTAGATAAATTAAGTAAATCAAGAGGAAAAAATAAAGGAAAGAAAAAGAATTAGTGTTTACTCAAGTTTGCAAAGTCCCTCTCTTTCCATCAACAGTTAAGGAAAGCAGATATGGGAGTAAGTATCAACCTAGCCTCATTCCAACATGACTTATATTTTAGACCATACATAGAATAGAAATGTTTCAGTTCTGTTCAGTTCAGTTGCTCAGTCGTGTCTGACTCTATGTGACCCCTTGGACTGCAGCACACCAGGCTTCCTTGTCCGTCACTAACTTCTGGAGCTTGCTCAGACTCATGTCCATTGAGTCTGTGATGCCATCCAACCATCTTATCCTCTCTTGCCCCTTTCTCCTCTTGCCTTCAACCTTTCCCAGCATCAGGGTCTTTTCCAATGAGTCAGTTCTTCACATCAGGTGACCAAAGTGTTGGGGCTTCAGCTTCAGCATCAGTCCTTCCAATGGATATTCAGGACTCTTTCTTTAAGATGGACTGGTTTGATCTCCTTGCAGTCCAAGGGACTCTAAGAGTCTTCTACAACACCACAGTTCAAAAGCATGAGATTTTGTTGCTCAGTTTTCTTTATAGTCCAGTTCTCACATCCATATATGATTACTGGAAATGTTCTGCAGTCTTCACTGCCGATATAATAGACTCTAGCCACATGTGTTTATTGAGTGCTTGAATGGTGTTTAGTGTTACTGAATCATTGCATTCTAAATTTTACTTAAGTTTAATTTACATGAATTTACATTTATATAGCCTGTGTGGTTAGTGGCTACAATAGCTACATAGCTGGAAAGTGTTTTTCAGAATTCAGTGCTTTTCCACACCCACACTACTGACTGGAAATTGTGAATTTTTTCCCTCTTATTACTTCCTCTCCACAATACAAACTTTGTATAATTTACTTTTTTGCTTACAATGATTCATATAGAGTCTGACACATATTAATTGCTCAAAAATGTTTATTAAATAACTGATGAATAGACAAACTAAAAAATTGCAACTGTTTCAATTCTTTAAAATATTTTACTAACCCAAGTGTCTTTAAGAATGTTGAATGGTCATGTTAAGGCTATCAGAATCCTATTATCTGTCCAAAAAAGACATAATTTTGTCATGTATCTATTTTTATAGAGATTAAAGTGTTTCTAAAATTTTATTAAAATGTCCTGAATATAATAAAAAGAAAAAGATGTTGAAATAAAAGATGCAATTTCTGGGGGTAGATTACAAGAGAAATAAAAATAGATTACAAGAGGTATTATATCCTACTCATTTAGATGGGGAGATTTAAGTTATTTATTCGTCTGTCAAGTAATGTTTTATGGATTATAGATGCATAGAATTAGGTAAATCGTAATCTATGATTTGTGGTCATCTTTGAATTATGCTGTGATTCTATCCCTCAGAATAAAAGAAAAGTCCAGAAACATATCATCTTTTATAATTACTTTAGTGCTACTTACCTATTAAATTTTTGTAAGCAACATTTAAACATTGATTAAATAAATTATTGTGTCTCCATATGAAGAATCAGTTAAGCATAATGCTAACAAGAATTAATATAGTACATGTAAGAAAATAAAGCATATACAAGTTGAATCTTTGATAATATTCTATCTTTTAAAAATATATATTCTGTTTCTTGATGAAAGTCTGGATGAAAGTACCTTGGGAAAAAAGCACTGTTATGTTGATTATAAATTTTGGAGGATCAGTTATTTTTAAATTTTGTGTGTTTGATATGTTAGTATTATATTTTTTGTAGTATATAGTAATTTAAGGAAAGATAACTCACTGATACACAGAAGAGACTGTAAAATCAAATATGAATTAGAAACTAATGCATGCAGATAAATTACACCGTTTAACATAAAAATAAAAAGTATTAGATTTCAGTTTGTCAGCTGAATTTTTAACGTGATGTTTTTCTTTCATTTACCATGTTTTACAAAATCCATTTGAATGTAAGATCTTGAACCATTTTGAAAGATTGTGTAATTTTAAATGTGTTTTACTGAAATTGTACAACACAATGAGACAACAGATATTTATAAAATAAGCCTTATGCATGTGATAGTAGGGATGTTCACTACATATTTCCACCTATCTCTGTTTGGAGACATGATAGCAACGTCTCTCATCATCCCTTTTTAAAATCAGGCATGACCATGTTACCTGAGTAGCCGATAAAATGTTGATGCAATTGTAAATGTCCCTTCTAGGAAGAAAACTTTGTGAGTCAAATGGTGATTTGTTATATACTTTTCCTATATAGGCTTCCCTGGTGGCTCAGACAGTAAAGCGTCTGCCTACAATGTGGGAGACCCAGGTTCGATCCCTGGGTTGGGAAGATCCTCTGGAGAAGGAAATGGCAACCCACTCCAGTACTCTTGCCTGGAAAATCCCATGGTCTGAGGAGCCTGGTGGGTTACAGTCTATGGTGTTGCAAAGAGTCGGACATGACTGAGTGACTTCACTTTCACTTTCACTTTCCTATATTGAGGTGGTTTTGGAAGTACACATGGGCTTCCATATACCTGAGTCTTTAAGTGACTATGATGATATACTACCAACCCTTGACATACCAGTAACATGGGCATGACACAGATATTTCCCTTATGAAGAATCTGGTAATTCAGTTCTGTATAAATAAGAATTTCCATACAAAATCACTAAGTTTGAAAATGCATGTATTTCAAAAAGGAAATGTATAGCTCCAATTAAAGAGAGCATAGCAAGAACGTGGCAAATCATGAATTAGAAGTTTCAATCTTATAAAATATTTTATAGTAATTGCTGTCACCCCAAGGTTATTAAAGCTCAATATTCAGAAAACAAAGATCATGGTGTCGGTCCCATCACCTCATGGCAAATAGATGGAGAAACAGTGGAAACAGTGTCAGACTTTACTTTTTGGGCCCCCAAATCACTGCAGATGGTGACTGAAGCCATGAAATTAAAAGATGCTTACTCCTTGGAGGAAAAGTTATAACCAAACTAGACAACATATTAAAAAGCAGAGACATTACTTTGCCAACAAAGGTCCATCTAGATGGTTTCTCCAGTGGTCATATATGCATGTGAGAGTTGGACTATGAAGAAAGCTGAGCACTGAAGAATTGATGCTTTTGAACTATGGTGTTGGAGAAGAGTCTTGAGTCCCTTGGACTGAAAGGAGATCCAACCAGTCCATCCTAAAGGAGATCAGTCCTGAATATTCATTGGAAGGACTGCTGTTGAAGCTGAAACTCCACCTCATGTGGCCACCTCATGTGAAGAGCTGACTCATTTAAAAGACCCTGATGCTGGGAAAGATTGAAGGCAGGAGGAAAAGGGGATGACAGAGGATGAAATTGGTTGGATGGCCTCACCAACTCAATGGGCATGAGTTTGAATAAACACCGGGAGTTGGTGGTGGACAGGGAGGCCTGGTGTGCTGCAGTCCATGGGGTTGTTAAGAGTCGGACGTGACTGAGTGAAGTGAACTGAACTAAACAAGCTTACTACAGACAATAAATAGTAAAAGCACACAAGGACTACATAGGATGGTCCTGTAATGTTTAACAATATTTGGACCATAGTGAACATTTAATAATTATTTGTTAATAAACTTTCTTATCTATCGCTAATATGGCATCTAGGATTTGTTTTTTGTTTGCTTTTTAATCTGAATTTTTAATTTGGCATACAAAACAGCTTTATTAAGCAAATGAGATATGAAAAAACTAGGAATTGAACTTTTACAGACAGGCTCCATTAAAAATTCTTTAGCATAGCAATTTAAGTTCAGATGCAATATAGTCAATGATGAGGAGAAAGGGGCAAATAAGCATAGATGAAGCCATAATAAATAAGCTTTTAATTATTTTATTAGCATCATCAGTTCCCTAATATAGGAGGAGTAGACTTCTAGGATAAAATTTAATTTTGGATAATAGTCATGACTTTACTTGATAAAGCATCTCAACCATAAAATCCAGATAATTTAATGAAAAGTAGGCTTGTATAAAAAATGTGTTTAATAGGCAAAAAAATTGGACATATCATTGAAGAAATCAGGAAAAAAATTGCATTAAGGGGAAAACTGATTTCAGGTAATATCAGAAATGGGCTTTCCCAAGTGGCTCAGTGGGTAAAGGACCTGCCTGTAATGGAGTAGATGCTGGAGATATGGGTTTGATTCCTGGGTTGGGAAGAGCCCCTGGAGGAGGGCACAGCAACCCAGTCTGGTATTCTTGCCTAGAAATGCCCATGGACAGAGGAGCCTGGCAGGCTACAGTCCATAGATCACAAAAAGTCAGATATGACTGAAGAGACTGAGCACAGCCCAGCAATATCAGAAATATAAATGTACTCTTGATTCTTGAATAAAATCTTAACATATTACAAAAGTCTCAGTGTATGAGACAATTCCAAGAGGAGATAATTTCTAGTTAAACAGAGCTGTGCTTTATTTCTTTTGAAAAGAATTCAAATCTGAGTTAGATTTGAATTGCTGACCTGATAAAATGATAGATCATGTAATAGTCTTCCTGAGTGCATCTTCAGAACTGACAATGAGATAAGAAAGAATAGTCTTTATTCAATTATAGTTAAAAGCAGAAGATGCGCACTGGAAATACCCACAGAAATAAAAACCCAACATAATGAGATATCATTTTGCACCTGCCAATTATTTATATTTTATTTATTATTTTTCACATATCATTTATTGTATTACTCCACCTTCTTGTACCCTCTATTCCTGAATTACACTTGCAAAAACACACCATGTTGTAAACACTGTGAGAACAAAAAAGCATTCTTTGTTTTGATATTATACCCCCAGGGTCTAGAACTGTGGTAATTGATTAATGTATGTTGAATAAATGAATTTAGTAAAGATTAAAATAGGGCTTCCCAGGTAGTGCATAGGTAGTCTCCTACCAATGCAAGAGACATGGGTTCTATCCCTGGGCCAAGAAAATCCTCTTGAGGGAGGAAATGTCAACCCACTCCAGTATTCTTGCCTGGGAAATCCAATGGACAAAGGAGACTGGCAGGATACTATCCATCGGGTCTCAAACAGTTGCACATAACAGCAACAACAGCCCACTCAGCCTCTTAGCCCAAAGATTAAAAAAAAAAAAAAAAAAAAAAACTCTCCAGGATAAAAACGTTGTGAGGAAGCATCTACCATTAAAACTATTGTATAGTTAGGGCTTATTTCTTAGTCATCTATGTTCACATTCTTGCAAAATTTAAACTTGCAGCCTAGACCTTGAACTTAGTACTTCCAAATTATATATTATTTTAGATTTTCATGAGTTTTAGGACAATTTATGTGTTTTATGTCATGTATGTCTCAAATTGTTTAGAGCTTCCTGTTAACAAAACCTTTTGATTTGTGTGATAGAGTACCAAGAAACAGGGGTTTTGAAGAAGCCATCTTTCAAACCAAGGATCTAGCATCATACAATATTGTCAGTATCTTTCCCTCTCTCTGGCCTTCTCACTTGCAGCCTTTAATATGTCTTGTTTATAAAAGTTTAGCATACATTTGTATTCATATCTTCTTACAAGGCACCGTAAAGACACACTACCTCTTCCAAATGGTCTAAAGGTACAGAACTTAAATTTTCATTTCTCATAAGATCTTTGCTACTACCTATTAAGGGTATATATGAATCCTAGTAAAATAAATAATAAATATTTTTACTATGAAAATTCACTCAAGACATTTTGTTGAACACATTAGGAGACACCCACAGACACATATACACACACACATATAGAAGGAATAAGAGTATATAAGATAACATTAATGTGATAAATTTTTAATCTTATTTTCCCTTAATTCTATTGCATACTGTAAGATTTTTAATGAAGGTAAATTATTCATATAACATTTGCTAAAAATATCTATGCTCATTATATCAAAGAAATAATTTTAATTTTCTGTTATATTTTTCCCTTATGTTTTAATGCTAACTTCTGATCTACTCAGATGCTAAATATTAACTCTTTGTGCTCCTTTTATTCTCTTGAAAATTTCATGGCCAAAATTCAAACTGAATAACCACCATGCACAAGGGCCTGTGCACGTTCTTTAATGCTTTCATATCCTTAATATGTATGCATCTTAAGTTTTATTTTGGTTTCTAAAATTTTATTGTTAGTATTTTGTAAACTGTGCAAGCTGTACTCATTTGCTTTTTCGTTTGTTGACTTTTATTAATATTGGAGTATAGTTGATTATGAGTATTGCATTAGTTTCAGGTGTACAGAAAAGTGATTCAGTTATACATATACATTTATCTGGGCTTCTCTTGTGGCTCAGCTGGTAAAGAATCCGCCTGAAATTTGGGAGACCTGGGGTTTGATCCCTGGGTTGAGATGATCCCCTGAAGATGGGAAAAGCTACCCACTCTGGTATTCTGGCCTGGAGAATTTCATGGACTGTACAGTCCATGGGTCCACAAGAGGTCAGACATGACTGAGTGACCTTCACAGTATACATGTATCTATTCTTTTTCAAATTTATTTTCTCATTCGATTATTACAGAACTGAGCTGAGTTCATTCAATTTTTAATTTATAGTTTTGCTTTGTTATATGTGTAAAAATTTGTTTATTCTTTTTCTTGAGAGAAGCACAAGGATATTTCCAACCTGATGTTTTACCATGCTCTTTCTTTCCCATATCACTCCAGTTACAATGTTTCTCAACATATGAAGCATGCTCCTATGTCAATGCCTAGCACATACTCTTTCTCTGGCAGAAATGCTCTAGACCCAAATATCCACATGATATCTCCCTTACCAGCTAAAGGTCTATGTCAGTAGAACCTTCTTGGTGACACCTTCCTAGATCAATTTATTTAAAATTATAGCACATCTGATATGTTTGACTTTCAATCTAGCATCCTTTATCCTCTTGCTTATTTTTTCCTCATAGATTTTCACCATCTGAAATACATTACTAACAGTTTTTCTTTCTTATTGATGCTTTCTCATTAGAAAATAAGTTCCATGAGTGCAGATATTTTTTCCAGTTTATCCATTGCTATATCTCTAGTCCTTTTAAGAGTGCCTTGTGTGTAATAAAACCCATTTGAATAAATGGTTAAACTTTACTGCAAAATACATTAGAAACAGATATTATTTAAAAGAGTAACCACCGAATATAGGAGTTAAATATTCACATACTTTATATGCCATTTACTATTTTCATGACTTTGGAAAATTACCTTTATATTCATCAATTAACAGCTGTAAATTATTCTGTAAAATTATTCTTATAAAATAATTCTGAATTAATTTAATGCAGGCAAAAATACTTAGGAGGCTAGATATTGATTTCTACTTATCATCCTAAAGAGATCAGAGATCGTTTGAAAAAAAAAAAAAAAAAAGGTTGGTTCCAAGGCTGTAACAGGGAAGTACAAATGAGCTTGGAAAAACTTGTGTTAGAAATGAAAACAGTTCTATTTGCAATTTTTAAGGAATCTCCACACTGTTTTCCATAATGGCTGTACTAGTTTGCATTCCCACCAGCAGTGTAAGAGGGTTCCCTTTTCTCCACATCCTCTCCAGCATTTATTGCTTGTAGACTTTAGACTCGCAGCCATTCTGACTGGTGTGAAATGGTACCTCATTGTGGTCTTGATTTGCATTTCTCTGATAATGAGTGATGTTGAACATCTTTTCATGTGTTTGTTAGCCATCCGTATGTCTTCTTTGGAGAAATGCCTATTTAGTTCTTTGGCCCATTTTTGATTGGATCATTTATTTTTCTGGAGTTGAGCTGCATAAGTTGCTTATATATCTTTGAGATTAGTTGTTTGTCAGTTGTTTCATTTGCTATTGTTTTCTCCCATTCCGAAGGCTGTCTTTTCACCTTGCTTATAGTTTCCTTTGTGGTGCAGAAGCTTTTAATTTTAATTATATCCCATTTGTTTATCTTTGCTTTTATTTCCAGTATACTGGGAGTTGGATCATAGAGGATCCTACTGTGATTTATGTCGGAGAGTGTTTTGCCTATGTTCTCCTCTAGGAGTTTTATAGTTTCTGGTCTTACGTTTAGATCTTTAATCCATTTTGAGTTTATTTTTGTGTATGGTGTTAGAAAGGGGTCTAGTTTCATTCTTTTACAAGTGGTTGACCAGTTTTCCCAGCACCACCTGTTAAAGAGACTGTCTTTACTCCATTGTATATTCTTGCCTCCTTTGTCAAAGATAGTACACACCGAGGAAACCAGAATTGAAAGAGACACATGTACCCCAATGTTCATTGCAGCACTGTTTATAACATCCAGGACATGGAAGCAACCTAGATGTCCATCAGCAGATGAATGGATAAGAAAGCTGTGGTACATAGACACAATGGAGTACTACTCAGCCCTTAAAAAGAATAAATTTGACTCAGTTCTAATGAGATGGATGAAATTGGAACCGATTATACAGAGTGAAGTAAGCCAGAAAAAAAAACACCAATACAGTATACTGACACATATATATGGAATTTAGAAGACAGTAATGATGACCCTATATGTGAGACAACAAAGAGACACAGAGGTACAGAGTGGACTTCTGGACTCTGAGGGAGAGGGAAAGGGTGGGATGGTTTGGGAGAATGGCAATGAAACATGTATATTTTCCTGTAAGAAATGAAGCGTCAATCTATGTTCAATGTAGGATGCAGGATGCATGGGGCTGATGCACAGGATGATTCAAGTAGAGGATGTGGGGTGGGAGGTGGGAGGGGGCTTCGGCATTGGGAGATTGTGTTCACCTATGGCTGATTCGTGTCAATGTATGGCAAAACAAATACAGTATTGTAATTTAAAAAATAAATAAATTTAATTATTAAAAAATGAAAAAAAAAAAGAAATGAAAACAGTGCTCAAAAATTACATGCATAGACATAAAGATACAGGTTTCTCACTGACCGAATCTGGGATAATTTGCCCATCAAAATTAATTCAAGATAACCTGAGTGAATAAAATGTAAACACGCATGTTTCAGTTCAGTTCAGTCACTCAGTCCTGCCCCACTCTTTGTGAGCCCATGAATCACAGCACTCCTGACCCCCTGTCCATCACCAACTCCTGGAGTTCACTCAGACTCACGTCCATTGAGTCAGTAATGCCATCCAACCATCTCATCCTCTGAGGTCTCCTTCTCCTCCTGCCCCCAATCACTTCCAGCATCAGAGTCTTTTCCAATGAATCAACACTTCAAATGAGGTGGCCAAATTATTGCAGTCTCAGCTTCAGCATCAGTCCTTCCAATGAACACCCAGGACTGATCTCCTTTAGAGATGGACTGGTTGGATCTCTTTGCAGTCCAAGGGACTCTCAAGAGTCTTCTCCAACACCACAGTTCAAAAGCATCAGTTCTTTGGTACTCAGATTTCTTCACAGTCCAACTCTCACATCCATACATGACTACTGGAAAAACCATAGCCTTGATTAGACGGACCTTTGTTGGCAAAGTAATATCTCTGCTTTTTAATATGCTATCTAGGTTGGTCATAGCTTTCCTTCCAAGGAGTAAGCATCTTTTAATTTCATGGCTGCAATCACCATCTGCAGTGATTTTGGAGTCCCCCAAAATAAAGTCTGACACTGTTTCCACTGTTTGCCCATCTGTTTCCCATGAAGTGATGGGACCAGATCCCATGATCTTCGTTTTCTGAGTGTTGAGCTTTAAGCCAACCTTTTCACTCTCCTCTTTCACTTTCATCAAGAGGCTTTTGAGTTCCTTTTCACTTTCTGCCATAAGGGTGCTATCATCTACATATCTGAGGTTATTGATATTTCTCCCGGCAATCTTGATTCCAGCTTGTGCTTCTTCCAGCCCACCGTTTCTCATTATGTACTCTGCATATAAGTTAAATAAGCAGCATGACAATATACAGCCTTGACATACTCCCTTTTCTATTTGGAACCAGTCTGTTGTTTCATGTTCAGTTCTAACTGTTGCTTCCTGACCTGCATATAGGTTTCTCAAGAGGAAGGTCAGCTGGTCTGGTATTCCCATCTCTCTCAGAGTTTTCCACAGTTTATTGTGATCCACACACTCAAAGGCTTTGGCATAGTCAATAAAGCAGAAATAGATATTTTTATGGAACTCTCTTGCTTTTTCAATGATTCAGTGGACGTTGGCAATTTGATCTCTGGTTCCTCTGCCTTTTCTAAAACCAGCTTGAACATCTAGAACTTCACAGTTCACATATTGCTAAAGCCTGGCTTGGAGAATTTTGAGCATTACTTTACTAGTGTGTCAGATGAGTGCAACTGTGTGGTAGTTTGAGCATTCTTTAGCATTGCCTTTCTTTGGGATTGGAATGAAACTGACCTTTTCCAGTCCTGTGACCACTGCTGAGTTTTCCAAATTTGCTGGCATATTGAGTGCAGCACTTTCACAGCATCATCTTTCAGGATGTGAAATAGCTCAACTGGAATTCCATCACCTCCACTAGCTTTGTTCATAGTAATGCTTTCTAAGGCCCACTTGACTTCACATTCCAAGGTGTCTGGCTCTAGGTGAGTGATCACACCATCGTGATTATCTGGCTCATGAAGATATTTTTGTACAGTTCTTCTGGGTATTCTTGCCACCTCTTAATATCTTCTGCGTCTGTTAGGTCCAGACCATTTCTGTCCTTTATTGAGCCCATCTTTGCATGAAATGTTCCCTTGGTATCTCTAATTTTCTTGAAGAGATCTCTAGTCTTTCCCATTCTGTTATTTTTCTCTATTTCTTTGCATTGATTACTGAGGAAAGCTTTCTTATCTCTTCTTGCTGTTCTTTGGAACTCTGCATTCAGATGCTTATATCTTTCCTTTTCTCCTTTGCTTTCACTTCTCTTCTTTTCACAGCTATTTGTAAGGCTTCCTCAGACAGCCGTTCTGCTTTTTGTATTTCTTTTCCATGGCGATGGTCTTGATCCCTATCTCCTGTACAATGTCATGAACGTCCGTCCATAGTTCATCAGGCACACTGTCTATCAGATCTAGTCCCTTAAATCTATTTCTCACTTCCACTGTATAATCATAAGGGATTTGATTTAGGTCATGCCTGAATGGCCTAGTGGTTTTCCTACTTTCTTCAATTTAAGTCTGAATTTGGCAATAAGGAGTTCATGGTCTTAGCCACAATCAGCTCCTGGCTTTATTTTTGCTGACTGTATAGAGGTTCTCCATCTTTGGCTGCAAAGAATATAAGCAATCTAATTTTGGTGTTGATCATATAGTGATGCCCATGTGTAGAGTCTTCTCTTATGTTGTTGGAAGAGGGTGTTTGTTATGACTAGTGCGTTCTCTTGGCAAAACTCTATTAGCCTTTGCCCTGCTTCATTCTGTACTCCAAGGCCAAGTTTGCCTGCTACTCCTGGTGTTTCTTGACTTCCTACTTTTGCATTGCAGTCGCCTATAATGAAAAGGAAATCTTTTGGGGGTGTTAGTTCTAAAAGGTCTTGTAGGTTTCCATAGAAAACTTCAGCTTTTCCAATGTTAGTGGTTGGGGCATAGGCTTGGATCACCGTGATACTGAATGGTTTGCCTTGGAAATGAACAGAGATCAGTCTGTCATTTTTAGATTGCATCCAAGTACTGCCTTTTAGACTCTTTTGTTGACCATGATGGCTACTCCATTTCTTTAAGGAATTCCTCCCCACAGTAGTAGATATAATGATCATCTGAGTTAAATTCACCCATTCCAGTCCATTTTAGTTCGGTGATTCCTAGAATGTTGATGTTCACTCTTTCCATCTCCTGTTTGACCTCTTCCAATTTGCCTTGATTCATGGACCTAACATTCCAGATTCCTATGCAATATTGCTCTTTACAGCACTGGACCTTGCTTCTATCACCAGTCACATCCACAACTGGGTATTGTTTTGCTTTGGTGCCATCCCTTCATTCTTTCTGGAGTTATTTCTCCACTGATCTCCAGTAGCATATTGGGCACCTACCAACCTGAGGAGTTCAACTTTCAGTGTCCTGTCTTTTTGCCTTTTCATACTGTTCACGGGGTTCTCAAGGCAGGAATACTGAAGTGGTTTGCCATTCCCTTCTCCAGGAACCACATTGTGTTTACAATGCTAGAAAGAAAGAAAGAGCTGTTAGTTGCAATATAATACAAATTAATAACACTAGAAATATCAATTTGGCAACCATCATAGAAATAATTGCTTCAGACAGAAATCATAAATGACCGTTAAAATTATGAGTGAAAGCTGATGAGGAACTAGATATTTATTTACCCTAGCTCAAATTGTCCCTATAATTAACTAACTAATTATGAAGAGAAAGAATAATAACTTTAGAATGGAGAAATCTTGTGGACACCACTTAACCAAATGATTCAAATTGATGTCACCAACAATGGGCTGAACCAATATCCTGTGTTTTCTAATGCAATATACTAAGAAAGAGTTAGTATCACTTCTGGTGTTTTTGCTAAAGATGCATCAGATTCATCTTTTTATAACAAACAGAAGACAACCTTAAATTGAGTACAATCTACCAAATAACTGATGATCTATCAAATAACTGATTTGCAGATATAACAAGGTCATGAAAACTAGCAAGATAAAGAATGCAAACATACTACATATTAAAGGATGCTAAAGAACCATAACTAAATTTAGCATATGATCCTAAACTGAATTGTAGAATTGGAAAGAAAAGGAGCCATGGAGAATCTATATAGCTTGAAAAAATATGTATTTTAATATATCCTTGAAAAATGTTGAAAATCTTGAGTATAATTTTATACTTCCTGCTCTATATCCACAGTTGTGCATCCACACATTCAACCAACCACAGATAATGTAGTACTACTGTAGTATTTATTTATTGAAAAGTAATTTGAGTATAAGTAGCCCTACACAGTTCAAACTGCTATTCAAGTGTCAATTGTCTAGATGTATCCTAAGAATAAGAGCAGCCAATACTGTTAATCCCAGTCTGAGGGCCAGAGGAAATAAGATGAGACATTCTGTATCATGTAGTCATACAAGTATAAAAGGAGTGATTTGCTCCTTGTTCCACTGTTTGTTCCATTCAGGCCCTCAAGAGATCAAATGATGCCTATCCACACAGATGAGGATAATCTACTTACTGAGGTCACTGATTACAATGCTAATCTCATCCAGAAACACTCTCATAAACACACCCAGCAGAGATGTTTAATCTAGGCACTCCATGACCAGTCAGCATGATACTTAAAATTAATCATTGCAAATGTTGAGTGTAGATTATATAATAGAAATATCAATGTTAATATCTTGCTTTGATTATTAAAATATAGCTGTAGAAGTAAACAGTAAAATCTTTATGTATAAGATTCACAATATCTGCAATTTAATATCAACTGATCCAGAGCAAAGAGAACTGAAATAATAGAGCAATGGATCAATTAATGCATATGGATAAAGGGTATAGGAGGGTTCTTTGTGTTACTTGTTAAGTAACATGTCTGACTCTTTGCAACCCCATGGACTGCAGCCCACCAGGCTCTTCTGCCCATGGAATTCTCCAGGTAAGGATACAGGAGTGGGTTGCCATTTCCATCTCCAGGCAATCTTCCCAACCCAGGGATTGAACCCTGGTCTCCTGTACTGGAGGATGATTCTTTACCCACTGAGCTATGAGGGAATATACCCAAATAAAAGTCATGGCAATTCTTACTGGGAAAAAGTAACATGTCTTATAACTCAATATGTGACTTGAACTTAATTCCATGGGAAGATGAATTAAGATATCAGTGATTATTCAGGTACACAAGTAAGAATCACCATTTATCAATATATGTAAAAATCCAATAATAATTAGAGAGTATTATATAACTTTAGAATTAAAGCTCACAATCTCCAGTAACATTAAATAATTGCTTAGACCATGAAAAAAAATTATTGTTTGAGCTCAAGAAGTTTTACAGATAACAGAAAAATAAGTATTATTAAGCTCCAATGTTTATCTTTTCAAGGGAAAATGATTTTCATTCTGTGTAATTAGAAAGTACATGGCCAAGGGAAAAAATGTCTGAAGATATATAACTAGGGAGCACTAAGCTAGATTTAGGGTTTGGTTTTTAGGTCAAACACATTGTCTCCATGGTATTGAATGAAAGGGGAAATGCAGTTTTTGATAAAATATATTGGCATTTAATAAACCATGGAGAATATGAAACATGTCAGAGCCAAGAGATGCCCACCTGCTACTTAGCTGTCTAAAAGAAATTAAGCAAATGCTGTAATCTATGGAACCACAAATTTGACAGTACAACCCCCTTTGGATCCTGGAAACCATTTATATGAATTTTATTTGAGATCTCTGAATACATAAATTAATGAACCAGCATAGGTGATCTTTTTTTTTTTTTTTTAACAAGTGGTAGGTCAACATAATAACTTAGATTTGGAGTAGCATGACTCAAAAATGCATTAAAATGACTTTCACTGTACAGTTGTAGATATGGATAAATAAGGGCCAGAACCCATGGATATGGAAGGTTGACTTCCCAACACAATTGTACAGAGAGGACTTCAGTACCTGTCAGTTTTGGCATTCCTCAAGATAGCAAGGAATGACTGTCCAGTTTTTCTGTCACTGAAACCAGTATCAGCTAAAACTGTCAAGATAAAATTCATGTGACATCTAACAGCAAAGTAGATTTGTTACTTGAAAAACTCATTTGCCATCAAATACTAGAATATTTCCAAGATCCCTTTTAATTCAAAAGTTCAAGATTCTCTTATGTTCAAATTTTTAGTTTTGAAAAAACTTCTAAAACATCAATTTTCTTTTTGCATTTATTGGATTAGATGATGAGCCTTCTGATGCAAACATATGTGGCTTCATAAGCTCAAATGCCTTGTATCCTTGTAATAGTACTTTAGGAAATTATGTTCCACAGTGATGTTAATTATGTTTCCTCTCAATGGACTAACCACAAAAAGCCAAGAGCCTCTTGAAGTCCTCAATTTAAATGATATTGCTTTAATGGCAGATTTGAAGACTCACTAAATATTAACATGCAGATCAAATCCATATAGAGGCAGAGATAAATCAGTGCTTCTAAGTCTTTAACAGCTGAAACTGTGTACTTTTGTGACTGAGTCCTCTAAGTTGAAAATAATCCTGAAAACAGAAGTTTTTAATAATGTGTAGACTGTGTAATAAAATAAATATTTTTAAATATTATGAATACTCCCTGAGTCTCTGTTCTGCCCCACCACATACTTTCACAGGTCTGTTCTAGGAAGAGCCCTGGACAAACATATGGTGAGATCCATTAAAGTATGTATTCAAAACTTTTGAAAATGAATAAAAAAATTTATAATAAAGTTAGTGAAATTTGAAAAATCAAGAGCAAGAATTAGAAAAAGATGCTATGATTTAGGCATCACTTTTGTTTCCAAGCCTGAGTAATAAATATGAATAGAGAAAATATAACACTTTATCTCTTTATTAAAAGGGAGGAAACATATTGGTTATTTGGGGTAAAGCAAAAATAGATACTGAATTATATTCATAATGTTTGGAACCCTCTTTTACCTCTCCTCTTACACCATATTTTTAAAGTATAGTGAAAGTTGCTCTGGAGTCAATTAAATCCTATTAAATAAAAATTAAGTAATATTTAAATAAAACACTAGAATAAACTATCAAAATATTAACTGATGAACTCTCAGTTGTGGCATTATGATGATTTAATTTTATTCTATATATTTATAATCTGAAAAATAATACATTTTAAATCAAATAATAAGAAGCAACTAAGTAGTAATTGGAAACAGTGTCAGACTTTGTCTTTGGGCTCCAAAATCACTGCAGATGGTGATTGCAGCCATGAAATTAAAGATGCTTACTCCTTGGAAAAAAGTTATGACTAACATAGTTAGCATATTAAAAAACAGAGACATTACTTTGCCAACAAAGGTCTGTCTAGTCAAGGCTATGGTTTTTCCAGTGGTCATGTATGGATGTGAGAGTTGGACCATAAATAAAGCTGAGCACCGAAGAATTGATGCTTTTGAACTTTGGTGTTGGAGAATACTCTCGAGAGTCCCTTGGACTGCAAGGAGATCCAACCAGTCCATTCTAAAGGAGATCAGTCCTGGATGTTCATTGGAAGGAATGATTCTAAAGCTGAAACTCCAGTACTTTGGCCACCTCATGTGAAGAGCTGACTTATTGGAAAAGACTCTGATGCTGGGAGGGATTGGGGGCAGGAGGAGAAGGGGATGACAGAGGATGAGATGGCTAGATGGCATCACCGACTCGATGAACAAGAGTTTGGGTGAACTCTGGGAGTTGGTGATGAACAGGGAGGCTTGGCCGTGCTGTGATTCATGGAGTTGCGAAGAGTCAGACACGACTGAACTGAACTAAACTGAAAGTAAAACAAATGGAGCCAGAAATAGCAGCAGGAAGCAGGTGACAAGAATAGGTTTTGAGCCTGGCTCCCTCATCACCTCCCAGAAGGCACCATCCCGAGTCATTCAGTAAAGCACAGGGTAACAGCCCAATTATCACTGCTGGTGACCTGGGAATCACTCCTGGCACATTTGATAATTCAAGGATTGAAAATATATAAGGGAAACGATGCATACAAGCCAGTAGTTGGCTGATTACTGCTAAGTGGTTTTAATCAGAGACTGAGGTCATTAACGAGTAGTTAGGGCTTAACTGTAAATCAGAGAGATTCTTTGATAGCTTAAAGACATTTTTATCACCTGAACTGGAAAAGCCAGAACAGCTGAACAGAAGCTAAACTGACAGAGTTCCAGACCTTTAGAGACATAAAAATGCCCAAGAAAGGTAGAGCTTTTATTTTTAAATCCAGGATCCTAATTAGCAAAACTGGGACCCTGAAATGTGAATGGGGGTATCTAGGTGGGATCCTTGAAGAATGGCTCAGCAGATCTTCTTCCAGTTTCAACATTCAGAGAGGATAGCCACACTTCCCTAGTGCAAGCTCATACTCCTCTGCTGTAAGGGGCTGCAGAAGCCTTGCCACTGCAGAGCAGCAGGTGTCTCCTTGGAAGCTACTAGGATCTTCTATCCTGTGACTAGACTGATAACTTGAGTTAAATCTCAACAGGAACATGCTGAGCCTAATGAGGGAAGAAACACATTATACAGTATAGAAACTGAATCAATTAATGTGCATGTTTGGACAGTGCCAAAAGAATACTCTAAGGATGTAAGAATACTCTAGATGTGATGTTAAGGGTATATGACCAAGTTGATCAGAATGGACAGAAATCCATTGACTTTTGTGCCTGTTTATATATAGGATTTATTGCACATATATATATATATATATATATATGTGCATATATCATATATATAAGACATATATCTGTGCAAGATATAGGATTTAGCAAAAGACACAAAGTAGAGTCAAATCATTCTTTTGTTTATTTATTTATTATTTTATATGGATTTTGGAGCTAGATAGGTCTGCATTTTACTAACGACTTCAAATCAACTGCATGCTGGAAAGCTAGTTGCTTGTCTCTCAAAGCCTACGTTTCCACAGCTGTAAATACAATGTGGACATCAACATCGCTAACTAACAAGGTGGTCCTGAAAACTAAGGCAAAGAGTAAATCACTCCCTGAGTGACTCTTAGAAGCATGGAAATCTGGAAAATAATGAAAGAAGTAATGTCTAAATTGCCTTGGCAGGCACTCAAAAATAAAGAGAATAAAGTGGAAATGTCAGAATGAGTCTACTCTGTGAAACAAAAATCCCACCAGAGTATTAATGTTCCTTGGAAGCACCCAGAGGACACAGCCTTCACCAAGGCTACTGGGAACACTCTGCTGAGAGGGGACTCAGCTTCACAAAAGTTCAGTAATAACTCTCTGGTATAGACAACTGCTTACAACAGGAGAGATGGCACACAGTTGGGCTCATGAATATCTAATAAAATTATGGGACCCCATGTAATTGAGGTCACCTAACATCCAGAAGTCTGAAGACCTCAATCATTAGCAATATTAAAAAGGAAGCTAAGGGAGCTTGATCTACAGGGAATTGTGGAAATGATTAATAGAGCATGTTCTCCCTGGAGGCAAAATAGATGAGCAGCCAACAAAGGTCCTACTTAACATCTGTGTGATTGTTTAATTTATGCATCAAATTGCTGGGCTAAGGGATACCCAGATAGTTGGTAAAACTACATTTCTGATTGTTTTCAGAGTAGATTAGATGAGTTGATGAGGAAAGAGGATAACCCACCTCATTGTAGGTGGGCATTATCCAATCTGCTGAGGGCTTGAATAGAACAAAAATATAGAGAAAGGATGCATTTGCTCTCTTACTGCTTTAGCTGAGACATCCATCTTTTCCTCAGGTCAGTTCAATTAAGTTATTCAGTTGTGCCCCTTTCTTTGCAACACCATGGACTGCAGCATGCCAGGCTACCTTTTTCAACACCAAACCACCGAGCTTGCTCAAACTCATTTCCATCGAGTCGGTGATGCCATCTAACCATCTCATTCACAGTCATCCCGTTCTCCTCCCATCTTCAATCTTTCCCAGCATCGAGGTCTTTTCCAGTGAGTCAGTTCTTTACTTCAGGTGGTCAGAGTATTGGAGTTTCAGCTTCAGCATCAGTCCTTCCAATGAATATTCAGGACTGATTCTCTTTAGGATTGACTGGTTTGACCTCCTTGCAGTCCAAGGGACTCTCAAGAGTCTTCTCCAACACCACAGTTCAAAAGCATTAATTCTTCAGAGCTCAGCTTTCTTTATAGTCCAACTCTCACATCTGTACATGACTACTGGAAAACCATAGCTTTGACTAGACAGATCTTTGTCAGGAAAGTGATGTCTCTGCTTTTTAATGTGCTGTCTAGGTTGGTCATAACTTGTCTTCCAAGGAGTAAGCCTCTTTTAATTTCATGGCTGCAGTCACCATCTGAAGTGATTTTGGAGCCCAAGAAAATAAAGTCTATCACTGTTTCCATTGTTTACCCATCTATTTGCCATGAAGTGAGGAGACTGGATGCCATGATCTTAGTTTTCTGAATGTTGAGTTTTAAGCCAGTTTTTTCACTCTCCTTTTTCACTTTCATCAAGAGGCTCTTTATTTTCTTGTCACTTTCTGACATAAGGATGGTATCATCTGCTTTTCTGAGGTTATTGATATTTCTTCCAGAAATCTCAATTCCAGCTCATGCTTCATCCAGCTTGGCATTTTGCATGATGTACTCTGCATATAAGTTAAATAAGCAGGGTGACAATATACTGCCTTGATGCACTCCTTTCCCAATTTGGAACCAGTCTGTTGCTCCATGTCCAGGTCTATCTGTTGCTTCTTGACCTGCATACATATTTCCCAGCAGGCAGGTAAGGTGGTCTGATATTTCCATATCTTAAAGAATTTTTCACATTTTGTTGTGATCTACAAAGTCAAAGGCTTTGGTGTAATCAATAATGCAGAAATAGATGTGTGGTTTTTTTTCAGGTATTCTGTTGCTTTTTGATAATCCAAAGGATGTCAGCAATTTGATCTCTGGTTCCTCTGCCTTTTCTAAATCCAGCTTGAACATCTGGAAGTTCACTGTTCATATACTTTTGAAGCCTAGCTTGGAAAATTTTGAGCATTTCTTTGCTAGCATGTGAGATGAGTGCAACCGTGTGGTAGTCTGAACTTTCTTTGGCTATGCCTTTCTTTGGGATAGGAATGAAAACTGACCTTTTCCAGTCCTGTGGCCACTGCCAAGTTTTCCAAATTCGCTGGCATATTGAGTGCAGCACTTCAACAACATTATCTCTTAGGATTTGAAATAACTCATCTGGGATTCTACCACCTCCACTAGCTTTGTTTGTAGAGATGCTTCCTAAGGCCCCCTTGACTTCACATTCCAGGATGTCTGGCTCTAGGTGAATGATCACACCATTGTGGTTATATGCATCCTGAAGGTCTTTTTTGTATTGTTCTCCCGTGTATTGTTGCTACCTCTTCTTAATATCTTCTGCTTCTGTTATGGTCCATAACATAATGGTCCATACCATTTCTGTCCTTTTGTGCCTATCTTTGCATGAAATGTTCCCATAGTATCTCTGATTTTCCTGAAGAGATCTCTAGTCTTTGCTGTTCTATTGTTTTTGTCTATTGCTTTGCATTGATCACTGAGGAAGGCTTTCTTATCTCCCCATGCTATTCTTTGAAACTCTGTATCAGATGGGTATATATTTCCTTTTTTCCTTTGGCTTTATCTTCTCTTATTTTCATAGCTATTTCTAAGGCCTCCTCAGCAACCATTTTGCCTTTTCACATTTCTTTTTCTTGGGGATGGTCTTGATCACTGCCTCCTGTATCATGTCAGAAACCTCCATCCATAGTTCTTCAGGCACTCTATCATACCTAATCCCTTGAATCTATTTGTCCCTTCCACTGTGTAATCACAAGGGATTTGATTTAGATCATACCTAAATGGTCTAGTGGTTTTCCCTATTTTCATCAATTTAAGTCTGAATTTGGCAATAAGGAGTTAATGATCTGAGCCACAGTCAGCTCTCAGTCTTGCTTTTGCTGACTGTATAGAATTTCTGAATCTTTGGCTACAAAGAATATAATCAGTTTGATTTCAGTATTGACCATCTGGGGATGTCCACGTGTAGAGTCTTTTGTGTTGTTGGAAGAAGGTGTTTGCTATGACCAGTGCATTCTCTTGGCAAAACTCTATTAGCCTTTGCCCTGCTTCATTCAGTACTCCAAGGCCAAATTTGCCTGTTTTTGTCTTGACTTCCTACTTTTGCATTCAGTCCCCTATGATGAAAAGGACATCTTTTTTGGATGTTAGTTCTAGAAAGTCTTATAGGTCTTCAGAGAATTGCTCAACTTTAGCTTCAGCATTACTGGTTGGGGCATAGACTTGGATTACTGGGATATTGAATGGTTTGTCTTGGAAACAAACAGATCATTGTGTGATTTTTAAGACTGCATCCAGGTACTGCATTTTGGATTCCTATATTGACTCTGAGGGCCACTCCATTTCTTCTAAGGGATTCTTGCCCACAGTAGTACATACAATGATCATCTGAATTAGGTTTGCCCATTTTAGCAATCAAGAGATCAAGAGATATATCACCTCCAGAACCACAGGAATCAATTTCTATAATAAACTTCTTTTTTATCTATCTATCATCTCCTATTGGTCTCTTTCTATGGAGACTGATGACTAATACAGTCTACAAACAGAAAAGAAGAATGATGAAGCAGAAGACTTAAAGGGTAGTAGCCCCAGTACAAAGTTATGATCCTTTGACAATTTTCTGATTTAGAATCCATCAACTGGAAAGGATGAGTACTGGCTGTTCCCAAAACCAGCTGTTGTGATGGAAACTACATTTGTGCAATTTCTCTTTACCCTCCCTTGTCTAAATTTTCCCCTCAGAAAAATAACCCAGTAGGGATTATATGTAGAGGCAGTTTGCTGACTGCATGATGAAGATGATCTATGCTCTGCAAGTAGTGACATGTGGTCACAAAATGCACTGTTTAGGTCTACTGTGAGGTGCGTTGTTGGCTGATAGTTCCAACAGATTTCATGAAAATTTAGGATGGCATTTGTGCCAGGACTTACTGTGGTAGAGATGGGCTTCATAGGTGGCTCAGGTAGTAAAGAACCCACCTGCCAATGCAGGAGAGGCAAGAGAAGTGAGTTCCATCCCTGGGTTGAGAAAATCTCCTGGAGGAGGACATGGCAACCTACTCCAGAATTCTTGCCTGGAGAATCCCATAGACAGAGGAGTCTGGTGGGCTACAGTCCATAGGGTTGCAAAGAGTTGGACACGACTAAAGTGACTTAGCGTGCATGCATGTGGTAGAAAGACTATTCTGGAGCATTCTTATAAGATACAGGATTCATCTGACAGGGAGTTCTGACACGAAGACTGTCTACTTCCCTAATCAAACTTTCTTACAACTGAGCTTAAGTCTGAGACACTTCCTAACTGAATCTTTTTCATTCCCCTACTTCTTCAAAGTGTCAGAACTATATGCTGGTTTGAGCATTCTAGATGCCTTTTCATGTATTCTCTTCTTTATTTCCCCAAAGCCCCCAATAAATCTCTTGCACATATAATTATGTCTTCATCAAATAACCTGAATGAACTAACAAGCCATAATAGATGATAAGAACATCTTGGAGAAGAAACTATGTTTTAACTCTCCTTTAAATGAACTCCATACCATGTACAAAGTAAATATTTAATAGTTGCATGTAAATTTTACATATATATGTAGATAAAAACCTATAATCTTTCATAATTATTTCTGTTCTTTACTACTATCTATAGCTGTGATGTGACATAACAAAGCAGCAAAGTTAAAGGATGAAGCAGTTTGTTAAAATCCATAATTCTCTAATTTAAATTCTTCCAAAAAGCTAAGAGAACATTCAGAAATTATTGCTTTAAATATGCTGAATAGTTTAGAAAGTAATCAGAACTATTTAAGTAGAACCTAAAATTCAGTAATTGTCGTGCTTTGGGAAAAGTTGTATTCATTTACATAGACACATAAGACTTTGTACACACAATTATTTAGGTGGAGCCCAATAGGATGTCAGCACCACAACTGATAGTATGAAAAGATCTCTACCTATGGTGCTGTGAATTTGTTAGCCAGTGTTTCTTCTACCTGGAAGGTTGTGAAAATGAAGGGGAGAAAACCAATTATGAGTGAAATGACACGCTTAGCAGCTCTTTACAGCAGATCTTTTAAAGCTGCAAAAACTCTGCCACAGCTGCAAGTTACTGCCAGGCAGGATGTGAAAAATTGCCTTTGGCAATTAACAAGTATTTATTAACTTCGGTAACCCTGGTATGAATAATTATAATGACATAGGTATCAATTAACAGTGCAGCAAATGTAATTGCATTGTTTTGGTGCAACACTATGTAATGCCCCCCCGCCCCCCATTTTTGTTGTCAGGCTGTTGTTTAGGCAGTTGTTTGTTTCCTTTGTCTTTTTTTGTGATACAGTAAATAATTAGACTTGGCTATTATTCTTTTTACTATCAACATGCAGCAAAATATTTTAAACTGTCATTTAAAAGATTGATTGGTTGATTTTATAGCAAGGACATTTAACATGAGCTCTGACTTATTTACAAGATTTTAAGTGTACAGTCCAATATTGTTTGGACTTCCCTGGTGGCTCAGAGGTAAAGAACCCTGCCCATGCAGCAGATGCAGTCTCAGTCCCTCGGTGGGTAAGATCCTCTGGAGGAGGAAATGACAATCCACTCCAGTATTCTTGCCTGGGAAATCCCATGGACAGAGGAGTCTTGTGGGCTGCAGTCCATGAGATAGCAAACGAGTTGGACACAACTTAGCAATTAAACAATAACAACATGATATTGTTTACTATAGAACTCTCAAATTTATTCATTTTGCATAACTGAAACTTTATACCAGTTGCACATCAATGCCCGTTTTCCCCTAACTCTGGAACCTAGAAACCATCTTTCCATTCTCTGCTTCTATGAGTTTTACTTCTTCACTTACTTTATACACACTGATTCATATAGTATTTTTCCTTCTGTGCCTGATTTCTTTCACTTAACATAATGCCTTCCAGGTTCATCTGTGTTGTCACATAAACAAGATTTTCTCATTTTAAGGCTGAATAATATTCCATGTAAGTATATACCACATTTTCTTTATCTACTCATCCATCAGTGGACATCTATTGTTTGTTTCCAAATCTTAGTTACTTTGAATAATTCTGTAATCAGTGCAGCTATCTCTGGATTTCAGTTATTTGGGATTGAAGTGAGATTGATGGTACGTCTATTTTTATTTTTTTCCAAAACTTCACACTATTTTCCATAATTGGTGCACAATTTTGCATTTCTTTTCTTAAACTACTTCATTGACTTATTAATAATCACTGACTGAATTCCTAGTATGTTTCATTTAGCATGAACAATTTTACATTTCCATGAACAGTATACAAAGAATCTCAATTTCTTCACCAACACTTGTCTTTTTTAAAAAATAATAATTATTCTAACAGTTTGACTTCCAATCCCAAAGAAAGGTAATGCCAAAGAATGTTCAAACTACTGTACAATTTTGTTCATTTCATGTGCTAGCAAGGTAATGCTCAAAATCCTTCAAGCTAGGCTTCAACAGTACATGAACGAGAACTTGCAGATATATAAGCCTGATTTTGAAAAGGCAGAGGAACCAGAGATCAAATTGCCAACATCTGTTGGATCATAGTAAAAACAAGGGAGTTCTAGAAAAAGACATCTACGTTTGCTTCATTAACTACACTAAAGTCTTTGACTATGTAGATCACAGCAAACTGTTTCAAAGAGATGAAAATACCAGACCACCTAATCTGTCTCCTAAGGAACCTGTATGCAAGACAAGAAGCAACAGAACAATGGACTGGTTCCAAATTCAGAAAGGAGTATGTCAAGTATATTGTCACCCTGCTTATTTAACTTATATGCAGAGTACATCATGAAAAATGCTGGGCTTGAAAATTCACAAGCTGGAATCAAGATTGCCAGGAGAAAGATCATCAGCCTCAGATATGCAGACGATAACACTCTAATGTCAGAAAGCAAAGAGGAATTAAGAGCCTGTTGATGAGGGTGAATGAGGAGAGTGAAAAAGCTGGCTTAAAACTCAACATTCAAAAAACTAAGACCATGGCAACGGGTCCCATCACTTCATGAGAAATAGATGGGGAAAAAATGGAAACGTGACAGATTTTATTTTCTTGTGCTCCAAAGTAATTGTGGATGTTGACTGCAACCATGAAATTAAAATAAATTTGCTCCTTGGAAAAAAAGCTATGGCAAACCTAGACAGTGTATTTAAAAGCAGAGACATTACTTTGCCAACAAAGGTTTGCATGGGCAAAGCTATGGTTCTTCCAGTAGTCATGTATGTATGTATGTGAGAATTGGACTATGAATAAGGCTTAGTGGCGAAGAATTAATACTTTCAAACTGCAGTGTTGAAGAAGACTCTTGAGAGGCCCTTGGACAGCAAGGAGATCAAACCTAAGGAAATCAATCCTGAATGTTCATTGGAAGGAATGATATTGAAACTGAAGCTCCAGTACTTTGGCCACCCGATGTGAAGACCTAACTCATTGGAAAAGACCTTGATGCTGGGAAAGATTGAGGGTGGGAGGAGAAGTGAGTGACAGAGGATGAGATGGTTGAGTGACACCCCCAACTCAATGAGTTTGAGCAAACTCCGGGAGATAGTGAAGGACAGGGAAGCCTGGCGTGCTGCAGTCCATGTGGTTGCAGAGTTGGACATGGCTTAGCAACTGAACAAGTACAATAGTGAGGTGATACCTTTTTGTGGTTTCGTGGCATAATACTTCCTGGTTCAAATTATGTTACAAAGCTGTGATAATAAAAATAATATAGAATTAGTATAAAACCAGACATATTCTGTGGAACAAAATAGAGGACCCAGAAATACTCCCCGCACATGTGGTCTGTTGATCTTTGTCAAGTGTTCCAAGAATGCACATGGAGGGAAAATAGTCTTTTCAACTAAGAATGTTGGAAAAACTTGTTATCAACATGTAAGGGAATGAAATCAACTCTTATGTCATACACAAAATCAACCTAAAATTGATTAAAGACTTAAATATGACACCTGAATCTGTAAAACTCCTAGAAGAAAACAGAGGGAAAAGCTTCATGACATCAGTCTCATCAGTGATTTCTTGGACACAAAAGCAAAAGCACAAGCAACAGAAACAAAGATAGACAGATGAAATTGCATCAATCTAGAAAGCTTCTGTACAGAAAAAAAAAATACTAAAAGAGTCAGAAGACAACTTACAACTTACAAAACGAGAGAAAATATTTTGCAAACCATATATCTGATAAGAATTTACTATCCAAAATATATTTAAAAATTCCTACAACCATGGGGTCGAAAAGAATCAGACACAACTGAATGACTAAACAACAGCAACAAAAAATCCAAATAACTCAGTGTGATTCTAAATAGGTTAGACCTGGCTGATCCCAGGTAATGCTGTATTGCTACCATTTAAAATAGGCACTCCCAAAAGACCTTGACTATTTGAATACTAATTTGAGTGACTTAAAAATAAGAGTATCATTGACTGAGTATTGAATAAGTTGTTTTTTATCAACTTGATTCTGATATAAATTTTGTATAACAAACTGCATCTATTTACAATGCACATCATGATGAGCTTTGACACTGTGTGTACCTGTGGAACTACAGTCACACTCAATATGCAGAACACTTTCACCATCCACAAAAGAGTCCTCATTACAATTTGAGGTCAGCTCTTAATCCATCCTCGGCCCCAGGCAAGCACTGGTCATTCTTTTATCACCATGTATTAGGTTTTAGTTTTAAAGTTTTCCTTTATAAGTGGAATCGTACAGTGTCCTATTTTTTGAATCTGACTTTTTCCGCACTGCATCATAATTTTAAGGTTTGTCAATGTTGCAGTTTGTATGAGTAGCTTGTAACTTTATTGCTGACTAGTATTATATTGCATAAATACATCAAGGTGATTTCATTCATTCACCTCTTGTTAGATACTTGATTTATTTCCATGTTAGCTGGAAATAACTTCAAAAATGGAAATAAAACTTCAAAGAATATGAAAACACACCTTTGTTTATGCATATATTCTCATTTCTCATTCTCATTTCTCTTACCAAACTTAGATATATTGTTAATATTTAAGAAACTAGTGATATCATTTTACATTTCCACCAACTATATGATTATTCCATTGCTTCACATTTTGATAAAGAGTTGATATTTTCAGTCAGGAGTTTTGATTTGCATTTGCCTAATTATTACTAACTTGGTATAAGTTTTTTTTTTTTTTATGTGCCAAGAGTTTTATTCATGTATTTTCAGTTGAAAAGTGTTCACATATATTGTACCTTTTACATTTGATTGTTGTTTCTGTCATTGAGTGGCAAAAGTTGTACAAGGATATAGATATTCCTATGAAAGACACTTGTCAAATAAGTGATTTGTGAATATGTCTTCCTAGTCTCTGTTGTCTTATTTCCCCAGGGTGATTTTGAAAGAGTAATTTATTTAATTAAAAAATGATTAAACTTATTATTTTTAATTCATGCTTTCTGTTTGTCCCATCTAAAATATCTTTACTTTTGCCAAAGTCACAGAGATTTTATCTTTTTTTCTCTCTAGAGGTTTTACATTTTAATTTTTATACTTATAACTATAATTTTGAACATGTTTTTCAGATAGTATGAGAGAAGAATTGATAGTTATTTTTTAAAATATGGATATGTAGTTGTTTCAACACCATATTTGAAAAAGCTTTTCTTTACTGTGTTATGTTGCCTTGGTTTGTTTGTTGGAAATTATATGACAGTGTGTATGTAAGTCTATTTTTGGAATCTCTATTCTTCCATAGAGCTTCCCTAGAGGCTCAATTGGTAGAAAATCCACCTGTAATGCCAGAGACCCAGGTTTGATCACTGTGTGGGAAAGATCCGTGGAGAAGGAAATGACAACCCATGCCAGTATTCTTGCCTGGAGAATTACATGGACAGAGGAGCCCGGTGGCCTATAATCCAGGGGTCACAAAGAGTTGGCCACGACTTAGAGACTGAATCACAACCATTATTCTTCCATAGACTTATAAGCTTATACTGACGCCACATCCACACTGTCTTAATTTGTGTATCTCTTTAGTAAGCCTTAAAATTAGGTGCAAGTTCCAAGTTGTGTTGTTTTTTTAATTGTTTTGGTTCTTCTAAAATATTTGTATTTCCATATAAGTTTTGGAATCACCCTGTTAGTTTCTACATAGCACTGTACTGGAATTTGATTTGGATTAAATTGAATCTATTGATCTATTTGTGAAGAATTGTCATGTAAACAACATTACTATCTTTATTTAGATCTTTAATTTCTCTTAGGACGCTGTAGAGTTTTTCAGTCCAAAGGTTTCATATTATTTTTGATAATTTACTCTTAAGTACATTGTGTTTTTCAGCACTTTTTAAAAAGTAATTAATTTCATCTTTATCTTGCTATTATTTTCTGCTAGTATAAAGATACGATTATATTTTTAAATATTAGCAATGCATTTGACAAAATTGCTAAAATTTCATATTAGAAATTAGATTTGGCAGCAATCATAGTGGTTAATACTACACACTTTGAAATCACTTACATCTGGATTTACATTCTAACTCCTCCCCTTTCACCTCTGCGACTTTTGAGAAATTTGTCTAAGCAGTCCAAACCTTTTTGTTATTGTATAAGGCAAATGTAATCATACTGAGGGCTTCCCTGGTGGCTCAGACAGTAAAGAATCTGCATGCAGTGCAGGAGACCTGGTTTCCATCCCTGGTTTGGGAAGATCGCCTGGAGAAGGGAATGGCAATCTACTCCTGTATTCTTGCCTGGAGAATTCTGTGGACACAGGAGCCTGGTGGGCTTCAGTACACAGGGCTGCAGAGAGTTGGACACGACTAAGGGGTTAACACTTTCACTTTTCTTTTCAAACAATACTGAATACCTTGTTGAGTTGTTTTGAGGATAAAAACATTAGTTCTTATAAAGTTCTCATAAATTATTCTTTAAGTATGGCAAAACCAATACAGTATTGTAAAGCAAAATTAAAAAAGAAAAAAAGAAAAAAATTATTCTTTCAGTGACCCACACCAATTTTTGGCCACCACTATCCTGCTCAGGTCATCCAATCTCCATCTTCCAGCAGTAGTATCTCTTTGCTGGAGGGCATATCTAGCCACCTGAGGCTGCTTGCTTGTAGATGTAATAGATTAGAAGTTCTGGGGAATTATTCCTTGAAAGCTGCTGTGAACCTGTGATTGACAGAATAGGTGGCTAAACATTTCAGGAGCTTTGTCTGCTAGAGTGGAATAACTCTAAGACGTGTTTTATATTGACTCCAACAGTCTCCAGTAGGGTTGAGATCTAATCGACTAGAGTAGCAACATGTTTGATCATTCCCTCTTGACTGGTTTTCTTCCCTTCCCTGTCTCATAAAATATGGCTTGATTAAAAGGTAGAATCACTATGAGTGAAATCAAAGAAAGAATCTGTTATAGCGATTGGAATTTACAAAGTTGTGAGAGCTGGGAAAAGAAGATAAGGAAGGCTATTGCCTCTGCTTTACTTGGGGACCTGAAGTTGTGCCATGTCAGCAAGGCCTGGAAGTCAGGAAAAGAAGTTTGATGTGACGAGAGGGAAAGAGAGGCCGAGTGGAATCCATGAATACTGACTGGAACCCACGTTTGTCTCATACTGTCTCTGACCTTATTGGCACAGATGATTCACAGAAAAAGCTGGAGCTATTTACCACACAACTGTATGCATTCAGAATGTATCCCACATTCTGAAAGGCTGGAGAAGAGATATCATGGGATCAGCAGGAGGCGCAAACCTAGCTGCTGGCACTCACTACCAAAGTGACCCAGTAGATCACTGAAACTTAGCCACACAAATGCCTGGCACTCTCTGCTGGCCTCCTAAACATCATAGCAGCTCCTTCGCTCTTGCCTCCCATTCTTGTGCACTTTCATCTTGCAGCTGACTTTAACCTGGGACCATACATGGAAGGTATGGTGGGAACCACAGTTGCCATGGTACAAACCACCACCCAAAATAACATTTCCTTCATTTTTAATATAAGCCATTTGTGCTTTTTTTTTTTTTTTTTGGTCTAGTCTCTGAGTCTAGGGTGTTCTTCTTGATGGGAACCCAGTTTAAAATATTACTTAACAGAGAATATAGCAAAAATAAAAAAGTCTTGCTTATCGAGGACCCTAGTCAAAGCAATAGTCCCTGGTAAGTGTCAATACAAATATGTGGTCTCTTCATCTTCCATACCCTGATGTCCCTGAAACTGGAATGGTTATCATATTTTAGTGGGTATGTATATGCCTGCTTGGTGTATATGTGTGAGTATCTATCTGTACTTATACCATTTAATAAATATATAGAAATATATAGAGAGAGTCTTTTAGAATCCCATTCATTGAGAATATGATTCAGGAAGTACTTTAATGGTTAAAAACATCTAAATGTTAACTAAATACCCTGGTTGGTTCTGATAAGGGTGATCCATGGACTACATTTTCAGAACATCTGATCTAATGTATACATGCTATGTTGTGTACAGATCTTTTAAGTTTTACTGTATACAATGAGGGATTGGGGGCAGGAGGAGAAGGGGACGACAGAGGATGAGATGGCTGGATGGTATCCCCGACTCAACGGACGTGAGTTTCAGTGAACTCTGGGAATTCATGATGGACAGGGAGCCCTGGGGAGCTGCAGTTCATGGGGTCACAAAGAGTGGGACGACTGAGCAACTGAACTGAACTGAACTGATATACAATGTTATAAGTGTTTTTAGGTTTTTAGTTTTAGATAACATGTGGTTTTATATATTTATGCCTGATTCCAATGATGAGGGAGAAAAAGAATAAATGAAAATAGAAAAGAAACTATTTTACATTTTTCCTTGCCAAGAAACAAGAGATTGAATTGTAAGACAGACAAGTACCTGAAATGTTTATCATTTTAAGTATTTCATCGTATTATTTAAAAACACCTACAAAAAATATACTTAAAAGGAATCCTGTTGTTTAACAGAAGACCATTTCAAACTCTCTCATCAACTATCTCAAAATATACACAAAATTGTAAATTTAGCAACTATATTATAACTTCCCACCTTTGAGAAATAGTGTAATTGCTTGGCACTGACATTGTAGTTGGCAGGTTTAAAAAGGGAACCCATACAACACTGCAAATTTTGGCAGGATTTCCCTTTCTTTCTACTCATACTATGCAAATGACTATCACAATCTAAGAGACCAGTTCCAGGAAGGAGGTTATAATTAAAATGGATCATTGACCTTTTCTTAGAGACTTTCAGGATGAATTCACCCTGTCTTACACCTGTTATAACAGGTATAAGAAAAAAAGTAGGAAAAGAATACAAGATAGATGATAGGCAGTGGAAATACTAACATATAGGATATGCCAGTAAGGCAAGTTGTATTTGAAGTTGGGGTATTAAAATGAGTGAAATGGAAAGAGTAGGCAGTCAATGGAAACGGCAATGCTTTAAGAAGTTTGGAAGATGTGCAATTACTAGAATGAAGAAGATAAGGCCATGCTGATGTGTAAGGCTAATCTCAGTAATCACAGAATATCCGGTACTCATAGTTTACACTTCATTCATCTCTGTAAACTCTTTCTGATGGTATCTTCCTGAATACCCCAACTTTTTATTTATGACCCCTAGAATTCATAATATGGCTTCAGCAAAGTTGCTTCTTTCCTAATGTCCTGTCTGAATTTTTGCTTTCTTACCTTAATAGAAAACTGGATGTCCTCTGGGGACATTGCATCACATACAAGTACAACTTTACATTTCAGAGAATATACCAACTAAATCTTATATTTGCATATAACTGTTACTCTCTCCTCCCTGTCATCCTCATTTGAAGCTGATTACATCAGCTTATCTCGCCTTTATCATACCTTGTTCCTAGAACCTTTGATATCCTCCTTCATTTCCCAACATATTCCCTCTGTCTCTCCTCTCTCTCCACCCCTCCAGTTCTCTAGCTTCTTAAATCTTTAGGCTATCTCCTGCAACACTCAATCCCCTTCCTAACATCACCATGGCCTTATCTTCTTCATTCTAGTAATTTCACATCTTCCAAATTTCTTAAAGCATCATCCTTTCCATTGACTGCCTACTTTTTTTCCATTTCACTCATTTTAATACCCCAACTTCAAATAACATTTGCCTCACTGGCATATCCTATCTGTTAGTCTTTCCATGCCTATCATCTATCTTGTATTCTTTCTCTACTCTTTCCCTGCTTTATCATCAATTAGTTAATTGCCACTGTCTTAACACTGTTGCCTCTATTTCTGTCTGAGAATCCATCTAACATACCTCCAAACTGAGTTCAGCATTGATATTTCTTCATTCTTTCCCCATTGATATAGAAAAATAAGCAAGCTAAAAACTGGTCACAATTTAAATTTATAACCATATGAGTCTTCAGTAGATGCCACGTATTCTACTTACATAAGCTGGTGAATTCATTCTCCTACTCTCTTAGACATTTATTTCACACATCTTGACTCTTCAAACTTCAAGCATGCGTTCTCATGTCTCTCCTTCCCTTGAAGAGAATAAAGAAATCAGAAAAGAACATCCATATGTTTTCAGTACCAAATCAGGGAGAGTGATGTCTCCCCCCTTCATTCTTTCTTAGGATTTCTTTGGTTATTTGGAGTTTTTATGGTCCCATAAACATTTTAGGATTTTTTTTTTCTACTTCTATAAAACGTCATCATTGGCCTTTTGGTAGAGTTTGTGTTGCATCTATAGGTAGCTTTGGGTTATGTGAACATTTTAACAATATCGATTCTTCCAATTTGTGAACATGGGATATCTTTCCATTTATTCCTGTCTCTCCCAATTATTTTTACTGCTGTCTTGTAATTATCAGTGTAGAGATCTTTCACTTCTTTGATTAAGCTTATTCCTAAGTATTTCATTGTTTTTGACATTTTATATATATATATAATGTTTGGTATTACAGTGTTATAGAAACACAGATATGCAGATGGCACCACCCTTACGGCAGAAAGTGAAGAACTAAAGAGCCTCTTGATGAAAGTGAAAGAGGAGAGTGAAAAAGTTGGCTTAAAGCTCTACATTCAGAAAACAAAGGTCATGACATTCGGTCCCATCACTTCATGGCAAACAAATGGAGGAACAGTAGAAACAGTAGCAGACTTTATTTTTCTGGCCTCCAAAATCAGTGCTGGTGGTGACTGCAGCCATGAAATAAAAATATACTTACTCCATGGAAGAAAAGTTATGAAAAACCTAGACAGCATATTAAAAAGCAGAGTCATTACTTTGTCAACAAAGGTCCATCTAGTCAGGGCTATGGTTTTCCCAGTAGTCATGTATGGATGTGAGATTTGGACTATAAAGAAACCTGAGCACCGAAGAATTGATGATTTTGAACTGTAGTGTTGGAGAAGACTCTTGAAATTCCTTGAACTGAAAGGAGATCCAGCCAGTCCGTCCTAAAGGAGATCAGTCCTGATTATTCATTGGAACAACTGATGCTGAAGCTAAAACTCCAATACTTTGGCCACCTCATGTGAAGAACTGACTTATTTGAAAAGACCCTGATGCTGGGAAAGATTGAAGGCAGGAGAAGAGGGATGACAGAGGATGAGATGGTTGTATGGCATCACTGAATCAATGGACATGAGTTTGAGTAAACTCTAGGAGTTGGTGATGGACCGGGAGGCCTGGCGTGCTGCAATTCATGGGCTCACAAAAAGTCAGACATGACTGGGTGACTGAACTGAACTGAACTGATTTAAACTTTAAAACCATTGTTTGCAACTCACTTCAACATTTGTTTATTTATTTACATTTCAAAATAATCTATCAATTTAATTTTTAATTTCCTCAATAAAGTACACTTACTCAGCTAATTTCCCTTTAAATGTTTAGGGTTGCAGTACACAACACACCTTCAAATATTTCAGGTTAAGATATATTCCATGAAGAATAAAAATTATATACAGCCTATGATTAAGGATATGCAAATTTGTTGATGCATATATAAAAATGGAAATGGAGCAAAGATATAAAAAGTTGATTTGTGGGGAAGTGCAAATTGTTTTTTCCTTTTGATTTTTGGTATTTTTCTGTTGCCTCTAGAATGCTTTTAAAACAAAACAGTATAAATGTAAATACCCTTAATAGACTATACTGTTTTCTACTCTCTAGTATGTGTCTACCTGATTATGTTCTGAGCCTAGAGAGATGGAGAATCAAATGGCAAGATCCGCAGGGGACTCAGAGGCAACCAGCAAATGGTTTTGAAAAGCTGCTCATTGAACTAGGCATAATGGTAGCTACATAGTAATAAAGACACTGTTTCTTTAACTTAACACATTTAGTCATGTAAGAAATAACAGTTTTGTTACTGCAATGCCTTCTCTTTTTTTTTAGTTTCTTTGCAGGTACCTAGTCTCAATCTGCCTCTTCCTTTGCCACTGAAACTTAAGTAGAAATAATTATACTCAGAGCATTTTAAAGCTAGAAGACATGGTGGAAACTGTTATTTTCAACTATATCTTAGATATACGTCCAAAACCAGGAATAATCCAACCTACTAGTCTTCACATAGTTGCTTGAAAAATAAGCTAATAAAAGTTTTGAGCTTTAAACACTCATAATTAACAGAATAACAATTTGTTCATTTCTGGATGTTGAACAGTATGCTTTCTACCAAGGACTGCTGCTCAAGGCAAGATTTAGCTTTCTTATATAATTTATAGCCTTGGGATTTGGCTGTGTAACACTGCCTACTCACTGTCACTCAGTATTTTTGCCTGAGTTAATTACAGTACAGCACATTAAAGTCAAGTGGAATTCAGTGGCCATCTAGGGCAGCGATTGTGAAAGAAGTCCAATGTGTTATTTCCAGCAAGAGTAGATTTTGCTTTATTATTGTCATGATCTTATAAATACTGGACAATAGTCCCATAACAAAATGTTTATAGGGAAAGAAATTGTATATGATTCATTTTAAACATTTTAGCTTAAGTAGTAGTTTACAATATAGCTGAAAAGTATACCAGAGATTCTATTTCCACAGGTAAGGATGCCTTTTCATACCAAAACAGAAAATTAGTTCATTCTTTTTAATGCTTTCATAGTATATCACTGTACATCTACCTAATTTTATTTAAATTTAGCTGAGAGTGGCAGAAAGACAAAGTCCAAGAACTGTCTATGTGATTTGGTAATTGAGAAGTCACTAGTGATATAAAATACCAGAATAGAAAGCAAAATTACATTGGGCTGATGACTGACACAAAGTGAGAAAAGATGCACTAATATTTTTTGGAGTCATGTGACTCTTTGCAGCCGAGGGGAATTTAGGAAGACAGGATGACATATTGTTGAAAAAATTAGATGAAAGACTATAAAATACATAACAGGGACTGATAAAACTTAGGAAACATTAAATAGTAGAGCAGTGCAAAGAGAACTGAAAACTAAAGAAGACAGCACAAAAACAGATATAAATGAAGGAATTAGGAAGCAGTGTAAAAAGCAGAAATAAAAAATAATGAGCAGATAAAGATTTGCACTTAGGTTGTAAGACTGAATAATAATAATAATTGATAGGCCTGATGCTACTTGGAGTGGAAATAGCATTTATAATCTTGAAGCAGAAAAATTCTAGGGAGTAATATTAATTCATGAAGTATACTCTATAAGTTCACTGTAGATATCTTTAGAAGAGGAACATGAATCATGACAAGTGAAGAAAGTGACTCAGTTCTATATACTTTTATCAGCTAAAATACCATAAACTCAAGAAAAAGATACAAATTTAACCCATGTTTCTCTTGCTTGAGATACATGTAATTACTTGTAAATATTTCCTTGGTATATTTAGTCACATTATGATTTTGCTTATAATCGAATGTGTAATTAACTACAACAATTGCAAGTCCCAGGCCATGACTCTAGGGCCATGTGATATTATGAATAAAAATGTAAGTGAAAGTCAGTAGTGCCTGACTCTTTGCAGCCCTGGACTATACAGTCCATGGAATTCTCTACGTCAGAATACTGGAGTGGGTAGCCTTTCCCTTCTCCAGGGGATCTTCCCAACCCAGGCATTGCACCCAGGTCTTCTGCATTGCAGGTGCATTCTTTACCAGCTGAGCCATAAAAGAAGCTTGATATAGTGAACAGATATTACTTATGTAGGTGAATGACTTTGACCAGCTTAAAAGATTCTTGTGCTTTAGTTTTGTCATCTATAAAATGGTAAAAGTAATGCTTTTCTTTTCTTACCCAGAAGGTTGTTGTGAGGATCAATTGATAAGGATGTGTGTGAAAGTAGTCTATAAATTACTTTTTCAATACCATTATTAATCTGACTATAATAATAATTTTAAAAATCAGTATTATGACAAATTAAGGTACTGAAATAGGAAGTCATCTTGAATTTACTGTATTTCATAACAACACAGACTTTTAAACTGCAGTAAAATTATATTCTCTGTAATTTACTCACCTATGTGTTGGGTCTTCTATAATAGAGTTACTGAAAATAATTAAAATATACTAGTGCCAAATTTTGTAGGACAGTCAGTTCAGTTCAGTGGCTCAGTCATGTCCGACTCTTAGCGACTCCATGAATCACAGCACGCCAGGCCTCCTGTCCATCACCAACTCCAGGAGTTCACTCAGATTCACGTCCATCGAGTCCGTGATGCCATCCAGCCATCTCATCCTCTGTCGTCCCCTTCTGCTCCAGCCTCCAATCCCTCCCAGCCTCAGAGTCTTTTGCAATGAGTCAACTCTTCACATGAGGTGGCCAAAGTACTGAAGTTTCAGCTTTAGCGTCATTCCTTCCAAAGAAATGCCAGGGCTGATCTCCTTCAGAATGGACTGGTTGGATCTCCTTGCAGTCTAAGGGACTCTCAAGAGTCTTCTCCAACACCACAGTTCAAAATCATCAATTCTTTGATGCTCAGCTTTCTTCACAGTCCAACTCTCACATTAATACATGACTACTAGAGAAACCATAGCCTTGACTAGACGGACCTTAGTCGGCAAGTAATGTCTCTGCTTTTCAATATACTATCTAGGTTAGACATTACTTTTCTTCCAAGGAGTAAGTGTCTTTTAATTCTCAAAATTCTCCAAGCCAGGCTTCAGCAATACGTGAACCGTGAACTCCCTGATGTTTAAGCTGGTTTTAGAAAAGGCAGAGGAACCAGAGATCAAATTGCCAACATCTGCTGAATCATGGAAAAAGCAAGAGAGTTCCAGAAAAACATCTACTTATGCTTTATTGCCTATGCCAAAGCCTTTGACTGTGTGGATCACAATAAACTGTGGAAAATTCTGAAAGAGATGGGAATATCAGACCACTTAACCTGCCTCTTGAGAAATCTGTATGCAGGTCAGGAAGCAGCAGTTAGAACTGGACATGGAACAACAGGACTGGTTCCAAATAGGAAAAGGAGTACGTCAAGGCTGTATATTGTCACCCTGTTTATTTAACTTCTATGCAGAGTACATCATGAGAAATGCTGGACTGGAAGAAACACAAGCTGGAATCAAGATTGCTGGGAGAAATATCAATAACCTCAGATATGCAGATGACACCACCCTTATGGCAGAAAGTGAAGAAGAACTAAAGAGCCTCTTGATGAAAGTGAAAGAGGAAAGCTAAAAAGTTGGTTTAAAGCTCAACATTCAGAAAACAAAGATCATGGCATCCAGTCCCATCACTACATGGGAAATAGTGTCAGACTTTATTTTTTAGGCTCCAAAATCAATGCAGATAGTGATTGCAGCCATGAAATTAAAAGACGCTTACTCCTTGGAAGAAAAGTTATGACCAACCTAGGTAGCATATTCAAAAGCAGAGACATTACTTTGCCGACTAAGGTCCATCTAGTCAAGGCTATGGTTTTTCCTGTGGTCATGTATGGATGTGAGAGTTGGACTGTGAAGAAGGCTGAGTGCCGAAGAATTGATGCTTTTGAACTGTTGTGTTGGAGAAGACTCTTGAGAGTCCCTTGGACTGCAAGGAGATCCAACCAGTCCATTCTAAAGGCGATCAGCCCTGGGATTTCTCTGGAAGGAATGATGCTAAGGTGGAAACTCCAGTACTTTGGCCACCTCATGCGAAGAGTTGACTCATTGGAAAAGACTCTGAGGCTGGGAAGGACTAGGGGCAGGAGGAGAAGGGGACGACAGAGGGTGAGATGGGTGGATGGCATCACGGACTCGATGAACGTGAGTCTGAGTGAACTCTGGAGTTGGTGATGGACAGGGAGGCCTGGCATGCTGTGATTCATGGGGTCGTGAAGAGTCGGACACGACTGAGCGACTGAACTGAACTAAACTGAAAGTCATGACTGCAATCACCATCTGCAGTGATTTTGGAGCCCAAAAAAATAAAGTCTGACACTGTTTCCACTGTTTTCCCACCTATTTCCCATGAAGTGATGGGATCTCAGTAGTGAACCCTTAATAATAACTCATCCATGTGAACTTGTTCTTTTTATAAATAAAATATTTCAATTCCTTCATGTCCTAATAATAATAGAATAGTTAAAATAAACATATGAAATAAACTAGGCCATGTAAATTTTATTTTTTATCAGTAGCAAACAATAAGATTTGAAACTGGCCAAACAAAAGGTGACAGATTTTCTTTTTTGCCTGGTGAACAGTTTCAAAAGAGCACAAATTAAATGAAATCTTATTAAACATCTTGAAATGGATTTTGAACTGTAAAATGCATTGCTTTGAGGAACATCTTCATTTAGAGTGTTTATAATTCAGGTTTATTTAAACTTGCTAATGCACAAAATCTGTTACTTTTGTGTTTTGTTCTGTCTCCTACTTCCCATCAAGCAGAAGTTCTCTCCCAATAAATGTTCATGGAAAACAGTGGTTATTTTCTTATTCTGCTTTTAAGCAACTCTGATTTATTGAACATTTACTTAAATGTTCATTGTCTGTTTAGGGCAATTTCCCATGCACTTCAAGTAAAATTTATTAGTTTGATTACATCATAGTTATATTCATATAGCTATATGCCTATTCATATAGTCTCATATTAGGATATATTATCCATATTTTGTATGTTTGAATCAATCAGGCATCTAGTCAGTAATTTTTTACCTTTTTAATTCTTCATATTTTCCTCTGTGAATTACAAATGTATCCTAAAATTATTTAGTTTCTAATAACAGTCATAAGAGAAACCTTATTTTGCATAATAAGTCAAAATTTTTAAAAAGATTAAGAAACTACAAAGCCTGGCTTATACTTATGTGGTTAAGCTAGTTTCAAGCCAATAATTCAGCATGAGATTTAGAAGTTGCATGTTTATAAATGAATATATATACTTCTTTTATTGGGAAAACTGGGGGCTCCCCCAAGACAATATTTTTATTATTTAGAAATGATAGCCATATGTATTTTCTTAATATAAAAATATTGATACTGTGGGAAAATGTAATTTACATGAAGAAATGACATGTTGAATTTCTAATAATTGTTTCCAAATATCCACATATAGGAATTTAAGTATCAGTAAATATTGTTTTGCAATTTTGTGAGAATATTGAATATCTGATAGTGTATGAGCTGATGTTACTTTGAAGTGTTAGAAACACTTATAGGGTAGTCTATTTGGGGGAGCAGTCTGTTTCTCATTCTTACTTAAAGATCAACAAAAATGATGTTTTAAAATGTTCATGGAATAGATTTAGTAATGGTTATCACAGAACTTATGTTTGTTCTTTAATGAAAAATCATAGAAAGTTAAGTTGTATTTTAGAACTGATTCAATAAGAACTTGAGTAAATTGAACTTCACATGTTTCAATGTTCCCTAATACACCTCATATTTTGATGGGATACTTTTGTCAGTTACCTAAAAGGAAAAATAAAGGTATAATATATTTGGGAACATGAAAAGAGAAGAAAGTAACATTAACTTAACCCATCTCTCCCTTTTCCTGTCCTTGGCTTTAAGGATAACTTGTTAGGAAGGACTTTGTTCTCAGATACTGCAATCAGAATGGATTCAGTGGTAACGACTCCTCAAGAACTCAAGGGCTCTGCTGCTGCTGCTGCTGCTGCTAAGTCGCTTCAGTCGTGTCCGACATGTGCGACCCCATAGACGGCAGCCCACCAGGCTCCCCCGTCCCTGGGATTCTCCAGGCAAGAACACTGGACTGGGTTGCCATTTCCTTCTCCAGTGCATGAAAGTGAAAAGTGAAAGGAAGTCGCTCAGTCGTGTCCGACTCTTAGCGACCCCATGGACTGCAGCCTGAGATATAGGCTTGGGTGGTGTCCTGGTAGAACCAACTCTGGCTCTCTCATCTCTCCAACTCCTGGTAGCTCCTGGTGTCTTCCTCGTTCTCTTATTACAGGTATGTAGATTTGAGTGGCTTAGGGGAGAAGAGTAGTACTTTATCAGGTTGCCTTTTTCCATTCTGCAACTTGGTCATAAAATTGCAGCTTGAATTATTTTTTAATAAACTGAATTGTTTTAGTTATAGAAGCAAGTTTAATAATTCAAAATATATTTAGAACTTGTTGACTATTAACAGGTATATTGGATTCTTGAAAGATGTTAAAATACTCGGTATCTTATTTTAAAATCTTTGCTAAATAAATATACTTCTGTTGTTATAGAATGAAATAAAATAAAATAAAATACTCAGTATCTGAACTCTAAATGTGTATGCTGTAAGTTTTACTCTCCATGCTTAAGAAGGGACAATGAAAATATTATTATTTTAATATTTCATTAGGATTCAAGAGATAATTTTGAATGTGGGCACAGTAGTAGCTTTGCCTACTAGTTGAGTGGCTTTGTATTATCAATTATGAGCTGAAAAATTATTGAATAATATCCTCTCACTTTCTCTTTAGTATCTAAATGAGTCTGTATTTCAGTGTCTTTCATTCATACTGAATTAAAACTACAATAATCTTCTTTATTAGAGGATATTAGCTTTCAGAGTTTGAAGAGAATTTGAAGTTCATATAGTTCAAATATTAATCAGTGTTTGATTTCTCCCTGTGTGCTTTATTTTTTTCTCTAAGTTTTGTTCAACTTGTTTGTTTCTCTGCAAACATGTTGCTCCCATTCTTATAATGCAAAACATTAGCTTAATGAATAATATAACTGTTAAAAAAGACTTTAAAAATATGTTCCTAGTGACTCCCACCAAATGATTTTCATTCTACTCTCTAGACAATACAAGTCGACTCTCAGTTTTCTTCCACAGAGCAGTTTCTAGTATCTGAAGGCATTGTTAGTTGCTTCATGTTCTCTTGGTTTGAGTTTGTCAAACTTAAATGTTCTTGAACTCAAGTTACTTTTCTTAAATAGCATTGCCAGAATTAGCTACATGATTTGACTGAGCAATTCTAAAAGTTTGGATACAAGGCCTCTATTCCTAGTTCTGACATCATTTTATAGATTTTCCCAATTGTCTAGGTAAGGGTGAGTATCAAAAATTGAAAAATTTCCAATTCCTGGTGGAGATTTATTTTATAGTTTAAAGAGTAAGCTAAAATTCCAAGAAGGTAATAGTATGTTTCCCCAGATTTGGCTTAAGAGAGTTCCATATGTTGTGCCATTTTATGCTGCACTAAAGAGATGCCACTCCCTCTGCTGCAAAATTCATTTGTCATGCCCTTTAAATATCCCTCTCCCCAGGGATAGAAATTCCCCTAACTGGCATCTGCTATGGATTAAATTGTGACCCCTAAATTCTATCCTTGGAAGTGTGTATTTGTAGCTGGACAGTAGGTGCTATTCAAGCATGTTTTTGAACTTGCAAGAGATAAGCATTACGAGTACTTTGAAGCACATGATTATGTACATAGACCATGAAGGATCTTCTTCATGTGAGTCTCTCTAGCAGGTCATATAAGCTGAGGAATAAAAATTTTGGAGATAGACTGACAAAGGTTTTACTATTTATTAAGTGTGTTATGTTGGAATAATTAATTTAATCTTTCATATCATAGAATCCTCATCAATACAATAGTACAACTGTAGCATTCATCTTTTAGAGCTTCTGTGTGTATTAAAATAAAGATAATGAACACGATACGATTATAAAATGACTGTCATAGTGCCTGGCATGTAGCTTGTTCAGTTCAATTCCGTTCGGCCTCTCAGTCATGTCCGAATCTTTGTGGCCCCATGGACTACAGCGTTCCAGACTTCTCTGTTTATCATCAACTCCCAGAGCTTACTCAAACTGTCTCCATAAATGATGCCATCCAACTATTTCATCCTCTGTCATCCTCTTCTCCTCCTGCCTTCAGTCTTGCCTACCATCAGTCTTTTCCATTGAGTGAGTTATTCACATCAGGTGGCCAAAGTACTGGCATTTCAGCTTCAGCATCAGTCATGTCAATGAATATTCAGGGCTGATTTCCTTTAGGATTGACTGGTTTGACCTCCTTGCAGTCCAAGGGACTCTCTGCTCAGCATTCTTTATAGTCCAACTCACATCCATACGTGACTACTGAAGAAACCATAGTTTTGACTAGATGGACCTTTGTTGGCAAAGTGATGTAGCTTTTTGGCCGTCCTCAAAGAATATATCAGCTTTATAAGATTTATATTGAGCAGTAAGTTTACATGGCCAAAATAGTTCTCAAAAGTGGCTTTATATTACCATTTGACTTTGAATATAATTGTGTCATATATTATATTTGGTCATCACATTTTTTTTTCTTTTCCTTTCCTTTGATCTCATAGAATCCAGTATATACACTTTGGAGGTTGAAAAGTAGATTGGAAAGTAAGGTGAGTTTTGTGTTTGTTTATCTTAATACCAAAGACTCATATGTATTCCAAATATATATAAAACTGAAAAAACACCATGAGATTATTTTTCTGAAGTTTTTATAACATTTGAATATATGCAGGTCAGGAAGCAACAGTTAGAACTAGACATGGAATAACAGACTTGTTCCAAATAGGAAAAGGAGTACGTCAAGGCTGTATGTTGTCACCCTGCTTATTTAACTTATATTCAGTGTACATCATGGAAATACTTGGCTGGAAGAAGCATAAGCTGGAATCAAAGTTACCAGGAGAAATATCAATAACCTCAGATATGCAGATGACACCACCCTTATGGCAGAAAGTGAAGAGGAACTAAAAAGCCTCTTGATGAAAGTGAAAGAGGAGAGTGAAAAAGTTGGCTTAAAGCTCAGCATTCAGAAAACTAAGATCATGGCATCTGGTCTCATCACTTCATGGGAAATAGATGGGGAAACAGTGTCAGACTTTATTTTTGGGGGCTCCAAAATCACTGCAGATGGTGATTGCAGCCATGAAATTAAAAGACGCTTACTGCTTGGAAGAAAAGTTATGACCAACCTAGATAGTATACTGAAAAGCAGAGACACTACTTTGCCAACTAAGGTCCAACTAGTCCAGGCTATGGTTTTTCCAGTGATCATGTATGGATGTGAGATTTGGACTGTGAAGAAAGCTGAGTGCTGAAGAATTGATGCTTTTGAACTGTGGTGTTAGAGAAGATTCTTGAGCGTCCTTTGGACTGGAAGGCGATCCAACCATTCCATTCTGAAGGAGATCAGTCCTGGGTGTTCACTGGGAGGAATGATGCTAAAGCTGAAACTCCAGTACTTTGGCCACCTCATGTGAAGATTTGACTCATTGGAAAAGACTCTGATGCTGGGAGGGGTTGGGGGCAGGAGGAGAAGGGGACGACAGAAAATGAGATGGCTGGATGGCATCACCAACTCGATGGACATGAGTCTGAGTGAACTCTGGGAGCTGGTGATGGACAGGGAGGCCTGACGTGCTGTGATTCATGGGGTCGCAAAGAGTCAGACACGACTGAGCAACTGAACTGAACTGAACTGAAAATGTTTCTTATAAAAACTGGCCCATGTTATACTTTATAATAAATTATTATAGGTAATATTTTCAAAGTAATTTTGTGCAATAGATTGTAAATATTCATTTATCGAGGCAGAGAAAAAAATGATATGGATAGTTTTTGCTAAAAGGTACTTTTAAAAGTGTTCTTATTGTTTTCTAGATTAGATGATGAATTTAATTGTGGGATAAAAGGTTCTGAGATTCCTTAGTGTGCCCATTTCTCAGTGACTACTTCCATTCAGAAATGTTTCAAGCAAAATAACACATTAAAATTTATATTCATGGGAATATTAGCATAACCTCCACATGATTTTGGGCTTACCCTTTGAAAAATTTCATACCTGAATGATCTAAACCACTAGACCATTCAGGTATGACGTAAATAAAATTCCTTATGATTATAAACTGGGAGTGACAAATAGATTCAAGGGATTAAATCTGATAGAAGGCCTGAAGAACTATGGATGGAGGTTGGTGCCATTGTAAAGGAGGCAGTGATCAATACCATCTCCAAGAAAAAGAAATGTAAGGCTTCTTAGGAAGCCTTACAAATAGGTGAGAAAAGAGAAGCTAAAGCCAAAGGAGAAAAGGAAAGATATACCCAACTGAATACAGAGTTCCAAAGAATAGCAAGGAAACATAAGAAAACCCTCCTCAGTGATCAGTGCAAAGAAATAGAGGCAAATAATATAATGGGAAAGACTAGAGATTTCTTCAAGAAAATTAGAGATACCAAGGGACCATTTCATGCAAAGATTGGCACAATATAGGACGGAAATGGTATGACCTAACAGAAACAGAAAATATTAAGAAAAAGTGGCAAAAATACACAGAATGACCCAGATAGCCATGATGGTGTGATCACTCACCTAGAGCCAGACATCCTGGAATGTGAAGTCAAGTGGGCCTTAGGAAACACCACTGGAAACAAAATTAGTGGAGGTGATGGAATTCCAGCTGAGCTATTTTAAGTCCTAAAAGATGCTGCTGTTAAAGTGCTGCCCTCAATATGCCAGCAAATTTGGAAAACTCAGCAGTGGCCACAGGACTGGGAAAGGTCAGTTTTCATTCCAATCCTCCAAAAGGCAAAGCCAGAGAATGTTTAAACTACCACTAAATTCCACTCATCTCACATGCTAATATACTTCCCTAGTGGCTCAGATGGCAAAGCATCTGCCTACAATGCAGGAGACCCAGGTTTGATCCCTGGGTTGTGAAGATCCTCTAGAGAAGGAAATGGCAACCCATTCCAGTACTCTTGCCTGGAAAATGCCATGGACGGAGGAGCGTGATAGGCTACAGTCCATAGGGCCATAGAGAGTAGCACACGACTGAGCAACTTCACTTTCACTTTCTTTCACATGATAGCAAAGCAATGCTCAAAATTCTCCAAGCCAGGCTTCAACGGTACATGAATCAAGAACTTCAGATGTCAAAACTGAATTTACAAAAGGCAGAGGAACCAGAGATCAAGTTGTCAACATCCACTGAATCATCATAAAGCAGGAGAGTTCCAGAAAAACATCTATTTCAGCTTTATTGACTATGATAAAGCCTTTGACTGTGTGGATTACAAAAAAAGAGTGGAAAATTCTCAAAGAGTTGGGAATAGTAGACCACCTTACCTGCCTCCTGAGACATCTTTATGCAGGTCAAGAAGCAACAGTTAGAACTGAACATGGAACAACAGACTGGTTCCAAATAGGGAAAGGAGTACATCAAGTCTGTATATTGTCACCCTGTTTATTTAACTTATATGCAGAGTATTTCTTGTGAAGTGCTGGGCTGGATGAAGCACAAGATGGAATCAAAATTGCCAGGAGAAATATCAATAACCTCAGATATGCAGATGACACCACTCTTATGGCAGAAATCGAAGAGGAACTGAAAAGCCTCTTGATGAAAGTGAAAGAGGAGAGTGGCTTACAACTCAACATTCAAAAAACTAAGATCATGGCATCTCGTCCCATCACTTCATGGCAAATGGATGGGGAAACAATGGAAACAGTGACAAACTTTATTTTCTGGAGCTCTAAAATCACCGCAGATGGTGACTGCAGCCATGAAATTAAAAGACATTTGCTCCTTGAAAGAAAAGCTATGACCAACCTAGATAGCATATTAAAAAGCAGAGACATTACGTTGCCAACAAAGGTCCATCTAATCAAAGTTATGGTTTTTTTCAATAGTCTTGTATGGATGTGAGCATTGGACCATACAGAAAGCTGAGCACTGAGGAACTGATGCTTTTGTACCTTGGTATTGGAGAAGACTCTTGAGAGTCCCTGGGACTGCAAGTTGATGCAACCACTCCATCCTAAAGAAAATCAGTCCCAAATATTCATTGGAAGGACTGATTCTTTTTTTTTAATTTATTTATTTTTTAAATTAAAATACTGTATTTGTTTTGCCATACATTGACACGAATCAGCCATAGGTGAACACAGTCTCCCAATGCCAAAGCCCCCTCCCACCTCCCACCCCACATCCTCTACCTGAATCTCTGAAGCTGAAGCTCCAGTACTTTAGCCATCTGATACAAAGAACTGACTCATTTGAAAAGACCCTGATGCTGACAGAGATTGAAGGCAGGAGAAGGGGGTGACAGAGGATGAGATGGTTGGATGGCATCACGAACTTAATGGATATGAATTTAAGCAAGCTCCAGAAATTGGTACTGGACAGGGAGGCCTGTTGTGTCCATGGGGTCCCTAAGTTTCAGACATGAATGAGAAACTGAGCTGAACTGAACTGAATTTTCAAAACTAGATTATTTGTGAAAATTAAAAATAAATAAATCAATAAAAATGCACACATTTGCTATAACACTATGTAACAGTGTTATCTGCTTTTATGAGCGTAAAGGGGAAAATGTTGAGAAAAGTTAAATATAATGCATTGTGTAATCACTGTTGCTTTTTATGTACTCAAATGCCTTATTTATTGAATTGAGCAAATAAAAATGTAAGTGGAAAACATTTTAAAAATATAGAATCTATTGTTATCAGGAGTTTTAAGATTCAAGATTGCCATCCTTTGGATTATAATTTTTAACACTTTTACTCCATTCATAACAATCATAGTCCCTAAGAATGTATCCGTGAATAATAGTGTCTTAGCGTTGTTTGTTTTCTTCAAAACTTGAAAGGACACTGACCTAGTAGTTCGGTGTGCACCAGGAACCATCCTATGAGTAGTTTCAGGATGTAGGGAAAAAAAGTCTTGAGAACAGTGAGGTCCACAGAGGTTTCATAAACTCTGAAAACTTACAAAACTTTAATCACTTATTGAGCTCTAATGCTCTGGTAAGCCTTTGAAGACTCTGGGAAAAAAAAAAAAAACAACACAATTTGAAATGTTCTCAGAACCTCTTTTCATAGATTCCCATATAGCTGTAATTCTAGAAATTTTTTATTTAAAATAAAATAATACCATGTTTATTTAAAACTTTACAAAAGTGTACTGCTGAGCTAAATTTGAAAATTTTTTCTAGTATATAAATACTATGATTTTCATTAAAGAGATGTTAGTTTTGTCACTAAAATGATTAAACCATTTTCAATTTTGTGAGATATCAATTCAAATAAAGGAAGTTTTATCTCATACAAATAAATGATTTATCTTTTAAAACAGAAAGTAAATAGGTGATATTGTTTAATAGTCACCTCCAATTTTAATTTTTTACATACTCCGATCGAAAGGTGAGAATAAGAGGATTTTTCAGCATTACAAAGTTTATGTTTCTTGTCAACTTTTAAAAGAAGGAGGTTTTGCCACTCCACTTGCAATGCCACTTACTTTGCAATGTTTATTATTAGCATTTTATTTATGATTTATATTTAAAGATTGATATGACTTTTATTAAATTAAAATAAATATACAAGACAAAATTGCTGAAATTATTAGCTGAATTGTTTTCTTATTTGTTGATTAAGTTTAGTGATTGCAAGAAACAGTTACACAAATTTGAAAATATATATAGATTCTATAGAAACTTGGTTTACCTAGTTATAGAAAAGTTGAACTGTATGGAGACAAAATTAACATTATATACTTCAGCTTCTACTGAGATACTAAAGTACTTATTAGAATAGGGGCTTCCCTGGTGGCTCAGACATTAAAGAATCTGCCTCCAGTGTAGGAGACCCGAGTTTAATTCTTGTGTGGAGAAGCTCCCCAGGAGAGAAAAATGGCTCCTCACTCCAATATTCTTGCCTGGAGGGTCCCATGGTCAAAGGAGCCTGGCAATCTACAGTCCATGGTGTCACAAGAGAGCTGGACATGCCTGAGCAATTAACACTATCATTAATACTAAGTGGAATTCTCTTAAATATGATCTTAAACTAAGAGTTCAGATGTGACAAATATGAGAAATGAATGAATAGAACAATGTCCAACTAAATAGAAAAGTCCAAGGTTAATTACCATCATATTATTATATTAAAGATGAGTAGAACATTCACCCTGCAAATAAATCTTAGTACAATAAAACATCTGTCATATTTTTCTTGATAACCTGCTTTTAAAAAACTATTTGTCCTGGAGTTATTTCAGTACACATACATATACTGAGAGAAACTGAGGTTATTCGTCAGCAGATTTCTGATCATAAGCATTATGAAATAAAGAGAAAGCCATTCAACTCTTTTATAGAATGGTAAAATTCATTATAAGTAATATGCAAAAATCTTAGAACTGTCACTTTTTTTTTGAAGTGAGTAGCTGTTTGCATAAAAATAGAGTTGAGAGTGAGTACTGAAATAATTTTGCCTATATAATATCTGTAGCAGATAAGTTTACTGAGGCTCCTCTACTAATTTGTCCAGCAAAGCAGTGGCATTGTAGGGATAAACTCTGAGTTCTTTTCCATGCTACTTTTTTATCCAGTGAGTCAACTCTTCGCATGAGGTGGCCAAAGTACTGGAGCTTCAGCTTCAGCATCTTCCTTCCAAAGAAATCCCAAGGTTGATCTCCTTCAGAATGGACTGGTTGGATCTCCTTGCAGTCCAAAGGACTCTCAAGAGTCTTCTCCAACACCACAGTTCAAAAGCATCAATTCTTCGGCGCTCAGCCTTCTTCACAGTCCAACTTTCACATCCATACATGACTACTGGAAAAACCGTAGCCTTGACTAGACTAGACGAACCTTAGTTGGCAAAGTAATGTCTCTGCTTTTGAATATGCTATCTAGGTTGGTCATAACTTTTCTTCCAAGGACTAAGCATCTTTTAATTTCATGGCTGCAATCACCATCTGCGGTGACTTTAGAGCCCCCCAAAAATAAAGCCTGACACTATTTCCACTGTTTCCTGATCTATTTCCCATGAAGTGATGGGACCGGATCCCATAATGTTCGTTTTCTGAATGTTAAGCTTTAAGCCAACTTTTTCACTCTCCTCTTTCACTTTCATCAAGAGGCTTTTGAGCTCCTCTTCACTTTCTGCCATAAAGGTGGTGTCATCTGCATATCTGAGGTGATTGATATTTCTCCCAGCAATCTTGATTCTAGCTTGTGCTTCTTCCAGTCCAGCATTTCTCATGATGTACTCTGCATATAAGTTAAATAAGCATGGTGACAATATACAGCCTTGACGTACTCCTTTTCCTATTGGGAACCAGTCTGTTGTTCCATGTCCAGTTCTAACTGTTGCTTCCTGACCTGCATACAGATTTCTCAAGAGGCAGGTTAGGTGGTCTGGTATTCCCATCTCTTTCAGAATTTTCCACAGTTTATTGTGATCCACACAGTCAAAGGCTTTGGCATAGACAATAAAGCAGAAATAGATGTTTTTCTGGAACTCTCTTGTTTTTCCATGATCCAGTGGATGTTGGCAATTTGATCTCTGGTTCCTCTGCCTTTTCTAAAACCAGCTTGAACATCTGGAAGTTCACAGTTCACGTATTGCTGAAGCCTGGCTTGCAGAATTTTGAGCTTTACTTTACTAGTGTGTGAGATGAGTGCAATTGTGTGGTAGTTTGAGCATTCTTTGGCATTGCCTTTCTTTGGGATTGGAATGAAAACTGACCTTTTCCAGCCCTGTGGCCACTGCTGAGTTTTCCAAATTTGCTGGCATATTGAGTGCAGCACTTTCACAGCATCATCTTTCAGGATTTGAAATAGTTCTACTGAAATTCCATCGCCTCCATTAGCTTTGTTTGTGGTGATGCTTTCTAAGGCCCACTTGACTTCACATTCCGGGATGTCTGGCTCTAGATGAGTGATCTCACCATCATGATTATCCAGGTCATGAAGATCCTTTTTGTACAGTTCTTCTGTGTATTCTTGCCATCTCTTCTTAATTTCTTCTGCTTCTATTAGGTCCATACCATTTCTGATGCTGGGAGGGATTGAGAGCAGGAGAAGAAGGGGACAACAGAGGATGAGATGGCTGGATGGCATCACTGACTCAATGGACACTAGTCTGAGTGAACTCTGGGAGTTGGTGATGGACAAGGAGGCTTGGCATGCTGCGATTCATGGGGTTGCAAAGAGTCGGACACAACTGAGCGACTGAACTGAACTGAACTGATGCTACTTTTTGGAAACATTTATTATATTTTGATATACATTTACTATGTTTCTATATGCATTTTATGTTGATATTCTATTTTAATAAAAATTTATAGCATTATTTTTTGGACTTGGGGGATTGGTTCTAATTAGAAAAAAATCAGTTAAATATTACATAATTCACATAAAGGGCAATGCCAAATATTGTCCTAATTGTTCATTTCTGAAACTTGAAAGCTCTATTGAATGCATTAAAAATTATTTCAGTATTATCAACAAAAATAGATATAAAATTGATCATTTTAAAAATATTTATTGTGATACATGATAAACATTCAAAATCATTCACATATGATTTATATAATTTTTGTTTGTATGTTTTAATTAAATAGAAGAATATTTTAAATTAATTAAAGGATTGAGTCTTTACAGTCAGGATATACATAGTGATGTTATTAGCAGTCAAAGATGGTAAGATAAATAGTTTGAGAGTTAGGACAATTGGTGTTTATTCAGTTGACTCTTGGTGAGCAAATTGCATTAGTATTTTAGACATGTAAAGGGTAGCTAGCTATTGATCGGTACCTGATTCAGAGGATATGGAGAATATTGATTTGTAAGAAAAGTCAGTTATGAAGGATTCTATTCAATGTAACAACAGAGGTAATAAATTTCATTTGGATTTTCACTTAATGATAGACCTGAATAGACTCTTGGTTTATCTTTTAGTTTATCCACATAAAATCTAAGTTGGGTCAGATCATGCATCTAGATTCGAGTTTTGAATTTTAAATAATGTTGAGTTGAAATAACTAGACTTTTTACTGATTATGAAACATCACACTGTTTCAGAATACTGTTATATTCAAATACACTAACTTCTTAGTTTATACTCAGCCTATAAGACCTCCATACGTGAAAAATTTTAGGAATGGGTAATGCCATCTATTTCCTAAGCAGGTATTGTTAAAGTACTGGCTTGGTATGATTAAGAAATGCTTCATGGTGAATGTTGGAATTGAATGGATGACTGAAGAACATTGAGGCTTAAATTAGAAAGCAAAGTAAGCTAGCAATAAAGAATATTCTCTCTGTCTTTCTTTGTTTTAATTATGAGACCAAGGGAAAATGATTTCATATATTTGTTTTTCAAAATCTTTAGTCACAGCTGGGAATAAAAGTAATATCTACACATTATGAATGTTGAGACAATTAAATAATATGAGCACACTGAAGTTTGCATAAGACCTGGAATTAATAACTGTTTTAAGTGAATATATGTTTGGAAAAAAGGGAAGAATGGCATTTAAATGAAAAAATGAATTCATCACATTTCTCAGTACTAACAGTTCCACAGTTTAGTACCATTTTCCAAGGGTCTTATCTCCTCAAGATCATAAGCAACTGTTTAAATCAGTAATAAGTTATATTTAATGGTATTAAATATTCAGAGATTTACTTAAATAAAGTAGCAACAATCACATACAGTTTTGTTTGGCATCATACAGTGCCATAGAATATTCTAAAATCCTTGTGTAAATGCATTTTATAGAAATTTATTAAAAAATATAAGTGCTTCTAATAGGGGCAGGAACTGGTAATTTTTGGCTCTACTATGGTATATTTTGGGCTTCCTTCATGGCTCAACTGGTAAAGAATCCGCCTGCAGTGCAGGAGACCTGAGTTCAATCCCTGGATTGGGAAGATCGCATGGAGATGGGAAAGGCTACCCACTCCAATATTTTGGCCTGGAGAATTACACAGACTGTATAGTCCATGAGGTCTCAAAGAGTTGGACAGCACTGAGCAACTTTCACTTTTTACTTAGTATATTTTTAGAAAAATTCATGGAAACATTGGATAATTTAATGGTGTTTTTAAAAGAAACAATTGTGTTTGCTGCTTGTTATTATAATGGTTAAATTCTCTGTGATAAAAAGCAGTTGGAGATTACATGATTGGTATTTCTGATCATAAAAGTAAAACATAAAAAGAAAATGAAATATCCCTGCCACCAACAAAATTACTTATAAACTTTGGTCATTTTCCAGTTGCTTCAACTTTATAAGAAAAATGTCTGTCTTCATTTCCTTTGATAGTACTTTAAAAATGAAAGAAACAACCCTCATTTATACCACATTTTCTAATCTTTTATATCCTATATTACTATTACTTCACAATCTGAAGAAAAAGAAAAAAAAATTCAAAAGCTTTGCTATGGATAATGACTAAACTCAAAATCACAGAACATTAACTTTGATCTTGAATCCAAATGTTCTGACCATTTCAACCACAAGCCCTACATATCGCCTTCTATTTTAGCGACATGAAATCATCAGAACACTACTTTTCCTCTAACTAGTTATATTGCCATGATCAAATTACAGACAGACACGTGTTCGCATATTCAAAAATTCTGAAAATTTGGAAGAAACAAGGCAAAGTCCACAAGGAAAGTGATTATCTCCTGGGTGATGCTTCAGTTCAGTTCAGTTCAGTTCAGTTCAGTCACTCAGTAGTGTTCAACTCTTTGTGACCCCATGAATCACAGCACGCCAGGCCTCCCTGTCCATCACCAGCTCCCAGAGTTCACTCAGACTCATGTCCATCGAGTCCGTGATGCCATCCAGCCATCTCATCCTCTGTCGTCCCCTTCTTCTCCTGCCCCTAATCCCTCCCAGCATCAGAGCCTTTTCAAATGAGTCAGCTCTTCACATGAGATGGCCAAAATACTGGAGTTTCAGCTTTAACATCATTCCTTCCAAAGAAATCCCAGGGCTGATCTCCTTCAGAATGGACTGGTTGGATCTCCTTGCAGTCCAAGGGACTCTCAAGAGTCTTCTCCAACACCACGGTTCAAAAGCATCAGTTCTTCAGCGCTCAGCCTTCTTCACAGTCCAATTCTCACATCCATACATGACCACAGGAAAAACCATAGCCTTGACTAGACGGACCTTAGTCGGCAAAGTAATGTCTCTGTTTTTGAATATGCTATCTAGGTTGGTCATAACTTTCCTTCCAAGGAGTAAGCGTCTTTTAATTTCATGGCTGCAGTCACCATCTGCAGTGATTTGAGAGCCCTCCAAAATAAAGTCTGACACTGTTTCCACTGTTTCCCCATCTATTTGCCATGAAGTGATGGGACCAGATGCCATGATCTTACTTTTCTGAATGTTAAGCTTTAAGCCAACTTTTTCACTTTCCTCTTTCACTTTCATCAAGAGGCATTTTAGCTCCTCTTCACTTTCTGCCATAAGGGTGGTGTCGTCTGCATATCTGAGGTTATTAATATGTCTCCCGGCAATCTTGATTCCAGCTTGTGCTTCTTCCAGTCCAGCATTTCTCTTGATGTACTCTGCATATAAGTTAAATAAACAGGGTGACAATATACAGCCTCGAACGTACTCCTTTTCCCATTTGGAACCAGTCTGTTGTTCCATATCCGGTTCTAACTGTTGCTTCCTGACCTGCATACAGATTTCTCAAGAGGCAGGTTAAGTGGTCTGGTATTCCCATCTCTTCCAGAATTTTCCACAGTTTATTGTGATCCACACAGTCAAAGGCTTTGGCATAGTCAATAAAGCAGAAATAGATGTTTTTCTGGAACTCTCTTGCTTTTTCGATGATCCAGCGGATGTTAGCAATTTGATCTCTGGTTCCTCTGCCTTTTCTAAAACCAGCTTTAACATCTGGAAGTTCACAGTTCACGTATTGCTGAAGCCTGGCTTGGAGAATTTTGGGCAGAAGGGCATAAGCTCACCCTTTCTTACAAAAATTTCAAAGTCACAACTAAATGCTGACTGACAAAATAAACCAAAGGAACCTACTGAGAAAGGATACCCTAAGTCCAAAGACAAAGAAGAAGCTTTGCAAGATGGGAGGAGGGCCACAATCACAATAAAATCTAATCCCATACCTACTGAGTGAGTGGTCCACAAACTGGAAAATAATTATACCACAAAAGTTTTCTCACAGGAGTGAAAGTCCTGAATTTCATGTTGAGCTTCCCAGTCTGGGGTTCTGACTACAAGAGAAGAAGCCCCCAGGTAATCTGGCTTTGAAATACAGGGGATTTGATGGCAAGGATTCCACTGGAGTGGAGGAAACAAAAATTTCATTCTTGAAGGGCTCCTATAAGGTCGTGTGCACATGAGGACCCAGGGGGAAAAAGCAGTGACCTTATAAAAGACAGTGCCAGACCTACCTGTTAGTACTGGAGGGACTCCTGCAGAGGCAGGACTGGATCTGTCTCATGACTGGGACAGAGACATGGGCAGCAGCAGCTCTGGCAAGTACTCATTTGTGTGAGCCCTCCTGGAGGCCATCATTCCCTCCCCACATTGCAAAGACCCAGCCCTGCCCACCAGTGCTAGGATGCCTCAGGCCAAACAACCACCAGGGTAGGAGCAGACAGGCTGGTCCCCAACCACACCAGACACATGGCTTGCCTCGAGGTCTTGCATTTGCTCTTCCCTCTGCCTGAAATATTCCTCCTGCAGATGGTAGCCTGGCCCACTCTCTTGTCTTTTCAAGTGTTAAAAATGTCACCTCAGTGAGGGCTCCACATCCTATCTGTAACTGTTCCCCCTCCCACCTTCCTGTTATTGCCAAACTTTTCCCTCATTTTATGCTTCTCATTAGCACTTAGCCATCTTAAAATAAAATCTTGAGATAATTTATAAACCACACAGTTCATCCATTTTAAGTGTACAGTTTTAATATATTCACAGAGTTGTGCAGCTCTATCAGAATCTAATTCTAGATTCTTTCACCATGTGCAAAAGAAACCCCTTGGCAAGTAGTAAACACTCCCCATTTGCCCCCACTGTTCTAGCCTTAATCAAAAAAATGGGCAGAAAACCTAAATAGATATTTATTCAAAGAAGACATAACAGCTGTCCAATAGGCACATGAAAAGATGCTAAGCATTGCTAATTATTCAAGAAATGCAAATCATACCTACAGTCAAATATCACCTAATACCAGTCAGAATGGCCATTGTCAAATAACCTACAAACAGATTCTAGAGAGTGTGTGGAAAAAGGGAACGCTCCTTCACTGTTGATGGGAATGTAAATTGGTATAGCCACTATGGAGAACAGTGTGAAGCTTCCTTAACTAACAAAAAATAGAAATACCATATAATCTTGCAATCCCATTCCTGAGTAAACATTTGGAAAACAAACAAACAAAAAAACATGATTCTAAATGATGCATGCACCCCATGTTCATTGCAGCACTGTTTACAATGTTTAAGAAGCAACCTAAATATCTATCAATAGATGAATAGAAAAGAAGATGTGGTACATATATATAATGGAGGATTACTCAGCCATTAAAAAGGATGAAATAATGCCACTTGTAGCAACACTGATAAACCCGGAGATTATAATACTAAGTGAAGTAAGTCAGAGAGAAGTAAGTGAAAGTTGCTCAGTTGTGTCTGACTCTTTGCGACACCATGGACTATGCAGCCTATGGAATTCTCCAGGCTAGAATACTGGAATGGGTAGCCTTTCTCTTCTCCAGGGGATCTACTCAACCTAGGGGTCACACCCAGGTCTCCTGCATTGCAGGCAGATTCTTTACCAGCTGAGCCACAAAGGAAGCCCAAGAACAATGGATTGAGTAGCTTATCCCTTCTCCAGTGGATCTTCCCAACCCAGGAATTGAACACAGATCTCTTGCATTGCAGGTGGATTCTTTACCATCTGAGCCATCAGGGAAGCCTGGTACTAAGCGAATATATTACTTTAAAGTCTAATACTAAATAAGTCAGAGACAGAAAGACAAATACCATATGAACTTCAGAGAGGAGATGGCTTTTCTTCTAACAGAACAAAATACCACTTTGGATATGATTTATTCTTCAAAATATCTTGAGGGGTTGCTCCAATATATGGCTCATTGAAAGTTATTAATTATTGTAAATGAATGATTTAAAGAAAGGAGATTATTCCATTCAGAGACAAATACATTAAAAAAATAAAACTTCAGAAGTAAAACTATAAGGCATATATGGGACATGCACTTTATTTTGTGTGTGTGTATGTGTGTATGTATATGTATATAGAGATAATGTTGTAGTGAATGAGAACAAGCAGGAGGCAGAAGGAATAAAATGCCCCTGTGCTGTGTGCTTTGTTGCTCAATCGTGTCCACCTCTTTGAGACCCCATGGACTGTAGCCCTCCAGGCTCCTCTGTCCGAGGGAATTCTCCAGGCAAGAATACTGGAGTGGGTTGCTATGACCTCCTCCAGGGGATCTTACCAACCCAGGGATTGAACCCAGGTCTCTCACATTGGAGGTGGATTCTTCACTATTTGAGACACCACAACTACTGATATTCTGTCTAGAAAGGACTTCCCTGGTGGCTCAGATGGTAAAGCATCTGCCTACAATGCAGGAGACCCAGGTTTAATGCCTGTGTCAGGAAGATCCCCTGGAGAAGGAAATGGCAACCCACTCCAGTACTCTTGCCTGGAAAATCCCATGGATGGAGGAGCCTGGTAGGCCACAATCTATGGGGTCACAAAGAGTCAGACACGACTGAGCAACTTCACTCACTTTTAAGCAGAATGTATTTATGCAAACTTTGAGTGCTTGCTTTGTTGATAACATTTTGCATCACTGTTGTCTAGTCACACTTTTAAATATGGAGCTCGAATAGATGATCTCGAAAGGTTTCCCCATCCCAAAAGTTGTGTAATTCTCCATTCTGAATGTTCAGTGGTCATAGCAGGTACATAAACCCAAAACATCCTTGAGATTCAGCCGTACACCTGCACTCTTATGAAAACACACACATACCCAAGGCAGCATTAAAATTATTTATATACTTCAGCAATAATGCATAACAAAAGAAACTTGAAAGTTTGAGGCCCCTTTGTACTCAGATTTTACAATTGTGAGCTCTTAAGATTTCAAGAACAGTTTTGGTCCTCAAGCGACTGTACACGCATTGTTGCACTTGTCTCTTCTTACATCTGAAATTCAAAGACCACAGAGCTTTGCTGAGAAAGTGCACAAGGGAAAGCTTTTATTTCTGGCATGTGACATGACAGGACAGCAGGGCTCTTGCAACATTAGGAAGCCTTAGCGGTCCCCACAAAGCTGTCACAGCTGTGGCCTCCACTGAGTCTTGAAATGCAGGGGCAAAGATTCCTGGCAGAGAACATTAACCTGGCTCTTTCTCCTTGGGAATGCTGTCAATTTAGTTAGTTCCTTAGGTGTGGTAGATGGCAGCCCCACTTTTGAAGGTCTTTAAGAACTTAAGTTATTGTTAAGATGTTTTCTGAAATTACTGTTGACATGCCAGTGTTCCAAGTACACTGACGGTAGCACTGAGTTTGAGAACCACTGTAGGGAAAGTTCACAGAGTTCCTCTCTTCTTAACTGTCTTTATAAATAATTTGAATAAAAGTACATGGCTTAGGCATAGTGAAAATGTGTTGGACAATATTTAAAAGGAGATAGCTGCTATGCTGAATTACTTATAGGCATGTCACTTAATAATCATGACAATTCTAAGACATTGCTATCATGGGCCCAGTTGCTCTCCATCCAAGATGAGGTAAGTGAAACTCAAAGAGATTTTTAAAAGTGTTCAATTTACTCAGGTAAATTTTTTTTTTTTTAAACTGTGTGTCTTAGGCAGAATACATTTATAGATATTTAAGCTAATATTTTTTCCCTGGCATTTATATCTTTCATCCAGTCATGAATTTGTCAGTCCCATGACCACTGCTTCAGGTAATTAATAAAATTTGTCAGAAAGGAAATATAATCATCTATTTTGGTTTTAAACCTCTGAGGTCTTTGAAAACTCTAGGCAATAGGTTTTAAAGAAACATATGAGCTGATATTAAGTCCTCCTCTATTGCCAATGTTCCATTCCCTTAAAATATTCTTCTTGATTACAAAAGGAAGAGAGAGAGTGAATGGAGAAGAGATGATGAAAAAGTTATTGGTGGGGTCTAAAGAAGGAATTCACTTGTTGTTTCCTAGACAGAGCCCCAGATAACAACAAGCCTTCTGTGATGGAGTGGCTCACACACACACACATGCACAATGTAGGGATACAGTATTTTGCATAGTGTCATACGTATTTATATATAGGTCATTTGGGGGGAGCAAATTAGCTGTGAATCAGTTACCGTATAGAATCAGCCTTGGTGAGAGAGAGTCCATGTTGTTTAGACATGTTTGAATTCTAATCCCTGTCAACTGACTGCTTTTTTCATCAGCTGTTTGAGTGAGCCAAGAACTCAGTGGATAAAGAAGCTAACCAACATCCAAATACTGGGTTACCCTATCCTTCTGATTATTGTAATAATAATATACCGGTATACCCTCCTTTTGTTGTAATAGAAGATGACATTGTGTGTACGCACAAGATGTATTAAAAAAAATGTAATTCTTTGGAAGGACTGATATAAAGCTGAAGCTCCAATACACTGGCCACCTGATGCAAAGAACTGATTCCTTAGAGAAGACCCTGATGCTGGGAAAGACTGAAGGCAAAGGAGAAGGGCATTACAGAGGATGAGATGGTTGGATGGCATCACCAACCTGATGAATATGAGTTTGTGCAAACTCTGGCAGTTGGTGATGGACAGGGAAGCCTGGCATGCTGCATTCTATGAAGTCTCAAAGAGTTGGACACGAAACAAGAGATAGCAAGAGTGAACGTTGACATTCTAGGTATCAGCGAACTAAACAGACTAGAATGGATGAGTTTAACTCAGATGACCATTATATCTACTACTGTGGGCAGGAATCCCTTAGAAGAAATGGAGTAGCCATCATGGTCAACAAAAGATTCCAAAATGCAGTACTTGGATGCAATCTCAAAAACAACAGAATGATCTCTGTTCATTTCCAGGGCAAACCATTCAATTTCACAGTAATGCAAGTCTATGCCCCAACCAGTAACACTGAAGAAGCTGAAGTTGAATGGTTCTATGAAGACCTACAAGACATTCTAGAACTAACACCCACAAAAGATGTCCTTTTCATTATAGGGGACTAGAATGCAAAAATAGGAAGCCAAGAAACACCTGGGGTAACAGGCAAATTTGGCCTTGGAATATAGAATGAAGCAGGGCAAAGACTAATAGAGTTTTGCCAAGAGAACACACTGGTCATAACAAACACCCTCTTCAAACAACACAAGGGGAGACTCTACACATGGACATCACCAGATGGTCAACAGCGAAATCAGATTGATTATATTCTTTGCAGCCAAAGATGGAGAAGCTCTATACAGTCAGCAAAAACAAGACCAGGAGCTGACTGTGGCTCAGATCATGAACTCCTTATTGGCAAATTCAGACCGAAATTGAAGAAAGTAGGAAAAACCACTAGAGAAGACAATGGCACCCCCACTCCAGTACTTTTGCCTGGAAAATCCCATGGACGGAAAATCCTGATAAGCTGCAGTCCATGGGGTCGCTGGAGTCAGACACGACTGAGCGACTTCACTTTCACTTTTCACTTTCATGCACTGGAGAAAGAAATGACAGCCCACTCCAGTGTTCTTGCCTGGAGAATCCCAAGGACAGTGGAGCCTGGTGGGCTGCCATCTATGGGGTTTCACAGAGTCGGACACAACTGAAGTGACTTAGCAGCAGCAGCAGCAGGAAAAACCACTAAACAATTCAGGTATGGCCTAAGTCAAATTCCTTATGATTATACAGTAAGTTAGAAATAGATTTTAAGGGACTAGATCTGATAGATAGAGTGCCTGATGAACTATGGACGGAGGTTCTTGACATTGTACAGGAGACGGGGATCAAGACCATCCCCATGGAAAAGAAATGCAAAAAGTAAAATAGTTGTCTTGGGAGGCCTTACAAATAGCTGTGAAAAAAAGATAAGTGAAAAGCAAAGGAGAAAAGGAAAGATATAAGCATCAGAATGCAGAGTTCCAAAGAATAGCAAGGAGAGATAGGAAAGCCTTCCTCAGTGATCACTGCAAAGAAATAGAGGAAAACAACAGAATAGGAAAGACTTGAGAAATCTTCAAGAAAATTAGAGATACCAAGGGAATATTTCATGCAAAGATGAGCACAATAAAGGGCAAAAATGGTATGGACCTAACAGAAGCAGAAGATATTAAGAAGAGGTGGCAAGAATACACAGGAGATCTGTACAAAAAAGATCCTCATGAGCCAGACAGTCATGATGGTGTCATCACTCACCTAGAGCCAGATATACTGGAATGTGAAGTCAGTGGACCTTAGAAAGCATCACTATGAACAGAGCTAGTGGAGGTGATGGCATTCCGGTTGAGCTATTTCAAATCCTGGAAGATGATGCTGTGAAAGTGCTTCACTCAATATGCTAGCAAATTTGGAAAACTCAGCAGTGGCCACAGGACTGGAAAAGGTCAGTTTTCATTCTAATTACAAAGAAAGGCAACGCCAAAGAATGCTCAAACTACCCCACAATTGTACTCATCACTCATGCTAGTAAAGTAATGCTCAAAATACTCCAAGCCAGGCTTCAGCAATACGTGAACCGTGAACTTCCTGATGTTCAAGCTGGTTTTAGAAAAGGCAGAAGAACCAGAGATCACATTGCCAACATCTGCTGGATCATGGAAAAAGCAAGAGAGTTCCAGAAAAACATCTATTTCTGCTTTATTGACTATGCCAAAGCCTTTGACTGCGTGGATCACAATAAACTGTGGAAAATTCTGAAAGAGATGGGAATACCAGACCACCTGACCTGCCTCTTGAGAAACTGTATGCAGGTCAGGAAGCAACAGTTCGAACTGGACATGGAACAACAGACTGGTTCCAAATAGGAAAAAGAGTACGTCAAGGCTATTTATTGTCACCCTGCTTATTTAACTTCTATGTAGAGTACATGAGAAATGCTGGGCTGGAAGGAGCACAAGCTGGAATCAAGATTGCCGGGAAAAATATCAATCACCTCAGATATGCAGATGACACTATCCTTATGGCAGAAAGTGAAGAGGAGCTAAAATGCCTCTTGAAAGTGAAAGAGGAGAGTGAAAATGTTGGCTTAAAGCTCAACATTCAGAAAATGAAGATCATGGCATCTGGTCCCATCACTTCATGGGAAATAGATGGGGAAACAGTGGAAACAGTGTCAAATTTTATTTTGGGGGGCTCCAAAATCACTGCAGATGGAGATTGCAGCCATGAAATTAAAGATGCTTACTCCTTGGAAAGAAAGTTATGACCAACCTAGATAGTATATTCAGAGAAGGCAATGGCACTCCACTCCAGTACTCTTGCCTGGAAAATCCCATGGATGGAGGAGCCTGGTGGGCTGCAGTCCATGGAGTCACTCAGATTCAGACACGACTGAGTGACTTCACTTTCACTTTTCACTTTCATGCATTGGAGAAGGAAATGGCAACCCACTCCAGTGTTCTTGCCTGGAGAATCCCAGGGGCGGGGGAGCCTGGTGGGCTACCGTCTATGGGGTCGCACAGAGTCAGACACGACTGAAGTGACTTAGCAGCAGATAATATATTGAAAAGCAGAGACATTACTTTGCCAAAAAGGTCTGTCTAGTCAAGGCTATGATTTTTTCAGTGGTCATGTGTTGAAGTGAAAGTTGGACTGTGAAGAAAGCTGAGTACCAAAGAACTGATGCCTTTTAACTGTCGTGTTTGTTGAAGACTCTTCAGAGTCCCTTGGACTGCAAGGAGATCCAACCAGTCCATTCTAAGGAGATCAGTTCTGGGATTTCTTTGGAAGGATTGATGCTGAGGCTGAAACTCCAATACTTTGGCTATCTCATGCAAAGAGTTGACTCATTGGAAATGACTCTGATGCTGGGAGGGATTGGGGTCAGGAGAAGAGGACGACAGAGAATGAGATGGCTGGATGACATCACCACCTCAATGGACATGAGTTTGTGTGAACTCCGGGAGTTGGTGATGGACAGGGAGGCCTGGTGTGCTGAGGTTCATGGGGTCAGAAAGAGTTGGACATGACTGAGCAACTGAACTGAAGTGAATTTTACAGTTGGTAAAGAATTGGAAAATGGGGCTTCCCAGATGGCCCTAATGGTAAAGAATCCTCTTGCCAGTGCAGGAGATGTAGGAGACATGAGTTTGGTCACTGAGTTGGGAAGATCCCCAGGAGGAGGAGAATGGCAACTCACTCCAGAATTCCTGTTTGGAAAATTCCATGGACAGAAGAGCCTGGGGGCTACAGTCCAAACTTTACAGGTTCACAGAAGAGTCAGACATGATTGAGCTCACACACATATTAATGAATTTGAAAAGACATTTTGCAAAAGAGATGTCAAATTAACAATAAATATATGAAAGGCCCTCAATTTCATTAATCACTAGAAAAGTACAAAGTCAAATAAAACTGATATACAGTACAAGAACAACTAGAATGAAAAGTCCTACTATGGAACATAATAGTATATAATATGGAACAGTCAGATGTTCATACATGGCCAGTGGAAGTTTACATTAGGATGACATAACCAATGTGTAAGCAGTTGGGAAATGTCTCCTAAAATGGAACACATTTATTGTACCATATGATCCAGCAATTCTACTCCTAGAAATGTCATCAGAAGAAAAGCACAAAAATGTTTATTGCTGAACTACTCAATAGTACCAGTCTGGAAGCTGCTTAATGCCCATCTATTGTATAATGCATAAGTGGCATATTCATACATGGGAGATATGTACTGAAGTGAGAATGAAAGTGGATCATTTACAATGCATTATCAAGATGGATGAGCCTCACAAACATTATTCAGTGAAAGAAGCAATCCCCAAAGAGTACATATTTTATGATTCCATTTTCAAAAAATACAAAAGCAGGCAAAGCTAACTGATGTTGTTTTAGGTGAGGAAAGTGGTTGTTAAAGGAAAGAAGAAATAATTAGAAGGAGGCTCAAAGGGGATTCCTGAAGTTTGCTATCACATTGTTTTTTATGATGTCTTGGTTGTTAAAATTTATCAAACTATGTGTTTTAATATGTACACTCCTCTATAAGTATATTAAACTTTGAATAAAATTCAATAAAACCTAATTTAGGTGGTGTTTATTCATTAAATGGGAACATAAATATAAATCGTTTTGAGTTCCAAAGAGGACTATTGTGAAGTGGACTTAATTGAGAACTTTATCAGTCATCCTAGTATAACTTCCCTCACTGACCAGTTGTCTGTACTAGTTTCTATGTTATTTGCGTTAAATACAGACTTAGACCCAATACCTGATAATTCTCTATAGGTATAGATTTGAGTCTTCCTACAGAGCAAAGATTCTTAGCTTGCAGTTTCCTTTATTGAAGCCTGGAAGAAAGATTCACCTTATACATAGGTGACATGCAGTGCCTCCTCTTATGGACACAAACACCTCACCTCTGTCAGAGGTTCTGGGTATGACAGATACCTGAGGGACCAAGGTTTCTAATGCGGTGGCTTAAATTGTGTATCTGTTATGTTAGTCATATATTTTTCTCAGTTGGTCTATTCATTTCATATTTTGGAACAACTTATTTAACAAACAATCCTGAGTTTTCTGTGGGTTAAACCAGTGTCAGGAATCTGATTATTTTTCTATGGTGAGCATCGTTTCCACTTTGTTTATAGGAGGAAGTTGTAGCCACTTCTGCTTGGCAGTTCTGGAGCTTATTCCAGCCCAAATGCAAATGAGAAGCCTATTTTAGTTGTAGATAATCTTACCAGTGAAAAAAGCAAGAGTATCAGTTTCTCAGTTATATACAACTCTTTGCGGGAGACCACATGCTCCTCTGTCCATGGAATTTTCCAGGCAAGAGTACTGGAGTGGGTTGACATTCCCTTCTCTAGGGGATCTTACCAATCCAGGGGTAGAACCCGGGTCTTCTACTATCTGAGCCACCAGGGCAGTCCCTACATGCAGTATAATAAAGCAGTAGAGAAGTATCAAGACTTTGAAACATCAACTTCTCCTTCAAATCAGAATATAAGAAAAGTCTTCTGCTTTTTTTCTTGTCTTTCTTTTAGTCATTTTTAGGGGGAAATATTAGTGGTCCTGAAACACTTTTCTCTCCCAGGTCCTTTAAATAGCTTCTCCATTATAGGAACAGATTTCTGTCCTATAGTATCTAATTCTGTACAGAATTAGAACTAGGTTTGTAACCTTTCCTCTAATAAAACTGCAGCTGTCTATCAAAGCTAGAATGTTCCATGCAGATTGTCCTGCTAGGATGCCTACATAAATATATTCTGCCTAATTCAAAATTAAATTAAATCCTCCCTGGTTGAACACATTCAAATTCTATTTGCAAGATTTTAGATATCATACTATAGATGTGCAAATACTTTGGGGGTATAACCGTTCTCTTCTCTGTTATAATTCCCATTTGCATTCCCAGTCTATGTTGAAAGTTTGCAAAGTGTTTGAGCAACAAAAATTATAGAATATGATAATGTTCTGTGGTTAATGTTGCATAATAAATTTCTATTTTTCATACATGGTACTTGTTTTATTTATTTTATATTTTTCTTCATGATTTTCTCTGTAGATCTAAGTTTTTCTGCTATATACTGCTTTTCCTAGAGTCATATTTTCTTCCTATCTTGCTTTCTTGACTTTTGCATGTTCCCTTCCTTCTTTCTCTGTCCCTCCTTACTCTTTTCCTTCTTTCTTTCTTCCTTCTCTCTATCTCTCTTTCATTCTTCCTTTCTTTCCACTCATTTTTGGTTGTATTATGTTTTCCTGATTCATATGTGAATCTGTTAGAATGAAATAATTGGAACCTGACTACACCTATGGGACCGGTAATATTTATATAACAGGTAGACTCTACATAGGAATCTAGGTCTTTGTGAAGATAACTCATATCAGGAGCTCTCGATTGGCTTCCTGTGTGTCAGCTGACTTTTTTCTCAGGGCTGACAAGTGATTGAAGAACAGCACGAGAAAACTTTGTTCAATAAATTATTTGAAATACTGTAATAGAAGTGTCAGTGCCGTTGGAATGCCGAAGGAGACCCATTCCTTTATACTGGGCTGTTAAGGGATGAATGGAGGCATCAAGATAGATATCATGCCAAAGAAAACCCCTGAGCTGAGTCTGTATCTTTACAGTATTTGACACTATACCTGTGAACTCTGTCTAACTAGAGTTCCTATCTCACAAGCTTGCTATTGTGCATGCTAATACTGCTTGATACTTTCTCTATTTTTCCATAAAGTATATAGCTATCATATTATTAAAGCTTATATTGTGCTTCTAGTAGTCTTCACTGGTGGCTCAAAAGGTAAAGAATCTGCCTGCAATGCCAGAGACTTGGGTTTCATCCCTGGGTTGGGAAGACTCCCTGAGGAGGGCATGGCAACCCACTCCAGTATTCTTTCCTGGAGGATCCCATTGACAGAGGAGACTGGTGGGCTACAGTCCATGGGGTTGCAACATGACTGAGAGACTAAGCACAGTAGTGTATATATATATATGTACATATATATATATATATATATATATATACACACACACACACACACACACACAGTAGTGTATATATATATATATAATATATGTAGTGTGTGTGTGTATGTATGATATACATACATATGTATGTATATACATACATACATATGTATGTATATACATATGTATGTATATATATGTATGTATATACATATGTATGTATATATATGTATACACAGCATATGTATATGTATATATATATGTATACACAGTATTGTATGTGTATATATATATATATATTATATACAGCATTATAAAGATTTTTAAAATCTTGTACCTGTTTAAATAGCCAAAACGCATTTGAAACTCATAGTACTTTATGTGAGGAGTACTAGGATACATTTATTCCTGTATCTGTGACCTCTAAAGGAGTTATATGGCAACATGAATTTAGAAAAAAACCCTTTGCCCAATAAAGCAGGACATTATTTGACTACATAGTGTATCCCACAGCACGCCATGAGAATTAAGTATTGTCTGAAAATGAAGAGGGACTTGATAAAGATGTTGCCAATTTAAAATTTAAAATAATTTCCTATCCCTGGTGTCTCAGAGGTTAAAGCATCTGCCTCCGATGCAGGAGACCTGGGTTCGACCCTGGGTCAGGAAGATCCCCTGGAGAAGGAAATGGTAACCCACTCCAGTATTCTTGCCTAGAGAATCCCATGGACAGAGAAGTCTGGTAGGCTACAGTCCACGGGGTTGCAAAGAGTTGGACACGACTTCACTTTCACTTTCATCTCTTGATCTACCAATTCCATCTCTCTGTCACAATATGATATGTAAACACCTGCATCCCTAAGATTAGAAAATTAGGAGGGAGAAATGTTTTGAAGATTGCCTCATCCTCAATGTTTTATTGTAGAAAAATTTCCTCATCCATTTTTTTCCATATTAGATATGATTAAATCATGAGTTCTAAATTTTATATTTTCCTCTAGTAGGTTGAAAACAACTAATCACGTCATCCCCTCCATTGATAGTTCAGTGCATTGGTGCTACGTTCTGTGTCCACCATTGTGTCATGAACAGAAACAGTGTCCATGAGAATATCTTTCCACATTAAAACAAAAACAACTTAAAACCATCCAAGATTTAAGCGAGAAGAATTTTTGAAGGAAACAATCATAAGTCTTTAAACTGTCATTTCACCTTTGCTTTGGAATTATAAAGATGATGAAAATATAAGTAAAGTGATTTAGCAACTATTGAACTCCATTAATTCTTAGAATGGCCCTAGTGTTGGTTTAACACCCACGAATAGAGATTAAAAGCCTCTCTCCTTTCCTGTGCTCTATAGATCCAGAGAGAAATGTTCCCATTCTTTATCCCTCAGAAATACAGGATAAATAAACTATCTTCTACTTCTGTGCTTTCAACTTAATAAATGCAATTCTAAATAAAGAAGCTTCAGTAGAATGTTATCCTCTTTTTATCTTCCCTCAGACCTAACAGGTGGTAGAGTGGAAGGTACTCTGCAAATAGTTACTTGGCATTTTCAATTCCCTCCACACAAACATGTGAGCAACTACTATGACTATCATTTTAACATTATCTGTGATGACTATCTAGGAGAAGGCATGGCACCCCACTCCACTACTCTTGTCTGGAAAATCCCATGGATGGAGAATCCTGGTAAGCTGCAGTCCATGGGGTCGCTAAGAGGTGGACGTGACTGAGCAACTTCACTTTCACTTTTCACTTTCCTGCATTGGAGAAGGAAATGGCAACCCACTCCAGTGTTCTCGCCTGGAAAATCCCAGGGACAGGGGAGCCTGGTGGGCTGCCATCTATGGGGTCACACAGAGTCGGACACGACTGAAGTGACTTAGCAGCACCAGCAGCAGCAGCAGCATGACTATCATTAACATAAACCATTTGAAATGATAAAAGCTTAGAAGTTATTTCCAAATTCTCTCTTAAAATCACAGAGTAAATATTTAATATTTACTTAAGAGATTACTAACAATTTCTCAAAATATATATATAATGGAGATTTTAAATAGTGACAAAATAGCCATATAAAAATTAATTATATTGATAAATACTGGCTGATGGTGATAAACTGTAGTACTTTGAAGTGTTATACATTTGGATCACATTTCACAGTATATGTCGTATTTTCGCATTGATTGTCTCATCTAACGCTCATAGTAAAAATATTTTATTTGTGAGCAAACAGAAATTCAGGGAAGACATGTGACATGTCCAAGATAATAAAGAGATTGAAGCCCCCAGCTCCCCCCACATTACAGCAACACTATAACCTGCCGCTTTTATTATTATAAAGATACATGCAATTTTTAAAGTATCAGAGTTTTAGGATTACAATATTTCCTTTTCAGTTTTATTTAAAACAATTTTCCTTTTATCCTGCTCCTGAAATTCATTTTTCTTTAAACTAAGATGCATGAGTTCACATTCAGTATGGAGAGAAATTCATAGAAGCATACAACTTAACAACAGTGACTCATGAAAAAATATTAAATATGAATAGACTAATGACTAATAAGGGAATTGGATGAGTAATTTAAAAAAAAACTCCCAAATAAGAAAAACAAGATGGTTTTACTGGTGAATTCTACCAAGTATTTAAAGAAGAATTAACTCAGTCTTACTCAAGATCTTTCAAAAAATTAAAAAGAGGAAATACTCCCAATTTATTTTATGAAGTAAACATTACTCTGACTTCAAAGCTAGATAAGGATACTAAAAGGAATGAAAATGACACATCGCCATCTCTGATGAAAACTGTGGAAAAATATAGTCAAAATTTGTCAAAAAATCAAATTCAATTGCACACTAAAAGGTTCGTATACCAAGAACAAGTAGGATTCATCCCTGGGATACAAGGATGGTACAACATACACAAATCAATAAATGTGATATCACATTAACAGAATGAAGGATTAAAATCATGATTATTTCAGTGGATACAGAGAAAAAACATTTGATTCAATTCATTAACCTTTCATGATTTAAACTCTCAACAATCCTTCCCATTCTTGTGGTATCAGTTGAAATATGTCCTGTTTTCATTTTTACTTTAATTAGAAGCAGAAAAGGCAGTTCTAATAGGGAAGTTTATTGTTATAAATATCTGTCTTAAGAAAAAGAAAGATCATAAATAAATGACCTAACTTTACACCTCAAAGAACTAGAAAACAAAGAACAAAATAAGTTTAAATTTAGTAGTGAAGGAAGTAAAAAAATCAGAGCAGAAATAAATAAAATAAAGAATAAAAAAATGATAGAAAAGATTGATAAAATTATGAACTCGGGTTTTGAATAAAGCAAAGTTGGAAAAAAATTAATGGCCTTTTAATAGTATTATGAGATTATGTAATATTAATAGCTTCCAATGACCTTTTTCTTTTCTATTTTCCCATCTGCATATAACAAGAAATACTAACCCACGATTCAGTATTGCATTTCAATAGGCAGGTCACCTAACCTAGCTAACCGTATTATAGTGACTAAAAGTTTAAAAGACAAGTCTGAAAGATACTCAAATACAAATCTATATAAGAAGAAAATTAATTAAAAGAGACATATTTTTGTCTTATTTTCTCTGAAACTGTTTCTTCTCATTTAGATCTTGGGTATATAATTTTCATGGCTGACTCAAACCTAGTGTTATCAATCACCTGCTTATGGGACTTTGAATATTCAAGGTGAAACCTTGTTTGAAGCTTAAAACTATGTGATTGATCTGGGAATCAGCTTCCACAGATATTTTATTAAAGAAAATTAGTAGAAAATATTTTAGTATATCTTTCAGAAATTTTAAGTGATTTTACAATGTTCAGTTCTCATTAATGTTTATTTTATTGTGTTGAACCATGGAATACCTATATACACATTTTCACTAGCATCATATCTTTGGACATTTTCACTGCAATTGTTTATCACTTTTAATTAGAGTCTAATTGACAAGTGCTGATTTAGATATGTGCAACAGGCCACAACTCGAATCTTATTCATAAATATTTTTCTCACATAGCTATATCAAACATAACAAAACTAAGCAGAATCATCTGAGTCATAATGTAGGGAAAGAATCCTTACAGATGAATAAGCAGGACTAAGAAACATCACTAGCCTAGTCAAATTTTAGTATAGTTACTTATATATTAAATTGTGAGGCAGCGAAAATGTAGATTTGACTTTAATTTGTGATATAATTCAGCCTACAAAGAAAATAAAGGCCATTTCTAAATCTCTTTATTTGTGGAGATGCACTTCTATTTAGAAGAGTGAAAGCATTATATGTCATATATTTATATTTGGAAATATTTGTGTATGTTTATTTCAAATTAATTATTGAGTAACCATTTATAATGATTAATTATAAATAATCAGATAATCATGAAGGTGTGATTGCTCACACTCACCTAGAGCCAGACACCCTGGAATGTGAAGTCAGGTGGGCCTTAGGAAGCATCACTGTGAACAAAGCTAGTGGAAGCAATGGAATTCCAGTTGAGCTATTTCAAATTCTAAAAGATGATATTGTGAAACTGCTGCACTCAGTATGTCAGCAAATTTGGAAAACTCAGCAGTGGCCACAGGACTGGAAAAGGTCAGTTTTCATTCCAATCCCAAAGAAAGGCAATGCCAAAGAATGCTCAAACTACCACACAGTTGCACTCATCTCACATGCTAGTAAAGTAATGCTCAAAATTCTCCAAGCCAGGCTTCATGCTGTGTGAACCGTGAACATCTAGATGTTCAAGCTGGATTTAGAAAAGGCAGAGGAACCAGAGATCAAATTACCAACATCTGCTGGATCACTGAAAAAGCAAGAGAGTTCCAGAAAAATATCTATTTCTTCTTTATTGACTATGCCAAAGTCTTTGACTGTGTGGATCACAATAAACTGTGGAAAATTCTGAAAGAGATGGGAATACCAGACCACCTGACCTGCCTCTTGAAAAACCTGTATGCAGGTCAGGAAGCAACAGTCAGAACTGGACATGGAACAACAGATTGGTTCCAAATAGGAAAAGGAGTATGTCAAAGCTGTATATTGTCACCCTGCTTATTTAACTTCTATGCAGAGTATATCATGAGAAACGCTGGGCTGGAAGAAGCATAAGCTGGAATCAAGATTGCCGGGAGAAATATCAATAACCTCAGACATGCAGATGTCATCACCCTTATGGCAGAAAGTGAAGAAGAACTAAAAGCCTCTTGATAAAAGTGACAAAGGAGAGCGAAAAAGTTGGCTTAAACCTCAACATTCAGAAAACTAGGATCATGGTATCTGGTCCCATCACTTTATGGCAAAATAGATGGAGAAACAATGAAAACTGTGGCTAACTATTTTTCTCGGCTCCAAAATCACTGCTATGGTGATTGCAGCCATGAAATTAAAAGACGCTTTCTCCTTGGAAGGAAAGTTATGACCAACCTAGACAGTATATTCAAAAGCAAAAACATTACTTTGCCAACAAAAGTCCATCTAGTCAAGGCTATGGTTTTTCCAGTAGTCATATATGGATGTGAGAGTTGGACTATAAAGAAATCTGAGTGCAGAAGAATTGATGCTTTTGATCTATGGTATTGGAGAAGACTCTTGAGAGTCCCTTGGACTGCAAGGAGATCCAACCAGTCCATCCTAAAGGAGATCAGTCCTGGGTGTTCATTAGAAGGACTGATGCTGAGGCTGAAACTCCAATACTTTGGCCACCTGATGCGAAGAGCTGACTTATTTGAAAAGACCCTGATGCTGGGAAAGATTGAGGGCAGGAGGAGAAGGGGAGGACAGAGGATGAGATGCTTGGATGGCATCACTGACACAATGGACATGGGTTTGGGTGGACTCTGGGAGTTGGTGATGGACAGGGAAGCCTGGCATGGACCGGTTCATGGGGTCTTAAAGAGTTTGGCATGTTTGAGCAACTGAACTGAATGGTTAATTTCATGTGTCAGTTGATGAGTCCAAGATGCACAGGTAGCTGGCTAAACATTATTGCTGGAGAATGACCATGAGAATGTTTCCTGAAGAGATTAGTATTGGAGTTGGTTCATCTGTAAAGCTATGGCTTTCCCCAGTGCAGTTGTGCACCATCCAATTCACTGAAGTCCTAAATAAAATAAGAGAGGCAGAGGAAAGTAGATTTTGCACTCTGACTGCATAAGCTGGGGTATCAGTCTCCTCATGCCCCAGGTGCTCTGGTTCTGAGACCTTCAGACTTGGACTGGAATCTATACCATCAGCAATCTTGTTTTCAGGCTTTCTAATTACATCATTACCTCTCTCATGGCTCCATCTTACAGACAGAAGATCATGGGACTTCTTAGCCTTCCATATTCATGTGAGTCATTAGAATACAGAATCATATATATCCATATGTTCTGTTTCTCTGGTGAACCCTAACACAGTGTTCATAAACCCAATGTTAGCCACAATGCGATAAAATACAGTCACAGGGTGTTCCTACCTTCATGTAAATTACAATCTAGCAGAGGATAAGACATCAGATGAATCATTATAATCATAAAAATTAAAGCACTAGTCTTATCTGACTCTTTGTGATCCCATGAGCCAGCCAGGCTCCTTTGTCTGGAATTCTCCAGGCAAGGATACTGGAGTGGGTAACCATTCCCTTCTCCAGAGGATCTTCCTGATCCAGGAAATGAATCCAGGTCTCCTGCACTGCAGGCGGATTCTTTACTGTCTGAGCCACCAGCAAAGCCCATAAAAGCAAAGTGTAATTGCAAACTCTGATAGTTGTGATAATAGAACTTTCAGGAATTTGCTTATTATTGGGTATGTAACAAGGAAGATAATCTTTGCCCAACTGACTTTTAAACTGAAGCATAGATCAGAAAAGGAATGGTGGGTGGGATATTTCAGATAAAGGGATAGTGCATGCAAAGCTCCATTATTTGAAAAGTTCTTTACATGTTGGAGAAACTGGAAGAAGGCCAGGATCCACTGCTGTGTGCTGAGTGAAGCAGAAATCGCTTCAGGATGAGGATGGTGAATAGGCAGGTCCTGTACCATCTGTGAAGAAACTTTAGTATTGTATTAAGCACAACAGGCTAACACACATTTTTAGGCAGGCTATGCCTGATCTCATTGTCAGTTTTGAGCAGATGAGAGGAGTCATTAGTATCAGCTGGGAGACGTGTGTTGCAGACAAAATACGATAGTTGTATGAATTAGAGTAGTAAATGTGGGAACAATGTATGTGGATTTGAGATGTATCTGGCAATCTGCCTAACGATGTGCTGTGTGTAGAGATGGGTGAGGAAAAGAGATGCTTTAGAGGTGATCCGGGTTTTAAAGTATGGGCAGCAAGGTATATATGGCATAATTTATTGAGAAGAGAGATATAAGGAGAACATATGCTGATCATAATCAACTGTAATATACCTCATATTGTTGTCCAGTTGCTTAGTTGTGTCTGGCTCTTTTCGATCCCACAGACTGCAGCATGCCAGGCTTCCCTGTTCCTCACTGTCTCCAAGTATGCCCAAGTTCATGTCCTTTGAATTGGTGATGCTATCCAACCATCTCATAATCAAAGTCAATACAAGTACAAAAGAATTGAAACAGATCAAACCCTAAGCTTCGAGTGATAGAGGATACAACTTCTAAATGAACTTGGGCTATGAATGAAAATTGACTACATTTCAGACAACATGCTAAACGCAAATAATTACCAAGAATAAAAGTAACACAAACATCATCCTCTGCACTTGAAGTATAAGATTAAAATTAAATAACAAAATTTAGAAGGTCCTAGCAGCTTAAACATTATTTAAAAATAAGAGCCCACTAGCTACTATTGGGTCAAAGAAACTGTACAAAATTTCTTGAGACTATTCATAATTAAATCAAAATATATCAGAATCATGGGATGAGGTTGGGTCAATTCCAAAAAAATTTATAGCATTAAAATAACTGTATTAATGAAAATGAAAGTAAATGAAATAAATGCTCCATTTAACAAGTTCATTAAAACAGCAGCAAACTAAAAGAAATAGTATGATAAATATAAAATGAGAAAAATCAGAAAATTTAGAATAACCAGAAAGCCTTTAGAAAGCCTTATGGAAGGTAGATAAAACTGAATCTGCTCTTTAAACCATACATGAAAATATAAGGAAAATAAAGTGTATCTTAATCATATGAATATGGTGTAGATATCCTATTCTGTGCAAATATATGGCAGCTGATATTATTTATATTTAAAAATATGCTTGCACTTTAGAATATTTCAATATCATGAATATGTTTAAGTCTTCTTTATTTAGGTAGGTTAATTCTGAGGTCTAAGGTTGCCTCTTTGATAAATAGTTAAGGTGTTCTAATGGGTGCTAAAAGGCAAGAGAAATCTCAGAGTAAACATAGTTTTACCTTCCTGATACTTTATTTTGATCCAGTGTTTTATTGGAGGGTATTGGTGGTAATATGTTTACAATTAACACATTTAGAGCATTACTTTTAAAAAAGCATCTATATTATATAACAAAATGCAAATACTTGAGAATCCGAAGAAAATTTGAGTTTGAGATGGATTCCTTTAGGCTGCCCCCAGACTCATAGAAGGGTACATCTCCACTTCACCCTGCTGTTAGCAGAACTTGAAGGGAAAAATTGGAAAGAACTGCCTTCAGTTATTTTCTTTCCTTCCTCTTCTCCCTTCCTCATTTCCATTTCAAAGCAAATTTTTCCAGTTTTTCTAGTCCTGGCCTTTGGGAGAAAGGATCTGTACCCTCAGTGGAGGAACTGTTTAGTTGCCTGAGACCATTTACTAAAATGTTTGCTAAGAACAGGGATAAGTAGATTGTAAGCAATGAAGGAGATACTCAAGCCGCAAAAATGAGAGAAAAGAAGACTCTGAAGGATCAAATCATTTATAGAAATCCTATTCTATGAAATAGGATAATATTCTATTTCTGTGAAAGAGAATTTAACTCTGGCCAGAAAGACCACTGTCTCTTGTTGATTAATTTAGGCTTATGTATGAACCATGCATTTAACTTTTCACTGGCCTTGTATTTTCCCCTTGTCCCATCAAAGGGCATTTTAACAAACATTCTGGGACCCAAGGAGAGAGACAGTTTAGACCAATCCTCTTTTCTCCGTTCTGATAGTTACTTTGGGATTGCAGGATGCGGGGGATTTCTTCAAACCATAGAAGTTGCAGGGTAAGTTCATTCATGGTGATTAGGTTTAGACCATAGCAAAGGAAATATTTCCATGAAAATTCAAAAATAGCTACCAGAATCATGTGAAGTGATTTGTAAATTCAACAGAGTACATTTAATCCTGTGTGCCTACTAGAGAGAACTTTTCGTGTGGTTGAGAATGGGTCCCACTTGATTATACCACTTCTGTCTCTATGCATTCTTGCCAGTCTCTTCTCAATTGAATTTCCACCCTTAATTGAAAGTAGTTAAAGAACACTGGCTCCCGTCTCATTTTGCTGATTATAGGAGAAAGAATGAGAGTACTGCAGAGCACTGGAGAATGGTCAGTACTGCTGGAGCGTGTTAAGTGAGGAATAAAGAGACATGGGTTATAGTAAGATTATGGCTAAACAGCAGTTGCACGGGGCAGATGTGTAGAAAACAGAATTTCCAGTATGTATTGGTATAAAATGTGTGCTTGCTAATACTTTTTATTGATATTTTTTTCAGATGATCTGCTTGGAAGCATATACCCAGTTCTTTCAAGAATATAATTCTCATTCAACTAATGTGAATACAGCTGATTCACTAGAATATGATTCTATTTAGTATACGTGAATCAGAACGAGAAAGCAATTCTCTTCTGAACATCCTACACATATCTCTCCAACACACTGTTCCTACAATTTTCTTCACTTCCTGTGAGATGATGTATAGATTCATGCATTATGGAGACTTAGGGGCTACATTTCATTTTTGACTCTAGTGAACTGAGACATACTCGCTGGTCTTCCGTTTTCATTATATGCATTATTTAAAATGCCAATCTGAAAAGGCTACACAGTATATGATTCCTTTATGACATCCCGGAAAAGACATGAGAAACTATGGTGGCAGTGAAAACATGGGTGGTTTCCTGGAACTGGGAAGGAATGGGGAGGAGGAATAGAGGATTTTCAGGACAGTGAAAATAATCTGTATAATATAATGGAGAGTATGTCATTGTACATTTGTGCAAACCCATAGAATGTAAACACCAAGAATACCCCTACCGTAAACTATGGATTGTGGGTGATTATGATGTGTCAGTGTGGGCTCATCAATTGTCACAAAGGACTACTCTGGTGGGGACTGTGGATAGTGGGTGGAGCTTCCCTGGGTAACTCCTACAGTAGTGAATCTGCCTGCAATATGGGAGACCTAGGTTCTATCCCTGGGTTGGGAAGAGCCCCTGGAGAAGGGAATGGCTACCCACGCCAGTATTCTTGCCTGGAGAATTCCAAGGACAGAGGCTACAGTCAATGGGGTTACAAAGAGTCAGACATGACTAAGGGACTAACATTTTCACATTCACATATGCATATATAGGGTAAGGATATATGAGGAGTCTCTGTGCCTCCTCCTCAATTTTATTATGAACCTAAAACTACTCTTTCTACAAAAAAGTATTCCTAAAATAATTTTCTTCTGTCATTTTAAAAATATAATGGACCTGGCAACCATAATCTTTCCAGTTTAAGGTTGTAGTTCTCTTCCAGGTTTGAGTTATGAGAGGAGCCAATCAATGCACTGCTTGGTGGCTCAGACAGTAAAGAGTCTGCCTGCAGTGTGGGAGGCCTGGGTCAATCCCTGGTTTGGGAAATCCCCTGGAGAAGGAAATGGCTACCCGCTCCAGTATTCTGGCCTGGGAAACCCCATGGTCAGAGGAGCCTGGTAGACTAAAGTCCATGGGGTTGCAAAGAGTCGGACATGACTGAGAGACTAAGCACTTTTACTGTCATACAAATCTCTGTGAAATCCTAAGTATTTTCATCTGAAATCCTTGCAGCAGTATCTGATATTGGAACTGATTCATCCATTTGTCAAAAGTATTTCATTAGTACACCCTATGTTGGCAACTGTTTAACTCTTCACTGACATTGCATCATGAGAGAAGTGGGAACAAATGTAACAGATGCTGTTAAGCTATTTTTTATGTTGAAACTTCCTGTTTTCTATATGTAGTTTTTTTTTTTATTAGTGGGAAATAAAGCATTAAGTAGGGAGACATATGCCAGTTGTATTTCTAAATGATTGATAAAGCCATTGCTTCTATATATGAAAGGTAAAATACAAAGAAACTCTTGACTGTAAGAAGGAGAAACAACTAGCATAGCTATTTACTCATTATTTACACTCCTATTGTTCATCATGATAGTTTTCTAGCTTTTCTATATTAATATTTGACCCATGTAAATGTCATATAATTTCTAGAGCTAAATTAAAGCTAGATAAATTTCATAATGACTTCTAGGTAGTGTTATTAAAATACAAACATTTGAATAGTATGTATTATTTCAACTATTAACAATGAAGCAAATTATATGTGCTTCTCTGGTGGCGCAGCTGGTAAAGAATATGCCTGCAATGCAGGAGACCTGGGTTCAATCCCTGGGTTGGGAAGATCCCCTGGAGAAGGGAAAGGCTACCCACTCCAGTATTCTGGCTTGGAAAATTCCATGGACTGTATAGTCCATGGGGCTGCAAAGAGTTGGACACCACTGAGAAACTTTCACTTTCACTTATTCTAAATGTAGCAAAACTTGCTTTTGCCTGGAGCAGTAGAGGTGAGAAAAGCTTCTAGTCAACTAACAAATGTAGTTCCTTTACCCCCGTGCTATTTAAGAATTTGCTAATGTTTTGAAGTGGCCTACTCATTAATGACCTTAGCTTTCATTCTTCTCTAATGTAGTTCCTATGTAGAGCTGAGTTTCAAAAACAGCTAGAGGACACATTCTGGATAATTTATTTTTCATGCTATTTATAACCTTTTTAATATCCATCGATTTAAAAAGATTTTCATTAAAAATTGGGAAACTTTTTTTTTTTTTATAGTATCAGCTAAGTTCAGTGGCTCAGTCGTGTTACGACTCTTTGTGATCTCATGGACTGCAGCACGCCAGGCATCACTGTCCATCACCAACTCCCAAAGCTTGCTCAAACTCATGTCCATCAAGTCAGTGATAATATCCAGCTATCTCATCATCATCATTTGTCAGCCTCTTCTCCTCCTGCCTTCAGTCTTTCCCAGGATCAGGATCTTTTCCAGTGAGTCAGTTCTTCCCATCAGGTGGCCAAAGTATTAAAGTTTCAGGTTCAGCATCAGGATTGACTGGTTGGATCTCCTTGAAGTCCAAGGGACTCTCAAGAGTCTTCTCCAACACCACAGTTCAAAAGCATAAATTCTTTAGCACTCAGCTTTCTTTATACTCTAACTCTCACACCCATATGTGACTACTGGAAAACCATAGCTTTGACTAGATGGACCTTTGTTGGAAAAGTAATGTCTTTGCTTTTAATATGCTGTCTAGGTTGGTCATATTTTCTTCCAAGGAGCAAGTGTCTTTTAAATTCATGGCTGCAGTCACTATCTGCAGTGATTTGGGAGCCCACCCAAGTAAAGTCTGTCAGTGTTTCCATTGTTTCCCCATCTATTTGCCATGAAGTGATGGGACCGGATGCCATGATCTTACTTTGTTGAAAGTTGAGTTTTAAGCCAATTTTTTCACTCTCCTCTTTCACTTTCATCAAGAGTCTCTTCAGTTCCTCTTCATTTTGTGCCATAAGGGTGGTATCATCTGAGTATCTGAAGTTATTCATATTTCTCCTGGCAATCTTGATTCCAGCTTGTCCTTCATCCAGCCTGCATTTTGCTTGATGCACTCTGCATAGAAGTTAAATAAGCAGGGTGACAGTATACAGCCTTTATGTACTCCTTTCCCAATTTGGAACCAGTTCCATGTCTGGTTCTAAGTGTTGCTTCTTGACTTGAATACATATTTCTCAGGAGGCAGCTAAGATGGTCTGGTATTCCCATTTCTTGAAGAATTTTCCAGTTTGTTGTGATCCACACAGTGAAAGGTTTTGACATAATCAATAAAGCAGAAGTAGATGCTTTTCTGGAATTCTCTTGCTTTCTCAATGATCCAATGGATGTTGGCAATTTGATTACTGGTTCCTCTGCCTTTTCTATATACAGCTTGAACATCTAGAAGTTCATGGTTCATGTACTGGTGAAGCCTATTTAGGAGGATTTTGAACATTACTTTGCTAGCATGTGAGATGAGTGCAGTTGTGCGATGGTTTGAGCATTCTTTGGCATCAGTTTTACTTGGGATTGGAATGAAAACTGACATTTTCCAGTCCTGTGGCCACTGCTGAGTTTTCCAAATTCGCTGGCATATTGAGTGCAGCACTTCCACAGCATCATCTTTTAGGATTTGAAATAGCTCAACTGGAATTCCAACACCTCCACTAGCTTTGTTTGAGGTGATGCTTTTTTTTTTTCCTTTTTCCTCTTTTATTAAATTTATTTATTTTTTAAATTACAGTACTGTATTTGTTTTGCCATACATCGACACGAATCAGCCACAGGTGAACACAATCTCCCAATGCCAAAGCCCCCTCTAAGGCCCTGTTGGCTTCTCATTTTAGGATGCCTGGCTCTAGGTGAGTGATCACACCATTGTTGTTACCTGGGTCATGCAGATCTTTTTTGCAGTTTTTCTGTGTATTCTTGGAACATCTGAATATTTTCTGCTTCTGTTAGGTCCATCCCATTTCTATCCTTTATTGTGTTCATCTTTGCATGAGATGTTCCCTTGGTATCTCTAATTTTCTCTATGAGTTCTCTGGTCTTTCCCATTCTATTATTTTCCTCTATTTCTTTGCATTGATCAACAAGGAAGGCTTTCTTATCTGTCCTTGCTATTCTTTGGAACACTGCATTCAGTTGGGTATATCTTTCTTTTTCTCCTTTGGCTTTAGCTTCTCTGCTTTTCTCAGCTATTTGTAACACCTCAGCAGACAACCCTTTGGCCTTTTTTATTTTTATTTTTTCCCTTGAGGACGGGCTTGATCACTGCCTCCTGTACAATGTCATGACCTTGTGTCCATAGTTCTTCAGGCACTCTGTCTATCAGATCTAATCCCTTGAATCTGTCACTTCCACTGCTTAATCATAAAGGAAATGATTTAGGTCATACCTGAACGGTCTGGTGGTTTTCTCTACTTTCTTCAATTTAAGTCTGAATTTGGCAATAAGGAGTTCATGGTCTGAGCCACAGTCAGCTCCTTGTCTTGTTTTCGCTGACTGTGTAGAGCTTCTCCATCTTTGGCTGCCAAGAATAGAATCAATCTGATTTCAGAATTGCCCAACTTTTTTTTTTTTTTTTTTTCAGTACAGTGACATTTTGAAGAGTCTGCTATGTTTGTCCTAGTGTAGTTTAGTTATCTAATGCAAAATTAATTTTCCTTTGCTTCCTTATATGTATGTCTCAAATCTAACATTATCTTAATGATGCTTTGACACAAATTAATTGTGCATATTTACTTGTCTTCTCAGTTCAGTTCAGTCGCTCAGTCATGTCCGACTCTTTGTGACTCCATGAATCACAGGGAGGTGATGGCCTCCCTGTCCATCACCAACAGGCAGAGTTCACCCAAACTCACATCCATCAAGTCAGTGATGCCATCCTGCCATCTCATCCTCTATCGTCCTCTAGAGAAAAATAATTCAGAATATATGTCATTTAAACTCTTCTACAGAAAATAAATGGCATTTTATACATGAAGTTTCTGTAAAATATTCCCATTAAGATGAATTATTATACAATTTTAAGACCTTGTTTCACTATGATTTAAATGTACAATTCAAATAGAATAATTTTTATTTTCTTTGATAATAAAGCTATACGTTTTTACTAAAATAGTGTGAAAAAGTTATAAAGGTCACTAAAATATGAATAATCAATATATTGATTGACAAATTACATTTTCAAATGAGGTAAGGTCTATTCAGTTCAGTTCAGTCGCTCAGTCGTGTCCGACTCTTTGCGACCCCATGAATCACAGCACGCCAGGCCTCCCTGTTCATCACCATCCCCCGGAGTTCACTCAGACTCATGTCCATCCAATCCGTGATGCCATCCAGCCATCTCATCCTCGGTCATCTCCTTCTCCTCCTGCCCCCAATCCCTCCCAGCATCAGAGTCTTTGCCAATGAGTCAACTCTGCATGAGGTGGCCAAAGTACTGGAGTTTCAGCTTTAGCATCATTCCTTCCAAAGAAATCCCAGGGTAGATCTCCTTCAGAATGGACTGGTTGGATCCCCTTGCAGTCCAAGGGACTCTCAGGAGTCTTCTCCAACACCACAGTTCAAAAGCATCAATTCTTCGGCACTCAGCCTTCTTCACAGTCCAACTCTTACAACCATACATGACCACAGGAAAAACCATAGGCTTGACTAGACGGACCTTAGTCAGCAAAGTAATGTCTCTGCTTTTGAATATACTCTGTAGGCTGGTCATAACTTTTCTTCCAAGGAGTAAGCGTCTTTTAATTTCATGGCTGCAGTCACAATCTGCAGTGATTTTGGAGCCCAAAAACTATAAAGTCTGACACTGTTTCCCCATCTATTTCCCATGAAGTGATGGGACCAGATGCCAAGGTCTATAGTAAATTCTTAATGCTGTCTCCAATTGTTTCATTTTTCTTTCTCAGAATTGAATGTTTCAGATAATTCACAGTTCTCTCTTAAAAAAAAAAAAAAAAAACACAATTTTTATCAGAAATAAAGGAGTCTCTGGATATATTTGGGTTCAAAACGAAGATTATCCCCATAGTCTCAAGTGGGTTTTTTAAATACTCTGAAATCTACATGTCCACATGCTTAACTAAATTGAAGATTTTATTATTTACTTCAACGAGCTTTTGTGGATGAGATAGTGTTTGCAAATTAACTAGCAAAATGGTTGACACATAGTAGGTGCCTACTCCTTTCCCTTCTAATGGAAGATGATTATACTTTCACTTTTGAATGTGAATAACCATTTTGTTTTGATGCATCCTTTCTTTGCATTTTTATAGCTCTTTGACTTGTTACCTGTCTTGACAGAGATGGAGTATCCCAAACCATTTATCATTTCAGACAAACGTATTTTCAGGGAGATGATTAAAATTGACTACGTTTGATTGCATGTTTCTAGTATCAGAAGGACCAACAAGTCTTAAATGAGATTGAAGGTTCACAAATGGCATTGTTTTACCTAACCCTTTTGAGGATTTAAGCACTCAGTAAACTGGCATGTAGATGGATTTTGCATCTAGAGCTAAAACTGCTGTTAAAATCATTTTGCTAATGGCAATTTCTAGCACATAGCTCTATAGACAGTGAAAGATGTGGCTTTCGAAGTAGGTATGGGTCAGTTTAAAGGATCTTGCAGGCTATAGTTTAGTGAATTTTATTTAATAAAGTTTAAATTAGTTCTGTTTTTCTCATTGGCCAGGTTCTCTGAATGATGTTCCAATCCCATTGTATCTTTCTGTTCTAGAGAGTAATACAAAAGAATGAATGTAGGGCCTGGAAGGACAAAAGTAGAGAAGGGAAGTGAGAGTTTGTTTCATATTCTGTACTGTGTATGATTTAGAAATATTTTCTCCCACATTGTGGCTTTCTCTATTTTTCTTAACAGTGACTTTCAAATAACAGAAGTTATACATTTTGATGAAGAGTAGTTTGTTATTTTTTTTTCCTTTTAAATTGACTTTTTGTGTCATGTTTAAAAAAATCTTTGCCTAACAAGATCTTATGATTTTTTTTTTTCTGTTTATTTCCAGAAGTATTGTTTTTAACTCATATTTAGATCTATCATCCATTCTGTATTAGTTTTTATTTGGTACAAGATAGCGATCAAGTCGTTTATTTTGGTACATTTATGTCCAATTGTCTAAGTATCATTTGTTTAAAACATTCCTCTTTCCTGTCAATCATGACATCCTTGTCAAAAATCAGTTAACTATATGCATGCATGGTAAGTCGTTTCAGTCGCGTCTGCCTTTTTTGTAACCCTATGGACGGTGGTCTGCCACTCTCCTCTGTCCATGGGACATTTCATTTCACAGTTTCTTGCCCAGGTCAGAAGTTTGACTGTATTTCGAGACATTTCATGACTATTGTTTCTTTTGTCCCATGGCACTGGGAGACTCATCCCAGATCAGGCAAATGAATGTTCTTCATTTATATGTCATTTCAGGTGTTAATTTCAGGGTTAGCCTCATTGATGGATAATAAAAGATTCTCTGGATCCTGTCTTCTAACCTAACAGGATCCAGGAGTTATTTCCCTTGTTGCCTCTTCCCATGTCTAGAATCACATAATTACAATTATTCTATATTATGAATGTGATCTATTTCTTCAAGAACCTTCAGTTCAGTTCAGTTCAGTTGCTCAGTCGTGTCCGACTCTTTGTGACCCCATGAATCATAGCACGCCAGGCCTCCCTGTTCATCACCATCCCCCGGAGTTCACTCAGACTCACGTCCATCGATTCAGTGATGCCACTGAGCCATCTCATCCTCTGTCGTCCCCTTCTCCTCCTGCCTCCAGTCCCTCCCAGCATCAGAGTCTTTGCCAATGAGTCAACTCTTTGCATGAGGTGGCCAAAGTACTGGAGTTTCAGCTTTAGCATCATTCCTTTCAAAGAAATTCCAGGGTTGATCTCCTTCAGAATGGCCTGGTTGGATCTCCTTGCAGTCCAAGGGACTCTCAAGAGTCTTCTCCAACACCACAGTTCAAAAGCATCAATTCTTCGGCACTCAGCCTTCTTCACAGTCCAACTCTCACATCCATACATGACTACTGGAAAAACCATAGGCTTGACTAGACGGACCTTAGTCAGCAAAGTAATGTCTCTGCTTTTGAATATGCTGTCTAGGTTGGTCATAACTTTTCTTTCAAGGAGTAAGTGTCTTTTAATTTCATGGCTGCAAGAACCTTAGCTATCATTAATTTGGAAGGGGGCGTGGTTATATATTGAGTAATACAAAAGACAAAAATCTTATAAAATAAACAAATTACAAGCAACAGCTAATAATGTTGTTAAAGTTACAAGTAGAGATTTAAGCCATGAGCTTCCAGGACCAAGCCATCTTCCGAAAAGTTTGCCCAGACTAGAAAAAGGATCATCTGACTGTGCTCCTCAAAAATCAGCAGCAATCTGATTTTTTATGTGAGTCACTAAATGTGTTACATTAGAGTGTTCATCTGTTTTAAAACACAATATTCTGTTTGAATTACATCATTTCACATAGAGTAGGTCTAAAGAGCCTATTCATGGAAGTGTGGTTTAGAATTAAGAAAAAAGAGAGTTCTTGATTTATTTTTAGATTTAGAGAAAAATTGAAATACTGTCGTTATACATAAAATTCATATTTTAAATTTTATGCAGAATGTATATTTGTCAAAAATTAAAGTGATCTAAAAACCTGCATTTACTTGGAGATAATGAAGTGTTTTCTATTCTGACTTGTCATTTTTATATACTTCTTATGTTTCATGGAAGAAGAAATGATATATTGCACACATTTGTTTTCTTCATATCATGGAGTTTTGTTAGTTATAGAGTACACTGTGAATCCTTAATATCTGTGCCTTAAAAAATATTACTTTATTTTTATTATATATAAATTTTTAGCTTCACACTTTTGAAATATATTATGAACACACCAACTTGTATACCCTTTCCAGAATCTTGTCTACAACTTTGTGCTTTTGAAGTATGATTTAACTTCTCTTAAGTGAAAATGTTGTTTCTAAGACATATAACTTAATTTTTACAGTCTTAAACATAATATTTTTAATGAAGTAAGAGATAACAATTAGAGAGCTAGCAATAGAGTGATGGAAACAAAACAAATAGAGAAAATGGCATAAATTGTTTCACAGAATTCAATGTGCAAAATACGATCTCTCATCGGGTATTAGAATTAAATACAATCACCATCTGGATATCCAATTAAGTGAAAGTGAGGCTAGCATAGAACAACTGTAATTCATGCTTAAGATCAAGATAAAAATAATATATTGTCTCATTTAGTTTTCTAATTATAGTATTTAGTTTGGCTTAGGTTGATAGTAAAGTTAATCTTCTCAGTTTAAAATGACTTCTCTGTTTTCTTGCTCTTTGCAGTGCCGCTCATTCTGTATTGCTAAGCCCCCTATTTTTTCCCCCATGGCTCAGCACTGAAGAATCCGCCTACAGTGCAGGAGCCTCAGAAGATGTGGGTTCAGTCCCTGGGTTGGAAAGATCACCTGGAAGAGAAAATGGCAATCCACTCCTATTCTTGCCTGAAAAAGTCCCAGGGACAGAGAAGCCTGGTGGGCTAAAGTCTATGGGGTCACAAATAGTCGGACACGACTGAGCAACTAACAGGAGAACAAAGCCTCCTATGCTGTGAAAGCTTTCTCAAAAGCCAGGACCCAATAATTTGTTTTTGATTCAGTCCTTCCATAGCCTGTGTTCATATTGATGCATTCCCCTTTATTGCATCCTGCCTTGTATAATACTTAGTGTACAGATCAATCTTTCCCATTAGAAAGAACATTACTTCAAGGCAGGACCATGCCTTTCTTTTCCCTTTTGACCTTTGGTTTGTCCTTCCTTTCTTTTCTAATTTAATTTACTTGCTAAGAACATGACAGATTTTACTTTCTACTACATCAACATTATGCAAAGTGCAAATAATCACAATAACACACAGCCATACAAAGTGCTTAATATTCTCATAAGCATCATTATTTTGAAATTATTTTCTTCATATAGCAGAGTAAAAGAAGTAAAACTTAGGTTCTGGTTTTCAGAATGGCTAATTTCTATTGCCAAGAAGAACATAACTGTCAATATAATCAAAGAAATTGAGCTGAAAATTACAGGACCTAAATAGAATTAGAAATATCAATTTGGACTCAACACTTTAGAATATACATTTCTTCAAGCTCTTTTCCAATAAAATGGCCTGGAAGCAAGTCATTCTAGTAGAATGAGCATCTCTAACCCCACAATTTTCTTCTCTAGTGCCTTTTGCTAATAGGGACCATAATTTCTTAGAGGAATGTCTGATTCTAGATGTGACACTTTCATCAGTTCGTTTTAGAAAGGACCTTTCTGTCTATACCATCATCTTGGTTTTACACTGTCAGGCTCTAAGTGAATTTTTGTTGTCACTCTAGTTCTATTTTGCTCCTGAAGAAATTGATTTAGGTTCTCAAGTATCTTGAGTTCTAACCAAAAATAAGTGGTGAACGACACAGAAGTTTCTATTCTGAAGGCTTTTGAATGAATAGTTAGTTAATAATCAGATGAACAAACCATTTTTCTTCCACTTGAGCATGGAAAGAGAGCATCTGTGAACTCAGATTTCTGGGTGAAAGCACTTGTCTCTTTTCCAACATTTAATGTTCAAGTTTGAGAGGGCTTCATCACACCAATGCCATACCACATAAGCCTCAGGGGAAGTATGAGGCAGAGGACCTGTACAATTCCTTCCTGGAGCAAACTTTGGGCGTGGACACACAGACTTTCTTGGTAGGGCCTTAACAGGCTTCTGTAGGCTATGTTTTCATCAAGAAAGCACAAAATGTTAGTTGTCACATGAGACTGAAAGAAAGGCAAAGTCTTCCTTGTTCTGCCAGCCTGTAACTTTCTGTAAATGTGAAGAATACAGTTTTATATTTGTTCCTGCGTGGCAACCCCAATCACCTAGGAAGAATCTTAGGCTTTTGGTGAATGTCCCCATTCTCAATCAGCACTCACTGTGGTTTTATGGCAAATGTGAAACTGACAGCAAGACGAAGTCAGAAACATAAATTCAATCCAACATTTTTCCAGAATTCTCTAGACATTTGTTAAGCAATGTTTACCTGTCCTTTTCATATGAAATATGTATATGTATTTCACACTCATTTTTATATTTTGTGGATTTTGCCCTTTAATATTATTCATCATCTTCCTATAGGAATAACGGCAAAGGCATAGGTATGTAGATCCTTTTGTTTTGAGTGCCAGTCACATATCAACCCAAGGGAAAATAGAAGGCTGCTGCCTAGAGTTTAAATTAACTCTCTTTACCTGGCTTTAGTCTTACAGGCAACGTCCTGAAGCACTGGAGAAGTGAAATGGAGATAAATCAGTCATGATTAAAGAAATAATCTTAGTTAAAACTAATGAGGAAACTAATTGGAATCGTTTATCTTCATGTCAGTTCATTGTTATACTGTTGCTCTTTGCATTATAGTGGTCAGAGTGTCCATGTGAATAAGCAATTTATCAGGTTCTTGTGCTGATGAAATAAGAACATTAAAATGAAACTTAAAGTTTGTTAAGAACTTCCTGTGGCACTTCTTTTTTTTTTTTTAACTGAAATGATATAGTTCTTCATACTCTCCATCAGTAACATAATGGAACGACTTGAGTTTTGTGACTTAGTAGAACAACTTCTGTGTTTCAGGACTGTTAAAATCATTCTACTCATAGATGTTTCACCTCTCTTATTGAAGAAGCCTTTTATTTAGCGTTTGAATGGATGTCATGAGAGCAAATTTAACTTTGATATGTTTCATTTCATGTTTATTATCATACACCTGAATGAAATAGTAAAATCCTGTTTTTTAAATGATTCAAAACTGTTATCTTATTTTTTTAATAAGCTGAGGCAAAGATTCAAGAGGAAAGATCATATCCCAGTACTTTAATAAATAAAATATCTCCCCTTTAATTTTTGCCTCAGCTTATTAATGAAGAAACAGGGAGTGACAATACAGATCATTTAGTGCGGTGGTTCTCAATCTTAGATTCACATTCAGATCTGTCAGCTTGAAAAGTTCATTTTTAATTGGAGCTCAAGTCTTCAGATGGATTAGTAATAATCTTTGGCCCACATTTATTTATTTTATGAACACTATTGAACTTGCCATTCAACCCCTTACCCTTATATATGTGTAGGCCTTTCTTATACTAATTTTCTTTCTTCCCAAGAATGAAAAAACTCTTCTCAACTTTCTACATATGTATATATTTATATGCCTGAATAGTGCATTTTTGCTTGCTTTTATACTTTATAAAAAGGTAGTTATATAATATATTTTTCTCACTTACATTATATTATTAAATTTATTTATGTTACTGCCTGTTGCAACTCTTTTACTGATCTAAACTATTCTATTGAATAAACATATCACATTCATCTTAATGAAAATGTCTAGGGATACTTTCACAGTAATTTTTGTTACTTTCCCTCTTTCTTTTCTCTTATTTTTTCATATTTTCATTTTTCTTCCCTCTTTTTTGAAATTGAGTGGTGCTAACATGAACATTTTTCAATACATAGCCATTTACAACTTTTATTTGGGAATATACTCAGGAGTTGAAATGTTTCTCATCAGAAAATGTCTTGGCTAGCAGAAGAGCCAGAATTGGATGAATGGAATCAATAACAGTTGGTAGAGGAGGGACATAATGACTCTCAGTTGCAATTCCAGGATAAACTGTAGTAGTCAGGCTTAGCTCATGATTCTGAAAATGACCTGTTGTAAAATTTCCCCCAGGAACTGTGAGTAATCATCATCTCAAAGAAGCCCCAACTGCACACAGTGAACTTAATGTGAGATGGGAGTGAATCAAAGAGAAGCAAAGGGTGGACTGTAGTGGACCAGGCTTGTGGCTCTTCTCAGAGAACAGTTCCTCAGTGCAAGATGGAGTGAATCTGAGAGACCCAAGTGGTGGGCTCCAGTGGGCCAGGCCTGTGGCTGTCCTCGAGGGACAGCTCTTCACAGCTGCTCTAGTGACATTTTCCTTTACAAACAGAGATCTGAAAGTGCCCGAGTTTTCACTAATCTGGAGACGCTCTAGTGCAAAGGTAATAAAGTTTAGTTCAAGCATTCCCAGCTGGGGCTAACTCTGAGCAAACCTTCCTTCCGGAGGTCCCCAGTATGGTGAAGCTGAGGCTAAGAATTTGCTTGAAATAACACTTGTGCTTAGATTCCTCTTCCCTGACTTCTGAATCCAACCCTTTGATCAACATTTGACAAGAAAACACTATGCAGCCTAGTATTTAGCAAAAGTATGGAGAATGTATTGGAAGAATCGGAAGAGACTGATTAAAAAGGAAGTTAGTGAAGAAGCTATTTTGAATGCTTTTGAAAACAATGCTAAAGAATTTGGTGTATATCCAGGACGAAACTATGACAGTGTTTCAAGAAGATGGTTTATGTATCATCACATAATAGATATCTTAACCCAAAGTATAGCTCACTTAAACAATATGCTTCCTAAAAAGTAATATCTAATCTCTGAGATGAATTGAATGATCCTGGCTAACCTTGACATTAACCTGTAGATATTTGCCAATATACCCCTCTTTCAGTGTACATGTCTCTATACATGAAGAGGCCCTTCTCCATTAACAATGAAAAATAATCTCATTACCAAGAGGTCCTTTGAGTTTCAGGTTGCACTGAGCTGTAGTCTCAGAATCACACTTTGAACGACGTCTCTGAATTGATGTTATACCTGTCTGGGGGCTAAAACTTGTAGCCAGGGATATTTTATATACAGTGGACTGCATGAGTATGTCTCTCTTCAGTACTTAAAGTGTAATCATTTTTACACATTTCACTTAAAAATCGGTTCCAAAAAAAAAGGGGGTTCCATTGTCAGAAAGCAACAACTGCTTTAACTTATATACATATTATGAAGAATATGATTAAGCATATGATATAAAAAGACAAATAAACTTACAGAGTTATTCACCAGACTCTTTGTTTGACAAACCTTAAATGACCAGGAAAAACAACAACAACAACAACAAAACTTAAGAAAGGAGGAAAGAAAGTGGGTTGGGGTTGGGGGGTGGGATTGCAGCATCATTGTCTTTATTTTTGCAGTAGAAAGGTGAGTGACCTGAGAGGTTATACAGTTGAATTTCTGGTGCTTGCTAGTCAAATTTTTACTAAGCAGTGTAACCTTTGTAAAGCCTTCATTTTCTCTGTGTTTCATGGTTTGTTTTTCTCTTCTGAGAAAACTATCTAATTATCTGTCTTGAGTAATTAATCTGATGTCTGTGAGAAAAGAAAAATAATAAATGTTAGCAGGATTTGAAATGGTAACGATAATATAACATATGGAATAGTAATAGCTGTTACCTTACCTGACAGATTCAACTAAAAGAAAAAAATATATTAACAAATGGGTAAGATCCCATCCAAACTTGTGTCATCATAACAAATACTAGCTAAAGTAACTCAGTAATTCTAAATTATACTTTCAGTAAATATTTTATTACTTTCCTCTTTGGTCGGATTTCTTTATTAATTTCTCCTCCTCTCTGACTTTACATTCAGATTAATGAAGGAAAAGAAATGTTTAAAGAAAACACCCCCAAGTTGTAGAAATACTCTTAATATCCAAAAGCAAATAATTATCTAAACCTAATAAATATGATGAATAACAAATCTAAGAAACATAATTTTAGATGAAAATCAAGAGACATCATAAAATATTGATATATCCACATTACAGTAATATAGGAATTACAGTTGTATCAATAATACAGATGTTGTATTCTTTTGCATAATAATTAAAATATTTTCACTGCCAAAAGGAGTTGAAGGTCTTCTTGATAGAATACCTCAAATGTGTTAATATTTAAAAATAACATATCAAATATATTATTTAGTAATAAATAAATAGGTGCTTTATTATTAGCTGATGACTCTGTCAATGGGAATTCTTAAAGGAATATTTGTTTCTTAAGTAGATTGTCACTGAATACTGTATCCATGTTTTTAATCGTTTATACACACTAATTTCTTTCTCATTCTTTTACCTCTCTTTCAAATACAGTTTCCACAAAACTTTTCTGGTTAACAGGCGCATTTGCAGAGAACGAATTGTCTACCAGAGATATAATTTTGCTTTAAGGGTCTTCATAGAAAACAAAGTCTGAGGGCGGGGCTCTCAGTGGCCACTTCCTAGATAGCACGTCTGTGATATTTGATTCAAATATAAAGAGCAGAGTGGAGATGCAAAGCCAGGTCTTTCTCATTCTAGAATTTTCCTTTCTTAACCGCTGGGTTGCTGTGTGCTTTGTGTTGTGTGCTCAGTTGCTGTCATATCCGACTCTTTGCAGCCCTATGCAAAGAGGGCTCCTCTGCCCATGGAGTTTCCCGTGCGAGAATACTGGAGCAGGGTGTCATTTCCTACTCCAGGTCATCTTACCAACCCAGGGTTCAAACCTACCCACCTTTCTTGCGTCTCCTGTACTGGCAGGCAGATTCCCACTGAGCCACCTGGGAAACCCACTGTGCCCTTTAGATGGTGGTTTAAAATAGCAAACTAGTTGTGGTATCACGCCCTGTGAAACTTCAAAGTTCTATGGACTTTTCCATGCTGTTCTCAGCCTGGGATGTCTTTAAAAACTCCCTCTACTCTATAAGCTCCCACTTGTTTCTGAAACTGAGTATATAAACCATTCTTTCCAGGAAGCCTCTTCTGGCCCCATTTTTTTTTTTTTTTAAAGAAATTCACTGAATGTATTTTTATTAAGCACCTACTATGTATACCAGACACAGATCTAGACACTGACTGTACAGCGTAAGACAAAGCAGACAAAAAATCTGCCCTTAGGAAGTTCCTGGAGCTTAAGTTCTGGTAAAATCAAGAGAGAAAAACTAATTCATGGAGAAAATGACTAAGTTATAAACTGAAGAACAATTACTTTGAAAAGTAATGGAAGGGATTCCCTTAATAAGTTTGAGTCAGAAAGAAACAGCAAAATCTGTAAGGAGTCATCAGCCATAAAAGGACCTTTCTGAGCACCCTGAACCTTGTTAGAGAAAGCAAGGCCTCTCTGTCTCCCTTTACCACAGTCTCAAGACACACTGCTCTGAGGGGGAAGGAAACACAGGACCTTTAAAGTCCATTTCCAAACCAATGGCAGGTCCAACCAGAGTAAAGCAATGGTTGTGCAGTCTGTTTCAAAAATCAGGACAATAGTCACTCAAATATGAAACTTTCACCATACGTTTTCACATACCACAAAATAAACCTTTGTGTTTTTGTTAACTACAACAGCGATATACTCTAAGTTAGAGAATATACCCTATTTATCTTTTTCCAATAGTAAGTAATCAGTGAGTGCATGCTACGCCACTTCAGTCATGTTCTACTTTTTATGACCCTATGGACTGTAGCCCACCAGATCTCTGTCCATGGGATCCTCCAAGCAAGAATACTGGAATGGGTTGTTGTTTCCTCTTCCAGGGGATCTTCTCCACCCAGGGACTGAACTTTGTTTCTTATGTCTCCTGCATTGGCAGGCATGTTCTTTGTTACTAGTGCCACCTGGGAAGCCCAATCACTCAATAAATTCCATCGCTCAGTCATGTCCAACTCTTTGTGACCCCATGAACTGCAGCATGCCAGGCTTCCCTGCCCATCACCAACTCCTGGAGCTTGCTCAAACTCATGTCTATCAAATCAATTATGCCATCCAGCCATCTCATCCTCTGTTGTCCCCTTCTCCTGCCCTCAATCTTTCCCAGCATCAGGATCTTTTCAAATGAGTCAGTTCTTCCCATCAGGTGGCCAAAGTATTGGAGTTTCAGGTTCAACATCAATGCTTCCAATGAATATTCAGGACTGATTTCCTTTAGGATTGACTGGTTTGATCTCCTTGCAGTCCAAGGACTCTCATGAGACTTCTCCAGCACCACAGTTTAAAAGCATCAGTTCTACAGTGCTCAGCTTTCTTTATAGTCCAACTCCCATATCCATATGTGACTACTGGAAAAACCATAGCTTTGACTAGATGGACCTTTGTTGGGAAAGTAATGTATCTGCTTTTTAGTATTCTGTCTAGCTTGGTCATAGCTTTTCTTGAAAGGAGTAAGTGTCTTTTAATTTCATGCCTCATGGCTGCAATCTGGTGATTGCAGTGATCTTGGAGCCCCCTCCAAATAAAGTCTGTCACTGTTTCCATTGGTTTCCCATCTATTTGCCATGAATGGATGGGACCAGATACCATGACCTTAGTTTGCTGAATGCTGAGCTTTAAGCCAGCCTTTTCACTCTCACTTTAATCAAGAGGCTCTTTAGTTCTTCTTCACTCTGCCATAAGGGTGGTGTCATCTGCATATCTGAGGTTATTGATATTTCTCCTGGCAATCTTGATTCCAGCTTGTGCTTCATCCAGCCTAGCATTTCACATGTTGTAGTCTGTATATAAGCCAAATAATCATGGTGACAATATATAGCCTTGATGTACTCCATTCCCAATTTGGAACCAGTCTGTTGGTTCATGCCCAGTTCTAATCGTTGTTTCTTGACCTGCATACAGATTTTTCAGGAGGCAGATAAGGTGGTCTGGTATTCCCATGTTTTGAAGAATTTTCAGTTTATTGTGATCCACACAGTCAAAGACTTTGGCATAGTCAATAAAGCAGAAGTAGATGTTTTTCGGGAACTCTCTTGCTTTTTTGATGATCCAATGGATATAGGCAATTTAATCTCTGGTTCCTCTGCCTTTTCTAAATTCAGCTTTAACATCTGGAGGTTCAAGGTTCATGTCCTTTTGCAGTTCGGCTTGGATAATTTTGAGCATTACTTTGCTAGTGTGTGAGATGAGTGCAATTGTGCGGTAGTATGAGCATTCTTTTGCATTGCCTTTCTTTGGGACTGCAATGAAAACTTACCTTTTCCAGTCCTGTGGCCACTGCTGAGTTTTCCAAATTTGCTGGCATACTGAGTGTAACACTTTAATAGCATCATCTTTTGGGATTTGAAGTAGCTCAATTGGAATTCCTCTGGAATTCCTTATGTTATAGAACTTTACACAAATGCACAGAAGAACTATACAAAAAGATCTTTATGACCCAGATAACCATGATGGTGTGATCACTAATCTAGAGCTAGACATCCTGGAATACAAAGCCAAGTGGGCCTTAGGAAGCATCACTATGAACAAAGCTAGTGGAGGTAATGAAATTCCAGCTGAGCTATTTCAAAGGGGTCAGAATTAAATAATCACACATGCTATTAATACATGAGATTAAATTCTGATGTGAACTATTTCTCTCCTTTGGTTGCAGTGTCTTCTCCATTTCTAAAGTCTGAGTAATGCCCTGCCTTAGAGAGTTTAAAGTTCCATAAGATAATGACAACAGGATTACAAAAACTACTTTTCCATGTAACTTTTGCATTTTCAATAATTATGTTTATATGGATTTCCATCTTTTTTTTAAATTAATTTCCCACATCAGATCAATTCACCTCTGAATGACCTAGCTGCTTTTCTTCAAATCTTCTACAATTGTCAAAGCAGTCATTGTAAATTTCCTTACATTTAAGTTTGTTTTTATGTAAATCTGCGCAGTTCCACTTTTTCCACATGTACAGTGGTTGCTTTTCATAAGCTATTTTAAACATCTTTTCTAGTTAGACAATGCAGTTCAATTTTTTTATTAAACTATAAATATGACAATTTCCCTTTTACCAGTACTTTTAATCTTAAAATATCTCTCTGTGTATTTTGTTCAGTAAAGTGTAAAACTCATTTTTCCCAATCTTAAAGGTAATTATAGAATCAAACTGGGGCTACCCAGGTGGTGCTAGTGGCAAAGAATCTGCCTGCTCATACAGGAGACATGAGATGTGAGTTCAGTCCGTGGGTCAGAAAGATCCTCTGAGGAGGGCAAGGCGACCCACTCCAGTATTCTTGTCTGGAGACTCCCATGGACAGAGGATCCTGGCAGGCTACAGTCCGTAGGGTCACAAGGAGTCAGACACGACTGAATTGACCCTGCACAGTACAGCACATAGGATCAAATTAATCTCTTTAAATCTTAAAAACCTTTATCTATTCTGTGATCTCTAATAGACTAAGTCCAAAAGTACATGCTTAATATGCGGTTCTTCCTCCTGTCTTAATCTCCTTGTTTAGCTTTAACTTATTCCACTTACAGACATCTACCACATACAAGAATCAAAAAGGTTCTATTTCTAACTCCCCAATTCAGTAATGATTTCCCTTATTGCTGCATTTCTTAGTGGGTCTACTCTTATATGGGACATCCTGTTATCATTTCTACTTCTTGTAATCCTTATCATTCTTCAAGATTGAAATCAGCTTCAGGTAAAGTCTTATCACCAAAACATGATATTAATTGCTCCCCTCCCCAACTGCTGCCATTTTGGTCTTTTCTGCTCATTATATTCTGCCTATAATTTGTATAGATGTTCTATCTCTATCTTTAAACAAACTTCAATAAATGTTCACCGGAAAAGCCCACTTAGGTTAGTATTTTTAAAGTTGAGGTGGTATTTTAATGCACTCATAGCTAGAGTGATTGGTAGTGCTAGATGAAGTGGATGACCTTTAAAGATTTTTAGACTGAATAATATTTGAAAACCAAAATATGTTTGTTATAAGGAAGGAAAAACAATTCCAGGTAGAGGAAATAGGACATAGAGGCAGGAAAGCTTGGTGCTTATTAAAGAATATTGAGTGTTCTTGTTTTGCTGGGAGAGCCTGTGTTTGTGAGTACACTTCGATTTTATATGATTGCCTAACAATGTAAAATTCCATTTTTCTTCGCTCAGAACTTCCTAAAGAGCTCCCAAGTGCATGTAGTGTCCAAAGCGCTCCTCATTGCCAAATGGACAGACCCATGGTTGCCTTGCCTGCTGAGCTAAGCTCCTCTGTGGGAGATTGATTTGAAATTTTCCCCTTTGTCTGTCAAGTGTTGTTCCTGTGGTGTGTGCATCTGCCTCTGATCCCATTTTGCTTAAGATTATTTAATTGTTCCACATGCTGAGAATGTTTATTTATTCACCCACCAGACACCTGCACCTCTTTGAGGCTGTCTTTTGATTCGTTTATAAATAGAAAACAGAAAATCCCATTGAGGGTGAAACCCATTTTATGTCCAGTGGGAATGTTTAGCAATCACAGTAGAAAACGCATTGTTTTAATTTCACAGTCCGCTGGAAACATTAGGTCATTAACAGTCTAATTAAGGAAAAGGAAAGAGGGGATTCGGGATTGAGGATGCAGCTAACTCTAGTCAGCCAGCAATAGAGCCCATAGGTCCTTCACTGTTAAGCACAAACCAGGCCTCTGCTTAATCTCTTTCTATGCCTGAACCTATTAGGTTTGTACTTCTCTCTCTCTCCCTTCTGTGCCACAGAAAATAAAATTGTTTCCTGATTGGAGAAGATAGGTCAATTTTATATTTCACATCAGTTTTGTGTCTTGAAAATTGAGGGGAATAAAGAGAAACATTAAATTCATTCTTTACCTTTTGCTCTTCTTCCATGCATGAGGCGTGAGTGTGATATAGCATCTGACTGTCATTTTAGCTTAGAGATATACTTCTAAAGAAGCTATTGACAGCAGTGTGATAATTGCAGGCACATAGTCATGTATAAAATCTTTGAGGAGATGAGAAGATGGTTAGGAAAGGCTTCCTATAAAAGATGAATATTTAAGTTAGATTCTCCATTTTTATAATAATATGTTAAATCTATGAAGGAACACATATATTATATTTTTCTGTGACTATATCTCCATGAAGAGGAAATTAAAGTAATAACAATAATAATGATGATTGACATAGTTTCCTATTTGCCTGGCACAATACTATTTACCTTGGGTGAATTAATTTATTTAGTCCTCACAGCAATGCTACAAAGTAAGTATTATTTTATCACTTCCATCTTGCAGATGAGAAATTAGAGGCTTAGGGAGGTATAATAATTTTCCCCAAATATCACCAACAAAATTAAATATCAGAGCCAGAATACAAACTCAAGTAACCTGATTGCTATGCCTTTGATTTTTAACAATTTCATGAAATATGGAAGTAAGAGTCTTTGGGAAAAAGAGAAGATTGCAGAAACATATAATATTAGGGTGCAGTCAGAAGACAAATCACACCAGTAATTTGAGCAAGGAGATATTCACATGAAGAGCCATCAAGAGGGGATTCATTTGGAAGAGAGGTAAAGAGACCTCTGAAGAATGCCCTGGAATGGCAGATATAGGGAACAGCCACTACATTTAGAACTATGTGAGAGAATCTAAGGAAAAAAACAAATTAGGAAAGAAGTCTACCCTGTACCACGTCTAATATATGTATTTACCTCACTGGAGAGGTTGCATCTGAGGGTCAGTGGACAGCAGGGAAATTCTCTGAGATGCATGCAAATCTCACTGTGAAGGTGCCTTCTTTGCTGTAGGTACAACTTTCTGGGGTCTTATAGGGTCTCTCATACACCACTAGGCAGGAAGCTATAAGAAAAGCTCCAGACCAATAAAGAAATTCCTTTTTTCTTGCGAAGACTCTTCAGGAGCTCAGTACTAATGACAGTCATCAAAACAGAAATATTTCGAATCCAGGTGCAGCACCATGAAACAGGGCAAAAATAAGTGGGTTTGAGCTGAACATTAGAAAGTTGATGACTGATATAGAATGAAGATTTTTAGAAGCTCATACCATGTAAAAATATAGTGTCCAACTCTATGCTATTGAAAATGAAACAATGATATATTATTTAAAAATTAATGTCATAGAGCAAAGCTTTGAATTTCTTTTTAATGCCTAGATTAGTATGTTCACATGCACACATACCAATTATCACATTATTTCAAAAAATTTCTTTTGTGCTCACAATTTAATAACAAGCATATATTTTACTTTCTCTGTTGGAAAATCTAGTAACGGAAGCATTTTTCTCCAATTTCAGAGTTTAGAATATAAAGATGTAATACTTGTAAAACATTCCTCCATTTCCTTTTTCTTCGTTTTTCTTCCTGTTTCAGATCTAAGAGGATTTTCTACATCAACCTTAAATTTTGAACTAGATTTAAACGCTCTCTTTCCTATGTCAAAATGTGACTATTCTAAAATGGAATTCCAGGACATTCTTTAATATTTATATATATGTTGTCCTTCTCCATGGTATTAAAAGTGGTGTACATGGGTTGTTTGTCTTTATTCCATCTCCTTAAAGCCAATTCAGAAGCGCTAAAAAAATGTTTAAAAAATATTTAAAAACATATTGCAGCTTTACCTTATCTACTCCATAGAACCTTAATATCTCTCCAGTAATAACTCCTCAAATCTAAATAAACAAATTCACAGAAGCAGTAGAAGCACAAGCATAGAAACACGATTTGTTTCTATTTTAAAATAGATGACTTAGTCTTCGATTAGAAAAGTTTAGTTTTTGAAATTAGAAAACCTTTGAGCTTCTTTGTTATTTTGAAGGCTATCATTGATCTTTGCTATTTTTCAATATAAGGGAGAAAGTGTAACTATAGTAAATATACGGTCTATATTTACTGTAAAGAATAGGAAAACTATGAGTGTTTTTGTCCAAAGAATAGTCATTATTGTTTTAGATTTCTGCAGATATTTTAACATTTTAAAAGAAGGGATGGTTGGAATTAAGAACTATTGTATTTTTTTCTAGCTCAATATCTATGATTCTACAATGGAGAAATGAGATAAAGGAGTTTTTCAAATGAGATAATGTAACCTAACTGCTAATACTTCGGTTCTTCAACAGCTTTCGAGAGGATTTGGGACACTGAAGAAATAATCTATGAGATTTATTTTAACATCTCTGTGAAAATATAGAGGAAAGTGAATAAAATAGTACAAAATTTTAATTTTGGAAATTGAATACAATTTTATTTCTCAATATTAAAATGATAATCTGCAGGGTTAGAATTGCATTTTAATGTTCAGAAATTTCTTCCATATTTGGAAATGTGATGTGCACTAAGCAGATGATAGACTTTTGAAAAGTTCTTTTTCATCTACTACTTATGCATTTAATTTAAACTCAGTGAATTATTTTATAATAAAAGCAAACTTTTGGAACAAAGAGCATATATTACATTTTACAGAGGAAGGGATTACAACTCAGACTAAATGAATTGCTTAAATTCACTCAGATGGCAAATCATAGTTAATACTCAAACCCAGGATGATAGTCTTCCCATCAAACTGGCTCTCAAGTCTGATTTTTAAGAAAATTTCTTAAACATGCTGCTGCTGCTCCTACTGCTGTCACTTCAGTCGTGTCCGACACTGTGCGACACCGTAGATGTCAGCCCACCAGGCTCCCTGTCCCTGGGATTGTCAAGGCAAGAACACTGGAGTGGGTTGCCATTTCCTTCTCCAACACATGAAAGTGAAAAGTGAAAGTGAAGTCGCTCAGTCATGTTCGACTCTTAGTGACCCCGTGGACTGCAGCCTACCAAGCTCCTCCATCCATGGGATTTTCCAGGCAAGAGTACTGGAGTGGGGTGCCATTGCCTTCTCTGTCTTAAACATGAAATCAATAAAACTTTTTGTGTGTGTATGGACCTCAAAATCCCTAAGAAGTAGATCCTCAGCTTGTCTAAGAACAAGAGGAAATAGTGTGTGCAAGTGTGCTAGGTCACTTCAGTCATGTCCTATTCTTTGTAACCTCATGGACTGTAGCCTACCAGGCTCTCCTGTCCTTGGGATTCTCCAGGCAAGAATACTGGAGTGGGTTGTCATGCCCTTCTCCAGGGGATCTTCCTGGCCTAAGGAGCAAACCCATGTCTCATGTCTCCTGTATTGTCAGGCAGATTCTTTACCACTAGTGCCACCTGGGAAGCCTAAAAATATTCAATACAAGACTGAAATGCTTCCATGGGCCCTGAAGTGTCTAATATTACATCCATAATTGTTATTGGAAGGGCTCCTCTGGTGGCTCAGTCAGTAAAGAATCCACCTGTGATGCAGGAAACCTGAGTTCAACCCCTGGGTTAGGAAGATCCCTTGGAGGAGGGCAGGGCAACCCATTCCAGTATTCTTGCCTGGAGAATCTTCATAGACAGAGGAGCCTGGGGGCTGCAGTCCATGGTGTTGTTAAAGAGTTGGACATGACTGAGCGACTAAGCACAGCACAATTGTTGCAAAGGACAGATTAATTCTAATGAAATTCATGACTATGAATCAGCATTTTAGGAGATTTAACTTCACCCCGTATCATTCACTGGTGAGCTTCAAGATCCAGAAATTCATTTTATAATAAGATTGTAATTTGTAGTGTTCAGAAATCTGTCCTTGGGCTTCCTTGGTGGCTTAGATGATGAAGAATCTGCTTGCAATGGAGATGACCTGGGTTCAATCCCTGGCCAGGAATATCTCTTGGAGTATAGGATGGCAATCCAGTTCAGTATTTTCTCCTGGAAAATTCCATGGACAGGCTACAGTCCACATGGTAGTGAAGAGTCAGGTGCAGCTGATCAACTAACACTTTCACTATCAATCTATGCTTGCAACAGACTGGCATAATTTCCATTAATTAATTATTTGATCTGCCTCATGAATATTTTTACATTGTCATCTAAGAATATTTTATAAAAATAAGGTTGAACATTGGATTTTATAACAAACAGGCTCTGTTTATTTGAATAAAAATTGTATTTTTATTTAACCAACTGTGTTACATGTGGGAAATAATTTATCTTGAAATTTATCTGTTTTCAGACGGGTGTAACTTCTGCCTTTAGTAATCTTAATTTGAAAAAAGTTCTGGAATTTCAGTTCAACAGATTCTAAGTGCATTATTTATTCATTCTGGTGCTCCGTGATCCTAAGCTTTGTTAAATCTGGCTATTCAAATTCACACTCAGTTGATCTGATCAAAAATGAACTGCTTTAATTAAAATTGGGAGATAGCCCTAAACAGGAATAGTACTGAAATAATTACTTGGAAGAGCTCTTTCTTTCAAAGAGGGGCATGAATATTGGCCTGAGACTATTCTTATTAAATGAAAAGAACACATAATATTAGAGATAATTATTTCTAGGACATGGAAAACCACACGTCATTTTTCTACTTAGCAAGATTTCCTTTTACATTCAATGGAAAACTTTCATGGATTTTGCAGATATAAGAAATGATTCATAGATCATTTTTTCTTGATATAAAGCTATCAGTTCAGCTCAGTTCAGTCACTCAGTCGTGTCCAACTCTTCCTGACCCCATGAATTGCAGCACGCCAGGCCTCCCTGTTCATCACCATCTCCCGGAGTTCACTCAGACTCACGTCCATTGAATCCGTGATGCCATCCAGCCATCCCATCCTCTGTCGTCCCGTTCTCCTCCTGCCCCCAATCCCTCCCAGCATCAGAGTCTTCCAATGAGTCAACTCTTCACATGAGGTGGCCAAAGAACTGGAGTTTCAGCTTTAGCATCATTTCCTCCAAAGAAATCCCAGGGCTGATCTCCTTCAGAATGGACTGGTTGGATCTCCTTGCAGTCCAAGGGACTCTCAAGAGTCTTCTCCAACACCACAGTTCAAAAGCATCAATTCTTTGGCGCTCAGGTTTCTTCACAGTCCAACTCTCACATCCATACATGACTACTGGAAAAACCATAGCCTTGACTAGACGGACCTTTGTTGGCAAAGTAATGTCTCTGCTTTTGAATATACTATCTAGGTTGGTCATAACTTCCCTTCCAAGGAGTAAACATCTTTTAATTTCATGGCTGCAGTCACCATCTGCAGTGATATATATATTCTATAGTTTTACTCTTTTGCTCTTGGACCTCCCACAAAGCTGCTAATCACCACTTATTTTTTGATAGAGTAATTAATTATCTAAAATAATTAAAAATTAATTCATAACTTAAATACATAAAGATAATACATATATTTTAAATAATATATTTTATACAACTGTTTTATAGTTTAGCTCTAGAGTGCTGAAACTTTTAAAAATGATAAATATTAAAGATACATTTACAAATAATAGCTTTGTGCTTCTATTTATGAAAGAAATGTATCACTTTATTTTCAGACAAAAGTGTACTTGTCATTTACTTATTTTGGAAAAAGTAATATGAGAAATTCAAATTCCCTGAGCAAATGGTATAACACTCTGCTGCTGCTGCTGCTGCTAAGTCGCTTCAGTCGTGTCTGAGTCTGTGCGACCCCCAGAGATGGCAGCCCATGAGGCTCCCCCTTTCCCTGGGATTCTCCAGACAAGAACACTGGAGTGGGTTGCCATTTCCTTCTCCAATGCATGAAAGTGAAAAGTGAAAGTGAAGTCGATCAGTCGTGTCTGACTCTTGGTGACCGCATGGACTGCAGCCTACCAGGCTCCTCCATCCATGGGATTTTCCAAGCAAGAATACTGGAGTGGGTTGCCATTGCCTTCTCTGAAAATATAAAATATCAAAAATTAAAGTTTAATTTCTACATTCACTAAGATAAAATTTATTTTAATCTGTGTAATTCATACAGAAATGTTTAAAAGAGTATTTATTGAACAGCTTGATGCACTGTCTCACAGTGAACACACCTGTGTGACCACTGTTCCAGTCAGGAAGTAGAATTTTATCATTATAGCAGAAGTCCCTCAAGCCACTCATACCACCACCTTACTTTCCCTCTTTCCCTAAAGGTAACTACTACTCTGACTTATAATAGCATAAATTACTTTTATCTGTTCTTAATATTTGCAATGGAATCTCACAGTGTGCATACTCTATTTTTTTCACTTAGCATTTTATGTATTTTTCTCTCAATATTGAGACCACTCCATGTTACTTTTTTTTCACTGTAGATTTTCACTACCATATAATTATACTGTTCTATTTATTAGTGCTGTGTAAAAAAATCAGTTGCATAAAGCAATAATTTTATTATTCTCAGTCTCTATGGGACAGGAACATGGACTTTTTATGGTAAGGACAGTTTATTTCTACTCCTCAGGGGGCTAGGGTCTCAGGAGGGATTATCTGAAAGCCAGGGATGATTCAATGGCTGGGACTGGAGCCATTGGAAGCTTCTTCACACATGTCTAGCTTTTGATGCTGCTTGTGAGCTAGGACTCCCACTGGTAAGTTGGCTGGAACGTTTATGTCATCTCCCTGTGTAGTCTATTTGAGATTTTATATGGCAGGATGGTTTAGTTCCAAGAGTGAGTGTTCAGATAAATTAAAGTGAAATCTTGGCATCTTTATGATCTAGCCTCAGAAGTCACGTGCATCAGTTCCCCCATAATCTTACTTCTAAAGACAATAGCAACAAGAAAAACAGCAAATAAGTTTAAGGTAAATCAATATAGAAAGAAAAAAAAAAAAAAACACTACATGAGAGGAGTGCTAAGGCCACATTTTAAGGTCAAATGCACTGGGAGAGGGCTTCCTTGTGGCTCAGACAGTAAGCAATCCACCTGTAATGCAAGAGGCACAGGTTCAATCCCTGAATCAGTCCAAGACCCCCTGGAGATGGGAATGTCTACCCACTCCAGTATGCTTGCCTGGAAAATTCCATGGACAGAGGAGCTTGATGGGCTACAGTCCATGGGTCGCAAAGAGTCAGACACAGTTGAGCAACGAACAAGTGGAACCAGAGGTTTGTCTGTTTGTTTGTTTTCAACTGTTTATTTTATACTGGAGTATAGTTGACAAACAATGCACAGGTGCACAGCAAAGCAGCTTAACCATACATATGCACTGATCCTCCCCCCTTCAAAGTCCCCTTTCATCTAGGTTGTTACACAGTACTGAGCAGCATTCCCTGTGCTACACAGCATGTCCATGGAACAGGAGGTATTTTGCAGCTGGCTTTGGAAAATACAACCTGCCATATACTGTATCAAATATAAGTTAATATAATGAAAACAGAAGAGTATACATATATATATCCACTAACTGTTGATAGACACTTGGTTTATTTCTAGTTTGGGGATATTATGAGTGAAATTGTTATTATGAACACTTTTGTACATGTTATATGATGTTAAATGTATCCATTTTTTGGTTGAATGTATTCAAGAAATGGTATTTGCTTGGTCATAGATAGTTTCAGGCTGTGTTTTCAAGAAGCAGTGATTGAAACAAATATGCAGACATATTTGATTTATTTAAAGACTGCTTTCCAGGAAAACCTACTGGAAAGTGAGAGAAGCAGAATAGGCAAGGTGAAAAGCTAATCTAGAATGTCATCTGAGATAGTCAGGCCTTCCTTGGCCTCATCCACAGGAGAGTCTGCGACTTAAATCACGTGTCAGAGTCGTCTTTCTCTAAAGGCTGGAGAGCAATGTAATGTATCAGTTGATCATCATCAGTGAACCGTCTGCTTCACTGTGTCACGCTAGTGTATGTTCCTCGGTTCTTTGTCTTGTCAAAGCAAAGATTTGGAGTGATGGACATTAAAGTCCCCTCGGCATATCACAGCTCTCATGTCTTGGATAGACCATGTTATAACTCTCAGGTCTCGAATGGACCATGTTATAGCTCTTAGACAAATCAGTGTTACAGCTTTATTTTATTTAGAAGATAGGAGGAAAATCCATCTTTGAGGCGTGAGGGCACGTCGATCCAAAGACATGAGAAGAAGAGCTCCCCAGCACGTGGGAGGGGGGGAGAGAGAGAGAGAGAGAGAGAGCGAGCTAGCTTTGGCTCCCCTATTTATATGTTTATCTCTCCCTGGGCCTGTCCTATGTAAATTGGGCCAGGCAGGAGTGTTGTTTGTTTTACGTGAGGTCCTTACTCCAGTCCTCGGACCTTCTTTTGTTCCATTTTCACAGGCTTTTTCCTTCCTTGTCTGTTTCTACTGCCATTTTGAACTCCTTTTCTCTGTTTTACCTACCTAACATTCCCCCTTCAGGTGATGGGAGGCCCAGTTCTTGGGGAATAGGGGCGTTGAGGTCTTTCTGGCTACTTCCTGCTGAATTGGGATGGCAAGAGGTATTGGGCCTCCCCCTCTTGCTAGTCTCAAGCCTCAGAGTCCTTATAGCGGTGTCCATCTAATGGTGTGTGATGTTTTCTGTGGTCAGCTGTAGAACTGTATATCTTTGTTGAACTGGCACTGCATGTTGTAGCTGGTTGACCTGGGCAGAGACAAAACAGGTTAGACAATTGACAGTACATGGAATAATCATAAGCATCATCAATATAGAATAACAAGGACTAGTAGGGTATTAGTCATTTTTAAATTTACATCGCTAGTATGCCTCAAGTCTTTCCTTGTTCAGGGATCAGAAGATCTATCTCCTGTCTGTTTTGGAGTACAATGTCTGTCAAGCTGTGTTGGCTCTTTAGAGCTACCTTGAGAAATCTTATCTCCAGAAACTAGATTTTGGGGATGTTCATTAGAATGACACTCATTGGTAGTCCTGAATAAGTATCTGAGATTTCCCAGGGGCTCACAGGTGCATCGAGTGTCTTCTTCTGTTTTCTTCCATGGCTTGACTCATGAGTAGTGAATCCAGGCATCGTGTCTTGGTACCTTGACTGCTGTGGGGGTAGAAAGTATTACAGGGTAGGGGCCCTTCCATGTGGGCTGGAACTGAGCATTTGGAGACCCATCTTTCCAGACTTTAATTAGGACTTGAGTCCCTGGAGCATATAGTGGTGACTCCTTAGAATCTTTTGGGTCCTGGTTTATACCCCACAAGCGTATATCCTGTTGGAATTGCCCAGTGGCCATGGTATCAGACTGGAGGGGCTGAGCCTCTGGATCTAGGAAGAGATCACTGACATAAACAAAAGGTCTCCCATATAGCATCTCATAAGGACTAAGACCAACCTGTTCCTTAGGGGCAATATGGGTGCAAAGGAGAGCTATTGGTAAAGCCTCTTTCCATCCCAGGGAGGTCTCCTGGGTTATCTTTCTTATTGCTGATTTTAAGAATTGATTGGCTCTTTCTACTTTTCCCAAACATTGAGGAGTCCAGGCACAATGGAGATAATAAGTAATGCCCAATGCTTTCGAGAGCCCCTGGGTGAACTTGAAAGCAAATGATGTCCCATTGTCACTTTATATTGACCTGGGCAGACCAAATCTTGAAATGATTTCATGGAGCAGTTTTTTTTTTTTTTTTTAACCACCTCCTCAGCCTTCTCAGTCTGAGTGAGAAAGCCTTCAATCCATCCTGTGAATGTATCTATCATGATTAATAGGTATTTATACCCTTGAGAAACTGGCATCCAGATGAAGTCCATCTGCCAGTCCTCTCCTGGGTAGGCCCCACGTCACTGGATGGGCTGGGCCAGCTGGGGTCCTTGAGCTTCTTGGGGGTTGTTTAATTGGCAAGTGGGACAAGAGGAGACCACCTGTCTTATAGTTGTTTGGAAGCCTGTTCCTCTGAATGACCTTTCTAGTAATCTTTGGAGGGCCTTTCTTCCTAAATGAGTAGTGGCATGTAAGGAGTTAACCAACTTCCATTGGAGGTTCCCAGGGAGAAAAAGAAGTCCCTCCTTTTGGAACCACCCCATATGATCTTCTTTTTTTTTTTTTTTTAATACTTTATTCTACGTTACAATACTGTATTGGTTTTGCCATACATTGACATGAATCAGCCACAGGTGTACACGATCTCCCAGTGCCGAAGCCCTCTCCCGCCTCCCACCCCATATCATCTCTCTGGATCATCCTGTGCACCAGCCCCAAGCATCCTGTATCCTGTATTGAACATAGGCTGGTGCTTCGTTTCTTATACAATAGTATACATGTTTCAATGCCATTCTCCCAAATCATCCCAACCTCCCCCTCTCCCTCAGGGGCCAGAAGTCCATTCTATACCTCTGTGTCTCTTTTGTTGTCTCACATACAGGGTCATCATTACTATGTTTCTAAATTCCATATATATGTGTCAGTATACTGTACTGGTGTTTTTCTTTCTGGCTTACTTCACTCTGTATAATTGGCTCCAGATTCATCCATCTCATTAGAACTGATTCAAATTTATTCTTTTTAAGGGCTGAGTAATATTCCATTGTAGCCCTGATTCTTAGCTTTAAGAGTCTCACCTTCAGTATATGAAGGAGTTTTTGGCAAATTAGTCTGTGGAACTAAGGTTGCAATCCCTATTAGGTCATGGTTCTGTATTGCTGCTCTCCTAGCTGCCTGATCAGCTGCTTGGTTCCCTCGTGCTACTTCTGTGCTCCCTTTTGGTGCCTTTTACAGTGGGAGATTGAAACCTCAGTGGGCAGATGGACTGCCCCCAAGAGTCAAAGAATCTGATCACCATATTTGATGGGGGACCCTCAGGTGGTCAAGTGACCCCTTTCTTTCCAAATAGCTGCATGTGCATGTAGCACCAGAAAGGCATACTTGGAATCAGTGTAAATAGCTATTCTTTTTCCTTTTCCCAGCTCTAAAGATCGAGTCAGGGGTATGGGCTCAGCTAATTGGGCTGAAGTACCTGGTAGCAGAGGCTTGGCCTCTGTGGTCTCAAAGTTGGAGACTACTGCATACCTGGCTCTTCCTTTTTCATCCAAGACAAAGCTGCTTCCATCAGTGTACCAGGTTTCCTCAGGATTGGTCAGAGCATCTTCTGACAATCCCTCTTGGGATTTTGTCCAGTGGTCCAAGGTTTCAAGACAAGAGTGAAATGGGAGAGAGCATTCGAGGGTAGGCAGGAGGGTGGCTGGATTAAGAACCTCACAAGGGGATATAGTGAGGCCTGGATTTTCCATCAGCATTACTTGATATCTGAGGATTCTTTGATCAGCCATCCATAAATGGCCTCTCCCATTTAGGAGTTCTTTTACTTCAGTTCAGTTCAGTCACTCAGTCATGTCTGACTCTTTGCGATCCAATGAATCACAGCATGCCAGGCCTCCCTGTCCATCACAAACTCCCAGAGTTCACTCACACTCATGTCCATCAAGTCCGTGATGCCATCCAGCCATCTCATCCTTGGTCGTCCCCTTCTCCTCCTGCCCCCAATCCCTCCCAGCATCAGTCTTTTCCAATGAGTCAACTCTTCACATGAGGTGGCCAAAGTACTGGAGTTTCAGCTTTAACATGATTCCTTCCAAAGAAATCCCAGGGCTGATCTCCTTCAGAATGGACTGGTTGGATCTCCTTGCAGTCCAAGGGACTCTCAAGAGTCTTCTCCAACTCCACAGTTCAAAAGCATCAATTCTTTGGTGCTCAGCTTTCTTCACAGTCCAACTCTCACATCCATACATGACTACTGGAAAAACCATAGCCTTGACTAGACGGACCTTAGTTGGCAAAGTAATATCTCTGCTTTTGAATATACTATCTAGGTTGGTCATAACTTTTCTTCCACTGAGTAAGCATCTTTTAATTTCATGGCTGAAATCACCATCTGCAGTGATTTTGGAGCCCCCAAAATAAACTCAGCCACTGTTTCCACTGTTTCCCCATCTATTTCCCATGAAGTGATGGGACTGGATGCCATGATCTTTGTTTTCTGAATGTTGAGGTTTAAGCCAACTTTTTCACTCTCCTCTTTCACTTTCAGCAAGAGGCTTTTAGTTCTTTACTTTCTGCCATAAGGGTGGTGTCATCTGCATATTTAAGACGATTGATATTTCTCCTGGCAATCTTGATTCCAGCTTGTGTTTCTTCCAGTCCAGCATTTCTCATGATGTACTCTGCATATAAGTTAAATAAGCAGGGTGACAATATACAGCCTCGACGTACTCCTTTTCCTATTTGGAACCAGAGTGTTGTTCCATGTTCAGTTCTAACTGTTGCTTCTTGACCTGCATACAGATTTCTCAAGAGGCAGGTCAGGTGGTCTGGCATTTCCATCTCTTTCAGAATTTTCCACAGTTTATTGTGATCCACACAGTCAAAGACTTTGGCATAGTCAATAAAGCAGAAATAGATGTTTTTCTGGAACTCTCTTGCTTTTTCCATGATCCAGCGGATGTTGGCAATTTGATCTCTGGTTCCTCTGCCTTTTCTAAATCCAGCTTGAACATCAGAAAGTTCAGGATTCACGTATTGCTGAAGCCTGGCTTGGAGAATTTTGAGCATTACTTTACTAGCATGTGAGATAAGTGCAATTGTGCAGTAGTTTGGGCATTCTTTGGCATTGCCTTTCTTTGGGATTGGAATGAAAACTGACCTTTTCCAGTCCTGTGGCCACTGCTGAGTTTTCCAAATTTGCTGGCATATTGAGTGCAGCACTTTCACAGCACCATCTTTCAGGATTTGAAAGAGCTCCACTGGAATGCCATCATCTCCACTAGCTTTGTTCATAGTGATGCTTTATAAGGCCCGGTTGACTTCACATTCCAGGATGTCTGGCTCTAGATGAGTGATCACACCATCATGAATATCTGGATCGTGAAGATCTTTTTTTGTACAGTTCTGTATATTCTTGCCACCTCTTCTTAATATCTTCTTCTGTTAGGTCCATACGATTTCTGTCCTTTATCAAGCTCATCTTTGCATGAAATGTTCCCTTGGTATTACTAATTTTCTTGAAGAGATCTCTAGTCTTTCCAATTCTGTTCTTTTCCTCTATTTCTTTGCATTGATTGCTGAAGAAGGCTTTCTTATCTCTTCTTGCTATTCTTTGTAACTCGGCATTCAGATGCTCATATCTTTTCTTTTCTCCTTTGCTTTTTGCTTTTCTTCTTTTCATAGCTATTTGTAAGGCCTCCCCAGACAGCCATTTTGCTTTTTGCATTTCTTTTCCATAGGGATGGTCTTGATCCCTGTCTCCTGTACAATGTCACGAACCTCTGTCCATAGTTCATCAGGGACTCTATCTATCAGATCTAGACCCTTAAATCTATATCTCACTTCCACTGTATAATCATAAGGGATTTGATTTAGGTCATGCCTGAATGGTCTAGTGGTTTTCCCTACTTTCTTCAATTTAAGTCTGAATTTGGTAATAAGGAGTTCATGATCTGAGCCACAGTCAGCTCCTGGTCTTGTGTTTGTTACTGTATAGAGCTTCTCCATCTTTGGCTGCAAAGAATATAATCAATCTGATTTCGGTGTTGACCATCTGGTGATGTCTATGTGTTGTTTTACTTGGTGGCTGGTAAAAATAGTTTGCCCCCAAAGGAGAGTTTTTTTATTTATTTATTTTTCAAAGGAGAGTTTTAAAGCATCTTCTATCATGATTGCAATAGCTGCAAGATTTCGAAGCTGGGGGGCCAGCCTCAGGTAGTTGGATTGAGCTTTTTGGATAAGTAAGTTACAGGCTGGGGCTCAGATTCCAGCCTTTGAGTTAACACTCCCAAAGCTATTTCCTCTCTTTCATGGACATAAAGTTGGAATGCTTTTTCTGAGTCTGGCATACTCAAGGCAGATGCCTGAGTTAAGGCCTGTTTTCGTGTAGCCTCTGCCTTCTTTTGAGGAGTTCCCCACATCAGTGGGATTGAATCATCTCGTCCCTTTAAGCTTTCATATAAGGGCTGGGCAATTAGACCATAGTTGGGTATACATATTTTACAATATCCAGTTAGCCTCAGGAAAGCTCGCAATTGTTTTTGAGTCATGGGGGAGGGCAACTGGAAGATTCCTTGTACTTGATCAGAGGACAGCCTCCTGGACCTGTGTGTCATCTGAACTCCCAGGTAAGTGACCTTTGTCTCCACCATCTGTGCCTTAGCACAGGAGACTTTATATCCCCTTTCTGCCAAGAAGTTTAGAACCTGAATTGCATGTTGTCAGGCACTTTTCTCATCTGGAGAGCAGATTAATAGGTCATCTACATATTGTAATATTTTCCCATTAGGTCCCAGGTCCAGATCTAGGAGATCCCAGCTAAGGGTCTGTCCAAACAGGTGGGGGCTATCTCTGAACCTCTGAGGTAATACTGTCCAAGTCGTCTGTTGGTGTTTTTCTCCTGGGGCCTCCTACTCAAAGGCAAAAAGATATTGGGATTCTTTAGCCAGTGGTATGCAAAAAAATGCATCTTTGAGATCCAAGACTGTAAACCACTTGGCACTGGGTGGGATTTCTCCAAAGATTACATAGGGATTGGGTACTGTGGGATGGAGGGGGACTACAGCTTCATTTATGATCTGGAGATCTTGAACCATTCACCAGGTTCCATCTTTTTTCTTTACTGAGAGGATTGGGGGTGTTACATGGCAAACTGGTGGGGACCAATAGCCCACAAGCAAGGAATTTATTTATTAAAGGCTGTAGTCCCTCCCGAGCCTCTCTTTTGAGAGAATATTGTTTCTGGTTAGGAAACCGAGTGGGATCTCAAAGGATAGTGATGACCAATTCAGCCTGGTGGGCTCATGCAGGAATCCCCTGGTCCCATACCTAGGGGTTAATTTTGTCTTCCCATAGTTTTTGGTCCCTCTCTATTGAAGGTGTAATGGGTTCTTCAGTAGTAACCAGGAGTTGTAGAGCTCTAGGGGCTGAAAAACTTCCTATCACAAGGGTGGTCCCCAGTTTAGTGAATATATCTCTTCCCAATAAGGGAGTAGGACACTGAGGAACCACCAGAAACTGGTGGGAAAATATGTGTCCATACCAGCAACAAATAAGTGCTCTGCTGAATCTTTTAGTAGTTGCTTTTCCTGGAGCACCCAAAATGGTACAGGTTTGGGAGGAGAAGGCTCTGGAGTAGGAGATCAAGACAGAGTAGGTAGCCCCTGTGTCAACCAAGAAATTCTAGGACCTACCTGCCACATCCAGTTGCACCCTTGGCTCCAGCCCCGTGATGGTTATCTGTGACAGGCGGGCTGGCTGGAGCGGGCCACTTCAGTCTTCTTGAACCATCATGAGGGTAGGCTTGGCGCTAGAACTTGAGGCTTTTGGGTCCCAAGGGTAGAATGCTGCCCAGTGTCCCAGTTGATGGCATTTGTGCAAGCCGTTCTAGGAGACTTATCATGGTTTGGACACTCTTTGGCCCAATGCCCAACCTGTCCACAGATCAGGCATTTGTCTCATGCCTTGTCCTTCAAGGGGTTTGCCGTAGGGCCTTCTCTGGAGGGCGGCCAGCATCTGGGCATGCTTTGTTTCTTTCTCTCCTTCTGCTGGGCCTTGGCCTCCATCTCCTGTTCTCTGCTATAAAAGGTATTGGTGGCTGTCCTTATCTAAAGAGGCAGCAGGGTCCTGCTTTGTAGCTGTTGTAACTTAATTCTGATATCTGATGCACATTGGGACAGGAATTTGTCCTTTAAAATCACCTGTCCCTTGTAAGAGTCTAAATCCAGATTGGTAAACTTTTGTAGCGCCTCTTTTAGCCTTTCCTGAAAGACAATGGGTTCTCATTGGGCTCCTGAGTTATTGCTGAGACTGGGCACAGTCCCACAAGTAATAGGGTTCCTTCTATTTCCATGGGTGGACTTCCTTAGGGGTGAGTCTTTCTGAAGCTTATCCTACCCAGAACTGTTGCAACCTGAGAGGCAGGCATTCCTGGGTCAGGGTGCAGATCCCCAGTCATGCTGAGGCATGACAGGCTCCTAGAGATCGAAACCCCGGGAAGGTCAAGGCATGACGGCCTCCCGAGAATTGGGTCCCTGGGAAGGTCAAGGCGTGATGACCTCCTGGGACCCCTGGACTGGAGTTTGGGCATCTCCAAGGTCTCCAGTGTGACCAGTACTAGATAGGATTAAGGGGTTGGATATTATAGAGTTACTTCCCTCCCAAGACCAGCTATTTTCTGGTTGTCTCTCCAGAAGACTGTAGAGACAACCTTGTGGGTCTGGATGAGTCTCAGGAAAAGAGCATGAAACAGGAGGGAAGGGGGCAGAGCACAACCTTTAAAAGAATGACATAACACAAGGGTATAATGTAAACCAATTAAAATCAACTGGGTCCAAGATGACAAGTAAAATTCAAGTAAACCTTAAGACCCAATCTATAAGCCAACAGACACACCCAGAGGTGGCAGGACAGGTCCAAGGCACGGTCAAAAGAGGAGGAGTGGGTGGATCCCCAATGGCTGGGATGATCCTCCCACTCATTAGCATGTGAATTCACCCCACTTGCAAAACCCTAGCCAGGTCACATTCCATGGCCAGTACCCTGTAGAATGAATGCTTCTCGCTTCTCTCTGAATCTTAACAAGTCTACCTTTTATCTATCACTTTGACTTTTAATGAATTTTTGCAATGAGACCCCAGAGCCTGAGCTTTATTACCCAAAGCCATTTTGGGTTTTGGTCGGGCTCAAGTCCTGGGAGAGGGCTGAAGGACAGGAGGAAAAAGCAGTGGGAAAAACATGCCAAAGAATGCCCTTCATAGCTTTCCCGAAAAATTTGCTAAATATCTGACCAGTGCTCAGTTTTTTGGTCTGACCCTTGGCACAGAGGAGAGAAAAGACAGAAGAACCCCCACTGGCTTGTGTAACAGCTTCTGGGGCTCAGCAGATAGCGCCTTTGGGATATGCTGAGGAGTAGCCTCTCCAGAGTCCCTCAGTTGTGCCCCCTGCCACCCACCTGTTCGTGGGAGGTTCGAGGAAACAAGAAATGAGAGATTGTAAAGGAATTAAGATTTCGTTAGGCATGTCCCTCCAGCCATAGGAGCGAGGACCTCTTACCTTAACTGGAGGTCTTCTGGAATCTGAGACTGGGCCGCGTGAGATTTCTGCTGAGTTTGTTTTTTGCTGTCCCGGTTTCCAGCACAATGGGCCTTTCCCTGGGCTGGATTTTCTTCATGTTCCACCTCTACTGCAGGAGCTTTGCTGAACTGGGCTCCTGCTGTGCTTGGCCTCTTCCACACGGAGGTTGTTTCAGGCAGGTTAAATTCGAGTCACGGCACCGTAGATGTCATGAGAGTGTATGTTTCTCAGTTCTTTGTCTCGTTACAACAAAGATTTGGAGTGATGGATATTAAAGCCCCCTTGACATGTCACAGCTCTCAGGTCTTGGGTAGACTGTGTTATAGCTCTCAGGTCTTGAATGGACCATGTTATAGCTCTTAGACAAATACAGCTCTATTTTATTTAGAAGATAGCAGGAAAATCCATCTTTGAGGCGTGAGGGCACATCGATCCAAAGACGTGAGGAGAAGAGCGCCCCATTGTGCAGGAAAGAGAAAGAGAGCTAGCTTTGGCTCATCTATTTATATGCTTATCTTTCCCTGGGTCTGTCCTATGTAAACTGGGCCAGCCAGGAGTGTTGATGTTTTACCTGAGGTCCCCACTCCGGTCCTCGGACCTTCTTTTGTTCCATTTTCATGGGCTTTTTCTTTCCTTGTCTTGTAGGCACTGCCATTTTGGACTCCTTTTCTCTATTTTACCTACCTAACAATTGAGTATGGTGATGAAGACTGGGCAGCAATGGGATACCTCTATATAGACATGTCTACTGTCAACTGAAAGCAATTCTACAAAGTAAAGGGCAGTTATGAACTGATGGGAACCAAGATTCATGCTAACTGGGGGATGGCACACAGCAGAGACCAGAGACATAGGTGGAAATACTAACTATTTATCACAGTGCACCCTTTGAACTTGAATCTCCCATTAAGTTAATCGTATCCATTATAGTACTAAATGCTGATTTATCACTGTTCTCTAAAAAATTTACAAGTGTTAGGTTAGTAGTAGAACTCAAGATCCTGCTCTTAATTACTTCCTATTATCTGTTATCTTCTAGAAAATAGATAATAAGTCTCTATTATATTCTCCTTCCTAACTTAATCATTCTCAACTTCTCTCTGCCACAATTCTTAGCTAGCGCTTCTTGTCTAAGGGGATTGCCTGATGGAGTGATCCAGTTCCTTATCTCTGAAGTATGGGAGACCTTGATCATCATACACTCATATCACATTGCTATACTTGTCAATTTACAGTTAAGTTAGACATGGGAGTAAAAAAAAGATGCCTTGGTGGATTATATTGACGTTTCCCCCAATCCCATTTTTTGACAGTAGTCCTATCTTTTCTTGATTATCAAGGCTAATTACCCTTGGCAGGTGTGATAACTTCTTTGATATTGATAGTGACTTTCTTTTTCTTACCTGCTCGTCTACTGACTCAAAGTTAGTGATGAGGCAATATCCTTAACTTTAATGGAATTCTTACTCTTCATCTAGGAAAAGTTTTCTTTCATGGGAATCAGAATTTTCTGGCCAAGCAAAAAATGTACACATTCCTTGACTCACTGGAAGTGATGGTAAGCCATGCCACTACTACTTCCACTTCTTGGGCCTTTCACCTATGAACTCTACCTATTGAAACCAAACTATCATCTAATGGCTGTTTGCTTATAGTCTATAAACACAATCAAGATTGCTTCCTTATTCTTGATGGTGTCATTGTCAAGTTGATGTTTCAGCTGCATCTTTATGAGGCTATTTCACTTCTCTAATAGGCTAGCACCTACTAGTTGAATCAGTATGTGAAAGGACCAGTGAATTAATGGCTTTGATCACACCTTCTTTGCTATAAAGTCTCCTTTATTTTGAAATTATGTTAAATTTCACATTGGTGAATCACATACTATGAGAGTTCATGGATGGAGGTTTTGGGTGACATCCTCAAGACATGAAAGGCAAGCTAATTCCTGGGTATATGTTAGCTCTAGTCAGGATTAATGAAACACCTTTATAGGATGGAAGGAGTCTGATGAGATCATTTGACAATAAGCAGCTGGTAGCAAATCCCATGGACGGAGGAGCCTGGTAGGCTGCAGGCAATGGGGTCGCTAGGAGTCGGACAGGACTGAGTGATTTCACTTTCACTTGTCACTGTCATGCATTGGAGAAGGAAATGGCAACCCACTCCATTATTCTTTCCTGGAGAATCCCAGGGATGGGGGAGCCTGGTGGGCTGCCATCTCTGGGGTAGCACAGAATTGGACACGACTGAAGTGACTTAGCAGCAGCAAACTTCTAAGGGTAGGAAACAGCAACCTCTTCCAGTGTTCTTGCCTGGAAAATTCCACAGACTAGGAGCCTGGAGGGCTAGTCCATGGGTTTGCAAAAGAGTTGGACACAGCTGAGTGTGTACCCATGTGCGCATGCACAAGCATATGCACACACACACACACAATCTTCCAGGGAATGGTTCTTCACTGGTGGCTCAGCACTGAGGTCCATTATTGACTAGACAGACATTAAGTGGTTGCCATAGCTAAACTCTCTTTGGTGAAGGGGATTCCACCAAATTGGAACTGGGCTTATGTAGTTGGGTTTATGAGTAGCCTTCATCTCTGACACCACGTGTGCTCCATTTGGCAGCTCACTGTGCCAAGCTGTAATGCACTCAAGCAGTGGAGAGCCTAAATGACATGAACAATTTGCTAAACTGTTTTCCACTTCTCATAAGTCTCTGAACATACTTTTCTTGGGTCACTTTTCCTTATAATGCCCAAACATGTTCCCTTTGGGAAAGCTTCCATACTCCATTGGCTTTCTAGGGTCACCCTAAATGTGACCTTGCTCCAGTAAATTAGAAACCTTCCTTTCACAATAGAGTAATTTACTTATAATAATAGACAACTCATTCATACATGTAATATAGATCTTTTTTCTCACCCACATTCTTATATTGAACTATTAACGTTTAGTCTATAGTATCATCATCCCTTATGTGTTTAATACTTATTTTCTAAATGCAACAGCAACAAAAACTCTTAGTTTTTATGTGTTGTAAATAAATGAGTGTTTTTGTTTTGTTGGAAAACCTTCATATGTAACCACGAACAATAGTATGTACAATCTCTTTTTTCCCCAATGGTCTTTATTTTTAAACATTTTTAAAGATTACTTTCCATTTATAGTTACTAAGAAACAATGGCTATATTTTCCACTATGTATGAGAAACCCGCTAGCCTTATCTTACACTTAGTAGTTTTACCTTCTACTTGCTGCCAGTATATCTTGATATAGCCAAAAGAAACTAACCAGTTATCAAAAACCCACTATTTTGAACATTTAGATTTTTTTTTCAGAACTTGGTTTTAAATATTATTAATTTTTTTGATTTATATACAGAAGTATTACTATCAAGAGTATATTATTTCTTAATAAGAGGGCTATGTGGTTGTTATGACTGTTGTGATTTGGCAATAATTACTGATAAATACTGGACCCTGAGAGCTGCATGTTGGACTGTGGTGCACCTGAGAGCGCGGCAGGACACTGCAAGAGGATCAGGTACACAGAGCTGGTTCTAAGATATAGATGGCTCTGGCTACTCTTGTTTCTTATCCTTCTTCACCGGGTACCTTCGTGTCTCTTCCTCTTGGCTTTCATCCCATATAGAAGCTTCCAGTCATCTCACTTTCCAGACTTTACATTTCCCATGTATATATCCCTCTCTTTATTTGATAACAATGGTCATATGCACAAATCTAGTCTCATTTCTTCAACGCAGTGTTGCTATACATTTTTCTAGAATTTTGAATGACGCATCATCCCTGATTGCTGTTCTGCTGTTCTGTCTCCATGCTAAGAGAAGTCTCCACCACTACACAATTCTGATGAAGTATGACAGGATATTTGTGAACTATTTTGGCTTCCATAGGTTTAATGTCCATTCCACTCACATAAGCACATGAGAAGTTTATTGCTTAGTGACATTTCTTGATTTAAAGTACCTGTCACTACTTGTGACATTGCAGCTCAGATTAAAGATCAGCCTGGAGCATTGGCTCAAATGGACCTTGAGGCCCCAGGAGTGGTTCTGTTTCTCACAGCTGCACCTCGGGCTCATCTATCCCAGGTTGGGGTTCTCCTGTCACATACACTGCCTTGCTCAAGGCAAGGCTGTCATTACAGTTTTTCAGTTGAATAAGAGAAAGGAGGCCTCATTTTTCAAAGCATATAATTATACACTCATCTTAAGAACTAGCACTATTATTGGCCCATGGCTTTATTCATATTTATGTTGGATTTTGAAAGCATGCTTATCCAATTTTTGAATTACCATACCCATCTGATATTGTTTAGGGCTAAAAATAATTTAGTAATAACCACATGAAAGAAGTATTAGACATTACGAAACTGCAAAAAATATATTGTATAAAAATCAGGATCCAAGCAACTAACATTTAGACAATGGAGATCTATGTGATTTAAAAAAATTAGTTACAAAAGTAGTTCAGTATTTTAATGTGTTTTTCATATGATGTATGTCAGACTGTATATAAGATATTGATTTTCATCCCTGCCAGCAAATCGTGAGTGAAATGCTGCCAGTCAGAAAATTGTCTAGAGGAGAATGAAGGCCCTGATGCGATAACATTTAATAAATAGTCAAAAGAAATGATGTTAAGATTTGGTCGTCTAAAAGGAACAACTTTCAGTGGACCTACTAGCTATTCTCAAACACTTAAAGAACTTTTACACGCTATAAACAGATGTGAATAACTGTAGACATCGTTAGACTTCATTATAAAAACTAAAATCATTCAAAAAGTAACCCAATCACATAAGGACAAATACTGCTTGATTTTGCTTCTATGAAGTATCTTAAATAGTCAGTCTTACAGAAATCACAGAATAGAAAAACAGTTACCAGGAACAGGGGAAAAGAAATGGGGAGTTTCTATTCAATGTGCATAGTGTTTCAGTTACACAAGACAAAACATTCTATAGATCTGCTGTACAACACTGTGCCTCAGTTCAGTTCAGTTCAGTCACTCAGTCGTGTCTGACTCTTTGTGACCCCATGAATCACAGCACGCCAGGCCTCCCTGTCCATCACCATCTCTCCGAGTTCACTCAGACTCACGTCCATCGAGTCTGTGATGCCATCCAGCCATCTCATCCTTGATCTTCCCCTTCTCCTGCCCCCAATCCCTCCCAGCATCAGGGTCTTTTCCAATGAGTCAACTCTTCGCATCAGGTGGCCAAAGTACTGGAGTTTCAGCTTTAGCATCATTCCCTCCAAAGAAATCCCAGGGTTGATCTCCTTCAGAATGGACTGGTTGGATCTCCTTGCAGTCCAAGGGACTCTCAAGAGTCTTCTCCAACTCCACAGTTCAAAAGCATCAATTCTTTGGTGCTCAGCCTTCTTCACAGTCCAACTCTCACATCCATACATGACTTCTGGGAAAACCATAGCTTTGACTAGATGGACCTTAGTCAGCAAAGTGACACTGTGCCTACAAATAATATTGTTTTGTATACTTAAGTATCTAAAGAGAATAGATAGGTTGTATTCTTACCATAACAATAAAAAAAGCAAACAGGGGCTTAAAAAGTGGTTGTGAGTCTTATCAAAAGAAAATAGATATTTACTATAATGCTCAACTTTTTGAAATCTTTGTTGACAAGTTCTGTGTAAAGACAGAGGATTGAAACAGTATATCTACCTGTAGCTCCTTCTGGATTCCCACTATACAGTAAATCAAATTATTTTTGAAATGATTTAAGTCCAAAAGGTCAAAGGGAATGAAAAACTAGATAACAGAAACAAAATATTAGAGGAGAAAGATATATAAGATTGTAGAACATAATTTAGATGATTATAAATTTATTTCAAGAGGATAATATTCAAGTGATAGGTGTTCTAGGAAAAGAAGACATATGCAAATCATTAGTGAAATAATTCTTTAAAATAATTGCAAACTCATAGAATTTATAGTCTGATAGAACCCATACGTCCAGAAAAAAACAATGAATTAGTAATGAAACCAAAATAAGTATTTGAAAACAAAGCTAAACTTCAAAAGACACATTAGAATAGCTTTGGACTTCTCAACAGCAATATTACAAGGTCAAAGAGTTTGAAGCCGTACTTTCAAAATTCTGAAAGAAAGTTGTTTCAAATCTAGAATTTTGTATTCAGCCAAACCATTGTTCAAAAGCAGAACAATAAATAGCATCTTCAAAGCTAAATGCTCTAAAAAATGTCATTTAAATGCTTTCCTTAGGAAGATATTGGAGAATATTATCCATGGAAGCCATAAATAAAAGAGCCTCTGGATAGAATAAATGGTGCACAATTCAGGAAAGAATAAAAAGGAATTCCAGGATGCCAGTGACAGAAGTCAAAAGGTCACAGCTGAGAACCATCTGCTACAGCAACCAGCTTGCATTAGAACAAGTCAGAAGTTCTAGGGGAGAATTCTCAAAAAGATAAAATTGATAGTACGTGTGATATGTCAATATCCTGAGAGAATATGTTAAAACATTGAAAATTTGAAGTTTGGTTACTGTTCATTCTACAGGATATAAGGAAACATTTTAAATATCATTTTTTTTAAATTTAAGAAGTAAAATGTGATGAAGGAAAAGAAAAGAGTTTGTTTCATGTGTTGTCAATGATATAAACACTAAATTTCAAACTAATCGAAATCATGGTATAAGTTTATTGGTAAAATGGGATGATGGGAATTTTGTGTTTGTGATGCTTGCATGTACTTCAGTTTTTGTACCTCACTTTGTATATGTAGGCTTATGATTCAAGGTAGAAAGAGAGATCAATCCCCATCTTTCTCTAGTTGAAATAATAATGCCCAAAGTGAAATAAGTTTGAAAGTTGTCTCTCTCTGTTTGTGTATGTAACTTAGAGATATGGAGGTAAGAGCAAAGTAATAATTTGAAAAAAGTGAAAAGATATTCTGATATATAAAATGAAAAATGTGAGGATATCATGAATAATCACTTCATGAAAAAAATATATGGAAAATTATTTTAAAATATATATGCTTATACTCTTCATCAAAATAAAATATGAAAGGAAGTTTTAGAAATGATGTCATTGTATTGGGTTGGCCAGTTTGTTTAGGTTTTTCTGTACCAGTTTAGGGAAAAACCTAGATGAAGTTTTTGGCCCATCCAGTATTTGGTTAGCCCAAACTCCTGTTTATGCCCCTTCTTATAAAATGTCACTTCATCTTGCTCAGAGTGATGAAAGCATCATGGCAGCATAAGACCTTGTTCTTCTTTTGTCTCCTTTTTCACAGCTAAAATCTGACATACATCTACATACAAAGCCCCATACAAAAAAGGCTACTGCATCATATGCCAAGGAATCTGGGAGCTATGGAAAATAAATTTACTTTGGCTACATGAACAAAAGTAAATTGCCTTGGTGAATGATGAACACTTTCTTTTTTTTTAATTTTCAGATAGTTGAGCAAAGATTACCTTTGGGTTTGAATTATTTTTATCTCAGTAAATGGTTTCTCTTCATGAATGAGAGGATGTAAAGAATGTCTGTCTCTATGTTAAAATAGTGAATTGGAAAATACTTCAGTGCTTTGATAATTTTCATGATATGATAGTCAAAAGTACTATTCCCTAGTATTTCTGGTCTTACCCTTCAATGCATGTAATAAAATCGTACTGTCTGCCTCTTTGAGGTTAAACATGACTATGTGACCTATTTTAAGGAATGAAATGTGAGAAGACATGATGAGTGTCTCTTCAGGGTAGGTGCAACTCCAGGTAGTAGTGTGGGTAAGAAAAACATGCACTTTTAAGAAAATTGCAATACTCTCATACTAGTGGAACAAACTTTACATATATTTATTTACTCAAGAAAGGTAATTTTATTACATGAATTTTTTTGGGGGTTAAAATACAATAAACATTCTAAAAGTTAAAATTTATTGGGTATTTTCTATTTGCTAGACACTATTTTTTTTTCATTAAAATCCCCTCAAAAACCTTATGTTGTAAGGTAATATTATGACAACCATTTTACAGAACACTCCACAGACCAGACTTTAAAAACTCACCAAAAGATCATAGAAATACTATGCCCCCAAGCCAGAGTTTGTACTCAGGCATCCTGATGACAAAGCAGATACTTAAAATCTATGCTTTAGAGTATACTCCACTGCAGAAATGTGATTTTTTTTTAATTTGCATAAAATTTTATAAAAACACTAACATGCAGAATCTTGAGATTATGCATAATCTGAGGGTACTCAATGACATTTCACATTTTAAAAACCATATTGATTCCAAAGAGAATTATATGGATTTTTATATTTATCCATCTCATGTTATAATTTTTATTTTATTTCCTTTTATCAATTTACTTTTTCTCATAGTAAAGACAGCTTCACAGGTAGCTCAGTAGCAAAGAATCCACGAGCTAAGCAGGAGGTGCAGGAGACACAGGTTTGATCTCTGGGTCAAGAAGATTCCCCTGGAGAAGGAAATGGCAACTCACTCCAGTATTCTTGCCTGAGAAATCTCACGGACATAGGAACTTGGCAGGCTACATTCCATGGACTCACAAGAGTCAGACACAACTTAGCAACTAACAACAAGCATGAGGTAGCTCCAGTTATCATTAACAGAGTTCCTTCTGTTACAGAGAACTAAGGTTCAAAGCATTCAAAGAATAAAAATATGCTGACCAGGCCCTTAGGAGATTAGTCTTTAAAGGAGAGAAAAACTATAGGAAAATTTTCCATCACAAGGTGCAGTGGCACAGAGCATAAAAGACATGCCAGTTAAAGCCAATGAGGGTAAGAGGTCACGGAAAGCAGTCATGTGTATGCGTGACCAGGGAAGCAAAGTAAAGGAGCATCCCCAGCCTGGGTTTTTTCATATAGACAGGAAAAGAAAAGAGTGCAAGGAAGAAAGGACAGAACTCGTAAAACAATGCTGAGAAATTCAATTTAGCCATAAGACAGAATTCATGAAAACTAAAAATGGGAGATGAAATTGGAAAAGATAAATATGCACTTTAACTACAAGCGTTTTGGTTTGTCTATTGACAGTAACTCATGGTTCATTTATATTTATTGATGTATTGTTATTTGAGAAAATACCCAGATTCCCTGCCTGAGAAGAGGGTAGGTGCAGGGGCTGGGGGTGGGGTGAAGAAATGCAAAGAAGCACCAATTCTCCCTCACACTGTAAAGTCATAGACACAAATGCTTTACAAAAAACTAAATGAAATAAAACTAAAGACATTGAAACATTTTTAGTTCCCACTTTGAACATGGCACATATCTCTAGGAGGGAAGAGGAGTTGTGTTGAGCTACAAAAGGTAGCAAAAGGGTAGAGCTAATAAGTTGTTTTTGAAAAGTTAATACAGTTATCTAAGACCTTATTTGGAAGTGTGACCAAATGCTAATATTTGAGTAAATGGCTTCTGTGTCAAACGTTACAAGTTTAACCTTTTCTCAGCTGTCAGTAAAAGGCAATTGCCAACATGTCATACAGGTAAAAAGCAAATAAACAAATCAATCAACTTCTCAGTTAGGATCAAGTTCCATTCTGCTTTTTTCTCCTTTGCCAAATAGCAGAAGAAACAAATTTCTTCTCCTGGTCATTGCAATTTAGTCTAGAACTTAAAATAATGTTCCCAAAAGACGTGGCAGTGTTTTAATAAAAATATCTAATTCTGTTTTTGTTGCTGGTTTTATTCTTGGTCTAGGACTAAAAGTTAGCTTGCTGTAGACTCAGAAGTATTGACAAGATAGAGAGGTAAGCCCATTATATCTTCCCATGTGGCCTTAGCAGTAAACAATTCACCTGCCAATGGAGGAGACAAAAAGAACCATTCAATCCCAGAGTTGGGAAAATCCCCAGGAGAAGGAGATGGCAACCCACACTAGTATTCTTGCCTGGAAAATTCCGTGGTCAGATGAGCCTGGTGGGCAAGAGTCCATGGGACCATAGATCGTCAGACACAACTGAACACACACAGAGAGAAACCAAGGCATTACACCACGCTTAGCAGAAAAACAAAGAGGAACTAAAAAGCCTCTTGATGAAAGTGAAAGACGAGAGTGAAAAAGATGGCTAAAAACTCAACATTCAAAAATGAAGATCATGGTATCTGGTCCCATCACTTCATGGCAAATAGATAGGAAATGATGAAAACTGTGACTGATTTATTTTCTTGGGCTCCAAAATCACTGTAGATGGTAACTGCAGCCATGAAACTAAAAGACACTTACTCCTTGGAAGAAAAGCTATGACCAATCTAGATAGCATATTAAAAGCAGAGACATTACTTTGTCAACAAAGGTCGATCTAGTCAAAGTTATGGTTTATCCAGTAATCATGTATGGATGTGAGAGTTGGACTATAAAGAAAGCTGAGCACTGAAGAATGATGCTTTTGAACTGTGATGTTGAAGACTCTTGAGAGTCTCTTGAACTGCAAGGAGATCCAACCAGTCCATCCTGAAGGAAATTAGTTCTGAATATTCTTTGGAAGGACTGATGCTGAAGCTGAAGCTCCAATACTTTGGTCACCTCATGGAAAGAGCTGACTCACTGGTAAAGACCATGATGCTGGGAAAGATTGAAGGCAGGAGGAGAAGAGGATGACAGAGGATGAGATGGTTTGATAGCATCACGGACTCAATGGATGTGAATTTGAGCAAGCTCCGGGAGTTGGCAATGGACAAGGAGGCCTGGCGTGCTGCAGTCCATGGGGGTTGCAAAGAGTCCAACATGACTGAGTGACTGAACTGAACTGATTATGGGACATCTGGCATCATATATAAACTGAACAACAAAAAGTTGTTGCTGATGTTGCCTGTTAGTTTAACTGCTTTCCACAGTATTTCATTAACAGTTTGTGCAAATAAGTGCTGAAAAATTCAGGAAGGAGAGTTTTCTCAGTACATTAAATGGGGCTGCAGACCTTTAAAAAGTAACTGTTTATGTGATCGTATACTATAAATTAAGGATTAATTCACAGTTAGAAAATGGTTCAAATTACATTTTGAGCTTTCAATGGTGTGGCTATGTGGAAAACATTTCACTGAAAGGTCAAACTTGTAAATGTTTCAAGACGAAATATTCTCCCCCTGCTGTTGCTACTGCTGCTAAGTCGCTTCAGTCGTGTCCGACTCTGTGCGACCCAATAGATGGCAGCCCACCAGACCCCCATCTAAAAACTGTGACCTTTACACCATTTTTTTTCCGCTCTGGCAGAATAGACTCCTATGGCTTTTATTCTTTTCTGAGCTTGTCTGTTGGTGGTGAATGTGTGCATGTGAATTAAGCACATCAACCACTTTTCTGAATCACAGGGTTTCATGTTTGCTTATTAAAATAACAATAGTTTTTTGACCAAGTGCAAATGTGGTTTTGGCATATAAATGTATTCTTTTTGCAGATAATCTTTTAGTATTCTGTTTAAAACTTCTTTTCTAATGAGTCATATAAGCAGAGATGTTTTAATGAATAATTCTTCTTGGCCAAAAGTGAGTAGTCTATAAGCAAGTATATTTCCACATGTTAAAGGACACATATGCTGGAGAAAAATAAACATGTACTGTAAATTAAATACAAAATTCCTGGAATGATTTATAGAACTGGGTACATCATAAGCAAAGAAATAGGAAGTTTTCAGAAGCAACGCTTAGGGGAAAGCATAATCCTAGCTTTAAAACTCTTAATAAGTTAAGGAATAAAATTTACATGAGGGATACTACACTATATATTTTTTGAATCTTATTATATATGTATACATATGCATTTGGTGTTGATATGGCAGAATTTATATGCCAAGACAAAATGCAATTTTTCCCCATACTATCATTAAAGTAGCTAGAGAAAAAGCCAAATAAAACATAAAATGTTATGGTATATGAGGAAAAGGTCATATTTTGGAGACAAATTTTCAATTTCCTTGCTACTTTGGACTTTAGATAGTTCAATTTTATTTTCCATTAAAATTCCATGTTGTTTACCGAATGAATTAATTGTGTTTCTACCAGGTCAATGACTGCATTTTCATTCAGTAACTTACACAAACTAGGAAATGTGATGATAGATATCCAGAGTGGCTGTAATGTTGTATTAATGAGGAAGAAAAATCACAATTGGGCCGCACTTGCAAGATGGGTTTCTTCTTTCTCTAAGGAGTAAATATCCCCCAGAGAATTTAACAGATCTAACATTCCTAGAAACTCTATACTTGTATAGGTTTTTAAAAATTCTTCTAAAAAAGTAGAGACTGAGAATAACAATCTAAGTTTGTAGAGATTTATTGCAATCTCTTATTTCTCTTTGGAGAATGATACTTAGAGAAGCCTATTGGATTCTAAGCCCTGTCAAATCTGCTATAAATTTAGTGTCCTGTAGTGAAGCCCCAGTATACTGATCTAGTCATCTCTGACAAAGCTGATCTTTTGTCATCAGATTGCTAAACCAATAGCTCTAGTCAAAAAAATGAGAAAAATCTTCAAGTTATAAAATGTAATTTCTTAAAATTTATATAATGTATATCTGCATAACCTTGTAAAATATATTAGCAAGTTTTTGAAAGGACAAAAATTGCAGAATGTAATTATCTGAAAAAGTCTAGTAAGCAAATAGTTTTGTTTTTATATTTTCTGGCATGTATTTATTCTCACATTATGTCAGTTTCACATGTTATACATTCAGGGTACACATTTTTTTGTTAACCAGGATACCATAATACATCCTGGGGAAAATGCCATTATTATTTTAGGAAGATTTATTTATTGAATCATAGAAACTCAACACTAGAAAGCATCTCAAAGTTTCTCTGAGCCCCTTCTTTCTTAGTGCACTATGGTGTGATACACAGAAGACGGTTAGGAACTACTCGTGCTTGTCAACTGTTGTTTATTTTCTCAACCATCCTCATCCTTAGCCAGTTGTCTCTGTGTCATAAAAAAATAAAGGGTTTCCCTTGTAGCTCCATTGATAAAGATTCTGACTGCAATGCAGGAGACCTGGGTAAAATCCTCATCACCTGGATAGTCAGTTTCATACATAATTTTTCCTGTGGAAATGCCCAAGAATATTTTTGTTTCCTAACTAAAACGTAACTATCTACTCATTTAGTCCCTTTGAAAATGAGTATTATTTTATCTCTTTATTTTAATTTAATTTTATCCTCACTTGAGGAAAATGTAATTGATCTCTTTTTTTACACTTTGGTTAATATGGTTCATGAGAATTTTAGTGAGCCAAGTCACTAGGCCCATTTTTATTTTGTGGACACATATTAGGAAAAGCTTCACAAATCTAAATTTACCATATAGTAGCCCTGTCATATCTCCCATTAGTTTTTTTTTTTTTTTTTTTTTTTTTTTACAAATAGCTGCATTTGGTGTAAAAAAAAAAAATCTTAGGCTTGTTGGAATGATGCATGTGAAACTGCATTCTCATTTCACAGTATTTTTTAAAGGTATATTTCAGTTGTTTCAGTCCACTGAAAATGTGTACACTTTAGTTACTGGTCATCTATTTGTGCATTAAGCATATTTCCTACTCCAGACCTATTTGTATCATTGAAAACCATATAGTTAGGATGCTTGGGGCTGGTGCACTGGGATGACCCAGAGAGATGGTATGGGGAGGGAGGTGGGAGCGGGGTTCAGGGGAACATGTGTACACCGTGGCGGTTCATGTTGAATGGCAAAACCAATACAGTATTGTAAAGTAAAAAAAAATAAAATAATAATAAAAACAACTGGGGAGATTACTTCTAATACTGTAATTTAATACTGAATTATTTTCTCATAATGAGAAAGGAAATTTCAGATGATTATAGTGGAACCTTTAACTTCAACTCAACCTGTGGTTTGATGGTTGCACTTTCACTGCAGCTATAAGGTAGGAAAAGATAGTTAGATGTTCAGTATTGAAGATGAGGAGGTAGGGCTCCAGAGAGCAAAGTTGTATTTATCATGATGATCATAGCTGATATAAAACTTTGAAATTTCAATGGCATATTTATAGGCTTTCAAACAATGTATATTGAATAAATGGATGATCAGAAATTTAATTTACATGAGAAATCAACATAGCTTCTTCATTTCAGCTATCCCCATGTATTGACAGTTGCTGGTCAGTCAGTAACTATAAGGATTTCATGTAGAGCTCACGATTCTCAATTCAACTGCTCAGGAATGTAAACTTTTGTCTTCAAACAGGCAGTCTTGAGACCAATATCATTGTCTTTTCTACTTGTTACCTTGTTATTTTTTGCTAATCATGCCATTTTCTCTGCCTACATGCTCTTGACAGTATGTGTGTTTCATTCTCATTCAATAGATTACCCTTACCTTCTGGTCCTTTTGAAATCACTGCTTACCTTGGCAATGATTGCCCCTCTCTCCTCACTCTGCTGCCTAATGGAGACTCTTTTAATATTCTTCCCAGGAACCAGCCTCCTTGTATGTGTATGATGCCAAGGTGTTCCTGGCTATCCAAAATCATCACAAGCCCTATTCCCTCTTCTAGTTCTTTGGGCATAGAATGATGATTCTTGCGAATGCCAAGCCACAAGTGTCTACTTTCATCACTTATCCAAGCATATTGATTTTATATTTCTTTCAGCCATTTGAGCCATTGAGCGGGAAAGTCTAATGAGACCCCAAAAAAGCATTTGTTAATATCCCTCATATATCCAGTAACGACATAATTCAGATTGAACTGTGTGTGTGTGTCATAAAGTATTTAAATCCACACTTTTTATGGACTGAGCATCATTCTGTTATCCCTCTGTTTATTGAGTGAGAGGGTAAACCCTCTTATATGTCTATGAGTAAACAAAGCAGATGGTACAAATTTATTTGCATAAAAATGGGGACCCTGTATAGAAAGTGAAGTACTATTTTAGTTCCTAAAATGGAATCAGTACCCAGAGAACTCCACAGCTCAACACTTGACCTTCTAGAGCTCTACTAGGGGCCTCTAGTGGTTTTCTCAGCATCATCCCTCTTTCTTCCCTTACAGCTCATGGATCTTCAGACCCCTTGGCAGTTTGAAGTAAATAGTACCAGTGTCAGCTATTAGGGATGCATTTCATGCCCTTAATGGCAAACAGATGTATTCATTAAGACAATGTTCTTTGCAGAGATTTTATGGATTTAAAAGATTTGAAAGGAATAAGGAAAACAGGACCTTTCTGAGATGCACTGGAATGAGCATTAGTATATAAGCAACAATAATTTGAAAGCATAAATGTACCTGCTGTGTCATCTGTTGTATGGATGGAGAGTATAAGCAAAAAAATAAGTTATATTTATAACTAAGTGAATAATTTGAAAATTCACTAATACAGATATCTATAATATAGCTAACAAAATGATATAAAGAAAAAATCTATTTTCTTTTAAAAATCTAACAGGATGCTTGAGTTTTTTTTTAAGCCTCAATTTTAAAGGAATGATATTGAATATTTGTGGTCTTCATAACACTCTGAAGACTAGAATCAGAAAGTTTAATTTGCATGCAAGTCAATGTCTATCTAAAAATACATTAATATTCTCTGTAAAAGAAGTCTTTATTTTTGAAAGTGCCTTTATAGTATGACAATTGCCCCCACTATTAGGTGAACTTGGAAACCCCAACTTCACCATAATGGAAAATTTTTTGAAAGGAATTTAATGTGAATACCACAATTTTGGGTAAATATTTGTGAGAGGGAAAACCCCCATGGTACAGAATATAAGCAACCCTGTGTAATGAACCCAAGACCTCTTCTCTCCATATTGCTCTCATCAGAATAAATAAGAATGGTGTAGATTTGGAGCTAATGTAATGAACCGTCATTCTTCTAATTAACATGCCCTGAAGATAATCTATAATAGAGAAAGATGGAAGAAAGGAGCATTTAAGAACATCTAATGTGCAAGCAGATGTCTCTGGGGGTGGGGTGTGGAATCAGCTTTATCTTTTCTGCTTCCTTCATAGACTGACTGAGTGCCAAGGTGTTCAGGAAAAATAATTTCACTGTGCTTCCCAACAGAATTTAAATCAAGTTGATGCTTCAGTTAAAAATCAATGTTAAAAATATCATAAAACGTGTAATTGCAGTTACATACAATGACAGTTTTTATACAACTCCCCAGCTACTGGCTCTGTAATTGGCCTAGACCCTGGATAGAAGCCATGTTATACTTTTTCAGTCTAGAGGTCATGAACAATTTGACAACCATGTACTGATCTATAAAATTATGGGCTTCTGAAGAACATGATCTTTATTCTATTTTTACTTAATTCAAAGAATTGAGCATAGTATTTAGTCTAGAGTGTGGGCTTCCCAGGTGATGCTAGTGGTAAAGAACCTGCCTGCCAATCCAGGAGATAGAAGAGACGTGGGTTCGATTCCTGGGTCGGGAAGGTCCCCTGGAGGAGGGAACAGCAACCCACTCCAGTACTCTTGCCTGGAGAATCCCGTGGACAGAGGAGCCTGGTGGAATACAGTCCATAGGGTCGCACAGAGTCAGACACTACTGAAGTGACTTAATACACACACACAGAAGTACTACAAAGACGTACCAGATAAACCCACATAAGTTTGCAAAGGTAGGCATTAATATAAAAGGAGTTTTGAGACTAAAGATAGTTTATCATAAAACTCTCCCTAAGGACTGCTTCTTTCATCTCTGTACCTCTCAAGTACCTTGGAGTTATGGCTCTAACTGTAATGAGGAAATAGTTGCTGCATTTCTCTCAAAGGCAGACATCTAAATTTCACACCTTTGTCAAACACACAAACACAAGTGTTTGCCTGAAGATATGCATCAGAACATTTTATTAGGGTTGTTCTTATTACCAGGGAATCTAGTTACAAATTCTCTGCTTTTGTGACTTTTTACAACATTTCCTCAGAACATTTAAGGGAAAATCACATTCCATAAGGGAACTTGGCATTGTAATTCCAAATGGGACTTGGCTTTATAGGAGTTGTATGCAGTGTGAAATTACTTTCTTCCCTGGTTTTATCCTGATCTTGCTTCTTCCCATAGGTTTGTAAAATTTAGTAATTCCTGAAAACTACTTCAGCTACTAAAATGGCCTTTTAAAAAAGACATGATTTGATTTAATTCTCTGTTATTAGCCCTTAACTACTTTTTAAAAAGTGTTCAACATAGATTTCTATCTTGTTTTATAGAAATGATGACCAGTGGATTGCTTCTTTGAGATGCAGGTTTAAGCCATTTAGCTTTTTTGTTGTAAACTACAAAAATATTCCACTTTCAGTTGTAATTTTTCTTGTGTGCACTATATGCATATTTAAAATTCAATACTGAGTTCATTAAGAAAATTCCTATAGATTTTCTGTTTTACACTAAAAATTTTCCCTGTGTGGGGGCATAAAAATGTACATTCTGTGTAGACTTTAAGGATCATTAATGAGGAGATATACATATAATTTGAAATAAATCATACATTGACAGTAAAAAGAGGAAACATAAAACTGAACCATACTGTGTTGCTGAATAAAAATGTCAGTGTAAATTTTTATTTTTGGCTCTGTGAAAAATAGTTTTATTTTGTGACTACAAAATTCTGGACATACCATTCATTGACCATGATGATCCAAAAAGAGTGTCATACAAAAAATGTTTTGTGTGTGTGTTTTGCATAAAACTAAGTATTTGATAAAATTAGTTTAAATACAAGTCAAAATAGAATTATTTCTGGTATTATTTCTAATGGAGCATTTGTGAAAATGTTTAAAACCATTTATTAAAAGTTAAAATTTCTTAAAATATAGTAATTCTATATTTGTGATAATATGATCCAAATTCTGCTGACTTTATGTTGACTATCTATTGATCTATTCAAAAGTCCTTGAATTACCACCTCGTTGCCATTCCTATTGCTACTCTGTCTACCCCATCACTGCTAATAAGCATAATCTTAGGTAACATTTATTTAACAGATGGCTATGTCCCAATACTATGTTAAATAATTTATAGCATTATGTTTCTTGATAAATATTTATTATATGACTTTTCTTATGACATATGGGATTCCAAGGTAAGCAAGCAGTGATGTGTATCACTTTTCAGAAAGTATTCAAAGATAAAAAGTACACTTCAAAATGTAATGAGAAAAGTATATTCTGTTTACCTAGCACATGTTAGTGCACGCTAAATTTTTAAATAATGAAGTGAGCTAAAAAGGTGTTCAAATCCCATCATTAGGGATGAGCTACTCAAGATTCTGTGGCAAATGCTCTAATAAGTATTTGGAAGTTAGGAAAGAAATATCCCTATGCTCAAGGATCTCAGATGCTCTATGAGGAAATGAGGTTGAATTATGTGAACAGCAGAAGCAATCTTGATTGCAAAAGAGCCAAGTAGCATCTAAGAGAAGAAATCAGAAGTGGACATGAGGAATGTAACAGGCTAGAGAGTTCTTAGTCTTCTCTAGGAAAGCAAATCTTGAGTTGGCTCATGAATTCCTTCCTAAAGGTCACTACAGTTAATAAGAAAGACTTATTAACATAATTCCATGACTTAATCCAGGCTTCTAGTTGAGATGATATTTTCTATTACCATAGATTCTACTTTCCAGCCATTCTAACTTTCTTAATTTATTACTCAGCTTGTCTGAGCATTCTTGCCTGTGTGCCTTCATGCATGTTTTCCCTCTGTTGGAATATCCTTCCCTTTATTTCTTTATCTTTCCTCATAAATTCATCAAAATTTAGTTCAAATATCATTTCTTCATTGAATCCTATGATCCCAAAACTTATTGCATATGGCATTCCTTTTGTAAAATTACTGTAAAGTCAAGTCGTTAGTCGTGTCTGACTCTTTGCAGCCACATGGACGGAGGAGCCTACCAGGCTTTAGGCTCCTGCATCCATGGGATTTTCCAGGAAAGAATACCGGAGTGGGTTGCCATTGCCTTCTCCAGGAGATTTTCCCAATGCAGGGTTTGAATCCGGCTCTCCCGTGTTGCAGGCAGACGCTTTACCATCTGAGCCACAAGGAAATTAATATACCTTCTTCTTATTTTGATTTATATGTCTACAGGCATTTTTGTCAACTGTAAGTTCTTTGAGGTTAGTCCATGTGGTTCATTTCTAGCACCTAAGTAGCATAGTTCTTGTCACACAGTAATGCTGAACGAATAAACAAAATGTTCAGAGAGTTAATACAATTAATTTATAAATTATTCTTAAGTATTAAAGGCATGAGCATTGTCTGTTTTCTCATACATTTGCAAATCTGCCAGGAATGTCCTGTCTGTAATGTGCCCCCTGGTGCTCAACCAGCCTTTGTTAAAATACGAAAAAGTCACCGTAGGGGAGAGCATTGTGTTCTCCCATTTTGTGTAAAAACTTCATGGTTGACTTAAGAAAGAAAAAAGGAAAAGTGTCAAGTAATATTTAAAAAATACAATAAATTGCATCCTTAGTTTTCACCAGCTGAAGCTGAAATTGAACAGCATTTTATAGAGAAAGCCAAATGATCCCCGGTACTGCCAGAATGTTTAACAATTCTCTAACCTCCAGGCAAAACTAATCATGCAACCCAGCTAAAGTCAGCTTCAAAATGCATAGAAAATTTTGTCTAAACCCCTTTTATTCTTCCAGTAATTAGGCTATGCCATGTGAGCCAATTTTATCATTGTTATGAATTAAAAGTACCATCCAGTAGTAAACTCACTAAGCCATCATATTCAGCCCTGCGCAGTATTGTATTACTACTACTCTGTGCTCATACGATTTTCTGTAGACTTCTAGGAAAATTAATACTTTCCCCTGAGAAATAGAAATTCTCATCCCTTGATGCTTCATAGGATTAGCAGTGGAATATGTGAATAAAGAAAATGAGATTCTACTGAGCTCCTATAGACATTTTTCTTACTGTGTTTGATTGAATTCTACCAAAAATTTCGAGAAGAGCTAACACCTATCTTACTGAAACTATTCCAGAAAATTGCAGAGGAAGGTAAACTTCCAAACTCATTCCATGAGGCCACCATCACCCCAATACCAAAACCTGACAAAGACACCACAAAAAGAAAACTACAGGCCAATAGCACTGATGAACATAGATGCAAAAATCCTTAACGGAATCCTAGCAACCAGAATCCAGCAACACATTAAAAAGATCATACACCATGACCAAGTGGGCTTTATCCCAGGGATACAAGGATTCTTCTATATCCGCAAATCAAACAATGTAATTCACCACATTAACAAATTGAAAAATAAAAATTATATGATTATCTCAATAGATGCAGAAAAAGCCTTTGACAAAATTCAACATCCATTTATGATAAAAACTCTCCAGAAAGCAGGAATAGAAGGAACATACCTCAACATAATAAAAGCTATATATGACAAACCCACAGTAAACATTATACTCAGTGGTGAAAAACTGAAAGCATTTTCCCTAAAGTCAGGAACAAGACAAGGGTGCCCACTTTCACCACTACTATTCAGTACAGTTCAGGAAGTTTTGGCCACAGCAATCAGAGCAGAAAAAGAAATAAAAGGAATCCAAATTGGAAAAGAAGAAGTAAAACTCTCACTGTTTGCAGATGACATGATCCTCTACATAGAAAATCCTAAAGACTCTACCAGAAGACTACTGGAGCTAATCAATGACTATAGTAAAGTTGCAACATATAAAATCAACACTCAGAAATTCCTTGCATTCCTATACACTAATAATGAGAAAGTAGAAAAAGAAGTTAAGGAAACAATTCCATTCACCATGGCAACGAAAAGAATAAAATACTTAGTAATATACCTACCTAAAGAAACTAAAGACCTACATATCAAAAACTATAAAACACTGATGAAAGAAATCAAAGAGGACACTAATAGATGGAGAAATATACCATGTTCATGGATCGGAAGAGTCAGTATAGTGAAAATGAGCATACCACCCAAAGCAATCTACAGATTCAATGCAATTCCTATCAAGCTACCAGCAGTACTTTTCACAGAACTAGATAGAATAATCTCAAAGTCTGTATGGAAATACAAAAACCCTCGAATAGCAAAAGCGATCTTGAGAAAGAAGAATGGAACCGGAGGAATCAACTGGCCTGACTTCAGGCTCTACTACAAAGCCACAGTCATTAAGACAGTATGGTACTGCACAAAGACAGAAATATGGATCAATGGAACAAAATAGAAAGCCCTGAGATAAATCCACACACTATGGACACCTTATCTTCCATAAAGGAGGCAAGAATATACAATGGAGTAAAGACAGTCTGTTTAACAGGTGGTGCTGGGAAAACTGGTCAACCACTTGTAAAAGAATGAAACTAGACCTCTTTCTAACACCACACACAAAAATAAACTCAAAATGGATTAAAAATCTAAATGTAAGACCAGAAACTATAAAACTCCTAGAGGACAACATAGGCAAAACACTCTCCGACATAAATCACAGCAAGATCCTCTATGATCCACCTCCCAGTATACTGGAAATAAAAGCAAAGATAAACAAATGGGATATAATTAAAATTAAAAGCTTCTGCACAACAAAGGAAACTATAAGCAAGGTGAAAAACAACCTTCTGAACGGGAGAAAGCAATAGCAAATGAAACAACTGACAAACAGCTAATCTCAAAGATATACAAGCAACTTATGCAACTCAACTCCAGAAAAATATACGATCCAATCAAAAAAATGGGCCAAAGAGCTAAATAGGCATTTCTCCAAAGAAGACATACGGATGGCTAACAAACACATGAAAAGATGCTCAACATGACTCATTATCAGAGAAATGCAAATCAAGACCACAATGAGGTACCATTTCACACCAGTCAGAATGGCTGCGATCCAAAAGTCTACAAGTAGTAAATGCTGGAGAGGATGTGGAGAAAAGGGAACCCTCTTACACTGCTGGTGGGAATGCAAACTAGTACAGCCACTATGGAAAACAGTGTGAGATTCCTTAAAAACTTGCAAATAGAACTGCCTTATGACCCAGCAATCCCCCTGCTGGGCATACACACTGAGGAAACCAGAATTGAAAGAGACACATGTACCCCAATGTTCATTGCAGCACTGTTTATAATAGCCAGGACATGGAAGCAACCTAGATGTCCATCAGCAGATGAATGGATAAGAAAGCTGTGGTACATATACACAATGGAGTATTACTCAGCCCTTAAAAAGAATAAATTTGACTCAGTTCTAATGAGATGGATGAAACTGGAGCTGATTATACAGAGTGAAGTAAGCCAGAAAGAAAAACACCAATACAGTATACTGACACAGATATATGGAATTTAGAAAGATAGTAATGATGACCCTGTATGTGAGACAACAAAGGGACACAGAGGTATAGAATAGACTTTTGTCCTCTGAGGGAGAGGGAGAGGGTGGGGTGATTTGGGAGAATGGCATTGAAATAGGTATACTATCATATAAGAAACAAAGTGCCAGTCTATGTTCAATACAGGATAGAGGATGTTTGGGGGCTGGTGCATGGGATGGTCCAGGGAGATGATATGGGGTGGGAGGTAGGAGGGGACTTTGACATTGGAGATCGTGTACACCTGTGGCTGATTCATGTCAATGTATGGCAAAACAAATACAGTATTGTAACGTAGAATAAAGTATTAAAAAAATAAATAAATTTTTTAGTTTGCCTGTTTATTATTCCCTTCCCATGTCTCTATTTTTTAACACTGATATATTTCTTAACTTCCTCTCTTTTTTTTTTTTTTTTGTTCAGTTCTTGAGAGAATATTCTACAGCAAATTTTAGAGAATGAAAGCATCTGTTAAAATCAAATATTTGGAAAAACTTAAATGTAATAAAGCTGGTTTGTTTTACACTATCTTTGGTTTAATCATCATGTTCATTCTATTATAATATATTTTGATTGTGTGATCATGTAGGAATTTGGAGAAGTAATTGTAGTATCACATCCCAGCCCTACTGTTTAGAGATATATCAGAAACACTTAACCTTTCATGCAAGGTTAACCAATCATCCAAGCTCTTATCTTAACCTATCATCCAAGCTCTATATGCATTTTATTTTCACTTCTATATTTTCCCTTTATTTCCTGAGGTTAGAGTCAATCACATCTGCAACCTGTTACCATATGCACATTTGCCTTAAGACACAAAGTGGAATTCAAGGCATTTACAGTTAAGAAACTGTAAATCTCTAACAAATTTCCCAGTGTAATTTCTAATGCTTTCCATTTTCAGGAAATTTTGGCCATTAGAAAATCCTTTTTATTAACTTTATGTCGATGACTGTTTGCTTCTGAATAACTTGCTTTCTAATCATCTCCGTTTATCTGAAAGCCAAATTGAAGGAGGCTAAGTTGCTTTACAAAGTTTTCATGTATGCAGGTAAATATATCCCATTTTTTTCCATCAGGTAAAGTGATTTTGAGTCCTTCTATGTTATTGGTTTCTCTTTTAAGAAATCCTTCTTCTTTTATCTCTTTAAAATTTGAATTAAAACCTTAACATTATATTCCAAAGGTAGTTTGATCAGACAGAGGAAGGGCCCCCCCCCCCCCCCCCCCCGCCAGAACACGGGGAGGGGGGGGCCTGGTGAGCGGCGCCCATAGGGGGCGCTAAGAGTCAGGCAGGACTGGCGACACTTTCACTTTCACTATCTCCTGCCTGGCAAACCATCCCAGTGGATTGCCTGGAGAATCCTGGGCAGAGCCTGGTGGGCTGCAGTCTATGGGGTCGCTAAGAGTCGGACACGACTGAAGTGACTTAGCAGCAGCAGCAGCTGAGTTTGATCAGAAGGGAACTGGATTTCATTATAGAAAAATGATTAACAAACGAGGGAAAATAAAGTCTTCCTAGTGGAACATCAGGCTTCCCTGGTGGCTCAGAGGTTAAAGCGCCTGCCCGCAATGAAGGTAGACCTGGGTTTAATCCATGGGTCGGGAAGATCCCCTGGAGAAGGAAATGGCAACCCACTCCAGTATTCTTGCCTGAGAATCCTATGGATGGAGGAGCCTGGTGGGCTCCAGTCCACGGGGTTGCAAAGAGTTGGACACGACTGAGCAACTTCACTTTCACTTTAGTGGAACATCAGAATGGCTATTGTATTTTATTTAATTATGTAATAGCCATTTTAGTATCTTCTCTCTGTCTTAAGACTTCTAAATATAGTCAAAAAGTTATGACACAAAATTATGAGTATGTTTATTGATAGAAGTGTGTTTGCACTTACAGGCAAAAGTTTAGAATCACTAACTTACATAACATACATCTATCAAACCCCACCCACATAACCAAACAAAATTTATCTCTTTGATTCAAAAAGTTAAACTAAGGGTTTTTTTTTTTAATTGAGTATAAGGCTTGAAAACAAGACCTTAAGTTAATTACTCTTAAGAATTAAAAGAGTCTTTGAGAAAGATTTGTAGGAAAACAAATTTACAAGCTCTACTCAGAAAAATACAGAAATGACCAAAATAGCAAGTTTTAGATTAGGGCCTTATATTAGTTTTCTAGGGCTGCTGCAACAAGTTATCACACACTTGTTTTAAAACAACAGACATGTGTGTGTGTTTGTGTGTGTGTGTGTGTGTGTATGTGTGTGTAATAAGTGGCTTTAGTCATGTCTGACACTGTGTGACTCTATGGACTGCAGCCCACCAGGCTTCTCTGTCTATGGGATTCTCCAGGCAAGAATACTGGAGTGGGTTGCCATGCCCTCTTCCAGGAGATCTTCCTGGAGGGATCGAACCTGCATTTCTTATGTCTCCTGAATTGGCAGTCAGGTGACCACTAGCGTAACCTGGGAAGCCCAAAACAACAGACATTTATTCTTAATTCTGGAAGCTTGAAGTTCAAACTCAAGATGTCAGTAGATCTTTTCTTTCCTTTTTCAGCTGATGATGGTTCAAGGTGTTCCTGGTCTTCGACTCAATCTTTGTTTTAGTCATCATATGGGGATTCATATGGCTTTCTCCCCTGTTTCTCCATGTGTCTTTCTCTGTCTCTTATAAGAACATTCTCATTGGATTTAGGGGAAACTCTAATTATGTATGGCTTCATATGGATCCTTGACTTAATTACATTCACAAAGACCCTATTTCCAAATAAGATCACATTCTGAAGTTCCAGGAAGACATTAATTTCAGGGGAGAAGACCTCCCTCATGGCCTAGAAGGTAAAGTGTCTGCCTACAATGCGGGAGACCCAGGCTCGATCCTTGGGTCAGGAAGATTTTCTGGAGAAGAAAATGGCAACCCACTCCAGTACTCTTGCCTAGAAAATCTCGTGGACTGAAGGACCATGGTAGCCTACAATCCATGGGGTTGCAAAGAGTCGGACATGACAGAGCAACTAAACTTTCACTTCACTTTCAGTCCCATCATATCTTTTGGACTTGTAGAAATGCCTTACAGAAAAGTAAGATCATGGCATTCTGTCCCAATACTTCATGGCAAATAGATGGGGAAACAATGGAAACAGTGACAGACTTTATTTTCTTGGGCTCCAAAATCACTGCAGATGGTGACTGCAGCTGTGAAAGTAAAAGATGCTTGCTCCTTGGAAGAAAAGCTCTGACAAACCTAGAGAGCATATTAAGGAGAGACATTATTTTTGCCAACAAAGGTCCATTTAGTCAAAGCTATGGTTTTTCCAGTAGTCATGTATGGATGTGAGAGTTGGGCCATAAAGAAGACTGCACGCTGAATAATTAATGCTTCTGAACTGTGGTGTTGGAGAAGACTCTTGAGTCCCTCGGACTGCAAGGAGATCAAACTAGTCTATCCTAAAAGAGATCAGTCCTGGGTGTTCATTGGAAGGACTGATGTTGCAGCTGAAACTCCAAAACTCTGGCCACCTGATGTGAAGAACTGACCAATGAGAAAAGATCCTGATGCTAGGAAAGACTGAAGGCCAGAGGAGAAGGGAATAACAGGATGAGATGGTTGGATGGCATCACTGACTCAATGGGAGTTGGTGATGCTCTTGGAGATGGTGAAGGACAGGGAAGCATGGCATGTTTTGCAGTCCATGGGGTCACAAAGAGTCTTACATGACTGTACCTGAACAACAACAGCAGATACAGTCCAGCTGGAGAATACCAGGAGTTAATGTACATGTTTCTTTTTATTTAGAATAATGGCTAGTAAGTGGGCACATATTTGGAAAACCCTATCTTTCTATTTTGGGAAGCAAGGTTAGACATCAGTACGTTATGTAGTTGATGTAAACTGCTATATGTAGGACACTTTCTTCTGCTTCAAAGAAACACCTTTCAGAGCCTAAACTTTCTGTGTCACAAAGTAAATTACATGATTATTCAATATCATTTTATATCTTATTTCACTATAGTTATAATATTATTCTAATGTACAAGTAATTCCCTACGTGGGAGTGGCAAGTATTGAAGGGCTAGTGAAGCTGGTAGGTGAGCTGAGAGCTCACTTCTTGATTTTATCACAGAGAATGTCATGAAAACCTTTGATGAAAGAAATGCACTTGACCTGGCAAGTATAAAAACTGTTATTCATGTACACCCATGGCGGATTCATGTCAATGTATGGCAAAACCAATACAGTATTGTAAAGTAAAATAAAGTAAAAATAAAAATAAATAAATAAAATTAAGAAAATAAATAAATAAAATTAAGAAATTAACCTCCAAAAAAGAGAAACTGTTATGCTGGTTATGAGTCTTTAATTGCTCTCCAGTATGTCTGGTTTATTATGAACCTGTGGAACAGTTTAGAATGGGTTGACCTCAATTAATTCATTTTACTTCTTGAACTCAACAGAGCTGGATGAACCTCGGGTTACTGTTATAATTAAACAAAGAAAACAAGAGAGAGAGGAAAGAAACACCTCAGAAATCGAATTTTCCAACTGAAATGTTAAGAATTGCAACAATCTTCCTCATACAGCATCAGACTGCTACAGTGGAAAAAGAAAAAAAAAATGGAAAAAAAAAGTGGATAAAAGGATAATGCTAATCATTCATGCATCATTCATAATCTCAATTTAAATTTTGACAGAATTTTACACATATAAAGTAAGAAATGGTAAAAATACTCATATCATTTTTCACACTCACAGATGGCTTGAACAATGTCACTTATAAGAATATGAAAACATTAAGAGGAAATATTTTACAACTATATTCTGAAATAAGAATAATAAACAGAAATATGAATATGTGAAAATAATATATATGTATGTATATTATTATTATATATGCTCCCAAGTGAGCATACATATAGTATGTATGTTCATCTTCATCAAGAGGCTCTTTAGTTTCTCTTTGCTTTTTCTGCAAAGAGGAACTAAAGAGCCTCCTGAGGTCATCTGCATATCTGAGGTTATTGATATATCTCCCAGAAATCTTTATTTTTTTTAATTTTTTAAAATACTTTATTCTACATTACAGTACTGTATTTGTTTTGCCATACATTGACATGAATCAGCCACAGGTGTACACGATCTCCCAATGCCAAAGCCCCTCCCACCTCCCACCCAATATCATCTCCCTGGATCATCCCATGCACCAGCCCCAAGCATCCTGTATCCTGTATTGAACATAGACTGGCACTTCATTTCTTACATGATAGTATACATGTTTCAATGTCATTCTCCCAAATCATCCCACCCTCTCCCTCTCCCTCAGAGGCCAAAAGTCCATTCTATACCTCTGTGTCTCTTTGTTATCTCACATGCAGGGTCATCATTACTATCTTTCTAAATTCCATATATCTGTGTCAGTATACTGTATTGGTGTTTTTCTTTCTGGCTTACTTCACTCTGTATAATCGGCTCCAATTTCATCCATCTCATTAGAACTGAGTCAAATTTATTCTTTTTAAGGGCAGAGTAATACTCCATTGTGTATATGTACCACCGCTTTCTTATCCATTCATCTGCTGATGGACATCTAGGTTGCTTCCATGTCCTGGCTATTATAAACAGTGCTGCAATGAACATTGGGGTACATGTGTCTCTTTCAATTCTGGTTTCCTCGGTGTGTATGCCCAGCAGGGGGATTGCTGGGTCATAAGGCAGTTCTATTTGCAAGTTTTTAAGGAATCTCCACACTGTTTTCCATAGTGGCTGTACTAGTTTGCATTCCCACCAGCAGTGTAAGAGGGTTCCCTTTTCTCCACATCCTCTCCAGCATTTACTACTTGTAGACTTTTGGATCGCAGCCATTCTGACTGGTGTGAAATGGTACCTCATTGTGGTCTTGATTTGCATTTCTCTAATAATGAGTGATGTTGAGCATCTTTTCATGTATTTGTTAGCCATCCGTATGTCTTCTTTGGAGAAATGCCTATTTAGTTCTTTGGCCCATTTTTGATTGGTTCCTTTATTTTTCTGCTGTTGAGTTGCATAAGTTGCTTGTATATCTTTAAGATTAGCTGTTTGTTAGTTGTTTCATTTGCTATTGTTTTCTCCCATTCAGAAGGCTGTCTTTCCACCTTGCTTATAGTTTCCTTTGTTGTGCAGAAGCTTTTAATTTTAATTATATCCCATTTGTTTATCTTTGCTTTTATTTCCAGTATACTGGGAGGTGGATCATAGAGGATCCTGCTGTGATTTATGTCGGAGAGTGTTTTGCCTATGTTGTCCTCTCTAGGAGTTTTATAGTTTCTGGTCTTACATTTAGATCTTTAATCCATTTTGAGTTTATTTTTGTGTATGGTGTTAGAAAGAGGTCTAGTTTCATTCTTTTACAAGTGGTTGACCAGTTTTCCCAGCACCACCTGTTAAACAGACTGTCTTTACTCCATTGTATATTCTTGCCTCCTTTATGGAAGATAAGGTGTCCATAGTGTGTGGATTTATCTCAGGGCTTTCTATTTTGTTCCATTGATCTATATTTCTGTCTTTGTGCCAGTACCATACTGTCTTAATGACTGTGGCTTTGTAGTAGAGCCTGAAGTCAGGCCAGTTGATTCCTCCGGTTCCATTCTTCTTTCTCAAGATCGCTTTGCTATTCGAGGTTTTTTGTATTTCCATACAAATCTTGAGATTATTTGATCTAGTTCTGTGAAAGATAGGAATTGCATTGAAACTGCAGATTGCTTTGGGTAGTATACTCATTTTCACTATATTGACTCTTCTGACCCGTGAGCATGGTATATTTCTCCATGTATTAGTGTCCTCTTTGATTTCTTTCATCAATGTTTTATAGTTTTCTATATATAGGTCTTTAGTTTCTTTAGGTAGGTATAATCCTAAGTATTTTATTCTTTTCGTTGCCATGGTGAATGGAATTGTTTCCTTAACTTCTTTTTCTACTTTCTCATTATTAGTGTATAGGAATGCAAGGAATTTCTGAGTGTTGATTTTATATGTTGCAACTTTACTATAGTCATTGATTAGCTCTAGTAGTTTTCTGGTAGAGTCTTTAGGATTTTCTATGTGAGTGGATCATGTCATCTGCAAACAGTGAGAGTTTTACTTCTTCTTTTCCAATTTGGATTCCTTTTATTTCTTTTTCTGCTTTGATTGCTGTGGCCAAAACTTCCAGAACTATACTGAGGAGTAGTGGTGAAAGTGGGCACCCTTGTCTTGTTCCTGACTTTAGGGGAAAACTTTAAATTTTTCACCATTGAGGATAATGTTAGCTGTGGGTTTGTCATATATGGCTTTTATTATGTTGAGGTACGTTCCTTCTATTACTGATTTCTGGAGAGTTTTTTTTTTTATCATAAATGGATGTTGAATTTTGTCAAAGGCTTTTTCTACATCTATTGAGATAATCATATGATTTTTATTTTTCAATTTGTTAATGTGGTGAATTACATTGTTTGATTTGCAGATATTGAAGAATCCTTGCATCCCTGTGATAAAGCCCACTTGGTCATGGTGTATGATCTTTTTAATGTGTTGCTGGATTCTGATTGCTAGGATTTTGTTAAGGATTTTGGCATCTATGTTCATCAGAGCTATTGGCCTGTAGTTTTCTTTTGTTGTGGCGTCTTTGTCAGGTTTTGGTATTAGAGTAATGGTGGCCTCATAGAATGAGTTTGGAAGTTTACATTCCTCTGCAATATTCTGGAAGAGTTTAAGTAGAATAGGTGTTAGCTCTTCTCGAAATTTTTGGTAGAATTCAGCTGTGAAGCCATCTGGACCTGGGCTTTTGTTTGCTGGAAGATTTGTGATTACAGTTTCAATTACCATGCTTGTGATAGGTCTGTTAAGATTTTCTATTTCTTCCCCTTTCAGTTTTGGAAAGTTGTACTTTTCTAAGAATTTGTCCATTTCTTCCAAGTTGTCCATTTTATTGGCACAGAATTGCTGATAGTAGTCTCTTATGATTCTTTGTATTTCTGTGTTGTGTGTCGTGATCTCTCCATTTTCATTTCTAATTTTATTGATTTGATTTTTTTCTCTTTGTTTCTTGATAAGTCTGGCTAATGGTTTGTCAATTTTATTTATCCTTTCAAAGAACCAGCTCTTTGCTTTGTTGACTTTTGCTATGGTCTCTTTTGTTTCTTTTGCATTTATTTCTGCCCTAATTTTTAAGATTTCTTTCCTTCTACTAACCCTGGGGTTCCCCATTTCTTTCTTTTCTAGTTACTTTAGGTGTAGAGTTAGGTTATTTATTTGACTTTTTTCTTGTTTCTTGAGGTATGCCTGTATTGCTATGTACTTTCCTCTTAGCACTGCTTTTATAGTGTCCCACAGGTTCTGTGTAGTTGTGTTTTCATTTTCATTCATTTCGATGCATAATTTGATTTCTTTTTGATTTCTTCTGTGATTTGTTGGTTATTCAGAAGGGTGTTTTTCAGCCTCCAAATGTTGGAATTTTTAATAGTTTTTCTCCTGTAATTGAGATCTAACCTTAGTGCATTATGGTCAGAGATGATGCTTGGAATAATTTCGATTTTTTTGAATTTATCAGGGTTAGATTTATGACCCAGGATGTGATCTATCCTGGAAAAGGTTCCGTGTGCACTTGAGAAAAAGGTGAAATTCATTGTTTTGGGGTGAAATGTCCTATAGATATCAATTAGGTCTAACTGGTCTATTGTATCATTTAAAGTTTGCGTTTCTTTGTTAATTTTCTGTTTAGTTGATCTGTCCATAGGTGTGAGTGGTGTATTAAAGTCTCCCACTATTATTGTGTTATTATTAATTTCCCCTTTCGTGTTTGTTAGCATTTGTCTTACATATTGCGGTGCTCCTATGTTGGGTGCATATATATTTGTAATTGTTATATCTTCTTCTTGGATTGATCCTTTAATCATTATGTAGTGGTCTTCTTTGTCCCTTTTCACAGCCTTTGTTTTAAAGTCTATTTTATCAGATATGAGTATTGCTACTCCTGCTTTCTTTTGGTCTTTATTTGCGTGGAATATCTTTTTTCAGCCCTTCACTTTCAGTCTGTATGTGTCCGTTGTTTGGAGGTGGGTCTCTTGTAAGCAGCATATTTAGGGATCTTGTTTTTGTATCCATTCAGCCAGTCTTTGCCTTTTGGTTGGGGCATTCAACCCATTTACATTTAAGGTAATTATTGATAAGTATGCGCCTGTTGCCATTTACTTTATTGTTTTGGGGTTCGGGTTTATACGTCCTTTCTCTGTTTCCTGTCTAACGTCTGTCCTTTAGTTTTTGTTGGAGAGCTGATTTGGTGGTGCTGAATTCTCTCAGCTTTTACTTGTCTGTAAAGCTTTTGATTTCTCCTTCATATTTGAATGAGATCCTTGCTGGGTACAGTAGTCTTGGCTGAAGGTTATTATCTTTCATCACTTTAAGTATGTCTTGCCATTCCCTCCTGGCCTGAAGAGTTTCTATTGAGAGATCTACAGTTATTCTTATGGGGATCCCCTTGTGTGTTATTTGTTATTTTTCCTTTGCTGCTTTTAATATTTGTTCTTTGTGTTTGGTCTTTGTTAGTTTGATTAAAATATGTCTTGGGGTGTTTCGCCTTGGGTTTATCCTGTTTGGCACTCTCTGGGTTTCTTGGACTTGGGTGATTATTTCCTTCCCCATTTTAGGGAAGTTTTCAACTATTATCTCCTCAAGTATTTTCTCATGGTCTTTCTTTTGTCTTCTTCTTCTGGGACTCCTGTAATTCGAATGTTGGAGCGTTTCATATTGTCTTGGAGGTCTCTGAGGTTGTCCTCATTTCTTTTAATTCGTCTTTCTTTTTCCCTCGCTGATTCATTTATTTCTACCATTCTATCTTCTATTTCACTAATCCTATCTTCTGCCTCCGATATTCTACTATTTGTTGCCTCCAGAGTGTTTCTGATCTCATTTATTGCATTATTCATTATATGTTGACTCTTTTTTATTTCTTCTAGGTACTTGTTAAAACTTTCTTGCATCTTCTCAGTCTTTGATCTCAGGCTTTTTATCTGTGATTCCATTTTGATTTCAAGATTTTGGATCATTTTCACTATCAGTATTTGGAATTCTTTCTCAGGTAGATTCCCTATCTCTTCCTCTTTTGTTTGGTTTGGTGGGCATGTCTCCTGTTCCTTTACCTACTGGGTATTCCTCTGTCTCTTCATCTTGGTTATATTGCTGCGTTTGTGGTGCCTTTCTATATTCTGGGTATTTGTGGAATTCTCTTTATTATTGAGCTTCCTCTCTGTGTGTGGGGTTATATCAGTGGCTTGTCAAAGTTTCTTGATTAGGGAGGCTTGTGTTGGAGTTCTGGTGAGTGGAGCTGGATTTCCTCTCTCTGGAGTGCTGTGAAGTGTCTAGTAATGGGTTATGAGACGTCAATGGTTTTGGAGTATTTTGAGCTGCCTGTGTATTGAAGCTCAGGGGCTTGTTCTTGTGTTGCTGGAGAATTTGTGTTGTATGTCTTGCTCTGGAACTTGTTGGCCCTTGGGTGGTGCTCAATTTCAGTATAGGTATGTAGGCGTTTCATGAGCTCCTATTGGATAATGTTCCCTGTATTCAGGAATTATCTGATGATCTCAGGATTTGGACTTAAGCCTCCTGATTCTGGTTTTCAGATTTATTTTTACAATAGCCTCATGATTTCTCCATCTATACAGCACTAATGTTACAGCATCTAGGTTAATGATGATAGGTTTCTCCACCTTGAGGGTCGCCCCTAGAGGATCTCTGAGTTACTTGGAGGAGAGAAGAGGGAGGGGGTAGTTAAAGGTGAGTGGTATGGGATGAGGTGGAATCAAAAGAGGAAAAAGCAAGCTAGCCCGTAACCACTTTCTTGTGTGTGCTCCAAAGTCTGGACCTCTCAGACGTGATCACAGAACTATACATGGAAGAGGGGAGGGAGGAAGTAGATAGAGGTGGCCAGGAGGATAAAAGAGGGAGATGCAAAGGAGGGATACAGATCCGACCAATGACCAGTTCCCTGAGAGTTCTCCACCTTCTGGAACACACAGAGATTCATAGAGTTGGCTAGAGAAGAGGAGGGGGAGGGAGGAGACAGAAGCCACCTGGTGGAGAAAAGAGAAATTCCAAGGGGGAGAGAGTGGTCAAGCCAGTAATCTTGCACTCACGTAAAATTGGGTACTGAAGATTAGGTTTTTAAAAGTACAAAATTGGCAACAAATACCAAAATGCTGAGATTAAAAATCTGGAGTAGAGATTGGATTTTCAAAGATAAAATATTAAAGTAAAGAAGGAGAAGGAGAAAAATTAAAAAAATAGAAAAAAAATAAAAAGACCCGGAATTATTAAAAGACAATAGCTTCCACCACCAAAAGGACTATATACGATGTTTGCTTTAAAGATAGGGTTTTTTTTTTTTGAAAAGTAATATTAGGTTATAAAGTAATAAATTTAAATATAGAGGACTTAAAAATTTAAGCAAGTTTAGAAAAAAAAGACAAAAAAGAAAAGAAGAAAAAACAAAATTTTTTCAAAAAAAATTTTAAAGAAAAAAGTTCTTAAAAAAAAAATCACGCTTCCACATCAACCATCCCCCCCAATTTTTTTTTTTTTTGATCATAAAGGTAGTAACGGTATGTCTGGTGCTTTCTCTGTTGTTGTGGGCTGTGTGGGGTCACTACCAAGGCAGTTCCCTGTGTTTGACTTCCTCTGTTTGCTTGTCTCTTCTGTGTCTGATTTCCGTCTTGACACAGGGATGGGGGTGGTGGACTCTGCACTGGGCCTGCCCCTTCTCACAGTGCACACCTCTCAGGCTGTCTGTTTGGGGCCTGTTCAAGGCTTCATGCACCTCCCCGGTCCAAGCTGCTCAGGTTTGGCGCTCAGGAAGCCCTCTGAGTCTCGGATTTGGTCGAGCCTGGGCCTTGTTCCCTTCCCAGGTCCGAGTAGCTAGGGAGTTTGGCGCACGCAGTTGCTGCGACTTCTGGCCTTTCCGGGTCGCTCAATTTTCTGGGAGTACCCCTGGGGCTCTTTCTCCGGCAGATGATGACTGTTCAGAGCCCCCCAGAAGTCTTAATTAGCAAAGAAACCTGCTTTCAATTTGGTAGGTAATGTCTCTCTTGAGCTGCAATTGCCCCCTTCCAGCACTTAAGGCTCTGGCTGCCTGTTGCCAGAGGGGGATGGTCTGCAGCTGGTTATTTCCAATCCGTCCTTTGTTCTGTGCGCGGGCCTGTGAGTGTCTTATGTTCGAGCATTTCGCGTGTTAGTTATCCCACAGTCTGGTTTGCTAGACCAAGATAGTTCATTCTAGACATGCGAGGACCCGATTCTGGCCCCGTTACGCCCCGATTCTCGAGAAAAGCCCTGCAGCCTATGTCTCCCGTGGCCCAATTCTTAGAAAGCACTGTCGCTGGCGCCTCGTGCTCCTCCCTGACCAACCCCCACTGCTACTGTCAGAAGCAGGTGTTTGCACTGCTTATCCGCTGGGGGTTTTTACTGTTGAATTCATAATCTGTTGGTTTTAATTATTTATTTATTCTTCCTTCCTGTTATGTTGTCCTCCGCACTTCCAGGGCTCGCCCCAGACACGGCTGTGAGAATGTTTCCCGATCTTAGGAGACCTCTCTTTTAAGAGTCTCTTCCCAGGACTGGATTCCCTTCCCGGGATAGGGCTCCCTCCCTCCCTCCTTTGTCTCTATTTTCATCCTTTATATTTATTCCTACCTGGTTTTGAAGCCAATGATCTGCTTTGCTGGATGCCTGGTGTCCTCTGCCAGCAATCAGAAGCTGCCTTGTGGAATTTACTCAGCGTTGAAATGTTCTTTTGATGAAGTAGTGAGGGAGAAAGTGTTCTCCCCATCCTATTCCTCCGCCATCTTTTCCCCCTCCAGAAATCTTTATTTCAGCTTAAGCTTCATCCAAATTGTGACATAAAGTAAAATGGGATAAATCGACCTATAATTACTCATTCAAAATGTGCATTTTATGAGAGTTTTGCCAGAAATAAAGTACTAAAACAAAAGGTTGAGGCACTTATTTCAGAATAATGGGTTACTCTCACTCATAACATTTGAAATGATAGTAAAGAGAACTACAAAGGAAAATAAATCAGTCAGTGCACTGAGAAGGCTCAATGCATTCACTTCCTAGTAGAATCCATTATATTCACATTCATGAATAAATCAGGGCTGAGTGATTTAGAGCTTAAGATATCCAAAGAAATAGAGAAGATGTAAGAACAATTTTGTATCAGCTAAATACCAGTGAGATGGAAGATACAGTGTACGAGAGTGATACATTTTTATAAAATATTTTACTAAAAATAATATTAAGGCTGAAGAAAATGTACAAGACAAATGTGTGTGTGTGTGTGTGTGTGTGTGTGTGTGTGTGAAGTCACTTCAGTCATGTCCAATTCTTTGCAGCCCCATGAACTGTGGTCCACCAGGTTCCTCTGTCTATGGAATTCTTCAGGCAAGAATACTGGAATGGATTGCCATGCCCTTCTCCAGGGGATCTTCCTGACCCATGGATGGAACCTGTATTTCTTATGTCTACTGCAGTGGCAAATTTAGACAAAAGAATGCAGATATAAAAATACTAATGTCTGACAGCGTAGATTTTAAAATAAAATAATTAAATGGAATAATTGTGAAGCTATTATTGATTAAACTATATCCTTAGCATATTATCCCAAGTCATTAAGTAACAGAGATGACCTTATAAATATATGTATGTATATACAGGTAAAGATAGATTGACACTCTATTGACACTCTAGAGTGGGATTCTAGTAAAAATAGTAACCCTCCAGTTTAGCCCCATGTCATTAAAGTTTTGCACTATTTTTGAGGAGTAAGAGCAGCATGCTGTATGTGCCAGGGTTAAGTCTTTACTAGAGACATACTCACATCCCTTTTTTTTACAGTATGTTAATTTTTTATTCATCATAAAGTGCTCAAAACATGAAGAACAAGCCTTTATAAACAGGCGTTACAACTAGGAAGACAAACAGCAAAGCAGTACTGTGCCTGCTCCCTGCCCACTTCACCTGAAGCTCTTCTCCACGTTGTAGCCAGAAGCATAAACAGCCACAAGAACTCTGGGCTTCAACCCAAAACTCTTAAAGAGACCTCTGCCCTGGGCATTTTGGAAGCCCACAACCAGGGTGAGCAGAAGACCAGGGTCAGGCCTGGGACTGAACAGTGCCCAGGGGAACATTCAGTGGAGAAGTAATCCCCCTCCTCCTGAAGTGACACCCTCAGTGACCCCCAAAACATGACCAAAGTCTTGAGCACCCATGGACACTCTTCAGCTTTGATGAGTGATTCTTAAGGTAGATGATATGACGGGGGCTTTCCCCTGTGTGGGGGCTCCTCTGCTTCATCCTGGCGGAAGGAAGACGTCACCCAGACAGCACACCCCTTCCCGTGGCTTTCCAAGTGACCCCACAGGCTGTCTCATGAAGAAGAGGCGGCCACAGAGGAGCTCCACGTTTTCAGTGGGCCAGAAGTATCCCCCTTCAGCACCTCCTCACCCCACAGTGTTTGCTAAGGCAGAGTGGCCCCAGCCACCCACTTTTAAACAATTTTTGTTATATGTTTGTATTTTTTTAGTCATCTATTCTTTTGTCGTTGACACATCAAATATTGTAAAAACCATTCTTTACTAATTGATTTAAAAGATGGTGCTAGAATTGCATGGTCATGGAAATAAAACACCTGCAAGCCCTGTGGACTCAACCATCCACTAATTAATGATAATTATATGTCCACAGTGGAGAAGGCAATGGCACCCCACTCCAGTACTCTTGCCTTTTGGAAAATCCCATGGACGGAGGAGCCTGGAAGGCTGTAGTCCATGGGATCACTGGGTCGGGCACGACTGAGCGACTTCACTATCACTTTTCACTTTTCACTTTCATGCATTGAAGAAAGAAATAGCAACCCACTCCAGTGTTCTTTCCTGGAGAATCCCAGGGACGGCAGAGCCTGGTGGGCTGCTGTCTATGGGGTCGCACAGAGTCGGACATGACTGAAGCGACTTAGCAGCAGCAACGTACGTCCATAGTACTTGGTCATTTAGAATCCATTTTTTCTTCCCATGTGTTTTCTGGTTTCTAAGCTTTTTTTTAAATAATGTCAACAGCAAAAACTTGAGATTCCAGACAAATTTAGCTGATGTTAATATAAAAACATGCCTGATTTAGAAAGCAACTCATGCATGCAATTTCAAGGATATGGATCTGACCACTTGTCTTGTTAAAGCATAAGTGCCAATCAATTCTACTTATAGAAATCATGAAAGTTCCCAGAAAATTATTAAAGAGGACTTTGACAACTTAATTTATTTTTATATCCTATATAAATATTATTCACTTGTTTTATTGGTTCAGTTATTTAAACAAGCATATAGTAAACACATATTCCATTTCTTTCTATCTCTTAATATTTCTGCTGCCCAGATATGATGACTGACTTTAATATGAATGGAGGAGAATTTTAAGTGGCTTATGATATTTCAATTTGAAGACTAAAATCAGAGATTTGTAAAATGTGTGAGGACTGAGATTGGGGGAGAGGAAAATGAAAGTTAATGAAAAGGATCAGAACTCCTCCTTGTGGATCATACTTTGAAGTGATTTATCGCTCATGAATAATGAAGCTGGGCTTCCAAAATGGATTTTAAAAATAATATAGGCCTGTGTGCATGCTGAATCACTTTAGTTGTGTGTGACTCTTTCCAAGCTGTGTGAACTATAGCCCTCCAGCCTCCTCCATCCATGGGATTTCCCACGTGAGAACACTGGAGTGGGTTACCATTTACTTCTCCAAAAATTATGTATGTGTGTGGATATATAAATGCACCGTACTTCTAATTTGAAGTTCATTTGTTTGTTTATTTTCAATATTTTTAGTTTTATATTCTTTAAATATTTTGTTGTCCTCTTTGAGACAAAAGAATCACATAATCATGTTTCAAAGATCCCTAGAAATCTCTTTAATCAAATGAATTATAGATTTTCATTACCCTAAAATGTAATAATTTTATAGATTAATTATTTTAAATGTTAGACATCATATATGAACAAAAAGAATTAGTATTTTGTTCTATTTAGAAATATAATTTTCTTTTAGGTTAAATTTAGCAGCAGTCATTTATTTTTTCTTTTTCCCATAGGTTGTAGTGAATAATTGCAGAGAATTGCACGTGCATCCTCTTTCATTTCCACAGAATTAGTTAGCAGTATGATTATGCTAAAAGAAATTTTAGAGGTTTTTTAAGGAAAAATAAAACATAGATGCAAAGAAGGAATAGGCATAGAAGAGAAAATATAAACATGTAGAATAAGGTAAAAATAACTTTTTACTGAACAACAACAAGATTAAAAAAATGCATTGATTTTATAATGACCTGTGTGGTTGAAAGTAGAAATATAATCAAAATACATGATAATCAATTTGGAAGCAGCACAATAATTTGTGTTGGATCAATTTTGGCACTGAGAACAACTAGCCAAGCTGGGGAAAAAATATATATATATATATATATATATACATATATATGTTTGAGGGCATAGAACAACAGAGACATTGTATTATAATTCCCAGAGAATAAGGAATCTAAGCAAAATGAGTCAGACATTTGGAAACACTTTTCCTATTGAAGTATTTTCCAGTTTAAGGTGGGGGAGTGGTTCCTGAGATAGGAAGCTAAGCATTAATGAGAGGCTGACCATCTGAGGGTTCAAAGTCTACTTTCTCATACAGTAAGACAGGTGGAATAAAAATTAGGCGAGTTCTTGCTGTGTTACAGAGGCTCTAGTAAACACCCAGGAGTTTCTCCTGGAATCTAAAATACTATAACCAAGAAGTAATACTAAAATGGGGATAAACCAGCTGAAAATAAATTATAAGCACCTGATTCCTGAAAGGATTAGGTACTACAATCCTATCCTAGCTTGCCTGCCAGAAGAAAATCAATTCCTATCTAGACTATATTTCAGAGATACCAATGAGCTATGTGATTTCTATCTACAAATCAGCCTGAAGATTCAACAGGACCATTTCCAGGTAAGATTCAGTAGTTGTGGAAGCATAATGCTCCTCTTACAGCAACTAGTAGGTCCAGATGAATTACAAAACCAGGTTTTTAAAGGTATCTATCAGAGGAGTTTGAAGGCAATAGGATCTAGATGAGCTACAATTCAGAGAAAAGAAAACTGCCTTGAGATGAGTTGAGGCTGGCTGCTTGCTTGGTTTTCCTTAGGACATTTGCTGGTTCTGCATGTGATTGAGGATCAAGATTATCCTACATAGATACATTTCACAGGCAGAAAGTTAATCTAGCAGTGCACTTTGCAGAAACTTGGGGCTAGAATGACATATAAATCTTTCAGTGGCCTCAAATTCAAAGCTAATTTTGATTTGTGGTGTTGCATGCAAGACTGGAAAACGAAATCAAAAGTTTAAAAATAGGAAAGTTCGCTTGGATTTTTGCAGGCTCCTGATTTTTAGGGGAAAATAGATACATGGTGGGAAGAGGTCTTGCCTCAATCTTAAATATAGTCTTCCTTAGAGATATTTATAACATTTAAAATGTCATTGGCTAGAAAGCTCATGGGCTAAACTTGGGTTCCCAAGAATGGCTTAAACACGTAGTTAACAGGACTGAGTGAAAAGAAGTCCTAGACCTGAAAGCACCATGCAGAGAAAACACGGATAAACTTGATGTGGACTGACTCTTTCTAGAGTCAGAATTTAATAGATATGAAAAGAGATAATAAAATATGACTAATAATGAGAAAATGGACAATAACAGCAGCCCAAATGAAATTGATATTGAAGTTCAGAAGTAAATACTCAGACTACAACATAAAGAGTCAATTGAATAAATAGTGTAAGAAACATGTAAGACACAGTCAAATGTAAAAGCACATATGCATTTCAAGATTGTTTGAAAGAGAGTGAGAGTAACGAATAAGCCATATTTGAAAATATGATGGCTGAGAAGTTTTCTAAAACCGATCAAAGATATACAGAAATTCAAAACACTTGGCAAACTCAAAGCAATATCAACACACAAACACATCCACACACACTATTTCTACAGATCCACACACTCTATTTCCACACATCATAGAAAAACTGCTGAAAACTAACACATATTGAAAACCTTGAAAGTACACAGGGAAGGAAGAAAAATTACTGAGTAAAGAAATATTTATTGATGTTGATATCTGAGTAGAAACAGTGGAATCTGGAAGGTGATATATGACATATTTAATGTACTAAAAATAGATAAAAGCTAACCTAGAACTCTACACTCAGGAAAAAAATAATACGAAAATAAAGCTGAAAAATGAATGTTTAAAAACAAAGAGAAACAGGAAATGTAAAACAAGTTTACACATAAAAGAAGGATTTTATTCAGAAGATTTTCAAGAAATACCAATAGGAACATGGATACATAGGAGAAAAAATGAAGAAAAGGGAAATAAATGGGCAACTATAAATTAGTAATAATTAACAAACACAAAATATATTTATATTGCTCTGATTAATTTTACCTCATATTGATCTAAAGACAATAAGAGAGTATGAGGTAGATATAATTTAACAATCTTAAGGTTCTAGCTAATGTGGGAAAGATTAAATAGTATTTTTATTAGACTGTAATAAGATAATGGTTGATGTTATAGCCCTTTAAATAATCACTTAAAGAAAAGTAAAAGAATTTATAACAACTTAATAGAAGTTTTGAAAACATATGTACCATACATAAGAAACATATATAATATAAATGTACCATTATATAATGCACATATATGATTAACTCAAAAGATAGAAAAAATATAGCATAGACCAATTCACACAAATGGGAATCAATAGTAGGAAGATAAAATAAAACCACATCAGTAATTATACTAATTGTAAGTGTTTATTAAACACCAAGAAACATCCTCTACCTGAATTCTCTCAATTCCACTCCAAAATGTAACTTAAAAATTCCTTTGTTTTCTTGAAAATAAATGTATATATAGGTGAATATATATAACATAATAATTTTCTTTTATTTAAATTTAAATTTATTTATTTTAATTGGAAGCTAATTACTTTACAATAGTGTATTGGTTTCACCATACATCATCATGAATCTGCCACGGGTGTACACATGTCCCCCATCCTGAACCCTTCTCCCACCTCCTTCCCCATACCATCCCTCTGGGTCATCCCAGTGTGCCAGCCCCAAGCATCCTGTATCATGCACTGAACCAGGACTGATGATTAGTTTCTTATATATTATACATGTTTCAATGCCATTCTCCCAAATCATCCCACCCTCTCCCTCTCTGACAGAGTCCAAAAACTGTTCTATACATCTGTGTCTCTTTTGCTATCTCACATACAGGATTATTGTTACCATCTTTCTAAATTTCCATATATATGTGTTAGTTATACTGTATTGGTGTTTTTTTCTGGCTTACCTCACACTGCCATTCTACGGGAATGGTATCTCATTGGGTTGATTTCCCGTGGGGTGTCGGTGGCCTGTGCCTTGGGGTTGTTTTTTTCCTTTATTCGGCTTGTGCTTCATTTTATGGCTCATCCCTCTTCCTTTTTTCCCTCTTTTTTTTTTTTTTTTTTTTTTTCTAATTTTTTTTTTTTTTTCTTTTTTGTTTTGCCATCAGAACTAATTCAAATGTATTCTTTTCTAATGCCTGATTTCTGCATCCTGCATCCTACATTACATGTTCTGTGTATATGTTTCATGCCATGCTCCATCCCCCCCTCCCTCCCTGGTCCAGTCCCTATCCATTTTTTTTTTTTTTTTTTTTCTGTGGGTCATCTGCTGTTTCTAAATTCATTTTGTGTCAGTATACTGTATTGGTGTTTTTTCTGGCTTCTTCACCTGACCGGTTCCAATTCCATCCATCTCGTTAGAACTGGTCAAATTTATTCTTTTTAAGGGCTGAGTGTTCCATGTTATATGAACCACAGCTTTCTTTCCTTCATCTGCTGATGGACATCTAGGTTGCTTCCTGTCCTGGCTATTTACAGCGCTGCAATGAACATTGGGGTCTGTGTCTTTTTCAGTTCTGGTTTCCTCAGTGTGTATGCCAGCAGTGGGATTGCTGGGTGATAAGGCAGTTCTATTTCCAGTTTTTAAGGAATCTCCACACTGTTCTCCATAGTGGCTATACTAGTTTGTCATTCCCACCAGCAGTGTAAGAGGGTTCCCTTTTCTCCACATCTTCTCCAGCATTTACTGCTTGTAGACTTTTGGATCACTGCCATTCTGACTGGTGTGAAATGGTACCTCATTGTGGTCTTGATTTGCATTCTCTGATAATGAATGATGTTGAACATCTTTTCATGTGTTTGTTAGCCATCTGTATGTCTTCTTTGGAGAAATGTTTATTTAGTTCTTTGGCCCATTTTTTTGGATATTTTTTTTTTTTGGGGTTGGGCTGCTAAGTTGCTTTTATTTTTGATTGGGTCATTTATTTTTCTGGAATTGAGCTGCGTGAATTGCTTTTATATTTTTGAGATTAGTTGTTTGTCAGTTACTTCATTTGCTATTATTTTCTCCCATTCCTAAGACTGCCTTTTCACCTTGCTTATAGTTTCCTTTGTTATGCAGAAGCTTTCAATTTTAATTAGGTCCCATTTGTTTATTTTTGCTTTTATTTCCAGTATTCTGGGAGGTGGGTCATAGAGGATCCTGCTGTGATGTATGTCAGAGAGTGTTTTGCCTATATTCTCCTCTAGGAGTTTTATAGTTTCTGGTCTTACATTTAGATTTTTAATCCATTTTGAGTTTATTTTTGTATATGGTGTTAGAAAGTGTTCTAGTTTCATTCTTTTACAAGTGGTTGACCAGTTTCCCAAGCACCACTTGTTAAAGAGACTGTCTTTAATCCATTGTATATTCTTGCCTCCTTTGTCAAAGATAAGGTGTCCATAGGTGCATGGGTTTATCTCTGGGCTTTCTATTTTGTTCCATTGATCTATATTTCTGTCTTTGTGCCAGTACCATACTGTCTTGATGACTGTGGCTTTGTAGTAGAGTCTGAAGTCAGGCAGGTTGATTCCTCCAGTTCCATTCTTCTTTCTCAAGATTGCTTTGGATATTTGAGGTTTTTTGTAGTTCCATACAAATTGTGAAATTATTTGTTCTAGCTCTGTGAAAAATACCATAGGTAGCTTGATAGGGATTGCACTGAATCTGTAGATTGCTTTGGGTAGTATACTCATTTTCAGTATATTGATTCTTCTGATCCATAAACATGGTATATTTCTCCATCTATTAGTGTCCTTTTTGATTTCTTTCACCACCAGTGTTTTATAGTTTTCTATATATAGGTCTTTAGTTTCTTTAGGTAGATATATTCCTAAGTATTTTATTCTTTTTGTTGCAATGGTGAATGGAATTGTTTCCTTAATTTCTCTTTCTATTTTCTCATTATTAGTGTATAGGAATGCAAAAGATTTCTGTGTGTTGATTTTATATCCTGCAGCTTTACTATGTTTTATACTTATTCCACAATTTGTTTTTATTTATTGTAGATAACATATAACCTTTGTCAGTATAAATGATCTATCTATACATCTATGTCTATATATAAATGTACTGATATATAAAATTATATTATCACTTTGAAAAATTCTTATTAAATCACTCCATGTGCTGTCTTGTGCTGTGCTTAGTCACTCAATCATGTCAGACTCTTTGCGAATCCATGGACTGAATAGACTTCCACGAATCTCTGTCCATGGAATTCTCCAGGGAAGAATACTGAATTGGGTAGCTGTTTTCTTCTCCAGGGGATCTTCCCCACCCAGGAATCAAACCAGGATCTTTGCATTTAGGCAGAATCTTTACCAATTGAGCTACCAGGGAAGCCCAAATTATTCCATAAGTACACATATACACACACACACACACACACACACACACACACACACACACACACATATCATAAAGATACAGATCAATGAATTCCCACAAAATGATCAAACCTTTTGATCTAACTTCACTTCAAAAAGCCTCACACAAATGCATGAGAAACATATGCAAAATCTAATTACCACATGATATTTGGAAATGAACAATAAGGAGAGATTTTTAAAAAATCTTGTTAAGACAGGAGGAAGAACAGATTTTCAGAGAAAGAAAATACAGTTGCCTAATCTGTTTTACATACTCTTATCACTATATTCAGCATTTTCTCAGGGATGCAATATTGTCTTTCCTCTCTTCACAACAGTCTAGATACTCTGAATCAGAGAATTCCAACCCAGCTGTACAAATTTGAATTGCTATTGATTTTGGAAGTAATAGCATTCAAATTCCTGTGAAATATAAATTTTAAATCTTGTCATCTTGGAGACAGATTGCCAACACAAGAGCAAATGAAAGCAGGAAAGCAGCTTGTAGCAGTTGATGAGAAGATCTTTATTTTCAGGGTATGTTTTGAATGGAGAAAATTCTATTGTTTCATCTTCTGGTGCAAGGGGAATAGTCTAGAAAGGAGCCACATAATCTGCTGACTGCATCAACATGTTGTGCATGTTAGTCACTCAGTCAAGTCTGACTCTTTGCACCCTCATGGACTGTAGCCCACCAGTCTCCTCTGTTCATAGGATTATCCAGGCAAGAATCCTGGAGTGGGTTGCCATGTCCTTCTCCAGGGGATCTTCCCGACTCAGGGTTGAATCCAGGTCTCCTGCATTGCAGTCAGATTCTTTACTGCCTGATCCATCAGGGAAGCCCATCAGCATAGGGTGATTCAGGTAGAGTGGAGTGCTGTACTCATCCTTTTAGACAGAGTCAGTATGGTCTTCTGATCAAAAGAACCTTAAGTTTCTAAACTACAAGAGGAGACGCACTTGGCCACAGGGACCATATCAGTCCACTTCTGCTGGGAGATTCAGCTCTCTCAACCCTCCAATGGAATTAATTCATCTTTTTAGTTTCCGTCACTTCTGTTGCCACAGTAACTGTTCAACATCCCTACAGTTTAATTCACCACCGAAAAGGCAACATTTTAACATTTTTGGACACAAATTGGCAAGATACAAAGCTGCTGGATTGATTCCAGGTCCGTTGAGGATATCAAAATCTGCAGATGCTCAAGTTCCTTATATAAAATTGTGTAGTATTTGCATATAAACTACACATATTCTCCCACGTACTCTAAATCATCTTGAGATGCCTTATATTACCTTGTATAATGTAAAAGCCATGTAAATAGTTGTAAGTATAGTGTAAGTGCTATGTACACAGCTACTGGTGCACAGCAAATTCAAGCTTTGTTTTTGGAAAAGTATCTGGAATTACACCCCACCCCAATAGTTTCAGTCTCTTGATGGTTGAATCCACAGATGTGAAACTGCAAATACCAAGGGCCAGCTATAGTAAGGGGCTTTCCTGGTGGCTCAGATGACAAAGAATCTGCTTGAGAGGCAGGAGACTGGAATGTGATCCCTCTGTTGGAAAGATCTGGATAAGGGAATAGCTACCCACTCCAGTATTCTCGCTTGGAGAATTTCATGGACAGAGGATTCTTTGGGGACTGTAGTCCATGGTGTCGAAAAGAACTGGACATGACTGAGTAACTAACACTTTCACTTTTCACAGCTATAGCAGGAAATGTGTGGTAGAAAAATGAAAACTCCAGTAGATAACTAAACATTCCATGTGTAAGCAAAATGTCTTTAAGAGATATGCTGCAGCACTTCTAGTATTTGAGATGTCCTGTAGTTTAGGAGCAATATCTGATTCAAGGAACACGTTGTGTGTGCATACAGTTGTAACACTGACAGTGAAAATTACATGCAAATGCACTGACATGATTTCTCACTTCAGAGAACTCGTGCCCCTCTGCTACAGATAAAGCATCCAGTCACGGTTAAATCAAGTCAGTGTGAGAACACAGACGCAACTTTCAGTTCCGAGTGAACAGTTATAAGAAGGCTTTGCATATGTATAAAATTCTAGATGTCCTCTGTTGCTCTGCTTGAAATACAGTTATGAGGAGGGCACTGGAGACCAAAAAAAAAAAAAGATTAAAATACCAAGAAAAGCATAGACATCCTTTAGTCAGATCAGAGAATGACAGATAGAAAATCTTCTGTGAGTCAGAGTAAGTGTGAATAGAGTGGCAAATATAAAAATGAAAATGTAGATAAATATTAAGTATTTTTGCATCAGTCTTTCAAATTATCCTATAACAAGAACTAAGATAAGTTTCTTTCCTAATAAATAATCATCAATTCAGTTCAGTCACTTAGACATGTCCAACTCTTTGCAACTCCATGAACTGCAGCACGCCAAGCCTCAGTGTCCATCACCAACTCCCAAAGGTTGCTCAAACTCGTGTCCATCAAGTCGGTGATGCCATGCAACCTTCTCATGCTCTGTCATCCCCTTCGATCTTTCCCAGCATCAGAGTCTTTTCCAATGAGTAAGTTGTTCACATCAGATGGCCAAAGTGTTAGAGTTTCAGCTTCAACATCAGTCCTTCCAAAGAATATTCCAGAACTGATATCCTTTAGGATGGACTTGTTGCAGTCCAAGGTACTGTTAGAGTTTTCTCCAACATCACAGTTCAAAAGCACCAATTCTTCAGTGTTCAACTTTCTTTATGATCCAGCTCTCACATCCATACATGACAGGACTAAAATGAAATTGTCTTTCCTTTATTAAAGTTGAAATAAAGCTACCAAATAATATGAATAGCATCACTTTGTCACTGTTATAAAATATTTCATTAAATACAGCCATTTATGATGACTAGCTTTAGTGGTATAAAAACAATTTAATGTCAAATCTTTACATTAATCAATTTAATATGTAATATTTCCATATGATATGCATATATGCTGCTTAATTTATAAGTTCTCAGATATTTTCAGCATCCATAGACAATTCAGAATTTATTTTTCTTCTAAATAAATTGGGATAAATCGGGTCCTAGAATTATATGTATGAAAGTGAAAGTGAAGTGACTCAGTTGTGTCCAACACTTTGAAAGGCCATGGACTGTAGTCTACCAGGCTCCTCTGTCCATGGGCTTTTCCAGGCAAGAGTACTAGAGTGGGTTTCCACTTCCTTCTCCAGGGGATCTTCCTGACTCAGGGATTGAACCCAGGTTTCCCACACTGTAGGCATAAGCTTTACCATCAGAGCCACCAGGAAAGTCAAATTATATATATGTATATGTATATTTACAGATTATATGTATGTAATTATATGTATATTTACAGATAAATTACCACATGTGCAAACTAAATAAATTTTGTATAAAGAAGTAGTTGTCAAACAGCTTTCGGATTTTTAATCTGCATAGTTCTTTGGATAACAGGAGTATCAGTTCATACTTAGCCAGGATACACATACATTTAATGACAAGATCAATTAACTAGAAAACATTATGACTCTATTAGTTTCTAACTCAATGTAATTAAAAGTTCTATTATAAAACATTGTCTTTCTTTAGTTTTCAAAGGACACATTTCTTGTCATGAGATTATCATCGCAGCTTTGAATTAGGCTTATGGCGCTGTTAATTTTGGTTGGTTTATACTTTTTATGAAGATATATCTATACATTTCATTTTATAATATATATTATAATATACACAATATATACATTTATATATAACATATATGTGTATGTGTGCATATATATATATATATATATATACACACACACACACACACACACTGTATCACAGCTAATATTAAGTTGATTACATTGGAGAGAGGCTATAATGAAATTGTTCTCAAATCTAACCATTTATAACTCTTCATTGCTACCAAACTGTCTTGGCAATGTCTATCATCATCTCTTTTCTGTACAGTTTTAATAACTTCCTGATTAGTCTTCCCTCCATTATTCTTTTTATTTCAAATCTATTGTGCACACTGATGACAAAACCAGATTTCTAAATGGGAAGTTTGACTGTTTACTTTACAAAATATCCCTGTTCCTCATAGAATAATATCCATTGGGACATGTAAAAATTAATGATTTTCTGTTGTCTTCCTAACTTTAATGTGCCATCAACTGCCACCTCATGCCCTCTAGCTAAATTGAGTTTGTTGCCAATCTCAAAATATATTTGAATTCACTTACCCTTGTCTATGTGCTACCCTGGTGGCTCAGATGGTAAAGAATCCACCTGCAATGTGGGAGGCCTGGGAAACTAGAGATCTCTTCAAGAAAATTAGAGATACCAAGGAAACATTTCATGCAAAGATGGGCACAATAAAGGACAGTAATTGTATAGTAGCATAGACCCTAAATCTCTTAGATGCCAGTGATATGATTTGTTAGTATAAAATAATAGTGTGATGGGAAAGATAATGTAGATCTTAAAAGTTAGAAGTAGTTAATGGTGGAGGATGCAGAATTTGAAGACTACCTTTAATGACCCTTGGCCTTCTATAATCCTCTCCCTTGAGTGTGAGTAGTAACTGTAAATAGGAGGACATATCATTCATTTGATTATATTACATTAACGTAAGCAAAGATAAAGTGATATGGCCAAGGTAGATTTTATTTCCTTGTCAATAATGTATAATAATTTCTTTGCAAATTTTTTTAAATTGCATTACCATTTCTCCTTTCTCCTGTCTTGTCTGGATCACTATAATGTAACATTTGGTCTCTCTGTTACTCATGGATGCTCACTCACTTTCTCTCAGTCATGTCTGACTCTTTGCAGCCCCATGGACTGTAGTTCACCAGGCTCCTCTGTCCCTGGAGTTTTCCAGGCAAGAATACTGGAGAAGTTTCCATTTCCTCCTCCAGGGGATCTTCAGACCTAGGGATTGAATTCGTCTCTTGGGCCTCCTGCATTGCAAACTGATTCTTTACTTCTGCGCCACTGAGAAGCCCCCTTACTCATAGAATCTCTCTTTATTCGTCACATGGTCACTAGAGTCATCTTAAAATTCAAAGCTGATTTTGTTATTTGTTTCTTTAAAAATTTTTGGCAACCTCCAATTCATATTGTAGTCTTCTTTTAGTTGCTGAAAATCTTATTTAAATGAAGTAGTGCAAAAGGAATCAATACATACCACTGAAAAAAATTAATAACATAAATAGAACTTCTCCACTTGAAGTATGGTTGAAAGCTCATATCATTGAACGTCCAGCTCCTTATTCCCTGCCATGAAATTTGAGGAGTTTCTAAGTTTATTTGAAAACTCTAGGTTTATGGCAGAAAGTCCTGAAATCACCTAGGACTGCTGTGGTCAAGACATTTATATTTTAAATGTCACATCTTAAGATAGAATATGATTATTAGCTAGGATATGAGGACAGAGAGTGACATAGTAACTTCTGAACCACCAGGCTTCTAAGATCTCATTAAACATTTTACCAAAAATCCTGCTGTCATCTATATGCAACTTGCTGAGATAGTTTGAAATTTCAGTAGATCACAAATGGAATTAATACAGAAGTTCTTAAAATTCTGGAGGACAAATTTGCAAGTGTAAGTATTTTTTTTTTCCTTATTTCCTAGAAACTTTATTATGCTCAAGGCCAAAGACTAGAAATTAGGAGCCTCAAGGTATATATTGTCTCTCAAAATCATTAAAAAAATAAATGCTAAGCTTAAACCCCTTAAAGCTTAAATGGCAGTTTTACCTTTTATTTTAATGAAAATATGAATTGAACAGAGTTACAAAGAAAATGGAACAATTTTGTCATAAATAATATTTAAGTCTAGTTTGTGCCAAGCATTATGTGAGGTAAGAGAGATTCAGTGGAGAAAAGCACAGATGTGGCTTCCACCCACTCAGCACTATAGAAAAGCCAAAATGCTGTTACTTGCTTCAAATTGTCAGCTTGCTCTCAGGTTTATGTTTGTGTTTTGCTTTTCCAATTTGATTTGTTTTACACTGTGTTCATCAGCTGCCAGTTGTAAGCTGCATAACTATAAAGCCCAGTATCAATACTGTTTTTGATTCTAGAGTGTTTATCCCAATTACTGAGTCATCACTGAGCTACAGAGATGCAATAGAATTTATTTGTATAGCTTTAAAATATATTTTTAGTGTTTTAAAAAATACGTTAGAATTATATGAGTTTAGATGCCAGTACTTGCAAATTTAAATGTATTTGAATTTGTAATTTTTATTTAATTTTGAAGTTTTTTGTTTTAGTTTCTCCTTCCTCATTTTAGCATTACCACCAGCACCATGTGTGAAGTAGGCACAACTTTGAATTTAGTAAATATTCCCACTGGTTGTATCAGTTTAAACTCCCACTAAGAGTATGAGAGTGTTTCTATTGGTGAACATTCCTGTAAACACTTGATATTATCAAATTTCTGTTTTGGGGGTCCATTTAATTTTAGCCACTCTTCAGGAACTACAGTAATATCTCACTGGAGTTCTAAATAGTATTTTCCTGGTTACTGAACATTTTTTCATATTGGATGCTTTTTTATACTCAGATGTTTTAATCTATTAAGAGAATTTTTATGCTTTCATTTTTTTCTCATCATTTTACTACAAAAATTCAAATAGAGAGCAATGTTGACAGATTTTCATGATGAAAACAAGTCTAGCTATTACCTAGATATGACCATTAATATTTTACTATATTTAGTTTATTACATTATCTCTCCATTCATTTAAACCCTGTCCTGTAGTTAATCAACTCTATTTATTCTGATAAATTTCAAAGTACATAAAGAGATCAATATTCTTTTCACTATTAAAGATTCTTTTTGAAGGTTCTAAGATTTTATATTGGAGGTTTATTCTTTTATAACTTGAAAGATGCCTTCTGTTTTCCATTATGTGTCTTTTGATTAGTTGCTTATCACCCTTACATTGTGTCTTTTTTGTTTAACTGCTTTGAAATTTTCTGTTTGGAATTTTAACTTTAGCAGGTTTATTACTGTGGATCTGGTTATTATTTTATAAGATAACTTCTATTTTTTGGAAAGTTCTCAACTGTGAAGTATATTTTCATGGAACATTAAACCATAGATACTTTAATGCTCATTTATGAAAATTGAAATAACTGGTTCATCTATCTGTGTAGTGTCTTTTTATTTCCTCTCTCTTGGTTCAATTTGTTGTTCAATTTTTTGTGGTTGTTATACTTGAAATACGTATTTGAAAAGTGAAAATTGTTTATAAAAATTCAGAATTCTATAGGATAATATGTTCCTTGCTCTTCTCTGGCAGGTGGCTTGAGTGAGTAAGGTCCAGTCACTTTAATCCAATATAGGGGAAAAAAAAAGCTGTAGTTGGTCACAGTTTGTAAGGTCAGTGAGCATCTTTTAATTGTCCTCTCCAACTGAAAACTGGTTTTATTTACTGGAACTCCCTTTCTTGGTGAGCTTTCCATCTCACTTTTTTTTTCTGCAATATTAAAACCTACCACTTGTTTTTAGGGGCTTTTTGCCTAATGTCTTGACCTCTTTCCTGGTTCAACTTAAGACTTTAGCAGATACCTCAGTGACAGAAACTGTGGGGTTTGGCTTATTTATCTGCCCTTCTCTTCTGTTGAAAATTTGGGCTCCCTAAATCTTGCCTATCTTGGTAGCTTCGAAGTCTAGCTTTTTAATTTAATTTTTAAATTATTTATTTTAATTTAAATTTATTTATTTTAATTGGAGGCTAATTACTTTACAATATTGTATTGGTTTTGCCATACATTAACATGAATCTGCCACAGGTATACATGTGTTCACCATCCTGAACCCCCCTCCCACCTCCCTCCCCGTACCATCCCTCTGGGTCATCCCAGTGCACCAGCCCCAAGCATCCTGTATCCTGCATTGAACCTAGACTGGTGATTCATTTCTTATATGATATTATACATGTTTCAATGCCATTCTCCCAAATCATCCCACCCTCTCCCTCTCCCTCAGAGTCCAAAAGACTGTTGTATACATCTGTGTCTCTTTTGCTGTCTTGCATACAGGGTTATCATTTCCATCTTTCTAAATTCCATATATATGTGTTAGTATACTGTATTGGTGTTTTTCTTTCTGGCTTACTTCATTCTGTATAACTGGCTCCAGTTTCATCCACCTCATTTGAACTGATTCAAATGTATTCTTTTAATGGCTGAGTAATACTCCATTGTGTGTATGAACCATAGCTTTCTTATCCATTCATCTGCTGATGGACATCTAGGTTGCTTCCATGTCCTGGCTATTATAAACAGTGCTGCTATGAACATTTGAGTATACGTGTCTCTTTCAATTCTGGTTTCCTTACTGTGTATGCCCAACAATGGGATTGCTGGGTCATAAGGCAGGTCTATTTCCGGTTTTCAGCCCTGTGAGATAGCCAAAAACTCTGTTAGCTTCTATACTTTTTAGCTGCAATCCTTCTTCTGAAGTATTTTTATCATTTCTCCCTTTCCTAAGAATGAGACAAATCCTGAGCATTTGGAATGGCATTTTTCCATCTCCCAAGTTGCCTTTCCTCTATACTCTTCTATTCTTAAATTCTGATTATCTCAAAACTCCCTGTTGCCTTAAAGCATGATATTTTTTGTTTCATATTCAGCAGTTTTTTCCTTCTCAGAAATGTTGATTTTCTGCTAGGAAATGGAGGACCCAATAATTTAATTTATATGGAAAATATTGGTTCAAGAATGAATGGAGACTTTATTGCTTTCTAGGGCTAAATTTGGACCTAGATTAGGATGGTCTGAGAAACATAGTATCTGTGTTAGATAGTTCTTTTCTTTCTGGCTCCAGTAACTCCTAATGTAATCATGTACAGATAGGTATAGAAGTCAGAGGTCGAATGAGATATTTTCACTCAGTTTTTGACCACTGACAGTATTCAGGAATTAAGAAAGAGGGAGTTTGTAGTATCTTAATGGAAAAATTTCATGACTGGCACTGTGAGTTCTCAGCAGAAGGCAGCATCCCTTTTACTACTCAGTTGTTTGTTTTAGCTTAGGTTGTCTGGGACCTGGGTTTCCCAGGTGGCTCAGTGGGAAAGAATCTGTCTGCAAAGCAAGAGATGGGGTTTTAATTCCTGGGCTGGGAAGATCCTTTGGAGAAGGAAATGGCAACCCACTCTACTATTCTTGCCTAGAAAACCCCATGGACAGAGGAGCCTGACAGGCTATAGTCCATGGGAGAGCAAAGAATCAGGCATAAGTTAGTGACTAAACAGCAGCAGCAGCAGCAGCTCTGAGAGCTAACCTCCTGAGCAGTGGTATCAGGGTCGCCCTGCAGGATAGTGGCAGCCATGAAAACAATGTAGCTCAGGGTTCAAGTGGCATTTTGGACAGAAGACATCCAACAGGAGTGCCAACATTTGCAGCATTAGAAAGTCCACAAGTACTCCAGAGGCACAATCTGGGGATGCCAGCCGGCTAATGGGGGATGAAGTAGCATGGAAAGTAGCAGGATTAGTGACATGTGATGAGATGAAGACTTGCTCTATTTAGAAATTAAATTTTAATGTTTAAAATCTGACTTAAAGTCTATCTCATTCAAGCAGTATATCCCAAAAGACCTTGATGATCTCTAGGTAACCCTTTTCTTTTATTCCTTAAAATTTGTTTCATATATATATATATATATATATATATATATATATATATATATATAGTTGTTGTTGTTGTAATTTCTGTCTGTGATTAGCTCATAGGCCCAGGGTTTGGATGCAGCGTGTATTATTTTCCTACTGTTTCTGCAGCAAATTGTCACAAATTTAGTGACTTAACAAAAATTTACTGTCTTACAATTTGCTACATCAGAAGTATCACTGGGCTAAAAATCAAGTTGTCAACAAGGCTCTGTTCCTTCTGGAAGTTCTAAATGGAAGTGTGCTTCCTTTACTTTTCCAGCTCCTAGAGGTCAGCTTTATTCCCTGCTTGGCTCTTGGTCCTATGTTACTCTCATCTCTGCTTCCATTGTTGCATGTCATTCACTGTCTGAACCTCCTGGACTCCCTCTTATAGGGAAACATTATTATATTTTCTTTTCCAGATAATTGGAAATAATCTCAACTTAAGACCCTTAATTCCATGTGGAAATTTCCCTTTTCTATTTAAAGTAACATATTCACACAGTTACAGGATTAAGACACAGGCATAACTGGAAGGCCATTATTCTATCTGCAGCTTAGTATACCAAGTTCTTTTACATTCCTCTTAAATCAACTAGTAAACTATTCTGAAAGAAATAAGGGCTCAGGAATTACCTGTTGGTTCCCTGGAATAATTTTTTAAAGCCTACTTCTTGAATACTTGGGAACTACATAGGAAAAAAAATGCTGAAATAGATTGTACACGCATGTTCAGTAGTATCTGACTCTTTGTGACCCCAGGAACTGTAGCCTGCCAGGCTCCTCTGTCCATGGGATTTTCCAGGCAAGAATGCTAGAGTGAGTTTCCATTTCCTTCTCTGGGGGCTCTTCCTGACATAGGGAGCGAACTCACATGTCTTGCATCTCCTGTATTGCCGGTAGATTCTTTACCACATGAACCATCGATCAAGCCCTGGAATAGACTGGCAAATGTGAACCTCTGAATTCCTGCATAAAATATCAGCAGTCATCAGTGACTGATTTCATATAGGAATAATTGAATCATATTTGACATACTAAGAAATTATATTGCTAATAGATCTGTAAGAGTGAGTGAGTGAGTGAAGTCGCTCAGTTGTGTCCGACTCTTTGCGACCCCATGGACTACCAGGCTGCTCCGTCCATGGGATTCTCCAGGCAAGAATACTGGAGTGGGTTACCATTTCCTTCTCCAGGGGATTTTCCTGACCCAGGGATCAAACCTGGATCTCCCGCATTGGAGACAGACGCTTTAACCTCTGAGCCACCAGGGAAGCCCAATAGATCTGTAAACATAAGCATAAAAAGTATGTTCAGAGATAAAAGATTTCCAATTCAGTGTAATAATAATAAAATTTTATTATTTTTTAGAGCTCAAGGTTTGAGAAACAGTCAGAGCTATATGATTTGGACAGTCCTTATTATATTTTCTACTTTATTCCTTCTGATGAATTTTTTGTGTATAGTTAACATATATATATTTGGGAGAGGAGGCCATGCATTGACCCCAATTCAATGTTTAAATACATTTTATACCTTTAAATTCCAATTATTTATCCCACTCATCATCTGGCTCCTTTTAAAATAGGTTATGTACAGTAAAAACTAACACTGTTTTTTAAAAAAGAGAACATATTTTACCCCCTAGTTACCTAATAAGACTGGAACCATTAATTTAACACTACATTTATGTGGATTGTTTTTTGTTTAATGAATTAGATTATTAACTTTGGAACTATGAACCTTGCAAACAGCATATGGTGATATAGAAACTTCTAATTTGCCTTAACAATTATAGGATTTGATATACCATGTTGCACAGTGCCAAAATTATAATAAGGAAAGAATAGCAAATGTGTATTAAAACATAAGATTACATATTCATTAGAATGAAAACACACATTTAAAAGTGAAAATTATGTTTATTACATCAGATATTTATAGTCATGGTCAAAACAGAACTTAATATTATGGAAGCAGGTCAAAATATTTTTCATAATACAACATCAATTGTGTCAGTGTTTAATAGCTGTGTTGCTTTAACATCAAGCACCTGGTTGATTTGTCCTTTCATTTTATCTTAAAATATCCATAGACTAAATGTTTCAGAATGGTAGGCCATTATATAAAGCAAATAAAATTGTATAATGTAATAAAAACAATGACAGTAATTAAAAAATATTTAATATGACTATAGTATTGAGTGGAAAATAATCTTCCAAGGAGTTAAATGAAATATTTTACCTATATCATTTCATTAAAATCACATGATTAATACAAATGTGTTAAAATCAGATATTACAATCTCTATTTCAAGATGAGAGTGCTGAGGTTAGGAAACGTGAAGTAATTTACCCAAGATAATATTGAGGCTTTTGTTGTTATTCTTTAAAAGAGAAATAATAATCAGACATACAAATTAAATATTTACAAAGAAAACCTTAATATTTCCCTCAGCTTGACTAAATTTCAGGCAGTCTTCTTCCTGTCTCTGAGCCCTAAATTCCCTTTTATTAAGAGCATTTACTTTAGAAAACCTTTTGCTATAAATGCTTTCTTTGCCCCTTAGAAATATAAGGCTTTTGTAAAAGCCTTTTGTCATTTCACAACCCAGGACTATCTTGCTCAAAGATCTGGGAGCCATTCTTTTGAAGTATAACTATCAAGGAAGACAGTTCCCTGTTTCCCAGTCTCTGTGGAGGGGTAGGAGCCTAACTTTGTTGTATGCCTTGCTCCAAGTTGTAAAACTACCTCCTGCCATGAACATACGAGTGAAGTCGCTCAGTCGTGTCCGACTCTTTGCCACCCCATGGACTGTAGCCTACCAGACTCCTCCATCCATGGGATTTTCCAGGCAAGACTACTGGAGTGGGTTGCCATTTCTTTCTCCAGGAGATCTTCCCGACCCAGGGATTGAACCCAGGTCTCCCACATTGTAGGCAGATACTTTACCATCTGAGCCACCAGGGAAGTCCATGAACATATAAGAAAGCTTAATTTACATTTGGTTAAGGCCAATTAGCAAGCACAGGACCTAAATCCTCCTGCTCTTTGTTTCCCTGAAAATGAGTTCCAAGTATGTCTGGCTTCTCTTCCCCATGGCAAGAAGTTTTCTCTTGTCTGATGTTGTCTTCTGCAACTTTTGCTTTAATTGTTAAGGGCTCAGTTTCTGTATCATTAAGCCTATGCTTCCTTTCCAGCATGATTATATTATAGGAACAACTATCTTACTTCTGGAATAAATATATATGTACATATACCTTATGTATGTATACCTTGTTGGGCTTCCCTTGTGACTCAGTTGGTAAAGAATCTGCCTGCAATGCCAGAGACCTGGGTTGGATCCTTGGTTTGGGAAGATCCCCTGGAGAAGGGGAAGGCTACCCACTCCAGTATTTCTGGCCTGGAGAATCCCATAGACTGTATAGTTCATGGAGTGCAAAGAGTCGGACATGACTGAGTGACTTTCACTTTCACACTTTGTTGTTTTTATGGTAAATATCAAAATTATTTTAGACTGAGTCACAGAGACATTTTTCTTTTTTTTAAGCCACATATTTACATACACAATATTGTATATATGTTTTTGATTCTCAAATACATTGTAAAATTCTATTGAGTGAATCATGAGTGACATATTTATTTCTCTTCAATATCTTAACAAATTGTTTTTAGTCTATCTGTACATGAGATGACAAAAATAGAATAAGCGCAAGGAGGTAGATAAGACATAAATACTGATATAGAGCAGCAGGGATTAAAAGAGAAAAGAAGTATATATTTACATCATGTGACAAGCAAGTTTTAAGTATTTTTTGGATATGTATTCATTTTTTTCCCCCAACAAACCTATCACTAAGTTACAACATGAACATTGATCTATATTATACACTGTGGAAGAGAAAACTAAGATACAAGGAGGTTTCTATGTTGAGCCAAGGATGAAAGACCAGATAAAACCAAGGAGGGTCTTAGAAAACAAGAACAGAGAAACTAGACCCTATTGTCCTTTCCTCGCCCATGTTGTAACTATTAATGGAACAGTATAACCTGTCTTCTATCTTACCCCATAGGGAGAAGATATTAGCCCTACTCTTCCCACACCCAGTATACATGCCTCATCCAATCAGCAAATGACCTGCAAGACCCCTATCCCACTCATTGTACCCTGGGTATAAAAGTGAACTAAGGACCCCTATTCAAAGTTAGTTCTCCCTTCAACTGGCCTGCTGTTCTAACATTCTCCCACTCTAAAACTTTATTTTCCTTCTTATTCTGTCTCATATCTGGAAATTTTTTTCCAGCCCATGCCTGGAACAAGACAGTTTCTAATTGATTTCAAAGATGAGAAAACCAATGCTCAGAGAGTTTAGTAAATTCTTCAAGGTCCAGGAATTAATAATTGACACAACTGGGTTTTGAAATCTCAGCAGTTTGCCTCTAGAATCTGAGCACTTAATCTTTCTGCCACACAGTCTCTCTTTATTTCATATACACAGTACTTCAACAAGAATCAGAATGAGCCATGGAATTTACATATAAGAGCATCCATCTGATTATGAAGTTTCTATAGAACTCTAATTGTCCTTAACTGTCTCAGAATATGGCTTTCCTATGGGCTGAAATCAAGATTGCCACAGGAAATATCAATAACCTCAGATATGCAGATGACACCACCCTTATGGCAGAAAGTGAAGAGGAGCTAAAAATCCTCTTGATGAAAGTGAAAGTGGACAGTGAAAAGCTGGCCTAAAGCTCAACATTCAGAAAATGAAGATCATGGCATCTGGCCCCATCATTTCATGGGAAATAGATGGGGAAACAGCGAAACAGTGTCAGACTTTATTTTTGGGGGCTCCAAAATCACTGTAGATGGTGACTGAAGCCATGAAATTAAAAGACGCTTACTCCTTGGAAGAAAAGTTATGACCAACCTAAATAGTATATTCAAAAGCAGAGACATTACTTTGCTGACTAAGGTCCATTTAGTCAAGGCTATGGTTTTCCTGTGGTCATGTACAGATGTGAGAGTTGGATTGTGAAGAAAGCTGAGCACCGAAGAATTGATGCATTTGAATTGTGGTGTTGTAGAAGACTCTTGAGAGTACCTTGGACTGCAAGGAGATCCAACCAGTCCATTCTGAAGATCAACCCTGGGATTTCTTTGGAAGGAATGATGCTAAAGCTGAAACTCCAGTACTTTGGCCACCTGATGCGAAGAGTTGACTCATTGGAAAAGACTCTGATGCTGGGAAGGATTGGGTGCAGGAGGAGAAGGGGACGACAGAGGACGAGATGGCTGGATAGCATCACTGACTCGATGGACGTGAGTCTGAGTGAACTCCGGGAGTTGGTGATGAATAGGGATGCCTGGCGTGCTGCGATTCATGGGATCGCAGAGTCGGACACGACTGAGCGACTGAACTGAAGTGAACTGATGGGCTCAGAGATTAGCTGCCTGGAATGCGGGAGACCTAGGTTCGATCCCTGGGACGGGAAGATACCCTGGAGAAGGAAATGGCAACCCATTCCAGTACTCTTGCCTGGAAAATCCCATGGATGGAGGAGCCTCGTAGGCTACAGTCCATGGATTCGCAAAGAATTGGACTCAACTGAGCGACTTCACTTTCACTTTCTTTCTGGGCTCAGTTGGTAGAGAATCTGCCAGCAATGCAAGAAACTGCCTGAAATACAGGAGATGTGGGTTCAGTCCCTGGGTCGGGAAGATCCCCTGGAGAAGGAAATGGTAACCCACTCCAGTATCCTTACGTGGAGAATTCCATGGACAGAGGAGCCTGGCAGGCTATAGTCCGTGAGGTCACAAAGAGTTCACCATGATTTAGTGACTAAACCACACTGGTGGGCAGGGCCTTGCTCAGTAGAATTTTAATCTCATTATCTGCTGGTGAGTGGGGTTGTTCTTCGTCCCTGTTAGTTGTTTGACAGGAGGCAACCCAGCCCTGGGGTATATGGCTTCTATGGTGGAGTAATGACAACATCCAAGAAGGTTTATCCTACTGACTTGATTCACTTTAGTTCAGTTCACTCTCTCAGTCGTGTCCGACTCTTTGCGACCCCATGAATCACAGCAGCCAGGACTCCCTGTCCATCACCAACTCCCGGAGGTCACTCAAACTCATGTGCATCGAGTTGGTGATGCCATCCAGCCAGCTTATCCTCTGTCGTCCCCTTCTCCTCCTGCCCCAACCCTTCCCAGCATCAGGGTCTTTTCTAATGAGTCAACTCTTTGCATGAGGTGGCCAAAATATTGGAACTTCAGCCTCAGCATCAGTCCTTTAATGAACACCCAGGACTGACCTCCTTTAGGATGGACTGGTTGGATCTCCTTGCAGTCCAAGTGACTCGCATGAGTCTTCTCCAACACCACAGTTCAAAAGCATCAATTCTTCAGTGCTCAGCTTTCTTCACAGTCCAGTTCTCACATCCATACATGACTACTGGAAAAACCATAGCCTTCACTAGGTGGACCTTTTTGGCAAAGTAACATCTCTGCTTTTTAATATGCTAACTAGGTTGGTCATAACTTTCCTTCCAAGGGGTAGATAGCATGAAATGTATTCAGTGGAAGCCTGTTGAGCTGGAAATATATCAAAATGTAAGGAGCAAACTGTAAGCAGGCAAAGGTAAGCCTGGGGAAGTACATTTTCAGAAAGAGGTCTAATCCTCTGTGTAACCTAAATCCTGACCTAGTAGCAGGTATTGGAAGCTCTATCAGTTCAGTTCAGTTGCTCAGTTGTGTCTGACTCTTTGCGACCCCGTGAATCACAGCACGCCAGGCCTCCCTATTCATCACCATCTCCTGGAGTTCACTCAGACTCATGTCCATCGAGTCCGTGATGCCATCCAGCCATCTCGTCCTCGGTCATCCTCTTCTCCTCCTGCCCCCAATCCCTCCCAGCATCAGAGTTTTTTTTCCAATGAGTCAATTCTTCACATGAGGTGGCCAAAGTACTGGAGTTTCAGCTTTAGCATCATTCCTTCCAAAGAAATCCCAGGGCTGATCTCCTTCAGAATGGACTGGTTGGATCTCCTTGCAGTCTAAGGGACTCTCAAGAGTCTTCTCCAACACCACAGTTCAAAAGCATCAATTCTTCAGCACTCAGCCTTCTTCACAGTCCAACTCTCACATTTATACGTGACCACTGGAAAAACCATAGCCTTGACTAGATGGACCTTAGTTGGCAAAGCAATGTCTCTGCTCTTGAATATACTATCTATGTTGGTCATAACTTTTCTTCCAAGGAGTAAGCATCTTTTAATTTCATGGTTGCAGTCACCATCTGCAGTGATTCTGGAGCCCCCAAAATAAAGTCTGACACTGTTTCCACTGTTTCCCTATCTATTTCCCATGAAATGATGGGACCAGATGCCATGATCTTCGTTTTCTGAATGTTGAGCTTTAAGCCAACTTTTTCACTCTCCTCTTTCACTTTCATCAAAAGGCTTTTTAGCTCCTCTTCACTTTCTGCCATAAGGGTGGTGTCATCTGCATATCTGAGGTGATTGATATTTCTCCCTGCAATCTTGATTCCAGCTGTGTTTCTTCCAGTCCAGAGTTTCTCATGATGTACTCTGCATATAAGTTAAATAAGCAGGGTGACAATATACAGCCTTGACGTATACATTTTTACATTCAGAGCTTGTTCAAATAGGTGACTCAGTAATTAGCTTCTCAAGGTAGTCAAGCCTCAATTTCAACTTAAAGATATTCTGTGTGAGTAAATATTCAGATGGAAAGTTAAATTAGAACTGTTGTATGGTTTCTGTTAACTTTTGATTCTATGAGTCTGATAAGTGAATTTTTTGAATGATATGAAAATTTGTAACATGTAAACTTCAGGTGGTGCTAGTAAAGAAACTGTAGCTCTTTGGCCCATTATTTTATTGGGTTGTTTATTTTTCTGGAATTGAGCTGCATGAGCTGCTTGTATATTTTTGAGATTAATTCTTTTTCAGTTGCTTCATTTGCTATTATTTTCTCCCATTCTGAAGGCTGTCTTTTCACCTTATAGTTTCCTTCGTTGTGCAAAAGCCTTTAAGTTTAATTAGGTTCCATTTGCTTATTTTTCTTTTATTTACATTAATTTGGGAGGTGGGTAATAGAGGGCCCTGCTGTAAATGGGCCAAAGAACTAAACAGACATTTCTTCAAAGAAGACATACAGATGGCTAACAAACACATTAAAAGACGCTCAACATCACTCATTATCAGAGAAATGCAAATCAAAACCACAATGAGGTACCATCTCACACTGATCAAAATGGCTGCTATCATAAAGTCTACAAACAATAAGTGCTGGAGAGGGTGCAAAGAAAAGGGAACCCTCTTACACTGTTGGTGGAAATGCAAAATAGTATAGCCACTATGGAGAACAGTGTAGGGATTCCTTAAAAAACTGGAAATAGAACTGCCATACGACCCAGCAATCCCACTGCTGGGCATACATACCTAGGAAACCAGAATTGAAAGAGACATGTGTACTGCAATGTTCATTGCAGCACTGTTTATAATAGCCAGGACATGGAAGCAACCTAGATGTCCATCAGCAGATGAAAGTATAAAAAAGCAGTGGTACATATACACAATGGAATATTACTCAGCTATTAAAAAGAATGCATTTGAATCAGTTCTAATGAGGTGGATGAAACTGGAAGCTATTATACAGAATGAAGTAACACAGAAAAAAAAAAAACCCACCAATACAGTATATTAATACATATATATGGAATTTAGAAAGATGGTAATGATGACCCTATATGTGAGACAGCAAAAGAGACACAGATATAAAAACAGATTTTTGGACTCTGTGGGAGAAGGTGAGGGTGGGATGATTTGAGAGAATAGCATTGAAGCATATATATTACCATATGTGAAACAGATTGCCAGTCCAGGTTCAATGCATGAAATAGGGCGCTCAGGGCTGGTGCACTGGGACGACTCTGAGGGATGGGATGGGGAGGGATATGGGAGCAGGTTCAGAATGGGAGGACACATGTACACCCATGGCTGATTCATGTGAATGTATGGCAGAAAACACTACAATATTGTTAAGTAATTAGCCTCCAATTAAAATAAATACATTTACAAAACAAAAACAAAAACAAAAACAAAAACCAACAACACCAAACCTGCCTATCAATGCAGGAGACATAAAGAAACACGAGCTTGATCCCTCAGTCAGGAAGATCCCCTGGAGGAGGGCATGGCAACCCACTCCAGGATTCTTGCCTGGAGAATCCCATGGACAGAAGAGCCTGGTGGGCTACAGTCCATATGGTCAAACAGAGTCACACACGACTGAAGTGACTGAAAGAGCAAGCCACGGAAGGAAGCTCCCGTTTGGTGAGGGGAACGTGGAAAAATACATTCATAACTTTGGAGACGTGGTCATAGCTGAATTTTGGCCCTCTTGTAATACTACTTGCAAGTCTTGGAGTCTAGGAGGATGAGACTGTCTTAAAGACTGTATGAAGATTGTTCCTAATTTTTGTGCCTTGGAAGAAAAAGAATGAAATATACAGGATATAGTCACATAAATTTTAGGATAAACATCAAAAGAATGACAGATGTTGGTAAAGCAGATACAGCTGTGGTGGGTTAGAGGGGATATTTCCACCAAGAAAGGTCAATTCAAGCAGTCCTCACAATTAGACTTTAACCTGATGGATTTACTGAGTCTCAGGTAAATCTTTATTCTTGCAATGAATGAGATAAGGATCTAAGGGGATTCTAGGATCCATCCATACTCTCATACATACCGACTTTTATTCCATTGAAGTTTTGGGAAGCCAAAATAGAAAAACTATGCATTTGTGGTGAGTATAGAAATACAGAAAATTCAGGTATGGGGGATAATCTAAACTTAATTCTCTAAGTTTGCCACTTCCTTCTTTTGAGAACATGTTTCTTTCAATTTAATAATCTAGATAGTGGTTCTAGCAGGGTTAGTAAATTTTCTATCTCACACTATTGTCTGCAGGTTTAATTAGCTTAAATTTCAGAGGTCAACTCTATTTTCTTAATCTCCAAGATTTGGTGGAACATGTCATTTTTCTTAAGTACTGTTGACAAAGAGCAAGAGAATGTATGGAGTTCAATACCAAATAGCCTTTTGAAGGTCTGTAGTAAGCCAAGTGTATATTTCTATCAGTTTGCTCCTGAAGGAAATCTCTCAGTCTCTCCAATAAACAATTCAGTTCAGTCGCGCAGTCATGCCGACTCTTTGTGACCCCATGGACTGAAGCACATCAGGCTTCCCTGTCCATCACCAACTCCCAGAGCTTACTCAAACTAATGCCCATTGAGTTGGTGATGCCATCCAACCATCTCATCCTCTGTTTTCCCCTTCTCCTCCCACCTTCTATCTTTCCCAGCATCAGGTTCTTTTCCAATGAGTTAATTTTTTGCATCAGGTGGCCAGAGTATTGGAGTTTCAGCTTCAGCATCAGTCCTTCCAAAGAATATTCAGGACTGATTTCCCTTAGGATTGACTGCTTGGATCTCCTTGCAGCCCAAGAGACTCTCAAGAGTCTTCTCCAACACCACATTCAAAAATATCAGTTCTTCGGTGCTCAGCTTTCTTTATAGTCCAATGCTCACATCCACACATGACTACTGGAAAAACCATAGCACCCATGGCTGATTCATGTCAATGTATGGCAAAAGCCACTACAATATAGTATTAGCCTCCAATTAAACTAAATAAATTAATAAAACAACAACAACAACATAGGTTTGACTAGACAGACCTATGGCAAAGTAATGTCTCTGCTTTTTAACATGCTGTCTAAGCTGATCATAGCTTTTCTTCCAAGGAGGAAGCATCTTTTAGTTTTATGGCTGTAGTCACCATCTGCAGTGATTTTGGAGCCCAAGAAAATAAAAAGAAGCATTTTTATCATTCTCTGTTCTCTAATATATTTGTAATCAAGTTACAGTAGGAATCTAAAGTGAATTACAGAGCCTCAGGAACCTCTCCTAAGATGAGTTAACCAAGGGGACTGAATAGCAGTCTTGGCTTAATATTTTCAAATAAATGAAAAATCTTTCCACTTTTGACCAGAAATTGCTTTGGTGGAAAAATGCATATCCTCATCTCCCTGCCAAGTCCCTGAATTTCTACTTTGTGTCAGATATGACCATTTTTCTTAGTACTTCATCAAAGATTTTTTACCCAATTCATTTAAGATTCATATTATTGTTAGTATTAGATGATTTATTCAAATATACAAAATAATGCAGAGTAAATTTATAGGACAAATTCCCCTTCAGCATTTTCCTTTGCATTTAATATTCACTGATGACTTAGGAAGGACTTAACAATATGCTGGACACATAATGTTACACATAGAACCCACTAGTTAACATGGGAGAAGGAACACTTAAATATATGCACTTGTGTTGTCATTACATTAGGACAACATAAACAGAAAGGAAAGGTGATCATATCAAGGTGAGCAGAGAGTAAGGAAGACATGAGGCTTGTATTGAAAGGAAAGAATCAGAAGAAAAAGACTCTTCCTATAGGGACTAGAAAATATGAAGAGCCAGTGAAAGTGAATTGCATGCTTAGAAGATATTTTGATTTGAAAATTTCTTAAATAAGACATTTTATATTTTAAAAATCAAATCCAGTCAAATGCAATAAAATTTTCACTTAGAATAAGATAGAGGATATACATTTCTAATAAGAAAGGAAAGAAGGAAGTAGAGAAAACATTTGGCAGATGAAGATTTGGAGATAGTTTCATACTTTTTTCACAAGACCTCAATTGAGTTTAATGTCAAAGATCAAAGCATAGAGCAAGAATTTTTAGTTCAAACTTTTTGTCTGTTCATCTTCCAGCTGCAGTGTAACTGAATCATAGAATTCTTGCCCAGGGGCAAACCTCAGCTGTCTCAAATAATTTGTTTGATATGCTAACTAAATATTCATGCCAGGTTGTTTTAATTATGTTAATTTGTAGATCCATAGTTGAGTTTTCACAGTTTGTTGAACTATTTTCTATTTGCACTCAGATCTTAGCTCCACTTGAAATGGGATATGGTGCTTGTGGCTTAGCATACAAGCTCTAACTCCCTCATCAATAAAATGGGAGCACATTATTTTATCTATTCAGAAACACCTATGATTATAAGATACTCTATCATTTGCTGTACATCTAAGGAAAAAAAAACTAAAATTAATTTGTAGTAACTTTTATTTTATATTTATCAGAAGAGCTCTTTTAATCCTTATTAGAAGTGCTATTGCTAAAACACTCATAGAGCTATAAAAAGAAAAATGTAAGCAACATATTGATTATGATTCCTGGTTTTCCACACTGAGTCAGGTCAACTCAACTTTCAACTCAAGAGTGGTTAATTTTCTTGTTTTTACATATTCTTTGTGCCATAAATAGCACTGGTAATATAATATCTCTTGAGATAATGTATAAAATATTTAAAATTTAGTGGTACTAAGATCTTAAATTGACTTCAGAAGTAAGCAAACCTAGAAAAATATTTTATTTCAATTTTTTAAATGTTTATAAACATATTTGATTCACCATTTCCCCTTTCCACAATCCTCTGGCTCCTTCAAACAGTGCTTCACTATTTTTTACTACTAGGATGTGCTCCAAATATGCAAGTTTTGATATTGCTTTTTTTTTTTTTTAAACTGCTTTGGAATCAACAACCACATTAAACCTGACCCAGGGCCAACATTGATAGCCAAATATCATTGCTTGTGAGATAAACCTTAATTTTAGTGATCTTCAAACATGAAAGATATGAGCCTTAATATCTATGAAACAGTGTTGATTATATCTGCCCCCAATATGAATGATAACTGATGTAACTTCATAAGCAGAATTTATTGGACCTTTAACAAGCTGTTTAGTACATAGCAAGTACTTGTTACTGACCAGTTAAAAAGCCAGTCACACTTGTCTCTGGAATGCTTGCCTTCTTCAGAAATCAAGATATTTAATTAACTCAAAGAATAGAGAATGATGAAGCTTCTACTTTTAATACTGAATCTGAGTCAGCATGTATATAGGAGATTTGACAGCACAGTAATAAAGTTAGAGTGTTTCTGGTCAAACGTTTAGTGTTCATATTAGTTTTTCCTAGAAGAGATTTTAGAATTTCCTAGCAAGATACAAGGACTAATATTCATAAGTTTTCAGTAATTAAGTTATTGCCAGCTTTCTTTGGTCTTAAATACATCTTATTCTTTCCCCTCATAGCATAAACATAACAATGTATGGCACAGGTGTGATCTAAGGAGAAGAAAATGCTAGTGAATTTTAGACATGTCACTTTGCAATAGCAAAAAGAAATCAAAAGCAAATATAATGATGTTGTTACCTCATAACTGAGATATTTTAATATAAAATCTCTGCAATATATAAATATATTTATTTGAATGCACTCTTTACAATAGTTAGAACTTCAAATATATCTCAATTAAAAAACAAAACCAAAACAACTACCTAGTTGAAGAAACACCCATAGGAAGTACACCTTTTAATTTTCAAATTTTCTAAAATCAAATATGTTTCAGAATGTCTTCCTGATATTACAGAAAGGGAGCCTGAGAATTGTCTAACATACAAGGGAAAACTTAAAGGTATATTATACTAAATATATATATATATATATATATATATATGTAATATCATCCTACTCTGATGTTTATGCTATTCTGATGAAGTTTTTAAAAATAATCTTATTTGCTGGGAGATTTCTGATTACAGTCAAAAGAGACACAGATGTATAGAACAGTCTTTTGGACTTGGTGGGAGAGGGAAGGGGGCATGATTTGGGAGAATGGCATTGAAACATGTATAATATTATACATGAAATGAATCGCCAGTCCAGGTTTGATGCAGGATACTGTATGCTTGGGGCTGGTGCACTAAGATGACCCAGAGGGATGGTACGACGACCCAGAGGAGGGAAGGTGGTTCAGGATGGGGAACACGTGTATACCTGTAATGGATTCATGTTGATCTATGGCAAAACCAATACAATATTGTAAAGTAATTAACATCCAATTAAAATAAATAAATTTATATTAAAAATAATAATTTTAGTTTTAGTAACAAATGTACTAACAAATAAGTAAGGTATCTTCATAATTTGGCCAATGACTTTGGTGTGCTTCTGTCTGCAAGTATTATTATTCATTTGGGAGACTGATAGCAGAAAAGAAATAGATATTATCAGTTCTGAAACCTAGTATCTCTCTTTTGCCAAAAGAGAGAAGGAATGATCTAGTCACTTTTAAAAAAGCTAGTGAGAGATTGCTTGTCAAACCTACAGACTAGGGAGATTTTATCTAAAGAATTCTTTCATGAAGATGAACTTGGTCTAAGTTGCTTTTGTAAATTAATCAAGAATTTGTATGTGTATGTGTGTGTGTGTGGCAACACATGGCTCAGCCACTCAGTTGTATCCATCTCTTTGTGATCTTATGGACTGTAGCCCATGAAAGCAAGAGAGTTCCAGAAAAAAATATCTACTTCTGCTTTATTGACTACACCAAAGTTCAAGCTGGATTTAGAAAAGGCAGAGAAACCAGAGATCAAATTACCAACATCTGCTGGATCATGGAAAAAACAAGAGAGTTCAAAAAAAACAGCTATTTCTGCTTTATTGACTATGCGAAAGCCTTTGACTGTGTGGATCCAAATAAACTGTGGAAAATTCTGAAAGAGATGGGAATACAAGACCACCTAACCTGCCTCTTGAGAAATCTGTATGCAGGTCAGGAAGCAACAGTTAGAACTGGACATGGAACAACAGACTGGTTCCAAATAGGAAAAGGAGTACGTCAAGGCTGTATATTGTCACCCTGCTTATTTAACTTATATGCAGAGTACATCATGAGAAACGCTGGAATGGAAGAAACACAAGGTGGAATCAAGATTGCCGGGAGAAATATCAATCACCTCAGATATGTAGATGACACCACCCTTATGGCAGAAAGTGAAGAGGAGCTCAAAAGCCTCTTGATGAAAGTGAAAGAGGAGAGTGAAAAAGTTGGCTTAAAACTCAACATTCAGAAAATGAAGATCATGGCATCGGGTCCCATCACTTCATGGGAAATAGATGGGGAAACAGTGTAAACAGTGTCAGACTTTATTTTTTGGGCTCCAAAATCACTGCAGATGGTGACTGCAGCCATCAAATTAAAAGATGCTTGCTCCTTGGAAGAAAAGCTATGACTGACCTAGACAGCATATTAAAAAGCAGAGACATTACTTTGCTAACTAAGGTCCGTCTAGTCAAGGCTATGGTTTTTCCTGTGGTCATGTATGGATGTGAAGAAGGCTGAGCGCCAAAGAATTGATGCTTTTGAACTGTGGTGTTGGGGAAGACTCTTGACTGCACGGAGATCCAACCAGTCCATTCTGAAGGAGATCAACGCTGGGATTTCTTTGGAAGGAATGATGCTAAAGCTGAAACTCCAGTACTTTGGCCACCTCATGTGAAGAATTGACTCACTGGAAAAGACTCTGATGCTGGGAGGGATTGGAGGCAGGAGGAGAAGGGGATGACCAAGGATGAGATGGCTGGATGGCATCACCGACTTGACGGACGTGAGTCTGAGTGAACTCCGGGAGATGGTGATGAACAGGGGGGTCTGGCGTGCTGCAATTCATGGGGTCACAAAGAGTCAGACACGACTGAGCAACTGAACTGAACTGAACTGAGAGTCTTTGACTGTGTGGATCACAACAAACTGGAAAATTCTTGGAGATGGGAATACTATATCACTTTACCTGCCTCTTGAAAAATCTGTATGCAAGTCAAGAAGCAATAGTTAGAACAAGACATGGACCAACAGACTGGTTCCAAACTGGGAAAGCAGTATGTCAAGGCTCTATGTTGTCATCTGCTTATTTAACTTATCTGCAGAGTACACCATGAGAAACACTGGGCTAGATGAAGCACAGCTGGAATCAAGATTGCTGGGAGAAATATCAATAACCTCAGATACACAGATGACACCACCATTATGGCAGAAAGTGAAGAGGAACTAAGTCTCTTGATGAAAGTGAAAGAGGAGAGTGAAAAAGTTGGCTTAAAATTCAACATTAAAAAAACGAAAGTCATGGCGTCTGGACCCATCACTTCGTGACAAATAGATGGGGAAACAAGGGAAACAGTAAGACTTTACTTTTTGGCTCCAAAATCACTGCAGATGGTGACTGCAGCCATGAAATTAAAGATGCTTGTTCCTTGGAAGAAAAGCTATGACCGACCTAGACAGCATATTAAAAAGCAGAGACATTACTTTGCTGACAAAGGTCCATCTAGTCAAAGCTATGGTCTTTCTGAGAGTCGTGTATGGATGTGAGAGTTGGACCGTAAAGAAAGCTGAGCACTGAAGAACTGATGCTAATCCTGAATATTCATTGAAAGGATTGATGCTAAAGCTGAAACTCCAATACTTTGGCCCCCTGATGTGAAGAACTGACCCATTTGAAAAGATCCTGATGATGGGAAAGATTGAAGGCTGGAGGAGATGGAGATGACAGAGGATGAGATGGTTGGATGGCTTCACTGACTTGATGGACATGAGTTTGAGTTGGTGATGGACGGGGAAACCTGGTGTGCTACAGTCCATGAGGTTGCAAAGAGTTGGCTGAGTGACTGAAATGACCATTGCATATATATTTACACCTTATCTTAAGCTAATTGTCGATGAGCACTTGGGTCACTTGGGTTGTTTCCAGGTCTTAGCCATTTGTGGTGCAAGTATCATTTCAAAATAAGAGTTTTCATCTTTTCTAGCCATATACCCAGGAGTGGGAATTACTATACCATATTATAGCTCTATTTTTAGTTGTTTAAAGAACCTCCACACTGCTTTCAATAATGGCTACACCAATTTACATTTTCACCAACAGTTTAGAAAGGTTTCCTTTTTCTACATCCTCCTCAGGATTTATTGTTTTTAGACATTTTGATAATGACCCTTCTGACTTGTATGAGGTGATACCTCAATGTGGTTTTGATTGGATTTCTCTAATGATTAACAATGTTGATCATTTTCATGTGTCTCTTGGCCATCTGTATATCTTCTTTGAAATAAACATCTATTTAGGTCTTCTGCTTATTTTTTGATTAAATTGTTTATTTTTCAGATGTAGCATTTATATATTTTTCTTTGGAAAATTGGTCTAAGAAAATATTGCTATGATATAAGTCTGAGAATGTTTTACCTATGTTCCCTTCTAGGAGTTATATGGTTTCGTGTCTTACATTTAGGTCTTTAAACTATTTTAAGTTTATTTTTGTATTTTAACTTTTCCTGATATATTTAACAGTAAAGAACATGAAGTCTGTGATGCAACAGATCATTACGTTTATTTCTTAACCATCATATATTCATCATTATAATAAACCTTGAGGTTGGAAAAGAAATTATTCATATGAAACCTCCATATCAGTTATTTAGTTTATAGTGTCTTGGTGTTTTACAATTATATCTAATTTTTTTTTCCTACTCTGTAAAACTGTTTATATATGTATAGCTGCTAGTGGGCCATATGTCTAAAGAATATTTAAATTCACTTTTTATTTTCTTATTTTACATTTATTTATTTACTTATTTTTTAATACTTTATTCTACATTACAATACTGTATTTGTTTTGCCATACATTGACATGAATCAGCCACAGGTGAAAACGATCTCCCAATGCCGAAGCCCCCTCCCACCTCCCACCCCATATCATCTCCCTGAATCATCCTGTGCACCAGCCCCATGCATCCTGTATCCTGTATTGAACATAGACTGACACTTCGTTTCTTACAAGATAGTATACATGTTTCAACACCATTCTCCCAAATCATCCCACCCTCTCTCTCTCCCTCAGAGGCCACAAGTCCATTCTATACCTCTGTGTCTCTTTTGTTGTCTCACATAGAGGGTCATCATTACTATCTTTCTAAAATCCATATATATGTGTCAGTATACTGTATTGGTGTTTTTCTTTCTGACTTGCTTCACTCTGTATAATTGGCTCCAATTTCATCCATCTCATTAGAACTGAGTCAAATGTATTCTTTTTAAGGGATGAGTAGTACTCCATTGTATATATGTACTACAGATTTCTTATCCATTCATCTGCTGATGGACATCTAGGTTGGTTCCATGCCCTGGCTATTATAAACAGTGCTGCAATGAACATTGGGGTACATGTGTCTCTTTCAATTCTGGTTTCCTCGGTGTGTATGCCCAGCTGTGGGATTGCTGGGTCATAAGGCAGTTCTATTTGCAATTTTTAAGGAATCTCCACACTGTTTTCCATAGTGGCTGTACTAGTTTGCATTCCCACCATCAGTGTAAGAGGGTTCACTTTTCTCCACATCCTCTCCAGAATTTATTGCTTGTAGACTTTTGGATTGCAGCCATTCTGACTGGTGTGAAATGGTACCTCATTGTGGTTTTGATTTGCATTTCTCTGATAATGAGTGATGTTGAGCATCTTTTCATGTGTTTGTTAGCTATCCGTATGTCTTCTCTGGAGAAATGCCTATTTAGTTCTTTGGCCCATTTTTTAATTGGTTCGTTTATTTTTCTGGAGTTGAGCTGCATAAGTTGCTTGTATATCTTTGAGATTTGTTGTCAGTTGTTTCATTTGCTATTGTTTTCTCCCATTCAGAAGGCTGTCTTTTCACCTTGCTTTTAGTTTCCTTTGTTGTGCAGAAGCTTTTAATTAGATCCCATTTGTTTATTTTTGCTTTTATTTCCAGTATACTGGGAGGTGGATCATTGAGGATCCTGCTGTGATTTATGTTGGAGAGTGTTTTGCCTATGTTTTCCTCTAGGAGTTTTATAGTTTCTGGTCTTACATTTAGATCTTTAATCCATTTTGAGTTTATTTTTGTGTATGGTGTTAGAAAGAGGTCTAGTTTCAATCTTTTACAAGTGGTTGACCAGTTTTCCCAGCACCACCTGTTAAAGAGACTGTCCTTACTCCATTGTATATTCTTGCCTCTTTTGTCGAAGATAAGGTGTCCATAGGTGTGTGGGTTTATCTCAGGGCTTTCTATTTTGTTCCATTGATCTATATTTCTGTCTTTGTGCCAGTACCATACTGTCTTAATGACTCTGGCTTTGTAGTAGAGCCTGAAGTCAGGCAAGTTGATTCCTCCAGTTCCATTCTTCTTTCTCAAGATTGCTTTGGGACTACAGGCCAATATCACTGATGAACATAGATGCAAAAATCCTTAACGAAATCCTAGCAATCAGAATCCAGCAACACATTAAAAGATCATACACCATGACCAAGTGGGCTTTATCCCAGGGATGCAAGGATTCTTCAATATCCGCAAGTCAATAAATGTAATTCATCACATTAACAAACTGAAAAATAAAAATCATATGATTATCTCAATAGATGCAGAAAAAGCCTTTGACAAAATTCAACATCCATTTATGATAAAAACTCTCCAGAAAGCAGGAATAGAAGGAACATACCTCAACATAATAAAAGCTATATATGACAAACCCACAGCTAACATTATCCTCAATGGTGAAAAATTGAAACCATTTCCCCTAAAGTCAGGAACAAGACAAGGGTGTCCACTTTCACCACTACTATTCAACATTTTACTAGAAGTTTTGGCCACAGCAATCAGAGCAGAAAAAGAAATAAAAGGAATCCAAATTGGAAAAGAAGAAGTAAAACTCTCACTGTTTGCAGATGACATGATCCTCTACATAGAAAATCCTAAAGACTCGACCAGAAAACTACTAGAGCTAATCAATGACTATAGTAAAGTTGCAGGATATAAAATCAACACTCAGAAATCCCTTGCATTCCTATACACTAATAATGAGAAAGTAGAAAAAGAAGTTAAGGAAACAATCCCATTCACCATTGCAAAGAAAAGAATAAAATACTTAGGAATATACCTACCTAAAGAAACTAAAGACCTATATATCAAAAACTATAAAACACTGATGAAAGAAATCAAAGAGGACACTAATAGATGGAGAAATATACCATGCTCATGGGTCGGAAGAGTCAATATAGTGAAAATGAGTATACTACCCAAAGCAATCTACAGATTCAATGCAATTCCTATCAAGCTAGAACTAGATCAAATAATCTCAAGATTTGTATGGAAATACTTTTATGTTTTAAATTCAGCTATGATAGAATTGTCTTTGTATACAATAGATATTCTGTGTGTAATATATATCGCAGATGAGAGAGTAAACTTAGATTGACGCTATAATATATAAATATTAATTCCAAAATGTAAAACATGTGATAATAGTTTTTCTCTTTGACATAAGTATGTATATATAAGAAGCTCATGGATAAGGAAGTAGTCAAAAGATATCAGACTGGATAAGGGGGTCATTTCAATTCAGGATAATATAATACCACCTATGATCTTACTTTTTGTAAAGTTTTATTTCTGTGAAATAAAAGAATTCATTGAAAGGAAATAGATGAAGGAGGGATAAAAATACTTTTATTCTGTTTTAAGATTTTATCATGAGAAAAGAACATAAGATAAAATTTCATTTAAATTTTGCCTGAGCATTCATGTGAGACCCTAGGAAATCTCACTAGTGGTTTTGAATCAATGAAATTGAGTATATCGGTTCCATGGGAAAGGCCAGAAATAGTGAATAAGATTTGATGAGTTGATAGAATTTAAATTTTAGGACTTACCTTGTCCTCACCTCTGATCCCTTAGAATAGTAAAGAAATTTAAAAGAAGATAAAACATAATCTCATGATGAAAGTGAAAATGTTAGTCATTCAGTCGTATCTGACTTTTTGCCACCTTATGGACTGTAACCTGCCAGAGGACAGATGACAGAGGCTCTTTCCTCTGTCAATAGGATTCTCCAAGCAAGAATACTGGAGTGGGGTGACATTCCCATCTCCAGGGGATATTCCTGACCCAGGGATCCAAGTCAAATCTCCTGTACCGACAGGTGGATTCTTTACTGTCTAAGCCACCAATATTCCTACTTTATAATAGAAGTATGTCAATAAATACATTCTAGTTTAGATAAAAATTCCCAAATAAACACTCTTAATAAAAATCACATAAAATTGTTAGCTGATCCTCCTCTTTGAATTTTCACCTCTTACCAACATTCTGATACCCAAAATGTGTTCAGAAGGTGTTGCATTTCCATCTTGACCTATGTATCAGCATTTTATTTTTTTCTTATGATTCTCAAAAACTGTGCACTTCAACACAATATTTTAGAGTTTGAGTTATTTACCCACACTCATAATTGACAAATGATTAATACCTAGAATTGCAAAGATTTACTGTTCTATCTGGGAAAAAACAAACAAACAAATAAACAAACATAAAGCTTCTGATTAATAAATATGAAAATGTAACACTTTATATTTGAAGCAGCTTCAACTCCATCCCACACCATTCAACAGGGAGCCAATCTATGAAATGTCTCCCAACATAATTTTAATTACCATCATTTAACAATTGATGCTTTTGAACTGTGGTGTTGGAGAAGACTTTTGCGAGTCCCTTGGACTACAAGGAGATCCAACCAGTCCATTCTAAAGGAGATCAGTCTTGGGTGTTCTTTGGAAGGACTGATGCTAAAGCTGAAACCTCAGTACTTTGGCCACCTCATGTGAAGAGTTGACTCACTGGAAAAGACTGATGCTGGGAGGGATTGGGGACAGGAGGAGAAGGGGATGACAGAGGATGAGATGGCTGGATGGCATCACCCTGCCATCGATGGATGAGAGTTTGAGTGAAATCCAGGTGTTGGTGATGGACAGGGAGGCCTGGTGTGCTGCAATTCATGGGATCACAAAGAGTCGGACAGAACTGAATGACTGAACTGAACTGAACTGAACACTGAAACAAATACATTTTCTCTTCTACACATTCACAAACAGGAAAACAAAATAAGACAAATAAAAATAAATCATATAATACAAAAATGAAAGACGTAAGCCAAGACACTGTAAGATCTGAGGCTAATGAATTCCATGGACTCAATTACATAATAAAATTAAGATGTTTTTACAAATAGTTCAATAATTTGGTGAAAGTTGTTTTTCTAATATCCAGAGTTTAAATATGAAAATATAAATACATTTTGATTACTTAATTCTAAGACTGGATTCTAATTTCAATGTAATATAAATTGGAGGAAAAGTTTATCATCTCTACAGTTTTATATATAAGGTTTTATGTGTTTGCCTTTTCTACCTTTCCAGATTGCTTCATATATAAATATCAGAATAAAAGGATATTTGCCATGGCATGTATGAAATAAACACATTCAGACATTTAACGTGAGTCTTACTAGCTTCAACCTGTGCATTTTAAAACAGAAAGCAAGAAGGTTAAATTCTAACATATCAACATTTCTTGGAAAGGCCTTTAAGGCAATCTTCATACTATTGGAGGCATCCTTACCAAACTTATAATTTGACATTGCAACGATTTCATCTCCAGTTTTGGAACAGAATGACAGTTTTGTTTGAAAGTGAAAAGTGTTAGTCACTCAGTCATGTCCAGCTCTTTGTGACCCCATAGACTCTAGCCCACTAGACTCCTCTGTCCATGGTATTCTCCAGGCAAGATATTGGAGTGGGTTGCCATTGCCTCCTCCAGAGATCTTCCCGAACCAGAGATGAAACCCGGGTTTCCTGTACTGCAAGCATATTATTATTCATCTGAGCCACTCTAGTGGGTTTGAAAGTGGAAATTGATATCTACAACACTGTATAGTAAAAGATTTCTATTAGTAACCTAGATAGCATATTCAAAAGCAGAGACACTACTTTGCCGACTAAGGTCTGTCTAGTCAAGGCTATGGTTTTTCCTGTCATGTATGGATGTGAGAGTTGGACTGTGAAGAAGGCTGAGTACCGAAGAATTGATGCTTTTGAACTGTGGTGTTGGGGAAGACTCTTGAGAGTCCCTTGGACCGCAAGGAGATCTAACCAGTCCATTCTGAAGGAGATCAACCCTGGGAATTCTTTGGAAGGAATGATGCTAAAGCTGAAACTCCAGTACTTTGGCCACCTCATGCGAAGAGTTGATTCACTGGAAAAGATTCTGATGCTGGGAGGGATTGGGGGCAGGAGGAAAAGGGGATGAATGAGGCTGAGATGGCTGGATGGCATCACTGTCTCAATGGACACAAGTCTGAGTGAACTCCGGGAGTTGGTGATGGACAGGGAGGCCTGGCGTGGTGCGATTCATGGGGTCTCAAAGAGTCGGACACTACCGACTGACTGAACTGAACTGAACAGAATATGTTATTCAAATACGCTTGAATTTCTCTATAAATGGCAGTAAAAGGAAGTAACTAAAAATGTTAAGCATTAAATGAGGACTTATTGACCAGAAGAAGTGTGATAGTACTAGATCATGCAAAGAAATCAGAGAAAAAAAGATGGTTGAAAAGGGTCTGTGGGCTGATAGGCAGGAGAGACACTGTTGGATGGTGGCTTCAATAGCTGAATTCAAGGAATTATATATGTAACAGTTATACCCAGCAGAATATCAGCAAAAGACAAATAAATAATAACAAAAATAGAGCAAATATGTGAAAACAAGATGGAACTCATCAACTCTGGAATTGCTTTTCTATCTGCCAGCTGCCCAAATCTGTTCAAATTTGCCCAGACTTTCTTGGGTGAGAGACCTACACGTTTCATCAAAGCTGAATAAGAATTCCTGGGGAGTCTTTCCTTCCTCTCTAATCATTTTCTTACTCTTTTTCTTCTCCTTTCTTGCCATTAGTATAAATGTAGGTGGAAAGATGAAAATCAAAACTATCTTTTAAATATTACCAATATTTCTCACTTTTCCCTCTTCATTTACTTAAAAATGCTTTAAGGAAATTTGTCTGTAAAGAAAAACATGTGTAAGCAATATAATTATTAAACTCAGAACCCACCATCTCAAGGATATTTGAAACAAAATGTATTATTTACATATATTTAATAATTTTGGCATTGTGGTTATGTATATAGTTAGCATCATAAGGTGAATGAATGAAATTAGAAACAATGAATGAAATTTGTATAAAAATTTCATAAAATATTCATAGAATGGAAAATTTAAATTGATATGAAATATTTAAATAAACAACTAATTTGCAGTTTAAAGCACAGAAAGTGTAAAATGTTTTATGAAACTGAAAAGCAAGGAAATAATTAGAATTTCTTTGAAAATTTTAGTTCACATTAGGGATTAGCTATTCTATCCATTTGACAAATTATTAATCACTCACTCTGTGCCAAGTATTGTTCTAAGTACAATAAATAGTGCTGCACTTCAACCTTACAACAATTTTGTGAGATTGAATCTCCTATTATACATTACTCTGTTAAAGATTATCAAATTGAAATACAAATTGGTCAAGTGTCTTGCCAAAATTTCTATAGCTATTAAGGTATTAATCAAAACCCTACTCTAAGTAGTATGATTCTAGGTAGTTCTGGAAATTGAGGCTCCTGAAGAATTCTTCAGAACTTACAAGATGACTTTTGTGCCCTATAAGAACACATTATACTCCCCAACAGACAATAAAATATAATCTCCTTCAATTTTTGAATGTTGAAATAAATATAAATGTTCCTCTTAACTTCAATGGCAACCCACTCCAGTACTCTTGCCTTGAAAATCCCATGGATGGAGGAGCCTGGTAGGCTACAATCTATGAGGTTGCAAAGAGTCAGACATGACTGAGTGACTTCACTTCACCTCACCTAACTTCAAACCTTATGATTCTAATGTTACTTGTATGTGCCAAGAACTTACAAAACTTATAATAATAATAATAAAAAGTTTATTCCAGTCATTCTGACAAAAACAAAGTAGTTTTAATGTAACTAGTTCCCATTTAGAAATTCAGCCCTCTGTCAAGTGCAATACAATACAACACTAACCTTCATAAGAGCAGGTAGAAAGACATGTAAAATTTAACCAATTTTACATTAGACTTCACTCTAGTCTGTTTTGCTAAAATTCAAAAACACTGGTAACCAGCATTTTATAAACCAGAACCAACTTCTCATTGCCCATCTCCCCCCACTCCTTTTTCACTAACACTTTTAATGATGCCCTTGTGATATTGATATCTCTCCTGCATTATGAAATACATTTGAAGACAGCGATCAAACTTTATTCTGTTGTTGCCATGTGCTGGCACTTTACATCCAGTATATCTCATTTACTTTCCACATCTTCCCAGATTAGGATCAATGCACCTGTTTTCTGGACAAATTGTCATAGACTAATGGAAGAAAGATATGAACCAAGGGTTTTCTGGCTCCAAAATATGTGCCCTGTTTGTGTACCAAATGACCCAACATGAGGTTAATCCCTTTATTATGGTAACATTATATTTTAAGACTTATCTTCCAGAAATATTTAAAGCTAAATATTTTAACCTTTCTACCTGAGACTTATGATGGTGGAGAAATGCCACTCACTTCTGGGTAGCCCTGCAGAAGTGAGGGAGAAAGGTTATTTTATATATAAAAATGCTGGCAGGAGAGCAGATTTGAAGAAGTTTGTTGTCTTCACTGCTTGACTGAAGTATTCAGGTCCTCACACTGCTTTTCCCAGTTATAATTAATAAATTATTTGAAAATAAACTTTTATAGACCGTTCAAAAATAATAGCTCTAGGTGAAAGTTAATGGGATACTTGGGCAAAGATATTGACCTTTCTTTGACAATATGTAAAACACTAATATTTTTGTCATGGATGTAATTTTATAGGATATAATTGGTTGTTAAGAAAGAGGAAAATTTAAAAAAAAGGAAAAGGAATTCAGCATTCTGGAATTCATGTGCTTAATCTGTTAATGACATTTTCTTTCTCTTTTCTATAATAAAATCTATGGCTTTTAAGAAAACTGAGTATGTATAAACTCTGTAGTGATTACCCTTTATTACATGGATTTTTGGAATTGGTTAGAAAATTTTATCTACTTTTTAATTCTCAGTAGATATGTGGCATTGAGGAGAAGCTTATAGACTATACCTACCTGTGAAGTGAAGTCGCTCAGTCATGTCCGACTCTTTAAGACCCTGTGGACTGTAGCCCACCAGGCTCCTCTGTCCATGGGATTTTCCAGGCAAGAGTACTGGAGTGGGTTGCCATTTCCTTCTCCAGAGGATCTTCCCAACCCAGGGATCGAACCTGGCTCTCCTGCATTGCAGGCAGACACTTTATTCTCTGAGCTACCAGGGAAGCCCATACCTACCTGTAGCCGTGTTAATTAACTATAGCAAAGTGTCCTTTGACTTCAAGTTGCTCTCCTATCCCATGATGGTAAGCTTCAGGTTGTTGTTGACTCCCACTCTACCAGATTCAAGACAAAGAAATGCAATTTGGAGAAATAGTTTCATGTTTGTAGATATTCTGAGTTTCTAGGATGTTTTTCATGCGTACCCTATATGCAGGATAAATTCTGTAATAGCAGCTCCAAAGGAGGGTTGAAGCTCTTTCAGTGACGGAGGTTTTGTTACTTGAATATTGTTGAAGTGGATTGTAGAGTCCCATGAAAATGATGTTCATGTATAATAGGATTAAGACGTAGTATATTTTTCTTCATTCTTTTTTGTTTCTTTTAATGTTTTCTTTAGCATGCTTATAAATATAACTTTTATCCTTCAGATTCTAAACCTTCTTTTGCTTTCTTCAGCAATTTAAAAGATTTATAAGTCCTCACAGCTATTTTCTTATCCACTCTTTAAAAAAAAAATGTTCTTCAACTTGGTGGTTTTTAATGATTCAGGTAACTTTTATGAGCTCTGCCCCATATCTTCTAAACCTTTAAATAAAATGTAATAATTCTGTCAATTTATCCTTTTATTTAGTTTTCCAAATGTAAGCCCCAGTATTTTCCCAGACCAAAGAAATAGCAAAGTGAAGCTATAACATAGGTTGATATCAAGACTGTTTCTATGTGTCACCTTATTTGGGGTAGGGGGCAGTTTTTAAGCAAGGCAGATTTGGAATCAAAGTTCACTGACATCACTAAAATGTTAACTCTGCTTATACTGTGTTCTAACATGATGAGAAAAGTTTTGAGTATTTTTTTAATAGACACATTTCACTGTTCCCAAAGTGAGCAATTCTATAATTTCAGAAAAGCAGTTGTGTTATGGTAAATAAAGCTGGTGTTCCCAGCCCTAAAAAAAAAAAAAAAAAAAAAAATTGTTTCATATATGATATGTGTGCAACTCTTTTATTATTTATTTTATTATTGTATTTGTTATTTTTATTTTCTGTGTCAAGTCACAGAGTTTGCCATACATATGTCAAACATTTGCTATACTTTTCCCATTTTAAAAATTCTTGTTTATTACCTACATTCAGTCATGTCCTTTTTCTGTAAAGGATAAGTCATACACTGAAAGATAGGTATAAATTATAGGTGCTGATCTAGCAATAAAAACTCATCAACAAAGTGGTTGAATATTTAGTCATTGATATCAACATTTCTCCATAGCTGGAAATGAACTTTAACCTGTATTCTCTGAGAGCCATAATTATGTCAGCTACACACAAGAATACAAACATCTTTAAGACATAATCCCTGACTGCAGGATGATTAAAAGAAACAAGGCTCATAGTTAAAAAAAAATCATGTTAAACATAAGAAGAAAAATTTTCTATTAAACAAAGAAGTGTGAATGTGAAAAATGTCTGGTACCAATGAGTCTAAAAACACACAATAAAGAGCCTATCAGAAGTAGGGAACATCAATGGTGACTGTATTCTGGATTTTTCTTCTTATATAGCTGTGCCCAGATTTGAGAGGCAGGAAAATATATTCTGGTGTTCTGCTAAGAAGGACAACAACAACAACAAAAATCATATGGCAAGGGTGGGATTTAGGAAAAGGGGAAAAATTGCCATGATTATTGCAAACTACCTCAGAGATCATGTCTATATTATGTACTATTAAGTTTTCTGTGTCTTAAAGAGTTCTTCCTATATTTAACAATGTATATGTAAATACTATTTTTAATCAATTTTTAAAAAATGTATAAATGAAGAATGAGAAAACAATGGAGAGTGTGAGGATTAACAAATACGTAAATTATTCCTCAGGAATGAAGTAACCATCAATCATAATGATCCCTATTTCACCTCATTCTGGTACTAAAATATTTGATCCAAGCAGTAAGTATCATGACACAATGGAAAAAGCAATAGATTTGAAATTATAAACATTATGGTGCTATCAGTTACTATCTAAAAGCTTGTGGATAAGTGACTTAACACTACTAAGCTTCTTTTATAGTAGCACGAACCAAAGAGATGTCTTTCAGGGATTTAAGAAATTATATGTATGAAAACGTGTAACTCAGTGTTTAACTCATTAGACAGAGAGCTTATGGAACTATGTACTTTGCCCTTTCTTCTTATTATAAAGGTCTTATTACATAAGGTCTGACATTTAAAAATGAATTTAATAGTATTATGTTGAATACATAACTAGAATTATGCTATGGACTAAGATTCAGCAGATTTCTTTCATGAGGTAAAAGCTAATAAATATTTTAGGTTTTGCAGGCCATATATGTTTGTTGTAACTATTGAAATCTGTGATAGTACAAAAGCAGTTAGAGAACACACATTAAAAAAATGAATGTAACTGCATTTCAATAAAACTATGTCTGTGAAAATAAGTACAGTCTTGCATTTGTGCTGGGGTCCAGCCCCAGTGGATCCAGGGTGATTTAAAGGTGGGGACAGAGTTAGCGTCCTTGGAAAAAACTTATTTTATTACAGATAGAGTGGGATTAGAAAATTAGCAGAGAAAAAGAGGCTGAATAACTTGGTTTACATAGAATACCAATCACCACCTACATAGGCCATAGGCATCTTCCCATTCTCCAGAAGGAGAGGAGGCACTGAGGCTCCCCTGGTCCGATCTTAGAAGCCCAGGCAAAATGAGCAGGCTTGGTGAGTACCCTCATTCCAGATGGGAATTCAGCCAGAAAAACGGGGAGCAAGAAAGAAATGACATAGGGGAATCAGTCTTTCCAGAAACTGATCCCATTTCTTTATTTTTAGGTTTGCTTATATACCTTTTGTTACACATAGGGATGAATACAGAGTCATGTGCGGGTCAGTAGTCCTGGCCTTTATCAAAATCAGGTGCTTTACATAAAAAAAAAAAGAAAGGTCTTAGGGGTTTTACATCATCTTCTGGCCATGAGGCCTGCTGACATTTACGACCCTTTCTTTCTGATAACCAAAAACTTATTTTTTCCAAGGGTGTTTTTTCTTAAGCCAGGCATCAGCCTCCAAATAAAGTTGCATTCCTATAGGGTGAGGGTGTAGTGAGTTACAATCAAGAAAGCAATTTATTTAACCCAAGGTTAAAATGATTCAAGGTAAAGGTTAATACTTATTTCTTCTATATGTTAGTTATATTCATTATAAGAGCAGGGAATATGGAGATTTAGCAGCAAACATCAGCCCAACAAATGAAAACCCTTCACCAATGTTCCCCTTAAGATCTGTTTAGTCTTAAGATAGTGATAAAGTTACATTTTTACATAGCAAGGACACAGTGATTTATAACAAAGTACAGTGATCTATTACAAAAGAGAAAATTCATTAACTCAAAAGTCTAGTATTGCTAACCTTAAAGACTACTATATTTCCTTTTCTATATTACAAATACATTGATTAATATATTCCCAGGTGCCTAAGGATATGGAGGCCTGGCAGCAATCACTGACTCAACAATGAGAAAATCCCTATGCTAATTAAGACCCTCAAAATACTCCCACTCTGTGCTGTTTATAGTTGAGAGGTAGTAAACAATCATGTGCTTAGTGGCAGGAGTATGGATAATCCCGTCACACAAGCTAGTTTGCCAGTGGAGAGGTTTGACCTGAGACACCCTTGTCGCACCCAGGGCAGGGAATTAGCAGCAATTATTGGCACAACAAATGAAAAACCCTTCACCAATATAATTCCTAACCAACCCACTATACTAATAATTTCTAACTTCCCAAAATAATTTTTGCCTTTAGTAAGTCTAAAACATCTCATGCCTCTCACGGTCAGGGGGCTGTAAACAATCACATGTGGCCAGACAAACCTATACAGGCAGGCTAGATAACCTTCAGAGGAGTTCATAAGTTGAAACACTCTTGTCACGCCCAGGAATTTTTATTGACTTGGAGCTGCAAGTTAACTCCTTCTCCGGGAGGAATGGTGATGAGGGAGAAACCCCTGAAAAGTCAGAGGTGTAGATGAGAGCATAAAACAGACTCTGGTTTTGGGGGTAGATGCTTGGGAACAGGGAGTTTCCTGAGGCTTGATCATGCCTTTGCGTATGCCAGGCCTCCTTCCTCATGACCTTTGCCATGGATGGAGTTCCTCATGCTGGCTCCCAGCACATTTGGTCCATGGCCTCTGTTTACCAATTCTTGCTATAGAATATCAGAATTTTTCATGAGTTTTCTTATGACCATATGTTGAATGATTAACTAACTGTTATGTAAAATATAGAGAATTACCCAGCTTTGAGAAATGCCAGAAAACCACCTGTGGCAGCCCTCAATTATGAATGCTTTATGCGATATCTAAGGGGGAGAAGTGATGAGAATGCAAATGGCTTAGAAGAGAAGAAAACAACTGAAATGGATTTTAACATCAGTCAGTCACTTCAGTCGCTTAGTCGTGTCCAACTTCTTGCGACCCCATGAATCACAGCACACCAGGCCTCCCTGTTCATCACCACCTCCCAGAGTTCACTCAGACTCACGTCCTGAGTCCGTGATGCCATTCAGCCATCTCATCCTCAGTCATCCCCTTCTCCTTCTGCCCCCAATCCCTCCCAGCATCAGAGTCTTTTCCAATGAGTCAACTCTTTGCATGAGGTGGCCAAAGTACTGGAGTTTCAGCTTTAGCATCATTCCTTCCAAAGAAATCCCAGCGTTTATCTCCTTCAGAATGGACTGGTTGGATCTCCTTGCAGTCCAAGGGACTCTCAAGAGTCTTCTCCAACACCACAGTTCAAAAGCATCAATTCTTCAGCACTCAGCCTTCTTCACAGTCCAACTCTCAAATCCATACCTGACCACAGGAAAACCATAGCCTTGACTAGACGGACCTTAGTTGGCAAAGAAATGTCTCTGCTTTTGAATATGCTATCTAGGTTGGTCATAACTTTTCTTCTTAAGCGTCTTTTAGTTTCATGGCTGCAGTCACCATCTGCAGTGATTTTGGAGCCCCCCAAAATAAACTCTGACACTGTTTCCACTGTTTCCCCATCTATTTCTCATGAAGTAATGGGACCAGATGCCATGATCTTCGTTTTCTGAATGTTGAGCTTTAAGCCAACTTTTTCACTCTCCTCTTTCACCTTCATCAAGAGGCCCTTTAGCTCCTCTTCACTTTCTGCCATAAGGGTGGTGTCATCTGCATATCTGAGGTGATTGATAATTCTCCTGGCAATCTTGACTCCAGCTTGTGTTTCTTCCAGCCCAGCATTTCTCATGATGTACTCTGCATCGAAGTTAAATAAGCAGGGTGATAATATACAGCCTTGACGTACTCCTTTTCCTATGTGGAACCAGTCTGTTGTTCCATGTCCAGTTCTAACTGTTGCTTCCTGACCTGCATACAGATTTCTCAAGAGGCAGGTCAAGTGGTCTGGTATTCCCATCTCTTTCAGAATTTTCCAAAGTTTATTGTGATCCACACAGTCAAAGGCTTTGGCATAATCAATAAAGCAGAAATAGACGTTTTTCTGGAACTCTCTTGCTTTCTCAATGATCCAGCAGATGTTGGCAATTTGATCTCTGGTTTCTCTGCCTTTTCTAAAACCAGCTTGAACATCAGGAAGTTCATGGTTCACATATTGCTGAAGCCTGGCTTGGAAAATTTTGAGCATTACTTTGCTAGCATGTGAGATGAGTGCAATTGTGTGGTAGTTTGAGCATTGTCTTTCTTTGGGATTGGAATGAAAACTGACCTTTTCCAGTCCTGTGGCCACTGCTGAGTTTTCCAAATTTGCTGGCATATTGAGTGCAGCAGTTTCAAAGCATCATCTTTCAGGATTTGATACAGCTCCACTGGAATTCCAGCACCTCCACTAGCTTTGTTTGTAGTGTTGCTTTCTAAGGCCCACTTGACTTCACATTCCAAGATGTCTGGCTCTAGATGAGTGATCACATCGTCATGATTATCTTGGTCTTGAAGATCTTTTTGTACAGTTCTTCCATGTATTCTTGCCACCTCTTCTTAATATCTTCTGCTTCTGTTAGGTCCATACCATTTCTACCCTTTATCGAGCCCATCTTTGCATGAAATGTTCCCTTGCTATCTCTAATTTTTTTGAAGACATCTCTAGTCTTTCCCATTCAGTTCTTTTCCTCTGTTTCTTTACATTGATCACTGAAGAAGGCTTTCTTATCTCTCCTTGCTGTTCTTTGGAACTCTGCATTCAGATGCTTATATCTTTCCTTTTCTCCTTTGCTTTTCACCTCTCTTCTTTTCACAGCTATTTGTAAGGCCTTCTCAGACAGCCATTTTGCTTTTTTGTATTTTTTTCCCATGGGAATAGTCTTAATTTCTGTCTCCTGTACAATGTCACTTACCTCATTCCATAGTTCATCAGGCACTCTATAAGTTTGCTAAATGTAATCATTGAAGGTAAGTCTGAAGATTTTGTTTAAAGCCCGCCCATTAGACAATCTTAAAGATAGAGAAATATGAACCTCAGAGAAATAAACTGGCCCTAATAATGATGCATAATGAACAGTCACAAAATATGAGCAGAATATCATAAGTACTAGTCCATCACACAAGTGGATCTCAGCTGGACTTGACTGATATGTGCTGAGCTCAACTCGGACCACCAGCTCTGCTCTCTCCGTGTCTCACTGTCTTCCCAGCACAGTGGAATCTATTCTCATGTTCTCTCTATGCTGATGGCAAAGGTACACAAGAGCAAGAGGTAGTACCAGCCTTATCCTGTTGAGTAAAAATTGCTTTACATTCTAAAGAAAAATAAATTAAATAACGTTTCTGCCATTAAAAAAAAAAAGCAAAACAGGTTTTTGATGAGGTCCCTGTTTGTCTTCATGTAGGATGATATGTGTTTGTGTGTGAGACAATAGTAGAAGTGAGTTCTGTTTTTCTTTAAATTCTTATAATTAGGATCAGTCTGAAGAAACATATGTAAAGCTATGAAATAACTCAAATATGAAATATATTAAAATGTGAAGATGAAGAAAGGACATAGGGACTAAGAATGGAAATGAGAAGGAGAAAAATGTCCTTAGCTACGTAAAGCACAAAAATTACTGAAAAAGAAATTAGAATGTGGTTAATGGGGAGCATTTATGGATGATGGAAGAAATAGTCATCTATAGTCAAAAGCTCAACAAAACCTGATTCTGGATTAATGACTGAAGCCAAAGTGGAAGAGTCATGTGGGCTTTTAGGACCTTCCCATTCTCATTTCTATAAGAAAGAGTTTGAAATCAACTCTGCAGGAGTAAGCATTGCAGCAGTTCTAACTGCGGAGAGCACGTAACTAACCATCATGGTTCTGAGGCAATAGCTACTATTGTTGTCACATAGACTTGACATTTTTGTCTTAAAATATATTTTATATTTTATTTCATTATGTGAATATCCATTTTAATCCAAAAGTAATGCTTGATTCTTTCACAAATAATAGATAAAATATTCCAGGGCGATGCATTGCATCTTGACTATAGATTTGCCTAATCCCAGCACATTTCTCTGTCTTTATAGTTTGAGAAGAAAGATACTAGATGCCGTTTTGTTCCTTTTTTTTCTCTAAAAGGTCGATGAGACTGCAAGATAATTCTAGGTTCCGGTGATAGGCTTGAGTGAAATATAAACTGATTATTTATCAAAGGATCAGTGACACTATGTACTTTTATTTCCTAATATCTTTAAGAATTGTCCTTTAATAATACAAAGAAGGATAATCACAATCAAGTAGTGAAAGAAATCTTTCCAAATGCTTCCTTTTCCACACCACATCCTCTGATTACTCAAGCAATCATCCCTAACTCGTACAACAATGAGGTGCCTCTTTTATAAACTTTATCATACTTAATTTGTAAAAATACCTGTGTATATTCATGATGTATATGCTTTCAGTCCAAGTATTAGTTTTACATTCTTTAATCCAATTTGTGAACCTGGTATATAATTGCTTAATACAGTGCCCTGGTACAAAATATGTCCTTAGTAATTATGTGTGATGAAATTTAAAAAAATACAGTTGATGACCTGAATTGGAATTACTTATTCAATACCTTTTATTTATCTGGCTTTATTTTTCAGGTACCTTTATCTTTAATCAAAACTACTAAAATAACTTACACTTGTAAAAATTATCCAAGTTTGTTTATACATTAGCAATATTGATATTGCCATCTCATATACTTAGGTAACAAGTAAAAATAAATTAATTTTGTGTGGATTTTTATGTAGTTCCTTTTTTGTTGCAGTTTTTCTTTTATATATTCAAGTCTATTTGTTAGTGATATTGACTGATTATAAGCACACTGATTTTACATCTTTCAAGATACTTTATTTAAAAAATGGGCAGGGAGAATCTCATGTCTAAAAATGTTTCGTTTATAACACTACAGAGTGAATAATAAAAGGAATTAGTGCCCTATTCAACTAATGCTCTATGATCCCTATGGTCACCTACCTCCATCTAATGTAACTGAATTTAACTGGATGAATAATTAGTCAAAAATGTAATATTTTAAAGCCTAACAATATGAGAAAATCTTAGGGCTTTAATATCAATTAATGTAATTTTTCTATAACAAATGCAGTTAATAGAATATAATGTAAAAAAGGTAGATTTAAAAGACTGTTCTAACATCTGTGTCTCTTTTGCTGTCTTGCATACAGGGTTATCATTACCATCTTTCTAAATTCCATATATATGTGTTAGTATACTGTATTGGTATTTTTCTTAAACAATACAATATTGTAAAGTAATTAACCTCCAATTAAAATAAATAAATTTATATAAAAAGGTAGATTCAATTAATGGACATTCGTGAACACGTTTATTAACTCATTTAAGAACTACTCAGTGTTTCTGTGTTAAACACATTCACTACTACTAGTTGTGCAAAATCCCAAATGATCAGTTCTTTGCTGTCAGTGCAAGATCTAAAATGGAGAAATCCTTTTAACCTTCAACAAAATATAATTGGAAAAGAAAAAGTGTAAAATTCTTTCATTCAAAAATTATTATTGACTGAGTGCCTACTCTGTGCTGACATGCAATACTGAGAAAGGAGCCTCTTGCAGGCAGAAATTGGTCTTATAGATGACTTCAGGTGGAGTGAACAATTTAAAATATACAAATTCTCTTTTCCAGTTTGTGTTTTTCATGTACTCAAGCAGTATTTCAAATAATTAAAGGAGGCCAGGGGCAGCATTAGGAAAGGTTTACCATTAATCAAGCGCAGTCCTTTCTAGGCAAATATGTGTCATCCTTTGTCCACTGGTCATAGAGTTTTACGTATGTACTCGTCATAGCCAGTACACAGAGGCGCTAGCACAACCAAAACAAACTCACAGTGGTAAGGACAAATTGCCTATCCCTTTCCCTTTGAGTGTCAGTTCTCTCTTATCCTGCATTAAAAAGAGAATCAAAGCTTGGTGATTTAATATCTCCTCTGTCTTTTCTATTATTTTTATATACTCACTAAAATTATGACCTATTTACTTAAAAAAATATTACATGTAACTGCTTCTTTTCACATGATTTTATTTTGGTTAAAGTATTGTTTTACGATGTCCATTAAATCAGTCATTAGGCACTGAGTTCTAACTTTCAGAATTCAATTTTTAGAACTAATCATGAAAATTAATTGAATTTTCTGAAAACATAACAAATAAAAGATCTATTATAATTGGTATTCTATTTTGTGGTTGTCACACTTTCATGAACCACATATAATTACAGGTATGATTATAAGAACTATAAGTGATAACTTTTTATAATGATATATTAAGAATTGTAATGAAGCAAAATTATTTAGAGAGAAGTCTTAAAAGTGAATTTGCATTAATACTAATTTTTATTTGCTTTGGTTCTATGCTTATTCCATAGCTTTCTGATCATCCAATGTTTTTTTTCCCAGATTCATATATTTTTTTGAACTCATGTTTCACTTTTAAGATAATATGATATTTAAGAATTAGTGTTACAGTCTTTTCTCTCTTACTAATTACATTTGAAATATTATAATATTATGTCAATATTAAGCTCTTTCTGGCCCTCACCAAGTGGTGCTAGTTGTAAAGAACTAGCCTGCCAATACAGGAGACAAACCCAAGTTTGATCCCTGGCTTGGGAAGATCCCCTGGAGGAGGGCATTACAATGCACTCCAGTATTCTTGCCTGGAGAATCCCATGGACAGAGGAGTATGGAGGACTATAGTCTGTAGGGTAGCAAGAGTCAGACACAACTGAAGTGACTTTGCAGGCACACATCTCTGCCATTATCTGTTGGAGTGCCCCTAGTACAGTGTTATATTAACTCCTACAAATGCCGTTTGAGAGACTTCCCTCAACTGTCTGTCCAGTGGTTAAGAATCCATGCATCCACTGCAGGAGACGCTGGTTTGATCCCTGGTCTGGGAACTAAGATCCTGCATGCCAGCACAGGGCAGCCAAAAAAAAAAAAAAAAAAAGAACACAGATGTCTGTTGAGCACAACCATGTGTCAGGCTAAGGATACAACAGTGTCTGACACAGAGGCATTCCTCCTCTGAGGGAGTTACCACTATGAATCACCTTTGCCCCTGCTGACGCTCACAATGAAGTTAAATCTGGAGAAACACAACTCCGCCATACAGCTCTCAGTGAAACTTGGCCTGGTGACAACTTAGGCTTCAGTATCTTAAAGAAGTTTATGAAGGCAACATAATTGGTGACATCTGAAGTAACCACCATTGGAAGCATCCCATTTTCTCACGAAAATGATCATCATGGAATCACCAGTGCTGGCTTTGCAGCTTTGTTGGACTGTCTTCTTTCTTGTGTCACTTGTAAGGTTACAGAGCTGAGAAAGAAAGTTTATCATTACTATTATTCTAGAGAAAGAAAGGAGGGAGGGAGGACAGAGAGATGAAGGGAGGGAGAAAGATGAAGGGAAGAAGAAAAAGATGGCCTCAACTTTTTGGAAATCTGGTGATGCTCCATTGTTTATATGATTCTTAAAAAGTTCATACATCATCAGTATCATTCACATTTTCCTTCCGTGGGTTATTTTTTTCTATTTGTGACATAAAGCAGATTTTTCTGTGAGTGCTATTAAGACAGTTAACATAAAGATTACTGAAACTGTCAAGGTTAAAAAACGTGTCCAGGAAGCTCAAAAGACTGAACTGATATACTGTCCAGTAGCTTCTTTATAGTACCAACTCCTCAGCCTCAGTCAATGGTGAGAGAGTAATTCTGCAATCAGTGTTTCAACTGGCCCACTCCAGTTTTTTTCATGAACTGCCTTGACTACATTTACAGGTGCTTGCCCATTATACCTACAAGACATTTGCACATTCAGAACATCTACCAGGCATGTTCTTTTTTCTCTTCTTCAATCACTAGTAATTAATACCTTTACATTTTAGCCCAAATGGCACATTCCTCCCATTACCCTTCCTCAATCTCCTGGAAGAAATCAAATTTTCCTACCATAACCTAGAACACTATGTATTGTAACATTTTCAAACAGTCATGTTTCTAATTTTACAATTCAAATGTTACTTTTTTAAAAGTTTGGCTTTCTCTTTGGTTTATAAACTTTACATATATAAGGGAATATTTTATTCTTTCTACTATGCTTGACCAAAATATAACCACAAAAATATTTTTAAAATATGTAAATAAATCATCTGTAAAGGTAGCATAATAGCAGATTTGAGGGTGCCAAATGTAGCCAACTCATAAATTTGTACAAAGTAATCTCTGTTTATTCTCAGAAAATAACATTAATTTCTATTTCTGTATATAACTGTTTATCCTGTATAGTTTTTATTGACTAATCATGTATTTTTTAATATGAAGAAAGAACTAAATAAATAGAGCTATATAAACATAATTAAAGCTCACTTTTAACTTCATTGTGATAATATTTTTGGTAACAGTTGGGTTCTATCATCCTGAAATGCATTATCCTTCATAATTTAGCAAAATAATGTTTATTAGAAGTGATTTAAACATCTGTGTAAGTCTCTCTAGACCCCAAGGACACCTCAATGTTCCTCTTATTGCAAAAGCCCAGATATAAAGAAACCAGAACTCAAAACTTTCAAGCAATAAAATTGACATATTTTTTAAAATAATACTTCTAAGCATTATTTTTCCCAAAGGATAATTTTGCTCAACATAAATATACAAAGAACATGAGCAGGAACTGAATGTCACCCCACCAAAATCCTCATTTTTTGTTGGTTATGTCAGGAAGATCTAGAGAATTAGAATCACAGAAGCTCAGAATAAGTCAGCTCACATTTCCCTTTTCTGGTACAGTCAAGAGCCATGCCAGTGATGACTGCATTTGCTAAATGTGTCTTATGAAATTGTTGCTCTGTAGGGGAAAACTAGGATGAAAGGGTAGCACAAGTGGTAATGAATCTCAAAGAATGTTTCATTATTCCAAGTTGTTTTGTGGCTTGAAGCTAAGAACATACCAATATAAAGGCGATTTTTGTGACAGATCCTATATTTCTTATGTCACTGAGATCTAATAAATTGATAATTATAAAGTTAAATCATTATAAAAATTTAGTTTAAAAATGTTATTACTTTTATTTAAATATGTTCTATAGATTATATCATAATTTTTAGGCATATTATTCTCCCCAAGAGCAAAATGGTAATGATTGATCTAAAGAATTGTCATCTTCACTATAAATCTTACCTCTGAAGTCAAACTAAGATGAACCTAGATCTGAGCATTGCTGTCCAAAAAGGCAGAGAATTTTACCAGCTGAAAACATGCCTGAGATTCACACAACATTCCTAAGACCTATAGGGCTTATTTGATTTATATCAAACAAGTATACAAGTAAATCTCTATTTTTAAGTTATCACTGTGACACCATGTAGCAATATTTTATTTTAAAATTATGTATTTACTATAAAATTATATGTTTTCCATTGTAAACAGTTGGAACAACACAAAAGTGTCCTGTTTGCATGTATAGCTTCCTTCCCCAAAGAAACTCATATTAACAATGTAATAAATATTCTACCAGAATTTTTTTCTACACACACACACACACACAGAGAGACCTTTACAGATGCTATATTTATTTTCTAAACTCATATTATATATTGTTATGCAAAATGAATTTTCATTTAGTATAATGGAAAAACCTGGAATGTTAGGTCTATGAATCAAGGTAAACTGAATGTGATCAAGCAGGAGATGGCAAGAGTGAGCATCAACATTCTAGAAATCAGGGAACTAAAATGGACCAGAATAGCAGATTTTAACTCAGATGACCATTATGTCTACTACTGTGGGCAAGAATCCCTTAGAAGAGATGAAGTCTCCCTCATAGTCAACAAAAGTGTCTGAAATGCAGAACTTGGGTGCCTTCTCAAAGATGAAAGAATGATCTTGATTCTTTTCCAAGGCAATCCATTCAGTATCACAGTAATCCCAAGTCTATGCCTCAACTACTAATGCTGAAGAAGCTGAAGTTGAGAGGTTCTATGAAGACTTACAAGACCTTCTAGAACTAACATAAAAAAAATTCTTTTCATCATAAGGGATTGGAATGCAAAAGTAGGAAGTCAGATACCTGGAGTAATGGCAAGTTTGGCCTTGCAGTACAAAATGAAGCAGGACAAAGACTAACAGAATTTTGCCAAGAGAATACACTGGTCATAGCAAATACCCTCTTCCAACAACACTAGAAACTCCACACATGGGCATTATCAGCTGGTTAAGACCAAAATCAGATTGACCATATTCTTTGTAGCTAAAGATGGAGAAACTATAGAGTCAGCAAAAAACAAGACCTAGAGCTGACTATGGCTTAGATCATGAGCTCCTTATTGCAAAATTAAGGCTTAAATGAAAGAAAGTAGGAAAAAACACTAGACCACTCAGGTACCACCTAAATCAAATCCCTTATGATCACAATAAGGTACCATTTCACACCAGTCAGAATGACTGCGATCCAAGAGTCTACAAGCAATAAATGCTGGAGAGGGTGTGGAGAAAAGGGAACCCTCTTACACTGTTGATGGGAATGCAAACTAGTACAGCCACTATGGAGAACAGTGTGGAGATTCCTTAAAAAACTGCAAATAGAACTGCCTTATGACCCAGCAATCCCACTGCTGGGCATACACATTGAGGAAACCAGAATTGAAAGAAATATGTGTACCCCAATGTTCATCACAGCACTTTTCATAATAGCCAGGATATGGAAGCAACCTAGATGTCCATCAGCAGATGAATGGATAAAAAGCTGTGGTACATATACACAATGGAGTATTACTCAGCCATTAAAAAGAATACATTTGAATCAGTTCTAATGAGGTAGATGAAAGAAACTGGAGCCTATTATACAGAGTGAGTAAGCCAGAAAGAAAAACACCAATACACTATACTAATGCATATATATGGAATTTAGAAAGATGGTAACGATAACCCTGTATGCGAGACAGCAAAAGACACAGATGTATAGAACAGTCTTTTGGACTCTGCCAGAGAGGGAGAGGGTGGGATGATTTGGGAGAATGGCATTGAAACATGTATAATATCATATAAGAAACAAATCACCAGTCTAGGTTCAATGCAGGATACAAGATTCTTGGAGCTGGTGTACTGGGATGACCCAGAGAGATGGTACAGGGGGAGTTGGGAGGGGGCGTTCAGGATGGAGAAAACGTGTACATCTGTGGTGGATTCATGTTGATGTATGGAAAAACTAATACAGTATTGTAAAGTAAAATAAAGTAAATTTTTTTAAAAAAGTTTTTAAAAAGAAAGTGAAAGTGGCAAATAGATTCAAGAGCATAGACCTGATAGAGCGCATAAAGAACTGTAGATGGAGGTTCATAACATTGTACAAGAAGTGGGAAGCAAAACCATCTCAAAGAAAAAGAAATGCAAGAAGGCAAAATAGTTGTGTGAGGAGGCCCTAGAGATTGCTGAGAAAACAGAAGTGAAAGGCAAAGGAGAAAGGGAAATGCAAAGTTGAAAAGAATAGCAAGGAGAGACAAGAAAGCTTTCTTAAGTGAACACGGCACAGAAATAAAGGAAAACAATAGACTGGAAAAGGCAAGAGATCAGTTCAAGAAAACTGGAGATACCAAGGGAACATTTTTTACAAAGATAGGCACAATAAAGGACAGAAATGGCAAGGACCTAACAGAAGCAGAAGAAATTAGGAAGAGGTGGCAAGAATACACAGAAGAACTATACAAAAATGTCTTAATAACCCAGATAACTATGATGGTGTGGTCACTCACTTAGAGCCAGACATCCCACAGTGTGAAGTCAAGTGGGCCTTAGGAAGCATTACTATGAACAAAGCTAGTGGAGGTAATGGAATTCCAGCTGAGCTATTTCAAATCCTAAAAGATGATGCTGTTAAAGTGCTGGACTGAATATGCCAGCAAATTTGGAAAACTTAGCAGTTCTGGAAAAAGTCAGTTTTCATTCCAACCCTAAAGAAGGGCAATGCCAAAGAATGTTCAGTGATTGCACTTATTTCACATGCTAGCAAGGAATGCTCAAAATCCTTCAAGATAGGCATTAGCAGTACATGAATTGAGAACTTTCAGATATACAAGCTAGATTTAGAAAAGGCAGAGGAACCAGAGATCAAATTGCATCATCCTTTGGATCATAGAAAAAGCAAGAGAATTCCAGAAAAACTTCTACTTATGCTCCATTGACTCCACTAAAGCCTTTGACTGTGTGGATCACAACAAACAGTGGAAAATTCTTAAAGAAATGGGAATACCATACTTCCTTACTTGCCTCCTGAGAAACCTGTATGCAGGACAAGAAGCAACAGTTAGAACAGGACATGGAACAACAGACTGTTTCAAAATTGGAAAAGAAGTATGTCAGGGCTATATATTGTCATCTTGCTTATTTAACTTATATGCAGAGTACAAAATGCAAAATGCTAGGCTGGATGAATCCCAAGCTGGAATCAAGAAGGCTGGGAGAAATATCAACAACCTCAGATTAATATGGATGATGCCACTCTAATGGTAGAAAGAGAAGAGGATCTAATGAGCCTCTTAATGAAAGTTAAAGAGGAGAGTGAAAAAGCTGACTTAAAATTGAACATTCTGAAAACTAAGATCATGGCAACTTGTCCCATCACTCCATGGCAAATAGATGGGGAAAAAGTAGAAGCAGTGACAGAGTTTATTGTCTTCTGCTCCAAAATCACTGTAGACAGTGACTGCAGTCATGAAATTAAAAGATGCCTGCTCCTTGGAAGAAAAGCTGTGACAAACCTAGTGAAAGTGTTAGTTGCTTAGTTGTGCCCAACTCTGTGACCCCATGCACTGCAGACCACCAGGCTCCTCTGTCCATGGAATTCTCTAGGCAAGAATACTAGAGTAGGTTGCTATCCCCTTCTCCAGAGGATCTTCCCGACCCAGGGACTGATTCTGAGTCTCCTATATTGCAGTTAGATTTTGTACCATCTGAGCCACTAGGGAAGTCCACGAGAAGCCTAGACAGCATATTAAAAAGCTGAGACATCATCACCCTGGTAACAAAGGTCGTATGCGGTTTTTCCTCTGGTCATGTACAGATGTGAAAGTTGGACCATGAAAAAAACTGAGTGCCGAAGAATTGATGCTTTTGAATTGTGGTTCTGGAGAAGACTCTTGAGAGTCCCTTGGACTTCAAGGAGATCAAAGCAGTCAATCCTATAGGAAATCAATCCTGAATATTCATTGGAAGAACTGATGCTGAAGCTGAAGCTCCAATAATTTGGCCACCTGATGTGAAGAGCCAACTTATTGGAAAAGATCCTGATGCTGGTAAAGACTGAGGGCAAGAGAAGAGGGCAACAGAGGATGAGGTGGTTGGATGGCATCATCAACTCAGTGGACATGAATTTGGACAAACTCAGGAAGATGGTGAAGGACAGGGAAGCATGGTGTACTGCCATCCATGTGTTCACAGAGTCGGATACGACTGAGCAACTTGAACAACAGAACAGCATTACTTTCAGAATAATGATATGTGGAAAAGTAGCAATTTTAGATTTCTCTGTATATGTTTGAATTGAAGTCTTTCCCATGATTTCCATACATCCCCCCAAGACTTGAAATTCACTTCATATAAAGTGAGAGAGAATGTTCTCTGGAGAGTCAATTCATTTATTTTCCTTTGTGAAGAATCTGATGCTAAAATTAGCTCTGCTATAGTTTTGCTGTTCTACTCTCTCTTTGAGAATAAAGTATGAAAATGCATATATAAATATGGAATTCCTGATAAAATTAACTTTCCTGATTTAGTTTCCTTATACAATAATTTTTAAGCCTCAACTTCCATTTAATTTTCATTTGGTTTAATGTAAAGTTAATTTCTGTGTTTTAGCATAATAAATCACTTAATAAGTATCAGATAATTGGCTGGGATCCTGTAGGTATTGTGGGGAGATTTGTAGTGAGTAACCTGTTGAATTCTGTAAATTCTTTAATTGTTTGGTTTTTGAAAACTTTGCCCACCTTTCTAAAGTAATTCATCCGTTTGGAAACTTTTTATTCAAGTTTCTTCAAGTAATAAATAATATGAAATCTTGTGATTTATAAATTCAGTAATAAATCACCATATTTTTAAAGTTTCCACTCAACATGAATTCTGTGAGGGCTGTTCACTACCATGGACATTGTATGAACCATGTCAACAGGCCACAGGCCCCCTGAATGTGAAATCAGCCTCCCTCACTTAACAGATCAATTTCAGCTATTCAAACTCTCCTGTACCTTAGTTTCATCATCCATAAAATAGACAACTGCAACTTCTACAGAGGTATTGTATAAATTAGAAGAATTAGTAATCATAAAGAATTGAGAATAATACCTGAGATCAAGAAAACGTTCTGTATTAAGTGTAATCTTTATTCTAAGAGTTTACACTTTCCCCTCTGTCATTATGACCATTGTTCTAGAATGGTCAGCTTTGATCATCCTTAACATTTATCAAATATTTGCTATGTCACAGATATTCGGCAAGCGTTTTAGTGTATAATAATAACCCATTGACTCTGCACAGATATATTTGAGATCCTTGTTATTACTATGACTGCTTTACAGCTTAAAAGAAAACCAGTTTAGCACATGAGATTTTGAGAGATTTAACAATGAACTACAACCCACAACTTGTAGGTAGAATATCAAGGATTTGTATCCAGATCATAACCACAAGGTTTAACCAGGTACAGGGCTTTCTACCATGAGATCTATTGATAAATTTGCCCCAAGCTTTAACTTATTTATTCTTAATTTCCCTTTTCTCAGGTAACAGCCTCTCTTTTTGGTGATGCTGAACTTATGCCATTTTGTTAAATCTTGTCTTGCTCTTATCTCTCAACCTCCTGGGAGTTCCTTTCCACCACTTCTTCATGGACATCACTTTCACTTCTGCCTCTGGTTTCCTTTCTTACCACTCACACTTTTCTTTGTTCCCATAGTCCCCTGGTAATTTTAAATCAATTGGCCACTTTAACCTGGTCAGTGGAAAATTCTTTCTATGATCATAAAAGGCTAGGTTCCTTTCCTTTGCAATCAATTCCACTGAAAATATTTCCAGACATCTCCAGGGTCTGAGATGAGGAATTTTTGTGCTATAAAACCCTGATTCACTTCTAAGAAACATTCCTCCTGATTGCGAGTAAGCCTGTTCCTTACACTTGGACACTGGCTTGGCTTCCTCTTACATCTGGGCAGATTATTAGTCTTCTATGTCTATGTGGCTCTATCTCTTTCCTCCAGTGATGTCAGGACAGCCTTTGCCTGCCATCTTTGTTACACCATCCAATGTTTGAGTTACCTGACTCTCAGCCTCTGTAGCTTCATCACTATTTCATCAGATGGTGTACAAAGCAATGCAGTCAGTGAGGAGAAAAAGAACTGGCTTCAGTGTATATATATTTTCCAGCTTTACTTATAAAATATGTTTAACAAGATTGCAAAAATATATGTACTGTGTTTGTGTTTGGTCACTCAGTCATGTCTGATTCTTTTGCAACCCCATGGGCTGCACCTCACGAGACTTCTTTATGCATGGGATTTTCCAGGCAAGAATACTGGAGTGGGTTGCCATTTCCTTCTCTGGTATGTGTGTTACCATGCTATTAAAATATATTTGAAAATCTTGAAAACGGCAAAAGAAGCAGAGTAATAACAATATCCATGTTATGATTTATACATGTGAAATTACATAAAAATTTCACTGAACATGAATCTCACTCAATGTTTAATCATGTATGTGTTTATGTCTGTGAGATATTATATGGGTGTTATATATCAGCCCATGAATATTTTCTTTTCTTAGAATAAAGCAGAAGTGATTCATTATGCATATTATACAGAGAGATCATAGAACAAACTCCTTACTTAGACAATGTGTAAAAATAATACATATTCTGAAAAATAGCACATAAGTTATTAACCCTTGGGAAACATGCCTTACAGAGTAAACTCCAAGCCTCAGAGACACAGGTTATGAGGTCATTCATAACTTTGTCTTATAACTTTACTTTTCCTGTTTCAGTCCCTATCTTTTTGCATCTTGTAGCCTTCACTACTCCTTTATTATTTCCAGTTTTTGGTGTGTGTCTGTGCTATAAACACACTATCATAACTGATTGCACTTCATCTATTTTTCTCTCACCTACTAGAACAGACTGATTTATTTAATGGCTAGGGCCTTATCTTAGTTACCTTTGTATTCTCAAAGTCTGGCACATAATAAGAGCTCAATAACGGTTTAAAATGTGAGCACACTATTATTATATATCCATTACCCATAAACTTTTCTGTAATAATACATTAGCTGAAAATATACAAGGTGATATGTATTCCTTAAATCTGACATTGTTTTCCCAAACATTTTAAATAATATTGTCATGTAACAAACTAAAAAAGTGACAGAAATGCTTAATCAAGGCCTTGCTGAAACATGTTTAAAATGTCTATGCTGTGGTGCTATATAAATTGCTGAGGATATGCTTAAATTTTATTCTTATTTATACTAAGGAAAATCTATGGACGGAGGAGCCTGGTAGGTTGCAGTCCATGGAGTTGCTAAGAGCTGGACATGACTGAGCGACTTCACTTTCATCTTTCACTTTCATGCATTGGAGAAGGAAATGGCAACCCACTCCAGTGTTCTTGCCTGGAGAATCCCAGGGATGGGGGAGCCTGGTGGACTGCCGTCGCACAGAGTCAGACACAACTGAAGTGACTTAGCAGCAGCAGCAGCATACTAAGAATGCAAGCTTAATGCCAAGTGAGTACACATAGAAAATGAGAAAGTATATTTGGTATTATGTTCACTGTCATCCTTTTTAAAGCTATCATAATAAACTTTCCAATGAGAACTTGCCCGAAATGCCACAAAAAAGGTACATTTAGGCCCAATATTTTTATTATTTTATTTCCCCTTATTACAGATATTATAATTTTGTGTCACTTACATTGCCTGAAAAATGCTTCAGTTAGGAATAGTGTTTTAGTTTTTATTGTCACAGTAACAAATTACCACTAATTTAGTGGCCTATTATCCACAGCTTTGTGTATCTGACATGCTTCTCACTGGATAAAATCAAGATGCCATTAGGACTAAGTTCCTTTAATTATATGCTCAAAAAAAGAATCAAATCACTTGCCTCTTCTAGCTTCTAGAGGACACCTACATTTCTAGACTAATAATCTTTCTGCTTCTTAAAGCCAGGAGTATTAAATCTTTCTGAGTATAATCAAGTGAGGCTTATTCTAAGATTTCAAGGTGTGTTTGACAATCGAAATCAGTTAATGTAATATATAGTATCAATAGGACAAGAGGGAGAAAGCACATGATAATTACAACCAGCAGAGAAAAAAAAAATTAAAAGTCCAGTGCTTTCTTAACATGTTTTAAACTGTTCTCTTTCACGTGTGATAGTCTTTCAGTTCAGCTCAGTTCAGTTGCTCAGTGGTATCCGACTCTTTGCCACCCCATGGACTGCAGCATGCCAGGCTTCCCTATCACAAACTCCCGGAGCTTGCTCAAACTCATGTCCATCAAGTTGGTGAAGCCATCCAACCATCTCATCCTCTGTCATCCCCTTCTTCTCCCACTTTCAATCTTTTCCAGCATCAGAGTCTTTTCCCTGAGTCATTTCTTCACATCAGGTGACCAAAGTACTGGAGTTTCAGCTTCAGCATCAGTGATATTCTCTAGTCCATAAATTTTATTGTTCATTAAAGTAACTCTCCCCTGGTGAAGGAAATGACAACCCACTCCAGTATTGCTTGGAAAATCCCAGGACAGAGGAGCCTGGTGGATTACAGTTCATGAAGTGGCCAAGAGTCCAACAAGACTAAGCAACTGAGCACAGTTACTCTGTTTTTAAATGAGAGCAAAGTGTAAAAATAAGACATATCTTCATTAAAAAACTTACAGGGATGTTGGGAAAAAAAATTGCTAACTCCTGCAACAGTCATTGCAAGAAAATTATATTTCTCAAACATAAGATATACTATATTCAGAGTCCCATTATTGTTTTGATAGTCAGTTGCTATATAAAGGCTTAATGTATCCAGTACTAAAAGGAATCCAGAAAAATAATTAAGAGAAGTGGTAAAATGACTTGGGTCAGTCTAGCCAAGATATACGGAGAAGGCAATGGCACCCCACTCCAGTACTCTTGCCTGGAAAATCCCATGGGGGCTGGAAAATCCCATGGGCAGAAGAGCCTGGTAAGCTGCAGCTGAGCGACTTCACTTTCACTTTTCACTTTCATGCATTGGAGAAAGAAATGGCAACCCACTCCAGAATCCTTGCCTGGAGAATCCCAGGGATAGATGAGCCTGGTGGGCTGCTCTCTGTGGGCTCTCACAGAGTCGGACATGACTGAAGTGACTTAGCAGCAGCAGCCAAGATATTAAACAATAGGTCTTTTAGAATAGATAACTTTTTAGAATTCTAACTTTTGGAATTCCAACTTCTGAAATTAAACCACATTGGAGAGAGCAGAAAAGATGGCAGAGGAATAGGACGGGGAGACCACTTTCTCCCTCACTACTTCATCAAAAGAACATTTCAACGCTGAGTAAATTCCACAAAACAACTTCTGAATGCTGGCAGAGGACATCAGGTGTCCAGCAAAGCAGATCATTGGCTTCAAAAACAGTCATCATCTGCCTGAGAAGGAGCCCCAGCAGTACTCCCAGAAAACTGAGCAGCACAGAAAGACCATAAATCGCAGCAATTGCGCTCACCAAATTCCCTAGCTACTCGGACCTGGGAAGGGCACAAAATGCAGGCCCAACCAAATCTGAGCCTCGGAGGGCTTCCTGAGCACCGAGCCTGCGTGGCTTAGACCGAGGAGGTGCATGAAGCCTAGCGCAGGCCTCAGATGGTCACCTGGCAGAGCAACATAGAACCTGGGTGGTGTGCGCCATGAGCAGGGGCAAGCCCAGCGTAGAGTCCACCACTGCCCTCCCTGTGTCAAGACAGAAATCAGACACGGAAGAGACCAGCAAACAGAGGAAGTTGTACAGAAGGAACTGCCTTGGTAGTGACCCCACACAACCCACAATGCCAGAGAAAGGGCCAGATATGCCTTTACTACTTTTATGATCAATCTTTTTTTTTTTTTTTAATGAGTTGATGTGGATGTGTGATTTTTCTTTCTTTCTTTTTTAAAATTTTTTTCTTCTTTTCTTTTTTGTCTTCTTTTTTTTAAACTTGCTTAAATTTTTAAGTCCTCTATATCTCTATTTATTATTTTTATAACCTATTATTACTTTTCAAAAAAAAAACCACCCCTATTTTTAAAGCAAACACTGTATATAGTCTTTTATGGTGGATTGTTGTTGTCTTTTAATAATTCTGGTGGCTTTTTTTTTCTTTCTCCTTCTTCTTCTTTTCTTTAATATTGTATTTTTGAAAATCCAATCTCTACTCCAGATTTTTAATCTTTGCATTTTGGTATTTGTTGTCAGTTTTGTACATTTAAAAACCTAATCTTCAGTACCCAATTTTACCTGAGAGTGAGATTACTGGCTTGACCACTCCTCCTTTGGACTCTCCTTTTTCTCCACCAGGTGGCCTCTGTCTCCTCCCTCACTCTTCTCTTTACCTAACTCTGTGAATCTCTCTGTGTTTCAGAAGCTAGAGAACACTCAGGGAACTGGTTAATGGACGGATCTGTCTCCCTCCTTTTCATCCCCCTCTTCTATCCCCCTGGCCACCTCTGTCTACTTCCTCCCTCTTCCCTTCCCTGCATAATTCTGTGAACACTTCTGAGAGGTCCAGACTGTGGAGCGCACATAAGGAAATGATTACTGGCTAGCTTTCTCTCTCCTCTTTTGATTCCACCTCATCTCATTCCAGTCACCTCTAACTACCCCCTCCTTCTTCTCTCCTCCATGTAACTCAGTGATCCTCTATGGGTGAACCTCATTGTGGAGAAACCTTTCATCTTTAACCTAGATGTTTTAACATCAGAGCTGTATAGATGGAGAAGTCCTGAGGCTATTGTAAAAATAAAAACTGAAAACCAAAATCAGGAGGCTTAAGTCCAAATCCTGAGAACATCAGAGAATTCTTGAATACAGGGAACATTATTCGATAGGAGCTCATCAAATGCCTCCATACCTACACTGAAACTGAGCACCACCCAAGGGCAAACCAGTTCCAGAGCAAGACATACAACACAAATTCTCCAGCAACACAAGAACACACCCCTGAGCTTCAACAAACAGGCAGCTCAAAAATACTCCAAAACCATTGACGTCTCATAACCCATTACTAGACATTTCACAGCACTCCAGAGAGAAGAAATCCAGCTCCACCCACCAGAACTCCAACACAAGCCTCCCTAATCAAGAAACCTTGACAAGCCACTGATACAACTCCACACACAGTGAGGAAGATCAATAATAAAGAGAACTCCACAAATTCCCAGAATATACAAAGGCCACCCCAAACGCAGCAATATAACCAAGATGAAGAGACAGAGGAATACCCAGAAGGTAAAGGAACAGGAGACATGCCCACCAAACCAAACAAAAGAGGAAGAGATAGGGAATCTACCTGAGAAAGAATTCTGAATATTGATAGTGAAAATGATCCAAAATCTTGAAATCAAAATGGAATCACAAATAAATAGCCTGGAGACAAGGACTGAGAAGTTGCAAGAAAGGTTTAACAAGGACCTAGAAAAAATAAAAAGAGACAACATATAATGAAGAATGCAATAAATGAGATCAGATACACTCTGGAGGCAAGAAATAGTAGAATATTAGAGGGAGAAGATAGGATTAGTGAAATAGGAGATAGAATGGTAGAAATAAATGAATCAGCGAGGGAAAAAGAAAGACGAATTAAAAGAAATGAGGACAACCTCAGAGACCTCCAGGACAATATGAAACGCTCCAACGTTTGAATTATAGGAGTCACAGAAGAAGAAGACAAAAGAAAGACCATGAGAAAATACTTGAGGAGATAATAGTTGAAAACTTCCCTAAAATGGGGAAGGAAATAATCACCCAAGTCCAAGAAACCCAGAGAGTGCCAAACAGGATAAACCCAAGGTGAAACACCCCAAGACATATATTAATCAAATTAACAAAGACCAAACACAAAGAACAAATATTAAAAGCAACAAGGGAAAAACAACAAATAACACACAAGGGGATCCCCATAAGAATAACTGCAGATCTTTCAATAGAAACTCTTCAGGCCAGGAGGGAATGGCAAGACATACTTACTGTGATGAAAGAAAATAACCTTCAGCCCAGACTACTGTACCCAGCAAGGATCTCATTCAACTATGAAGGTCAAATAAAAAGCTTTACAGACAAGGAAAAGCTGAGAGAATTCAGCACCACCAAACCAGCTCTCCAACAAATGCTAAAGGATAGACTTTAGAAAGGAAACACAAAAAGGCATATAAACCCAAACCCAAAACAATAAAGTAAATGGCAACGGGAGCTTACTTATCAACAATTACCTTTAATGTAAATGGTTGAATTCCCCAACCAAAAGGCAAAGACTGGCTGAATGGATACAAAAACAAGATCCCTATATATGCTGCCTACAAGAGACCCACCTCAAAACAACGGACACATACAGACTGAAAGTGAAGGGCTGGAAAAAGATATTCCATGCAAATAGAGACCAAAAGAAAGCAGGAGTATCAATACTCATATTTGATAAAATAGATTTTAAAACAAAGGCTGTGAAAAGAGACAAAGAAGACCACTACATAATGATTAAAGGATCAATCCAAGAAGAAGATATAACAATTATAAATATATATGCACCCAACATAGAAGCACCACAATATGTAAGACAAATGCTAACAAGTATGAAAGGGGAAATTAACACTAACACAATAATAGTAGGAGATATCCCACTCACATCAATGGACAGATCAACTAGACAGAAAATTAACAAAGAAATGCAAAATTTAAATGATACAATGGACCAGTTAGACCTAATTGATATCTATAGCACATTTCACCCCAAAACAATGAATTTCACCTTTTCTCAAGTGCACACGGGAACCTTTTCCAGGATAGATCACATCCTGGGCCATAAATCTAACCTTGATAAATTCAAAAAAATCAAAATCATTCCAAGCATGTTTTCTGACCATAATGCACTAAGGTTAGATCTCAATTATAGGAGAAAAACTATTAAAAATTCTAACATTTGGAGGCTGAACAACACCCTTCTGAATAACCAACAAATCACAGAAGAAATCAAAAAAGAAATCAAAATATGCATATAAACAAATGAAAATGAAAACACAACTACCCAAAACCTGTGGGATACTATAAAAACAGTGCTAAGAGGAAAGCTCTTAGCAATACAGGCATACCTCAAGAAACAAGAAAAAGTCAAATAAAAAACCTAACTCTACACCTAAAGCAACTAGAAAAGGAAGAAATGGAGAACCCCAGAGTTAGTAGAAGGAAAGAAATCTTAAAAATTAGGGCAGAAATAAATGCAAAAGAAACAAAAGAGACCATAGCAAAAATCAACAAAGCAAAAGCTGGTTCTTTCAAAGGATAAATAAAATTGACAAATCATTAGCCAGACTCATCAAGAAACAAAGAGAAAAAAAATAAAATCAATAAAATTAGAAATGAAAATGGAGAGATCACAACAGACAACACAGAAAGACAAAGGATCATGAGAGACGACTATCAGCTATTCTATGCCAATAAAATGGACAACGTGGAAGAAATGGACAAATTCTTAGAAAAGTACACCTTTCCAAAACTGAACCAGGAAGAAATAGAAAATCTTAACAGACCCATCACAAGCATGGAAATTGAAAGTGTAATCAGAAATCTTCCAGCAAACAAAAGCCCAGGTCCAGACAGCTTCACAGCTGAATTCTACCAAAATTTTCTAGAAGAGCTAACACCTATCCTACTCAAACACTTCCAGAAAATTGCAGAGGAAGGTAAACCTCCAAATCCATTCTATGAGGCCACCATCACTCTAATACCAAAACCTGACAAAGATGCCACAAAAAAAGAAACCTACAGGCCAATATCACTGATGAACATAGATGCAAAAATCCTTAACAAAATTCTAGTAATCAGAATCCAACAACACATTAAAAGATCATACACCATGACCAAGTGGGCTTTATCCCAGGAATGCAAGGATTCTTCAGTATCCACAAATCAATCAATGTAATTCACCACATTAACAAATTAAAAAATAAAAGTCATATGATTATCTCAATAGATGCAGAGAAGGCCTTTGACAAAATTTAACATCCATTTATGATAAAAACTCTCCAGAGAGCAGGAATAGAGGGAACGTACCTCAACATAATAAAAGCTATATATGACAAACCCACAGCAAACATTATCCTCAATGGTGAAAAATTGAAACCATTTCCCCTAAAGTCAGGAACAAGGCAAGGGTGCCCACTTTCACCACTACTATTCAACATAGTTCTGGAAGTTTTGGCCACAGCAATCAGAGCAGAAAAAGAAATAAAAGGAATCCAAATTGGAAAAGAAGAAGTAAAACTCTCACTGTTTGCAGATGACATAATCCTCTACATGGAAAATCCTAAAGACTCCATCAGAAAACTACTAGAGCTAATCAATGAATATAACAAAGTAGCAGGATATAAAATAAACACTCAGAAATCCCTTGCACTCCTGTACACTAAGAATGAGAAAGTAGAAAAGGGAGTTAAGGAAACAATTCCATTCACCATTGCAATGAAAAGAATAAAATACTTAGGAATATACCTACCTAAAGAAACTAAAGACCTATATATTGAAAACTATAAAACACTGATGAAAGAAATCAAAGAGGACACTAATAGATGGAGAAATATACCATGCTCATGGGTCGGAAGAGTCAATATAGTGAAAATGAGCATACTACCCAAAGCAATCTACAGATTCAATGCAATCCCTATCAAGCTACCAGCAGTATTTTTCACAGAACTAGAGCAAATAATTTCAAGATTTGTATGGAAATACAAAAACCTTGAATAGCCAAAGCAATCAAGAAAGAAGAATGGAACTGGAGGAATCAACTTGCCTGACTTCAGGCTCTACTACAAAGCCACAGTCATTAAGACAGTATGGTACTGGCACAAAGACAGAAATATAGATCAAATTAGATATAGATCAAAATATGGAACAAAATAGAAAGCCCAGAGATAAACCCACACACCTATGGACACTTTATCTTCAACAAAGGAGGCAAGAATATACAATGGAATAAAGACAATCTCTTTAACAAGTGGTGCTGGGAAAACTGGTCAACCACTTGTAAAAGAATGAAACCAGATCACTTTCTAACACCACACACAAAAATAAACTCAAAATGGATTAAAGATCTAAATGTAAGACCAGAAACTATAAAACTCCTAGAGGAGAACATAGGCAAAACACTCTCTGACATAAATCACAGCAGGATCCTCTATGATCCACCTCCCAGAATACTGGAAATAAAAGCAAAAATAAACAAATGGGATCTAATTAAAATTAAAAGCTTCTGCACCACAAAGGAAACTATAAGCAAGGTGAAAAGACAGCCTTTTGAATGGGAGAAAACAATAGCAAATGAAGCAACTGACAAACAACTAATCTCAAAAATATAAAAGCAACTTATCCAGCTCAACTCCAGAAAAATAAACAATCCAATCAAAAAAATGGGCCAAAGAACTAAATAGGCTTTTCTCCAAAGAATACATACGGATGGCTAACAAACACATGAAAAGATGCTCAACATCACTCATTATCAGAGAAATGGAAATCAAGACCACAATGAGGTACCATTTCACACAAGTCAGAATGGCTGTGATCCAAAAGTCTACAAGCAATAAATGCTGGAGAGGGTGTGGAGAAAAGGGAACCCTCTTACATTGTTGGTGAGAATGCAAACTAGTACAGCCACTATGGAGAACAGTGTGGAGATTCCTTAAAAATTGCAAATAGAACTGCCTTACGACCTAGCAATCTCACTGCTGGGCATACACACCAAGGAAGCCAGAATTGAAAGAGACACATGTACCCCAATGTTCACTGCAGCATCGCTTATAATTGCCAGGACATGGAAACAACCTAGATGTCCATCAGCAGATGAATGGATAAGAAAGCGGTGGTACATATACACAATGGAGTATTACTCAGCCATTAAAAAGAATACATTTGAATCAGTTCTAATGAGATGGTTGAAACTGGAGCCAATTATACAGAATGAAGTAAGCCAGAAAGAAAAACACCACTACAGTATACTGACACATATATATAGAATTTAGAAAGATAGTAATGATGACCCTGTATGTGAGACAACAAAAGAGACACAGAGGTATAGAATGGACTTTTGGCCTCTGAGGGAGAGGGAGAGGGTGGGATGATTTGGGAGAATGGCATTGAAACATGTATACTATCATGTAAGAAATGAAATGGCAGTCTATGTTCAATACAGGACACAGGATGTTTGGGGCTGGAGCACAGGGATGATCCAGAGAGATGATATGGGGTGGGCGGTGGGAGGGGATTTCAGGATTGGGAGCTCCTGTACACCCGTGGTGGATTCATTTCAATGTATGGCAAAACCAATACAGTATTGTAACATAGAATAAAGTAAAAATAAAATAAAATAAACCACATTGAAAAAAATTCAACCAGACATTTAATTATTGTGCCATATGTTTACAGACTCTAAGTAAACACTCTATTACCCATAGCAACTCCTTTCTCATAGAATAGCATTTAAAACTTTCTTCAGCAGATGAATGGATAAGAAACCTAAGGTACATATACCCAATGGAGTATTACTCAGCCATTAAAAAAAAATACATTTGAATCAGTTCTAATGAGGTAGATGAAACTGGAGCCTATTATACAGAGTGAAGTAAGCCAGAAAGAAAAACACCAATAGAGTATACTAACACATATATATGGAATTTAGAAATATGGTAATAATAACCCTGTATGCAAGATAGCGAATGAGACACAGATCTATAGAACAGTTTTTGGACTCTGTGAGGGAGGGAGAGAGTGGAATGATTTGGGAGAATGGCATTGAAACATGTATAATATCATATATGAAACAAATCACCAGTCCAGGTTCAATGCCAGATATTTGGGGCAGGTGCACTGGGTTGGCCGAGAAAGATGGTATGGGATGGGAGGTGGGAGGAAGGAGGAAGGTTCAGTAATGGGAACACGTGTACACCAGTGGTGGGTTGATGTTGCTGCTACTGGTGCTAAGTTGCTTCAGTCATGTCCTACTCTGTGTGACCCCATAGATGGCAGCACACCAGGTTCCCTCATCCCTGGGATTCTCCAGGCAAACGCTGGAGTAGGTACCCATTTCCTTCTCCAATGCATGAAAGTGAAAAGTGAAGTCACTCAGTCAGGTCCGACTCTTAGGAACTTATGAACTACAGCCTACCAGGTTCCTCCATCCTTCGGATTGCCTGGATTTATGTTGAAGTACGGAAAAGAGAAACACTGGCCTGGAAGAAGCACAAGCTGGTTTCAAGATTGCCAGGAGAAATATCAATAACCTCAGATATGCAGATGATACCACCCTTATGGCAGAAAGTGAAGAGGAACTAAAAAGCCTCTTGATGAAAGTGAAAGTGGAGAGTGAAAAAGTTGGTTTAAAGCTCAACATTCAGAAAATGAAGATCATGGCATCCGGTCCCATCACTTCATGGGAAATAGATGGGAAACAGTGGAAACAGTGGCTGACTTTATTTTTGGGGGCTCTAAAATCACTGCAGATGGTAATTGCATCCATGAAATTAGAAGATGCTTACTCCTTGGAAGAAAAGTTATAAACAACCTAGATAGCATGTTGAAATTCAGAGACGTTACTTTGCCAACAAAGGTTCATCTAGTCAAAGCTATGGTTTTTCCAGGGGTCATGTATGTATGTGAGAGTTGGACTGTGAAGAAACCTGAGCACGGAAGAATTGATGCTTTTGAACTGTGGTATTGGAGAAGACTCTTGAGAGTCCCTCGGACTGCAAGGAGATCTAACCAGTTCATTCTGAAGGAGATCAGCCCTGGGATTTCTTTGGGGTAAACGATGCTAAAGCTGAAACTCCAGTACTTTGGCCACCTCATGTGAAGAGCTGACTCATTGGAAAATACTTTGATGCTGGGAGGGATTGGGGGCAGGAGGAAAAGGGGACGACAGAGAATGAGATGGCTGGATGACATTATTGATTCGATGGACGTGAGTCTGAGTGAAATCCGTCATTTCATGCTGGACAGGGAGGCCTGGTGTGCTGTGATTCATGGGGTCGCAAAGAATCAGACACGACTGAGCGACTGAACTGAACTGAACTGATTGCAAAACTAATATAGTATTGTAAAGTAATTAGCCTCCAATTAAAATAAATAAATTTATGTTTAAAAAAATAAAATAAAACACTTCAGTTCAGTTCAGTCGCTCAGTTGTGTCCGACACTTTCTGACCCCATTAATCCCAGCATGCCAGGCCTCCCTGTACATCACCAACTCCCAGAGTTTACACAAACTCATGTCCATCAAGTCGGTGATGCAATCCAGCCATCTCAGGCTCTGCTGTCCCCTTACCTCCTGCCCCCAATACTTCCCAGCATCAGGGTCTTTTTCAGTCAGTTATCTCTTAGTATGAGGTGGCCAAAGTATTGGAGTTTCATCTTCAGAATCAGTCCTTCCAATGAACACCCAGGACTGATGTCCTTTAGGATGGGCTGGTTGGATTTCCTTGCAGTCCAGGGGACTCTCAAGAGTCTATTCCAACACCACAATTCAAAAGAATCAATTCTTCAGCACTCAGCTTTCTTCACAGTCCAACTCTTACATCCATACATGACCACTGGTAAAACCATAGCCTTGACAAGATGGACCTGTGTTGGCAAAGTAGTGTCTCTGCTTTTCAATATGCTATCTAGGTTGGTCATAACTTTCCTTCCAAGGAGTAAGCGTCTTTTAATTTCATGGCTGCAATTACCACCTGCAATGATTATGGAGCTAAAAAAAATAAAGTTAGCCACGGTTTCCACTGTTTCCCCATCTATTTCCCATGAAGTGATGTGACCAGATGCCATGATCTTCATTTTCTGAATCTTGAGCTTTAAGCCAACTTTTTCACTCCTCTTTCACTTTCATCAAGAGGCATTTTAGTTCCTCTTCACTTTCTGCCAAAGGGTGGTATCATCTGCATATCTGAGATCATTGATATTTCTTCCAGAAATCTTGATTCCAGCTTGTGCTTCTTCCAGACCAGCGTTTCTCATGATGTACTCTGCATAGAAGTTCAGTAAGCAGGGTGACAATATATAGCCTTGACATACTCCTTTTCCTATTTGGAACCAATCTGTTTTTCCATGTCCAGATCTAACTGTTGCTTCCTGACCTGCACACAGTTTTCTCAAGAGGCAGGTCAGGTGATCTGGTATTTCCATCTCTTTCAGAATTTTCTACAGTTTATTGTGGTCCACACAGTCAAAGGCTTTGGCATAGTCAGTAAAGCAGAAATAGATGTTTTTCTGGAACTCTATTGCTTTTTTGATGATCCAGCAGATGTTGGCAATTTGATCTCTTGTTCCTTTGAACTTTCTAAAACCAGCTGAACATCAGGAATTTTACAGTTCATGTATTGCTGAAGCCTGGCCTGGAAAATTTTGAGCATTATTTTATTAGCATGAGATGAGTGCAATTGTGTGGTAGTTTGAGCATTCTTTGGTATTGCCTTTCTTTGGGATTGGAATAAAAACTGACCTTTTCCAGTCCTGTGGCCACTGCTGAGTTTTCCAAATTTGCTAGCATATTGAGTGCAGCACTTTCACAGCATCATCTTTCAGGATTTGAAGTAGCTCAATTGCAATTCCATTATCTCCACTAGCTTTGTTCATAGTAATCCTTTCTAAGGCCCACTTGACTTCACATTCCAGGATGTCTGGCTCTAGATGAGTGATCACACCATCATGATTATCTTGGTCATGAAGATCTTTTTGTATAGTTCTGTGTATTCTTGCCACCTCTGCTTAATATCTTCTGCTTCTGTTAGGTCCATACCATTTCTGTCCTTTTTGAGCCTATCTTTGCATGCAATGCTCCCTTGGTATTTCTAATTTTCTTGAAGAGATCTCTAGTCTTTCCCATTCTGTTATTTTCCTCTATTTCTTTGCATTGATCACTGAGGAAGGCTTTCTTATCTCTCCTTGCTATTCTTTGGAACTCTGCATTCAGATGCTTATATCTTTACTTTTTTCCTTTGCCTTTCTCTTCTCTTCTTTTCACAGCTTTTGTAAGGCATCCTCAGACAGCCATTTTGCTTTTTTGCATTTCTTTTCCATGGAGATTGTCTTGACCCCTGCCTCCTGTACAATGTCAAGAACCTATGTCCATAGTTCATCAGGCACTCTGCCTATCAGATCTAGTCCCTTAAATCTATTTGTCACTTCCACTGTACAATCATAAGGAATTTGATTTAGGTCATACCTGAATGGTCTAGTAGTTTTCCCTACTTTCTTCAATTTAAGTCTGAGTTTAGCAATAAGGAGTACATGACCTGAACCACAGTTACCTCCTGGTCTTGTTTTTGCTGGTTGTATAGTGCTTTTCAATCTTAGGCTGCAAAAAATACAATGATCTGATTTTGGTGTTGACCATCTGGTGATGTCCACATGTAGAGTCTTCTCTTGTGTTGTTGGAAGAGGGTTTTTGCTATGACCAGTGCGTTCTCTTGGCAAAACTCTATTAGCCTTTGCTCTGCTTCATTCCATACTCCAAGGCCAAATTTGCCTGTTATTCCAGCTGTTTCTTGCCTTCCTACTTCTGCATTCCAGTTCCCTATAATTGAAAAGGAGATCTTTTTAGGGTGTTAGTTCTAAAATGTTTTGTAGGTCTTCATAGAGCCGTTCAACTTCAGCTTCTTCAGCATTACTGGTTGGGGCATAGATTGGATTACCATTATATTGAATGATTTCCCTGGAAAGGAACAGATCATTCTGTCATTTTAAAGATTGCATCCAAGTACTGCATTTCAGACTCTTTTGTTGACCATGATGGCTACTCCATTTCTTCTAAGGGATTCCTGCCTACAGTAGTAGATATAATGGCCATCTGAGTTAAATTCACCCATTCCAGTCCATTTTAGTTGGCTGATTCCTACAATGTCAACATTCACTCTTGCCATCTCCTGTTTAACCACCTCCAATTTGCCTTGATTCATGGATCTAACATTCCAGGTTTCTATGCAATATTGCTCTTTACAGCATCAGACCTTGCTTCTGTCACCAGTCACATCCACAACTGGGTTTTGTTTTTGCTTTGGCTCCATCCCTTCATTCTTTCTGGAGTAATTTCTCCATTGATCTCCAGTAACATATTAGGCACTTACCACCCTGGGGAGTTCTTCCAGTATCCTATAATTTTGCCTTTTCATACTGATCATGGGGTTCTCAAGGCAAGAATACTGAAGTGGTTTGCCATTCCCTTTTCCAGTGGACCATATTCTCTCAGCCCTCTCCCCCATGACCCGTTCTTCTTGGTGGCCCCACATGGCATGGTTTAGTTTCATTGAGTTAGACAAGGCTGTTGTCTGTGTGATCAGACTAGCTAGTTTTCTGTGATTATGGTTTCATTGTGTCTGCCCTCTTATGCCCTCTCACAACACCTACAGTCTTACTTGGGTTTCTCTTTGCTAGAACTCATCCACACATACTGTATTTCATTGAAATCCCCCTAAGTTTTCTACTTATTTTGGGGGAAAGGGATAATGTTAATGGTTGAATTCTAGACTCAAACGCAGATAAGTAAGAAGCCTGAGTTTAGAGGTCTTCATGCATCATTCTTATTCTTCCTCTCCTCTGTTTCCTCTTTCTTCTTTAACTCCTCCTTCTCCTCCATTTTACCCCCTAAGAGTGCCACTATATTGAAAATTTCTGATTTTTATCGCTGCCTCTGATCTGCCCAGCATCCTATTGACCTAAGATGTTTTATCTTTTCATTAGTTTCCACAAGCTATCCCACCTGCATCTTAACTTCCCTGAGTTCAGTGACCCACTCACAGTAGGTGCCCATCACCTACTGTGCTTGTGTCTATAATAAAGAGTCAAGCTTTAGGATCAGCAGAGGCCTCAAAACCAAAAGCTGCATCCAGTTATAATTTGAACCCTTGGATTTTTTTGCCTTTCATGAAAGATCAGCTCGAGCATGCATTTCAAGAGCAAGATTTTCTATTATACATTGTGTTTTTAGGGATGATATATTAGAACTGATTTATCTGAACATACAAATTACTACAAGATTAGAAGTATTATTTTAGATATTTGAGCCTTATGTGTCTGACAATCCATTTAAATTCTGAAGTTGATGAAGGCTCTAAAAACTCCATCCCATTAAATTAATATATATTTGAAATAGAAAATTTTTAAGTTCATATCTTAGCTGTACATTCACCATGTTCTTTGCCTACAATTCTGTGTTTATATTATACGATTAAACTCTATTATTATTAGTATATATTATTATAAGATGGGTATTTCCATATGGCCTATGAATCGGTCTTTGGCTGTCGTTGTCATATACTTGGAAATTGTGTGGACTACAAATCCCTGTTTGTTGTCCCTAAATTTGCTTTTATAATATAATAAGCTGTAGTATTTTTTTTACATTTAAGCTACTTCAGCATTTTGAAGTTTTATGTTTTCAGGAACACCAGTATGTTTCCGTTCAGTAACTAATATCACATTGGGATCATCGAGAGCAATTGCTTTGGTCTATATATTTTTCTGAAGTTATGGCATATAACCCTCATTTCCCACTTTTCTCTATCCTCCTCCATTTTTATTCAGATAGTTTTCTTCAGTTTGTAGCATTTTAGCCTGCTTCTTATGCTGGCATTTTTGCTTTCCTCCTTTATTTAATGCTATCACTGCTGATTGGATCAGCCAGTATGTCTTCATTTATTTTACATTTTATTTATTTGTCTGCTTTAAGGCCAAGCTACTTGTTTTGATTATGTGCTTCTGTATATTTAGATTTATGCATAGCCTCTAAAGCAAGAAAAATGAAATAAATGAGAGTTCATCTGTTCAAAAATTTTGGCTCCCTTCTACCTCCTAAAATAATAATAGCAATAATAATAATAATAAAGCAGTATAACTCCACCCAGGAAGCATCTCCATTTATTCCTATTCCTCTCCTAGACTTTCTTCCTTGTGGCTTATCTTTTCTGAGTTTCACTTAGAGACTTAATTCAATATATACATTGGGGATGATGTCATGAATTGCCTTATCCACAGCAGCAGAAATAATCATCACTTGAACGTCATCTAATAAAGCTTGATATATTTTATCTAATCTTTCCTTTCAAATTTGTCAAAGTTTTATGTAACAATAAAACATTGCTGTTCCAGACTCCACAGTTGCTCCTATTAACTCCTTAGTTATAAATTTAGGAGGCAAACTCTCAGTATCCTCCTGGTTCTTGTTTACCATAAGGGGAAAGAACTCACCCATTTGATTTTTAAACTCTCAACTGTTTTCTTCCATTTAATCACTTTGACTCCCAGAAATGGTTGAATTAGCTTCTACTTTTTGGCTTCATCTCAAATAGTAATTAGTTTTGAATATACCTCATTATCTTTTTTTTTTTTTTTAACTTTTGCTTCTCTTAACATCTGAGATGTTTATATTTTAAAAATGCCTATTGGTTCCCCAGATGAACTGACTTCTTTCACTCATTCTTTCTTTCTCCTTCCCTCCCTATTCTTTCTTTCTTTTTCTTTTTAATTCTTGTTTTATTAGCTGTACCACACACAGCTTGTGGGATTTTAGTTCTCCTATCAGGGATCTAACCCCGGCCCTTGGCAATGAAAGTGCAGAGTCCTAACCATTAGACTGGAGGGAACTTGCCATCCCAGCTTCTTTCTTTCCTTCTATTCATTGTTTTTGTTTCTTTTCTTTATTTTTTTGTATTCATTTTTATTGCTGTTACTTTTGAGTCTAAGATTAAAATATTTTTCAGACTCTTAATTACTGATTGAACAAACTTGATTCCCAGAGAGAAAGAATTATGGGCACAAATTTTAAATTACCCAATTTAGATTTTGTATTTGTAATTTCACTCAAATTTATTAGTTTCTCAAAGAAAATAAATTAACTTCTATAAAATGAAGCAGCTAGTTATCTTTATCTTTTCACTGACATAGCCTATCACTTCTTGTGTTATTAAAATCATCAAAGTCTTGTATGCATGTTCAGTTCCTCAGTTGTGTCCAACTCTTTGTGACCCCATTGACTGTAACCCACCAGACTCTGTTCCTGAAATAGTCCAGGCATGAGTACTGGAACAGGCACTGGCAGGCAGATTCTTTACCACCTGGAACGCCCAATCAAAGTCTTACAAAGGAGTTTATTACCACTAAGCCAATCTTATAAAAATGTTAATGGGACTTCTCTAAGCCAAAAGAAAAGGTCACAGCTACAATTAAAAATTTCTGAAAGAGAAAATCTCACTAGTAAAGGCAAACACAAATAAATGTGGTGGATCAACCACAAATAACGCTAGCACAAGGTTAAAATAGAAAAGTATAAAATCACCTATGTCTATATAAACTGAGGATACAAAAAGAATGTAAGTATGATGTCTAAAATATAAAACATTATTGGAGATATAAAAATGCAAGATTGTTGGAACACATTCAAATTTAAGATATTATCAACAATATATACATATAGTATATTAGTCACATACACGAACCTTATGATAACCATGAAACAGAAAATTATAAAAGATACACACCCCAAAATGAGAAAAACATTCAAATATAAAACTAAAGATATTCATCAAATCACAAGGGAAGAAACCAAAGAAGAAAAAGGACAAAAATAAGAACTACAAAAGCAACCAGAGAACAGTTAGCAAACAGGCAGTAAATACTTTAAATATAAATGAACCAACATTCCAATCAAAAGACATAATGTGGCTGAACAGTTAAAAACAAGATCCATCTATGCTGCCTGTAAGAGACTCACATTAGATCCAAAGATAGACACAGTTTGAAAGTGAGGGGGTGGAAAAATAAATCCCATGAAAAAGGAAACCGGAACTCTGGAACAGCAATATTTTTATCAGATTGATCTTAGAAATATCTTTTTGAATCTATCTTCTCAAGCAAGGGAAACAAAAATACAAATAAACAAATGGGACTACATCAAACTAAAAATGTTTGCATGGTAAAAGAACAGAAAGACAACCTACAGAATGGGATCAGATATTTGCAAATAATATATCCAATAGGGGTTAGCATCCAAAGTATATGAAGTATGTCAGCTATATTTAATTTTTTTAAAAAGTCCTGCAGTCTTAACCAGGACTTAGGACATTTTATTCTTTCTCCTTACATTTGTAACTTGGTTTAAAAAAAAAAAGAAAATTCCATCATTTTGGAAATAGAAGAAAACTTGTATCTTGACCTCTTGTTTTCCACTCTTATGTCAGTTCAGTTCAGTTCAGTCACTCAGTTGTGTCCGACTGTTTGCAACCCCATGAACTACAGCACGCCAAGCCTCTCTGTCCATCACCAACTCCCAGGGTTTACTCAAACTCACATGTAATGAGTCGGTGATGCCATCCGGCCATCTCATCCTCGATCGTCCCCTTCTCCTCCTGCCCCCCAATCCCTCCCAGCATCAGAGTCTTTTCCGATGAGTCACCTCTTTGCATGAGGTGGCAAAAGTACTGGAGTTTCAGCTTCAGCATCATTCACCCCCAAAAATCCCAGGGCTGATCTCCTTCAGAATGGACTGGTTGGATCTCCTTGCAGTCCAAGGGACTCTCAAGAGTCTTCTCCAACACCACAGTTCAAAAGCATCAGTTCTTTGGCACTCAGGCTCCTTCACAGTCCAACTCTCACATCCATACATGACCACTGGAAAAAACATAGCCTTGACTAGACAGACCTTTGTTGGCTAAGTAATGTCTCTGTTTTTTAATATCACTCATATGTAGTTGATTGTAAAATCTGGAGAAAAATGGTCATGACACAAATGTATTATAATTTACTTTTGGGTCTATATTTTGATACCTTGTTTCTTAGCCTGAAATCGTTTTCTAGTTATCCATAGAGTAAGCCCGCTTGGACTTGCTTGCAGCACAGTCTTGACCCTGCTCTGTGTATGTGTGTGTAGATAATTTCAATTCAATGGAAGATGTATATTTTGTTCCTGTTGTTGTTGTTCAGTAACTCAGTCATGTCCACCTGTTTGGGACTCCATGGACTGAAGCATGCCAGGCTTTCCTGTCCTTCAGTATCTTTTAGAGTTTGCTCAAACTCATGTCCATTGAATTGATGATGCCATCCAACCATCTTGTCTTCTATCATCCCCTTCTCCTCCTGCCTTCAATCTTTCCCAGCATCAGGGTTTTTCTAATGAGTCAGCTTTTCACATCAGGTAGCCAAAATATTGGAGTTTCAGTTTTAGCATCAGTCCTTACAATGAATTTTCAGCATTGATTTCCTTTAGGATTGACTGATTTCATTTCCTTGCAGTCCAAGGGACTCTTAAGAGTCTTCTCCAACACTGCAGCTCAAAAGCATCAGCTCCTTGGCACTCAGTCTTCTTTATGGTCCAACTCTCACATCCATACATGAATGACTACTGGAAAAACCATAGATTTGACTAGATGGACCTTTGTTGGTAAAGTAACGTCTCTGATTTTTAACATGCTGTCTAGGTTTGTCATAGCTTTTCTTCCAAGGAGCAAGTATCTTTTAATTTCATGGCTAGAGTCACCATCTGCAGTGATTTTGGAACTCAAGAAAATAAAGCCTGTCACTATTTATCATTAAGTTTATTTTATTATAAAGTTTGTTCCTGAGTCTTATTAAGTTTTCTAGGTAAATTACAGAAACAACCATTTTGATCCTTACATTCTTCTGCTGTTTTTCCATTTATATCCCTCAGAACCTCTGTAGAACTCTTTTTAATTTTTTTTATTTTTTTAAATTATTAAATTTATTTATTTTTTAAATTACAATACTGTATTTGTTTTGCCATACATTGACACGAATCAGCCATAGGTGAACACAATCTCCCAATGCCGAAGCCCCCTCCCACTTCCCACCCCACATCCTCTACTTGAATCATCCTGTGCATCAGCCCCATGCATCCTGCATCCTACATTGAACATAGATTGGCACTTCGTTTCTTACAAGAAAATATACATGTTTCATTGCCATTCTCCCAAACCATCCCACCCTTTCTCTTTCAATTCTGGTTTCCTCGGTGTGTATGCCCAGCAGTGGGATTGCTGGGTCACTATACACTAATAATGAGAAAGTAGAAAAGAAGTTAAGGAAACAATTCTATTCACCATTGCAATGAAAAGAATAAAATACTTAGGAATATTCCTACCTAAAGAAACTAAAGACCTATATATCAAAAACTATAAAACACTGATGAAAGAAATCAAAGAGGACACTAATAGATGGAGAAATATACCATGCTCATGGGTCGGAAGAGTCAATATAGTGAAAATGAGTGTACTACCTAAAGCAATCTACAGATTCAATGCAATTCCCATCAAGCTACCAGCAGTATTTTTCACAGAACTAGATCAAATAATCTCAAGATTTGTATGAAAATACAAAAACCTCAAATAGCCAAAGCAATCTTGAGAAAGAAGAATGGAACTGGAGGAATCAACTTGCCTGACTTCAGGCTCTACTACAAAGCCACAGTCATTAAGACAGTATGGTACTGGCACAAAGACAGAAATATAGATCAATGGAACAAAATAGAAAGCCCTGAGATTAGCCCACACACCTATGGACACCTTATCTTCGACAAAGGAGGCAAGAATATACAATGGAGTAAAGACAGTCTCTTTAACAGGTAGTGCTGGGAAAACTGGTCAACCACTTGTAAAAGAATGAAACTAGACCCCTTTCTAACACCATACACAAAAATGTAGAACTCTTTTAAGAATGATAAAAACCTTCATAACTTTAAATGTCTACAAAATCCTTTTAAAGTCTATTATCATTATAGATTTCCATGATAAATAAATGTAGAAGATTTTCAAGTTGTTAAGTTTCTTTTAAAGAGAAGAAAATTGGGGCTTGAAGAGATGAAATAACCCACTACATTTCAGGATGTCAAGTTGCTGAGCTGAGACAAGAACTAAGATCTGTCAATATAAAATTACAATCCAGGAAAATTGCTAACCCTTAATGTGCATTTAGGTAATTGAACTGAAGAGTACGGTGCATTAGACCTGAAAATATGAACATTCACAGTCAATTTCTCAGGTTGTAGCTGTCAAGATGTTTGACACTTTTGCCATTACCAAGCTTTTCTGCCGCTAGCAATCCCAAGACTCTGTGCCTCCGTAGACCAAGAACATTCATGCAAATGACCCACTTAAGGTAAGGAAGCAAACTTTTGACCATTATTTTCATAGTTAATGTGAAGAAATTTAAGTAGAGAAGTGTGAGCTAACTGCTGCTTTAGTTATGGGCAGCAGCTAAGAGTCTTTTGACCATGTTAATGAGATTTTAACACTTTTATTTATTTATTTATTTATTTATTTTTTTACCACGTTAGAGAGGCTTGGAAATTACTTGATGGAACACCTCTTCATTCTGGCAAAGTGTTTTCATGGTTAGACTTCTGGCTGTGTAATTTTGCTTTCATGGTAATCCATCCAGCTCAATAACCAGAAAGGTCATGAGAGTAGTTCTTTCTAGATTAGCCAGTGTTACAAAGCTGACAAAATGTTAGAAATGGAATCTATCATATGTCCCGGATACAAAAGAATGGACAATGTTATTCTCTTTAGTAATGACAGTTAGTATACATTTATTCCAAAGAACAGCATATGATAATTAATGATCTGGAGATAGTCAGGAACGTTCACAGACATGAGGGTTCATTATGACCAATTAATCGACCAAGGCTACATTTTGTTGAAAGATTAGCAACTTTTGTTCTTCATGACCCAGTGTTTAGAATGTGCAGTTGTCAAGGCAGCTCTATAGAGCATCTGCTAAATAAATAGTGCAGAGCAGAATATGGGAAATCTTATAAGTAGGTTCAATTATAAGCAATGGGCACTAAGGGATAGTGGGAGCTCAGCTAAGCCATCTATGTAGGGCTTTTATCTGATGCTGGAGATTGAACATCACTAGGAAGTGATGATGGCTGTGATATGGGAAAGATCATGGGCAGGCTGGAATCCACAAGCATGAGCTGGAACCCTACAAGGTGTTAGGAAACTCTTAAGAGATGCAGAGCAGAGAGAATAATGCAGTGATCATATGAAGACATATACAAAAGACAGGGAAATCACATACAAAAGAGAAACTGGTCTCATCACTCTCAAATAGCATTAAACTACTGATATTTTCTTTATATACTATACACTAAATATGTATAGGGCTTCCCAGGTGGCTCAGTGGTGAAAAAATCCTCCTGCTAATACCAATGCAGGAGAGCCAAGTTTGATCCCTGGGTCAGGAAGATTCCCTGGAGAAGGAATAAGCAACCCACTCCAATATTCTTGCCTAGGAAATACCATGGACAGAGGAGCCTGGATGGCTACAGTCCATGGGGTCACAAAAGAATCAGACATGACTTAGAGACTAAACAACAACAGAATATATATATATATATATATATATATATGGATGGAAATTCTAGAAGATACTGCTGTTGGCTTATTTTATGTGAAAGAAATTGATCTCTCTTAGGGGTCATTAATGGCACCCCACTCCAGTACTCTTGCCTGGAAAATCCCATGGATGGAGGAGCCTGGTGGGTTGTACTCCATGGGGTCACTAAGAATCGGACAGGACTGAGTGACTTCACTTACACTTTTCACTTTCATGCACTGGAGAAGGAAATGGCAACCCACTCCAGTGTTCTTGCCAGGAGAATCCCAGGGACGGGGGGAGCCTGGTGGGCTGCCATCTATGGATTCACACAGAGTCGGACACGACTGAAGTGACTTAGCAGCAGCAGCAGCAGGGGTCATTAAACAAGATCATACTCAAGTAGGGGATTAATGGGTTTCTCTGAAAAAGTAGATATTTCTGTTATTAATTATGTATTCTAGGAAGAGATCAGGGGCCGAAATACAAGAACTAAAGAAATCAAGGAGAAAGACAATCTCTTATAAAGCATAGATATTTCTGTTATTAATTATGTATTCTAGGAAGAGATCAGGGGCCAAAATACAAGAACTAAAGAAATCAAGGAGAAAGACAATCTCATAAAACACTGATATTGACACTGGAGGTAGAAAAAGTTTGACAAAACCCATGAAGAGACAGCTCTGTTCTCAACAGGATCCCCATGGCAGTGGCATTGAAAGTGTGGGCTTTAGTAGACATTGTAAGTATTCTTGCCTGGAAAATTCCTTGGGCAGAGGAGCCTGGTGGGCTACAGTCCATAGGGCCACAAAGAGTCAGACACCAGAGTGAGCATGCAAACACACACAAGGGAACATATAAGTAACCAGCAAAATAAGACTCTCCACTGTAAAGCAGGAGTAAAGAATGTAGTGATAATAATTTAGCTTATGAATAACAATAAAACAGTTAAACTCATAAAATAGGTAATATAAGATTCATATTACAAAAACCGAGTCGCTGAAAATTGGGTTATTCTAGACGTATTCATTTAAAATGGTAATTCACATGCCAAAATGAATACATGATAGCTAAAATATTAAAAAGGAGTTTTTAAAATGAAAGTGCAATACTAACTTAGTATTTTGTGAGAACAGGAACAAATGTATTAAATCTCTTAATTGGCATTAAAAGGGAAAGTATTTTAAATTCAGAGAAGACCACATTATACTTTGTATCTGGGCCAAATTGTCCTCATTACGACACTTCTTTGGGCATATGGAAACAAAAGTCTGGATAGATTGCCTAAGGAGCCCTGCAGGTGTTCCTGAAATGGACAAGGTTGAACAAGGTGGCCTGCTGATGGCTGGATATTGGTTTGAAACACGGCACAACTGTGATGCCTATGGGATATCCATCCTGCGTTTGTATTTGCCAGCTATCTTCAGTCTGTCTGAAGATGAGAAGATTTAAAAAAATGGTTCTCTTGCCTGGACTTGTCTGGCAAATCAGATTCTTGGACTGATCTTCTTGTAGCACCTGCAGTTATGTTTAGAACAAGGACTAAAAGCACCTCCTGTTCCCACCGCCACCATCTTACATTCAGTAGGATAACTGTTATGATAGTTCCTCTTTTATTTGTCCATTCATCAAATATTTACTAAGTGTCTATGATGTTATGCCGGCCACTGGGAATACAGATGGACAGACGTTCATTTGTCAGGGAGCCCAGCCCAGTGATGAGGGAGGAATGTAGACAATTACAATAGATTCATCAACAAAGCCGCTTGACCGTGAGCAACGGAAAGGTACTGATTAATCCCACCCAGATGTTGCTGTTATCTGTCGCTGTCACAGAAGCTTTGCTGAGTTTATAACGTGTATAGCAGGAATGGAGGGCTTTAGAGGGAAAAAAAATTCAAGATGCTGCTGTGTGATGGAGATTTTTTTTTCACATTGAACATGTTCAAAATGTGGAAATGAGCTATGAAGCTCAAAATTTTTCTGCTTGGGAGATACCATAGGTGTTGATCAGATTTTATAAAGCAGTGAGAAGTAAAGGCAGGCAGGCTTCACTCCTGTCCTTAACACCCAAGGCAGACATGTCGGCTAGAGTGCACATGCATATAGTCCCTTCCACATAACCTGCTCCCAGGCTGGCGCCACCAGCCATCGAGCCCCTGTGTGGAGCAAGGCTTTTCTCTGTTTCTCTTGAAGTAACTGATCTTGCTGTTATGGTGGAGTCTGTCTTAGTTTGCAACCTCTCTGAGATGTTCTGGAAGATAGATAACAACATTATTCCAACAAGACCTTGAGCCAACTTTTGGGTTGGCTTTAAAAATTTCCAGGGTCTAGGTGTGAGCTCTTACCTAGTGTCCTCTCAGTCTATTCTAGTTGAGTGAGCTTAAGATTGAATCCTAAGTGAATCCTCTTTTTCTTTCAGCATTTCTCAGATAAATAATAAGGTAATTGTATTTTTGTCTATAAATATATTTGCAATATTCCAAGATGTTTTTGTCTCTAATCATAGTTAATGCTTGGTGCGTAAATCATTTTCTTAGAGACTTGTTCCTTGATCACCATGTGTGGTAAAGTTATATTTTGTATCCTTTGTCTTTATGACTTTTTATACATTAATTTCTTTCCCCTTAGAATATATATGCTCAAGAAAGCAGATAATTTTATTTCTTATTTTCCATGAGATATTATCTCTTACTTTACATGAGGTATTACCTCAATACCTACAATTAAACCTGTTAGTTATTGAATGCTTACATGAAGTATGAAATAATCATGAGAGGGAAGCATGGCACAAGTGCATTTTTGATAAGGCAGCAAAATCGGAGTGTTTCCTGGCTTAATTCGACCAGATGCATGTAAAACAGCATAATCCTCCACCTTTGCTACCTCATATTTGGTGCCTCCAAAGTTTAAAGTTACATGATACTTGTTAATTGCCTGTTCTCACTCAAAAGAGGTTGCAAAGGAGACAATTCAACAAAACCTAGCACTGAGAAAAAACTGTTTGATATCCAGAGAAATCTGAAAAGAATTCTGAAAAATTAACTTTCCAAAAAAGACTGACACTTTTATGCCCAGCCATAATATGAGTGAGTGCAAGACCCTACAAGATTCATTAAAGCTATTCAAAAGTTCAACAGCTCACAAAACTATGTAAAACAAATATTTGAGAGGATTTCTTTTATGCTTGGTCACTTTTCAGTTAATTCTGCTAAATTATTTATGTTCATCTTTTATTTGCATGACACCTACTATCACAGCAATCCACTTAACTGACATTTTCCTTAATGAACACTCAAGAGAAGCAATTGAAAGTGGGTATCATTTTCTTATTTTTAACTACCTTGTTAAGTTCTTGCAAGTTTATTCCAAGTTTTCCTCTTTTAAAATAATCAAGTCTCATTTAAAGGAATTCTAGATTTCAACATTAAATTTGCTGTATTCTATGACATAATAAAATGGTAAAGGAGGACTTTCACAGATACTTAGGTTGATGTAGAATTATGTACGTATATTTTTATGAATATGTAATAATGATATATATTGCAATTGCCTAAGTGACGTAAACAAGGCTAAGTTGCTAATTTGCTTGACATGAGTTTTGAATTTTGGCTTTACCAGAACTGTCAATTCAGTTGGTTAAAAGCAGAAGCTAAAGCTGTCATATCTACTGTTTATGAGACAGCAACCTTGAGATCTCTAAAGCAGCAAATTAAAAAAATATATATATATATATATTCACCCTGTAACAGGTATCTCCTTTGATAAAACTCAATAGCAACACAACCTTTTTCTACCCAGCTGTGCTCAGTTGGGTCCAACTATTTGTGCCCCATGGACTGTAGCCCATCAGACTCCTCTGTCCATGGGATTTTTCAGGCAAGAATAATGGAGTGGGTTGCCACGCCTTCCTCCAGGGGATATTCCTGACCTAGAGATGGAACCTACGTCTCCTTCATTAGCAGGCAGATTCTTTGCCACTGAGCCATCTGGGAGCCCAATCTTCCTCTAAAACTGTCCAAAACACAAAGCTAACACAATATGGGCTTAAGCTCCTTTCAGGGACATCCAGATGCATTATTTACTGAGTTCTTTCAATTTTATTGATTTTATTAGAATTGAGAGAGGTGAGCAAATAACCAACAAGGCAAAAACTGTCTCCAGTGTATTCATTTCCACCTTTTCTTTTGAAGATTTAGAAAAATAATAAGTCACTCACTAGTGAATTGTTTCCCAGGTCTCCCCTGTGAACCACTTTTCCGGCAGTGATAAAAGCTCTATTTACAGAATACTCTCGTTTCCAAGTTTGCAGAACAGAATACATCTTGAGTGTCCCTTCTTCACAGTCCAATTCTCACGTCCATACATGACCACAGGAAAAACCATAGCCTTGACTAGATGGAATTTTGTTGGCAAAGCAATGTCTCTGCTTTACATTATGCTATCTAGGTTGGTCATAACTTTTCTTCCAAGGAGTAAGCGTCTTCTAGTTTTATGGCTGCAGTCACCATCCGTAGTGATTTTGGACCCCCAAAATGAAGTCTGACACTGTTTCCACTGTTTTCCCACCTGTTTCCCATGAAGTGATGGGACTGGATGCCATGATCTTCGTTTTCTGAATGTTGAGCTTTAAGCCAACTTTTTCACTCTCCTCTTTCACTTTCATCAAGAGGCCTTTTAGTTTCTCTTCACTTTCTGCCATAAGGGTGGTGTCATCTGCATATCTGAGGTTATTGATATTTCTCCCGGCAATCTTGATTCCAGCTTGTACTTCTTCCAGCCCAGCGTTTCTCATGATGTCCTCTGCTACTGTTAAGTCACTTCAGTTGTCTGTGCTACCCCATAGAGGGCAGCCCACCAGGCTCCCCCGTCCCTGGGATTCTCCAGGCAAGAACACTGGAGTGGGTTGCCATTTCCTTCTCCAATACATGAAAGTGAAAGGTGAAAATTGAAAGTGAAGTCGTGAACTGAAACTGAACTGAACTGAACTGAAAGTGAAGTCGTGTCCAACTCTTCGCGACCCCATGGACTGAAGCCCACCAGGCTCCTCCATCCATGGGATTTTCCAGGCAAGAGTACTGGAGTGGAATGCCATCACCTTGTCCTCTGCATAGAAGTTAAATAAGCAGGGTGACAATATACAACCTTGACGTACTCCTTTTCCTATTTGGAACCAGTCTGTTGTTCCATGTCCAGTTCTAACTGTTGCTTCCTGACCTGCATATAGGTTTCTCAAGAGGCAGGTTAGGTGGTCTGGTATTCCCATCTCTTTCAGAATTTTCCACAGTTTATTGTGATCTACATAGTCAAAGGCTTTGGTGTAATCAATAAAGCAAAAATAGATGTTTTTCTGGAACTCTCTTGCTTTTTCGATGATCCAGTGGATGTTGGCAATTTGATCTCTGGTTCCTCTGCCTGATGCTTTTGAACTGTGGTGTTGGAGAAGACTCTTGAGAGTCCCTTGGACCACAAGGAGATCCAACCAGTCCATTCTGAAGGAGATCAGCCCTGGGATTTCTTTGGAAGGAATGATGCTAAAGCTGAAACTCCAGTACTTTGGCCACCTCATGCAAAGAGTTGACTCACTGGAAAAGACTCTGATGCTGGGAGGAATTTGGGGCAGGAGGAAGAGGGGACGACAGAGGATGAGATGGCTGGATGGCATCACGGACTCGATGGATGTGAGTTTGAGTGAACTCCGGGAGATGGTGATGGACAGGGAGGCCTGGCATGCTGCTATTCATGGGGTCGCAAAGAGTCAGACACAACTGAGCGACTGAACTGAACTGAACTGAACTGAGTGTCCTTGCTGTCATCAATTGGCTACAACAAAGCCCCCAAACAGATGACTAAATCAGCAAAATTTGTCCTGAGAATATTTTAAGTAGAGATTGTCCTGTGCTCCATCATGGAGTGGTGGATTTAGGAAGAAAAGTCTGTGCTTCTGTTACTTGAGTTCAGAGGCTACTACATCATAGACATGAGAACCTGGCAAGGTGTGTAAGCTCTCTGTGCCACCGTCTTCTTCCTTGTGAAATAGAAACAATAATATTTACCTCATAGGATGGTTTGCAAATCATTTAGTAAATACAAAGTGCTTAAGACAATGGGCTGCATTCTGTACTTGTGTGAGGATTTGCTATTACTGCTACTCAGTATGTGCACACACATACACATGTAAGCACTGTCTTTCATTATTATTGGCATGAGTTGTGTTTGCTCCCCCCTTTTGAAAACCGGTTCCATTTCTTGTATTAATCTTGTTAGTAACTAACTTGATATCCTAATTTATGCAAATAAAGAAAGTGAAATTGAAGTCGCTCAGTTGTGTTCAACTCTTTGCGATCCGGTGAACTGTAGCCTAACAGGCTCCTCCTTCCACAGGATTCGCCAGGCAAGAGTACTGGAGTGGGCTGCCATTTCTTTCTCCAGAGGATCTTCCCCACCCAGGGATCGAAACTGGGTCTCCCCCATTGCAGGCAGACGCTTTACCCTCTGAGCACCAGAGGAGCCTCTTTATGCAAATAGGTTCTCAGATAAAGCCTGAATGTCTTTAAACCTTCAACAGTTTTCAGCTATTGAGATATTGTAAATTTCTCCGTTTAACTTGCAATAGCTTTGGTACAATTGTTCCTTTTTATTTATGTCTCTAGATACTTATACAAAATTCCTCTTTACTAAGGAGTCTTTCTACATCATATTATCTACATTTTAGTTTTACTATTCCCTCTCCCATAAATATCTGTCTTAATCTTCCCTTTCGTTATGTGCCCAACTCAAATTTCACTCTGATCCTAAAGCATTTCCAAAATTCCTCAGGAAATGCTTTGTTTTATGTTTCAGCATAGTTCCTTTTTTTTTCCCCCCTTTCTATCTTTTTTCGTTTATCTTTTAAATACATTACTGTGGAAGGATCTTACACACTGTAAAATGTATAAACCTTAAGTATACAACATGATGAGTTTTGGTAAGTGCAGGTACCCATGTAGCCCACACTCTTATTAATTCACAGAACATCTCCATCATTCCAGAAAGTTACCAGAGCCCCTGCTCAGTTCTGACAACCTTTATTCTGATGTCCATCACTCTGGCTAGTTTTGCCTGTTTTGATACTTCATAAGAATGGAATCCCTTTTGAGAATGTTGTCTATGAGTTAAAGCACTGTGTATGTAGTCTGTTAATCTAGAAGTGAGGCAGCACAATGGTTAACACACTTTACATAAGAAGTTGATAAGAATTTAAATTACAAAAGAGGAAAAAGTCCAGCAAATACTAGAGGAACTTTAGTACACAGCTATAGGCAAAGTATCTTTGGGAGAAAATGCTGAGAATCTTAAAATTTAAGATGGCTGATTGGCTAATTTTTAATTGATTATATCATGTGTTAGTATAGATCCTCTTTATTTGCCCCAAACTGTTGAAGTGTTATTGTTCTACACAGACCTAATGATAGTAATGTTTAAGAAAAGGTGAGTTCAGCTCAGACACTTGAACTGGAAAATAACAGGAGACACAGAGGCAAAGCATAGCTGCTGGCTCAAAAGCTCATCAGAAGCAGAAAATTAGAAGACGAACACCCAAAGTTGCGAATTGTTAGGAAAACTTTCCAATCCCCTACCACATACGATTGGATATTTAAGCTAACTTCAATAAACATGGATGATCCCAACAGTATGAAAATTAATAAAATCCTGGAAACTGACAACTGATTTACCTCAAAAGATAATCTTCTCACCAGTTGAGTCATATTTCTCTTTTTCCTGGTCACTCTGATTCTTGCTTTTCTGAATCATTCCACAATTTTTACCCTAGACCCCTTTAAGCTACCCTTCTTTTCATAGGCACGTAATTCAGATGGCACAAAGCCAAGTCTAACATAGTTTATCCATTTAAAAAATGTATTTATTTAGCTGCATCGAGTCTCCGTTGTGTCTCAAGGAATCTCTCATTGCAGTGCATGGGCCCTTTAGTTCTGGAACACCGGCTCCAGAGCATGTGGGCTTCAGTAGTTGTGGCTTACAGGCTCTGAGGCACATGGGCTCAGAAGTTCTGGTTCATGGGCTTAGTTGCTCCCCAGGATGAATGATCTTATTTCCCTGACTATGGATTGTAACTTTATGATTTGGAGATAACAACTTCTCCTAATACTGCAATTTTAATCAAGCAAGGCAGACTGGCTTTTAAATAGCCATTTTTCACATTGCTCCCTTCATACACTTTGTACTTGGGTTTCAGACTCTACACTGCGTTTCAGATGTGCCTGTGTTCATGTAGGAGTCACGAAAGAGAAACTTAAGACCTTGAGAAAAACATAAGCTGAGTCTGAAGAGTACTTCTGGTTTCTATTCAGTGTCTGCTAAAGCACTCTGAGGGAATTCCCATGAAAACAACTTTTATAGTGTCTAGAGACATGATTGTATTAGGTTTCTATTGCTGTGTAACAAATTACCACAAACTTGTGGTTTAATACAACACTCATATGCTGTTTCACACTTCCATAGCTCAGAATTCCAGGCAAACTAGGCTGGTTCTCTGCTTAGGGGATCAGTCGGCTGGGCTTGGTATTTATCTTGAGGCTCTGGGGAAGAATGTGCCTGTAAGCTCATTCAGGTTGCTGGCAGAGTTCAGTTCCATTTTCTTGCTGACTGCTGACCTGGGACTGTTTTCACCCACTAGTGACTATTCCTGGTTTTTACTCTGTGCTCTTTCTATGTCAGCAAAGGAAAAACTCCTTCACATTAAATTCTCTTCTGCAGTCTCACTTCCTTTTCTACTTGTACCCAAGGAAAATGAGCTGCTCCTAAAGGATTTCTGTTAGATCAACCTAGATAAACTTCCTACCTTCTATCTTAGTTATCTTAGGTCCAAGATAATCTTACTAAAGTGCAAGTGAAAGTGAAAGTGAAGTCGCTCAGTCATGTCTGACTCTTTGCAACCATGTGGACTGTAGCCCACCATGTTCCTCTGTCTGTGGGATTCTCCAGGCAAGAGTACTGGAGTGCGTTGCCATTCCCTTCTCCAGGGGATCTTCCCAACCCAGGGATCGAACCCAGGTCTCCCGCATTGCAGGCAGAGGCTTTAACCTCTGAGCCACCTATCTAAAAATCAGTTTTACTGTGTTTGTAATATTACCCCTGAAATAACACAAGAGGGCAAAGTTAATGGGGTCAGATATTTTAAAGAGTCCAAATTATATGGCTAAAGCCACACTGTACATTATTTTATTTCTACTAGATTGGTACTATTTGTTTACTATATGTAAGTAGTTGGCGTTTGCCAAAGTATATCTTGCTGACAAAAGTATAGAACATTTTAAAATTCCTTCTTAAGTGTTTGATGTATTGTGGGAATGGAAAAATATTTTTAAATGTAATATTTAGAGCTACAAACTCTAAATATTTAAGATCACATATATTCGAATTATGGTTAATGATCACTTGGTTTGATATTTAAATCAAGGTTTCATTTTTTTAAAACTACATAAATATTGACTATTTCAAGTAATTCACTTTGAAGGTCATGCATGCATTTCTTTTTCAGATGATAGCTAGTGATTTGATACTTAAATCAAGATTTCATTCAAAAAAACTAAATAAATATTGACTATATTCATGTAGTTCACTTTGAAGGTCATGCATGCATTTCTTTTTAGAACATTTGGTATATTTTAAACGCAATGTAATGTATGCCCAGTAAAGATTTTTTTCCCCTTTACTTCATTACATACTTATTTCTAATGTATTTTCTATTTTAATCACAAACCAGAGACTCTGTAGGGCAACTTTGAATAATGCATTGCATAATCCTAAAACAAACTCTCCCCACCACAAATAACAAATATATAACACAACCCAGAAAACTCCAATGAACAAGATTTAAAGTCAACTCCAAAACAAAGGAAAGGAAAATTCCAAGACTATTTTGAACTAAATGACATTACTCATATGGATAGTTAAGTTCAGAAGTATATTTCACAAGAAAATTAATATAAATGAAGCAAGAACCTCTTTATCCAGTTACTCTGAGAAATCTCAAAGCTCTGAAAATCCTGCCCAATAGAACACTTACTTATTCTTGCTGTTTCAGAAAAAGGGTCTAAATGGCAAATATGACAGAGTTACTGTCTGTGCTGTGCTTAGTTGCTCAGTCATGTCCGACTCTGTGACTCCATGGATTGTATATATAGTCCACCATATATTTACATATTAATACATATTATGTATGTATATATATTTTAAATATGTATATATTTGAAGAACTATCTATGGACCTTCCCATAAATACAAGTATACTTCCAAATTGCTTATATTTTAACTTAAAATATCTTACAAACTATCCTGTCTTTAAAAAAGATAAATTTTTATATATAATCCACGATATATTTATATATAAATGTGTATTAATTATGTATATACATTTTAAAGACTCTCTATGGACCTTCTATATATTCAGCAAAAACAAGGCCGAGAGCTGACTGTGGTTCAGATCATGAACACCTTATTACCAAATTTAGACTTAAATTGAAGAAAGTAGGGAAAACCACTAGACCATTCAGGTATGACCTAAATGAAATCCCTTACAATTATGCAGTAGAAGTGACAAACAGATTCAATGGATTAGATCCGCTAGACAGAGTACCTGAAGAACTATGGATGGAAGTTTGTGACATTGTGCAAGACCATCCCCAAGGAAAAGAAATGCAAAAAGGAAAAATAGTTTTATGAGGAGACAGGCCATACAAAGAGCTGTGAAGAAAAAGAGAGGCCAAAAGCAAAGGAGGAAAGGAAAGACATAACCATATGAATCCAGAGTTCCAAAGAATAGCAAGGGGAGATCAGAAAGCCTTCCTCAGTGATCTGTGCAAAAATAGAGGAAAACAATAGAATGGGAAAGACTAGAGATCTCTTCAAGAAAATTAGAGATATCAAGGGAACATTTCATGCAAAGATGGGCTCAATAAAGGAGAGAAATGGCAAGGTCCTAACAGAAGCAGAAGATATTAAGAAGAGGTGGCAAGAATACAGAAAAGAACTATACAAAAAAGATCTTCATGACTCAGATATTCACGATGGTGTGATTACTCACCTAGAGGCAAAATCCTAGAATGTGAACTCAAGTGGGCCTTAGCAAGTATCGCTATGAACGAAATTAGTGGAGGTGATAGAATTCCAGTTGAGCTATTTCAAATCTTAAAAGATGATGCTGTGAAAGTGTGGCACTCAATATGTCAGCAAATTTGGAAAACTCAGCAGTGGCTACAGGACTGGAAAAGGTCAGTTTTCATTCCAATATATAATGAAGGCAATGCCAAAGAATGTTCAAACTACTGCACAATTGCACTCATCTCACATGCTAGGAAAGTAATGCTCAGAATTATCCAAGCCAGGCTTCAACAGTACATGAACCGTGAATTTCCAGATGTTCAAGCTAGATTTTAAAAAGCCAGAGCTACCAGAGATCAAATTCCCAACAACCCCTGGATCATCAAAAAGCAAGAGTTCCAGAAAAACATCTATTTCTGCTTTATTGACTATGCCGAAGACTTTGACTGTGTGGATCAGAACAAATTGTGGAAAATTCTTCAAGAGATCACAATACCATACCATCTTACCTGCCTCCTGAGAAATCTGTATGCAGGTCAAGAGGGGACAGTTAGAACTGAACATGGAACAACAGACTGGCTCCAAATCAGGAAAGGAATGCGTTAAGGCTGTATTTTGTCACCCTGCCTATTTAACTTCTATGCAGACTACATCATGAGAAACGCTGGGCTGGATGAAGCACAAGCTGGAATCAAGATTGCCAGGAGAACTATCAATAACCTCAGATATGCAGAAGACACCACCCTTATGGCATAAAGTGAATAGGAACTATAAAGCCTCTTGATGAAAGTGAAAGAGGAGAGTGAAAAAGTTGACTTAAAACTTAACACTCAGAAAACTAAGATGATGGCATCTGGTCCCATCACTTCATGGCAAATAGATGGGGAAACAGGGGAAACTGTCAGACTTTATTTTTTTGGCCTCCAAAATCATTGTAGATAGTAATTAGAGCCATAAAATTAAAAGACGCTTGCTTCTTGAAAGAAAAGTTTGAAGAACCTAGACAGCATAATAAAAAGCAGAGACATTAGTTTGCCAACAAAGGTCCGTCTAGTCAAAGCTATGATTTTTCCAGTGGTCATGTATGGATATGGGAGTTGGACTATAAAGAAAGCTGAGCACTGAAGAACTGATGGACTTGAACTGTGGTGTTGGAGAAGACTCTTGAGAGTCCCTTGGACTGCAAGGAGATCAAACCATGCCTCCTAAAAGAGATCAATCCTGAGTATTCATTGGAAGGACTGATGCTGAAGCTGAAGCTCCAATACTGTGAACACTTGATGCAAATAACTGACTCATTGGAAAAGACCCTGATGCTGGGAAAGACTGAAGGTGGGAGAATGGGACGACAGATGATGAGATGGTTGGATGGCACCACCAACTCAATGGACATCAGTTTGAGCAAGCTCTAGGAGTTGGTGATGGACAGGGAAGCCTGGCGTGCTGCAGTCCATGGAGTTGCAAACAGTCAGACATGACTGAGCGACTAAACTGCACTGATGGACGTTATATATATTTCCAAATTGCTTATATTTTAAGTTAAACTATCCTACACACAATTTACCAATTTGAAACATATGTATTGATTATGTTCGTCTGGTTTTGCTAGGTAGGTTACACAATTCCTTCTACATTAGAAGAGCTGCCAATGACAGTGATAAAATAATAAACTAACTCTACCTAAGTCATTCCCTGTATATGCTACAGAATGCCTAAAATTTTAGGGGTTGCTCTCAGACTCTAAAAGACTACTCAAAAAGGCAAGAGTGATGAAAAAGTTAAGGTGAAGTGTAGGAAAATTGAACAAACTATTTCAACCATATGAACTGAATGTATTTCTTCACACTAAGAGCTCTAAGTCAGATGGTATCTGAACTTTTTGATACAATAATGGGAGTATGAACCAAGGTGTAATTTTCATGTAAAATGTCAAGAATATACAGCACTAATGCCAATTATCGCAGCAGTGGTCATGGAGATTTTTCACTTCAAAATTACAGCTCCATATGCTGTAAAATGTGTGGGTACAAATTGCTGCTTTCACTTGCTCACACTCCCTCATTCTTTAACCCCTTTTAAACTGTTTTCAACTGCCCCTTGGGGAATGGCCTTTGAGAAATGGCCATCTTGAGTTTTACAAGTGGTCATCTTTCTAGAAACTCAATTGAAAAAATAAATTTATTGAGCACATTCTGTAGTTTCAGGGCTCTGAATACAGAGTTAAACAGGGTAAGAAACTTTGTTCTTAAAAAACAAAAACAAAAAAGATCTCTCAATGAAAATATAAAAGCATGCAAATATTTATAATTCTAATCAGTGTGTTGTGCTTTGATGCCATTATAAGATCTTACAAGGTGCTAGGAAAGAGAAATAACTTTAAAAAGAATCTGGAGGAATTCACTGAAGATTTTAAATTTTAGGTACACTTTTGTAGAAAACAGTATTTCCTAGAAAATTAGCAGCAGGAGCAATGTCAAAAGTTTCTGGTGAGAATAAAAATTTCTACAAAGTGTTTCTATAGATAAAAACCTCCTGCCTTTTTTAGCCAGTCTCTTGAAATAAGTGGTGCTGGGAAAAGTAGACAGATAACATGTAAAAGAATGAAGTTAGAACATTTTCTCACACCATAATAAAAAATAAACTCAAAATGGATTCAAAAATAAATGTAAGTGAAAATGATAAATCTCCTGCAAGAAAATATGGGCAGAATGCTCTTTGACCTAAGTTGTAGCAATATTTAAAAAATCTGTCTCCTCAGGTAAAGGAAACAGAAGCAAAAATAAATAAATGGGTCCTGATTAAACTTAAAAAGTTTTTGCACTACAAATTAAACCACTCTCAAGAAAAAAGACAACCTACTAAACAGAAAAAAAAATTTGTAAATGATGTGACTGATAAGGGGTTAATATCCAAAATATATAAACAGCTCATAAAACTCAATACAAAAAAAAAAAAAAAAACACTGATTAAACCATGGGCAGAAGAACTAAACAGGCATTTTTCCAAAGAGGTACAGATAGCCAACAAGAAATGAGAAGTTGCTCAAGACTCTAATCATCAGAGAAATGCAAATCAGAGCAACATTGAGATATTACCTCACACCTGTAAGACTGGCTACCATCAGAAAGACTGCAAATAACAAATGTTGGAAAGGATGTGGAGAAAAGGGACCCCTAGTAAGCTGTTGGTGGAAATGTAAATTGATGTGGAATTTCTTAAAAAAAAAAAAAAAAAAGGCTAAAAACAGGATGGCCATCGAATCCAACAATTTTACTTCTGATTATATATCCAAAGAAAATGAAAACACTATTTTGAAAAGATAACATCCTTATATTTCCAAGTAATAATCCTGTGAGTTCTATATAAAATTAATCAACTGAGAGGAGAAACAATATCAATAACAGAAATGAGAGAGGTGCATTACCACAAATTATACAGACATAAACAGATAGTAAAGAAATATTTTGAACCGTTTGAACAAAATTTTGAAATATTTTGAAATAAGTTGTATGCAAGTCAGTCTGACAACTTATATGGAATGTAAACATTCTTTAATTTAAAAAAACTGTGAAAGATTACTGTATTAGGCAGTGTTTTCCAGTGAAACAGAACAATAGAATGTGTGTGTTTATTCAAGTATTTGTTATAAGAAACATACTAACACAATTATAGAGGTTAGCAAGTCTCAGCTTCTGTGTGATGAGTCTTTGAGCTGGAGACTCAGTAAAGTCAATGGTACAACTCCAGTCCAATGTCTAGCAGGTATGAGACCTAATAAGAGTCAAGTCTGAAATCAGAAATGAATTTTGTGTACTGATTGTAAGAATCAATATTATTAAGGTGTCCATGTTTATAAAATTGCTCTGTGGGTTCAATAAAAAACACAGATTTAAAACGTGTCAAACTTACTCTAAAATTGATAGAAAATATAAAGGAACTAGGATACTTAAATGTATTTTGAAGAGAAGGACAAAAGGGAAGAGTGTACTGTTATTATAAATGTAAAACAATAGAGAATATGAAGTTGTCTTTATTTTTTTAATACTTTATTCTACTTTACAATATTGTATTGGTTTTGCCAAACATTGACATGAATAAAAAAGAAAAAATAATTCAGTGTAGAGCTAGGTCCACAAATAGAGACACAATAATATAATTAATAGGTACTACACAAAAAATGAAAAGGCAATTCAGTCCAGAAAGTATATTATTTTCAACATTTGGTCATTCAAATGAAAAATAATGCATTCAAATCTTGCAACATATATTAAAATATTATCTCAAAATAAAATATTTATCTAAATTTTAATCCTTAATTAGAAAGATTCATTAAAAAATAAATGTTGAGTTAGATGGGGAAACGGTCGAGGTGATGGCATTCCAGTTGAGCTATTTCAAATCCTGAAAGATGATGCTGTGAAAGTGCTGCACTCGATATGCCAGCAAATTTGGAAAACTCAGCAGTGGCCACAGGACTGGAAAAGGTTAGTTTTCATTCCAATCCCAAAGAAAGGCAATGCCAAAGAATGCTCAAACTACCACACAACTGCACTCATCTCACATGCTAGTAAAGTAATGCTCAAAATTCTCCAAGCCAGGCTTCAGCAATACATGAACCGTAAACTTCCAGATGTTCAAGCTGGTTTTAGAAAAGGCAGAGGAACCAGAGATCAAAGTGACAACATTCGCTGGATCATTGAAAAAGCAAGAGAGTTCCAGAAAAACATCTATTTCTGCTTTATTGACTATGCCAAAGCCTTTGACTGTGTGGAACATAATAAACTGTGGACAGTTCGGAAAGAGATGGGAATACCAGACCACCTGACCTGCCTCTTGAGAAATCTGTATGCAGGTCAGGAAGCAACAGTTAGAACTGGACATGGAACAACAGACTGGTTCCAAATAGGAAAAGGAGTACGTCAAGGTTGTATATTGTCACCCTGTTTATTTAACTTCTATGCAGAGCACATCCTGAGTAACACTGGAATGGAAGAAGCACAAGCTGGAATCAAGATTGCTGGGAGAATAATCAATCACCTCAGATTTGCAGATGACACCACCGTTGTGGCAGAAAGTGAAAAGGAACTAAAAAGCCTCTTGTTGAAAGTGAAAGAGGAGAGTGAAAAAGTTGGCTTTAAGCTCAACATTCAGAAAACGAAGATCATGGCATCTGGTCCCATCACTTCATGGCAAATAGATGGGGAAACAGTGGAAACAGTGTCAGAGTTTATTTTGGGGGGCTCCAAAATCACTGCTGTTGGTGATTGCAACCATGAAATTAAAATGCTTACTCCTTGGAAGGAAAGTTATGACCCACCTAGATAGCATATTCAAAAGCAGAGACGATGCTTTGCCAACAAATTTCCGTCTAGTCAAGGCTATGGTTTTTCCAGTGGTCATGTATGGATGTGAGAGTTGGACTGTGAAGAAAGCTGAGTGCCGAAGAATTGATGCTTTTGAACCGTGATGTTGAAGACCCTTGAAAGGCCCATGGACTGCAAGGAGATCCAACCATCCATTCTAAGGGAGATCAGTCCTGGGTGTTCATTGGAAGGACAGATGCTAAAGCTAAACTCCAGTACTTTGGCCACCTCATGCGAAGCATTGACTCATTGGAAAAGACCCTGATGCTGGGAGGGATTGGGGGCAGGAGGAAGAGGGGACAACAGAGGATGAGATGACTGGATGGCATCACCGACTCGATGGACATGCATTTGAGTGAACTCCAAGAGTCTGTGATGGACAGGGAGGCCTAGCGTGCTGCAATTTATGGGGTCCCAAAGAGTTGGACACGACTGAATGACTGAACTGAACTGAATACTATTCAAAATACATTGTTAAAGAAAATGAAAAGACAAGCCAGAGACAATTACAAATTTGAGGTAAATAATGTTCTACAAAGGGATTTTGATTCATGATGTATAATAAATTCTGAAAACTCAACAATAGTAAATAACCAACATGTTTCAAAAGGCATTTCACTAAAGCATTTGTATGAGATGTATGAATGGAAAATAAGTACATTGAAAGATGAACAACAGTTAGTTATTAGAAAAACACAAGTTAAAGCCACAAGGTACAACTATAAATTTCTTAAAATCTTTAAAATTAAGGTCTAACTTTTCAAATGTTAATGAAGATGTAGAGAAGTAGAACTCTCATACCACTGCTGACAGTAATGTAAAATGGTATGAATAATTTAGATTATGCCCTTCCCACTGGAGAAGGGAATGGCAAACCACTTCAGTATTCTTGCTTTGAGAATTGCATGAAGAGTATGAATAGGCAAAATGATAAGACACTGAAAGAGGAACTCCCCAGGTCAATAGGTGCCCAATATGCTACTGAAGATCAGTGGAGAAAAAATTCCGGAAAGAATGAAGGGATGGAGCCAAAGCAAAAACAACATCCAGTTGTGGATGTGATTCATGATAGAAACAAGTTCTAATACACAATATTGCATAGGAAACTGGAATGTCAGGTCCATGAATCGAGGCAAATTGAAAGTGGTCAAATAGGAGATGGCAAGAGTGAACGTCAACATTCTAGGACTCAGAGAAGGAAAATGGACTAGAATGTGTGAATTTAACTCAGATGACCATTATATCTACTACTGTGGGCAGGAATCACTTAGAAGAAATGGAGTAGCTATCATGGTCAACAAAAGAGTCAAAATGAAGTACTTGGATGCAATCTTAAAAATGACAGAATGAACTCTTTTCCTTTCTAAGGCAAACCATTCAATATCACAGTAATCCAAGCCTATGCCCCGACCAGTAATGATGAAGAAGCTGAAGTTGAACGGTTCTATAAAGACCTACAAGACCTTTTAGAACTAATACCCCCAAAAGATATGCTTTTCATTATGAAGTGAACTGAAGGCACTCAGTCGTGTCCGACTCTGCGACCCCATGAACTGTAGCCCACCAGGCTCCTTTGTCCTTGGGATTCTCCAGGCAAGAATACTGGAGTGGGTTGCCATTTCCTTCTCAAGGGGAACTTCCCGACCCAGGGATCAAACCCAGATCTCCTGCATTGCAGGCAGACGCTTTAACCTCTGAGCCACCAAGGAACCCCTGCCTTTCATTATAGGAGACTGGAATGTAAAAGTAGGAAGTCAAGAAACACCTAAGGTAAGAGGCAAATTTGGCCTTGGAGTACGAAATGAAGCAGGGCAAAGGCTAATAGAGTTTTGCCAAGAGAACGCACTGGTCATAGCAAACACCCTCTTACAACAACACAAGAAAGGACTCTACATGTGTACATCACCAGATGGTCAAAAGCAAACTCAGACTGATTATATTCTTTGCAGCCAAAGATGGAGAAGCTCTATACTGTCAACAGAAACAAGACCAGGAACTGAATGTGGCTCAGATCATGAACTCCTTATTGCCAAATTCAGACTTAAATTGAAGAAAGTAGGGAAAACCACTAGACCATTCAGGTATGATCTAACTCAAATCCCTTATGATTATAGAGTGGAAGTGAGAAATAGATTTAAGGGATTAGATCTGATAGAGTGCCTGATGAACTATGGAAGGAGGTTCATGACATTGTCAGGAGACAGGGATCAAGACCATCCCCATGGGAAAAAAAATGCAAAAAAGCAAAATGTCTGTCTCAGGGGGTCTTACAAATAGCTGTGAAAAGAAGAAAAGCAAAAGGCAAAGGAGAAAAGGAACTATATATATAAGCATCTGAATGAAGAGTTCCAAGGAATAGCAAGGAGAGATAAGAGAGCCTTCCTCAGTGATCAATGCAAAGAAATAGAGGAAAACAACAAAATCGGAAAGACTAGAGATCTCTACAAGAAAATTAGAGATCCCAAGGGAACATTTCATGCAAAGATGGGCTCAATAAAGGACAGAAATGGTATGGACCTAACAGAAGCAGAAGATATTAAGCAGAGGTGGCAAGAATACACAGAAGAACTGTACAAAAAACAGCTTTGCGACCAAGAAAATCACGATGGTATAATCACTCACCTAGAGCCAGACATCCTGGAATGTGAAGTCAAGTGGGCCTTACAAAGGATCACTATGAACAAAGCTGGTGGAGGTAATGGCATTCCAGTTGAGCTGTTTCATATCCTGAAAGATGATTCTGTGAAAGTACTGCACTCAATATGCCAGCAGATTTGGAAAACTCAGCAGTGGCCACAGGGCTAGAAAAGGTCAGTTTTCATTCCAATCCCAAAGAAAGGCAATGCCAAAGAATGCTCAAACTACCACACAATTGCACTCATCTCACATGCTAGTAAAGTAATGCTCAAAATTCTCCAAGCCAGGCTTCAGCAATGTGAACTGTGAACCTCCAATTGTTCAAGCTGGTTTTAGAAAAAGCAGAGGAACCACAGATCAAATTGCCAACATCCACTGGATCATGGAAAAAGCAAGAGAATTCCAGAAAAACATCTATTTCTGTTTTATTGACTATGTCAAAGTCTTTGACTGTGTGGATCACAGTAAACTGTGGAAAATTCTGAAAGAGATGGGAATACCAGACCACCTGACCTGCCTCTTGAGAAATCTGTATGCAGGCCAGAAAGCAACAGTTAGAACTGGACATGGAACATCAGACTAGTTCCAAAGAGGAAAAGGAGAATGTCAAGGCTGTATATTGTCACCATGAATATTTAACTTATATGCAGTGTACATCATGAGAAACACTGGACTAGAAGAAGCACAAGCTGGAATCAAGATTGCAGGGAGAAATATCATAACCTCAGATTTGCAGATGACACCACTCTTATGGCAGAAAGTGAAGAGGAACTAAAAGCCTCTTGTTGAAATTAAAAGAGGAGAGTGAAAAAGTTGGCTTAAAGCTCAACATTCAGTAAAGTAAGATCATGGTATCTATTCCCATCACTTCATGGCAAATAGATGGAGAAACAGTTGAAACAGTGTCAGAATTTACTTTTGGGATCCAAAATCACTGTAGATGGTGATTGCAGCCATGAAATTAAAAGACTCTTACTCCTTGGAAGAAAAGTTATATCCAACCTAGATATTATATTAAAAAAAAAGAGACATTACTTTGCCAACAAAGGTCCATCTAGTCAAGGCTCTGGTTTTTCCAGTGTTCATGTAGGGGTGTGAGAGTTGGACTGTGAAGAAAGCTTATTGCTGAAGAATTGATACTTTTGAACTGTGGTGTTGGAGAAGACTCTTGAGAGTCCCTTGGACTGCAAGGAGATCCAACCGGTCCATCCTAAAGGAGATTAGTCCTAGGTGTTCTCTGGAAGGACTGATGCTAAAGCTGAAACCCCAATATTTTGGCCTCCTCAAGGGAAGAGTTGTCTCATTAGAAAAGACACTGATGTTGGGAGGGATTGAGGGCAGGAGGAGAAGGGGTCGACAGAGGATGAGATGGCTAAGTGGCATCACTGACTCAATGGACATGAGTTTGAGTGACTCCGGGAGTTGCTGATGGACAGGGAGGCCTGGCATGCTGCAGTTCATGAGATCAGAAAGAGTTGGACACAACTGAGTGGCTGAACTTAATTTAGATTATACTGACAGCTTATCATAATCAAAACAGAGTCATTGCTCTTATTCATATTACATTAAGGGAAAATGTTTTTATCTGTTCTAAACATGGAAGATTTTTAGTACAGGTATTCTGATATTCTGGTTGACTTTTACAAAACTCTCTCATTTAAAACAGTTGAGAATCCTTTAAGACCAAACCATTTGACTTCTGGGTATTTATTCAAAATAAATAACATAATAGTAGCTATTATAATTAGTATGAAAACTGTAAACCTGCAAAATGTCTGTCAATAGGACAATGGATAAATAAGTTTTTGTGATGCATAAAATATAATGTGGGTGTGTGCTTATTCACTTCAGTCCTGTCTGACTGTTTGCAACCCTATGTACCATAGCCCACATGACTCCTCTGTCCATGGGATTTTCCAGGCAAGAAAAGTAGAGTGAGTTGCCATGTCCTCCTCCAAGGGATCTTCCTGATGGAGGGATCAAACCCATGTCTCTTAAGTCTCCTGCAATGATAGGCAGGCTCTTGACCACTAGTGCCATTTGGGAAGACCATAAAATGGAATACTAAGCAACAAGAAGAAAGACAGTATTGCTGGATGTAACATAGATGGATCCCAATATAATTATGCTAAAAGAAGTCAGAATAAAGGATAAGACAGCTTTATAATAAATCATACAGCATTATTTCACTTGTGTAGAGTGTACATTTTAGATATCTCACAGAAGTGGAATCGTGCAGTTTTTGTCCAGCTATGATAGACATTTCACTTCGCTACAGTTCTTCAGGCTCATTCATGTTTTTATATATGGCAGGATGTTCCTCTAAGACTGAATAATATATTCCATGGCATGTGTACACCATATTTAGTTTCCTCTATTCAGTTGTAAATGGACATTCTGGCTATAAATAAGGCTACTCTGAATGATTTTGCAACGAACACTAACCTAAGAATGGGGAGAGGGAAATGAGTAGCTGATGTTTAACAGATATTCCAATTCATCAGGTTATGCAAGATGAATAAGTTCTAGAGATCTGACATACAACTTTGTGTATATAGTCAACACTACAGTTTTATGCACTAAATCTTTTTGACACAGTACATCTCAAGTTGTGTGTTTATCATAATAAAAATACACAAATAAATGCATAATGCCACATGATTTCACTTATACAGAACTCTTACTAAGTTGCTAAGTTGTAGCCCACCAGGGTCCTCTGGCTATGGGATTTCTCAGGCAAGAATACTGGAGTGGGTTGCCATTTTTTTCTCCAGGGTATCTCCCCCACCCAGAGATAGAATCACATCTCCTTCACTGGCAGGCAGACTCTTCAACACTGAGCCAGCAGGGTAAAGAACTCAGCTAGTGTAAACTAATCTAGAGGAAGAAAACAGCTAATGGTTGCCTGGGAAGAGGTTAGGAAGGGCCAGAAGGAGCAGTTAGAAAGGATCATAAGAACAGTTTTTCTGCTGATGGATAAGTTAATTTTCTTTAAGATAGAGATTATTTCATTGCATTTATAAATGTTCACACTTTGTTCCCAATTCATTGTCTGTCAATTATTCCTCAACAGTAAAGCTCTAAAAGACATTAGGGCTACATGAACATATTTTTCAGGTCTTCTCTAGGGCTCTGGAAAAGTTCAGCTTTAAGTGAGGCTTCTGGAACTTTACTTCCTTGGATTTACTATTACTATAAACCTATGATATTTATGAGATACAGGTAAGTTTATACTGAGCAGTGTCTTATTCCTCAAATGAGATAAGAGTTTGATCATAAAACCCCTTGAAGACAGGGACTTTTCAATCTCATGACTGCACAACAGCATTTATAACTGTGGCCAGAGATTCAAATATTTTTATGAGTCAGCTCATATCATAATAAATAAGTGGCTAGCGATCAGAAATTCATCTGTTTATTATTCAAAAATTAAACTCTAAAAGAAGAGGTATGGCTACATGATTCATCACATCTTAAATATTAGAAAACTTAGAGATTCATTTCTACTAGTTAATTTTTTTCCCTTAAAGTGTTGCACAAATCAGAAGAAAGTGTGAAGAGTCAAAGAAAAGAGATATATCTCAGGAGTAAGCAAAAGATGTGCTTGAAATAAAGATCACACCAGCATCGGTGATCAAAGAGACTAGTGAGACCAAGTAATACGCCCGGGCAGAGCATGGCTCCAAGTGTGTGCTGCCCTCATGCTCACAGAACCTGCCCTCCAGGAGAATGAGGGCTAAGTTAGTCATCTAGTCAAGAATTTTTTTACACAGGTGGGGGAAACTGAGGTCCAAAGATTTAGCCAAGTTAACAAGCTCATATATTGCTGGTTCTCTATTTATTGCATCATTCTGCCCTGGTAGCCCAGCTGATAAAGAATTCACCTGCAATGCAAGAGACCATGGCTCCATTCCTGGGTAGGGAAGTTCCCCTGGAGCTAGGGATGGGCTACCCACTCCAGTATTCTTGGACATCCCTGGTGTCTCAGATGGTAAAATATCCACCCACGATGTGGGAGACCTGGAGTTCCATCCCTGGATTGGAAAGATCCCCCAGAGGAGGGCATGGCAACCCACTCTAGTATTCTTGCCTGGAGAATCCCCATGAACTGAGGAGCCTGGTGGGCTACAGTCCATGGGGTCACAAAGAGTTGGACATGACTGAACAAGGAAGCACACAGCCTTTTAGTTTTATCCAGATTTAGTTCACACATTTTTTAATGTGTGTGCATATATATATTTGTATCATTCTAAGGAAGGAACTGAGGAAGCATGTCATTAGTAGAAAATTGATGTCATCAGTTTGTAAAAACCTGTTATTTCTATTCCATATGCAGAATACCAAGTGGGCACAGGTGGGCGTAGTATAAACCTTAGCTCTACCCACATTCTCCAGGTTTTTTCAACTCATTTGAAGGCAAGTCTGTAATCTATTGCCAGCTACCTGGAAACCTCAAAGAAGAGGTTAAGAACAACCTACCATGGAGTATTAGAAGGAAATATTTTCTGGATGTAATACTTCAAATAATTTCTATCTATTTCTATTTTATTAATCTCAATTTAGTGAATTGTATTGTACGTCACTAAAAAGTCTTCCAGGAAGTACTGTGAATATAAGTTAGGAATAAATTTGTGGACTAGTCTGCAAATCAGAGGCCTCATGTCAGTTTTAGCACTCATTTGCTGTGTTACAAGAGGCTTTGACAATGTCTCTGTGCTGTGAGCTGATTCAAGATAATGGGGCAGATAATATCCATTATCCCATCAACTTTGACATTCTAAACTCTAGCATAAAATGAACAGCCACCTTCTGCAGACTTACAGTAATGTGGATGACCCTCTTCTCACTGTCCACTGCCCACATCCTATTCCCAAATTCTATTGCTTCATCCACACTTCTCCACTTTGACTCAGCCACCTTCAGGCAGAAACAAATGTATTACAGACCATTTTATATTCTGACCAAGCCCTGAGCTCTTTATACATAAAACCTGTGGTATGTGTTAGTCTTTGCTTATTTCCTTAACAACTTTTGAGATCATTGAGAAAGTAGATCATAATTAAATACCTGGCTGAATTTTTTAAAAAGTATATATTTTCAAATTGCATTTGAAGGCCTCTAAAGAAATTTATGTCTACTCACTGTGAAATTATTTAAAGATAAGCCCTCATCATCACCATTGGAAACCCTGTTACAAAAACAGAAAAATATATTTAATCATTGGAAACTAATAAATAAAAGCATAGTTATTTAAGAATAAAAATGATTTTTGGCAAGAGACCACTATAACAGTTTCTGTGTTTTCCTCCCCAAAATATTTAATCTATTTTATAAAGCATCTGAATGAGTATCCCAATATTTTAGCTAGCAAGATGAAGTTTGAATGTTGCATCCTTTTCTTAATGTTATTAATTCAGCAAATGTATCAAATTTATTAATTTCAAATAGACATAAATATCATACTTGGTCACTAGACATACATGGTTGAATATAGCAACCCTTTTAGTTCAAGTTCAATCTATAGTAAAAGAAGTGAAGTGAAGTCGCTCAGTTGTGTGTGACTCTTTGCGACCCTGTGGACTGTAGCCTACCAGGCTCCTCTGTCCGTGGGATTTTCCAGGCAAGAGTACGGGAGTGAGGTGCCATTGCCTTCTCCAATAGGAAGCATGGAAAGTGGTAAAGAAAGAGGAATTAAATGAGACTAACTGGTCATTAGAATGTTACATCAACTAAGGAATGAAGAGAAGGAGCTAATCATATGTAAGTAAGGTAAGTAAGTGGCTATAAAAATTGAGTTTTGCACATTTGTATATATGGCAGGCAAAATTTTAAAACAATCCCCAGGATCCCTGCTCTTCATGGCACCATATAGTAAATATTTTTGAAATGTAAGGAAGCTTAAAATATCTTCTACAAAAATACATTTATTTCATTATATATATGTGTGTGTGTGTGTATCTGTGTGTGTGTGCTTATATCATACTTCTGTGTTTTGTGTTCAATCTTTTACATCAAAATAGATCCAGAATAAAAACACTTCTCACTACCTGAAGCAGCTCCTTTCACAGACCCTTATCCTCTTAGCAGCCACCTCTACATGCTGAAGTCAACTTAGACTTATGTGAATCTCCACCTGAGAGCTTTGGACTTGCTACAGGAGCATTTTCAACCAGAAAAGGCAAGCCAGAAATGTCTCTTCAAGCAGCCCTCAACCACTGCTTGACAAGAATTTGATGGAAATCTTTCCCACACCTCTTGGCTGGAATAACTGAAGTATTAACATGTCTTGCACTTTTTCGGAGATGCTGAGCACCAGGCGCTTGCAAGCACAGGTGACTTATTATATGCGGCATTCTCATACTGACTCCCATTCTCCCATCTATTCCAGCCTCCTTCCTGTATCTCCTTTCTACTTGTCCTGAAATACTTAAACAGACCACCTTACCTGCCTCCTGGAGAAATCTGTATTCAGGTCAAGAAACAACAGTTAGAACTGGTCACAGAACAACAGACTGGTTCCAAATTGGGAAAGGAATACACATCAAGGTGTTTTGTCACCCTGCTTATTTAACTAATATACAGAGTACATCATGAGAAATGTTGGACCGTATGAAGCACAAGCTGGAGTCAAGATTGCCAGGAGAAATATCAGTAACCTCAGATATGCAGATGGCACCACCCTTACGGCAGAAAATAAAGAAGAACTAAAGAGCCTCTTAATGAAAGTGAAAGAGGAGAGTGAAAAAGTTGACTTAAAACTCAACATTCAGAAAACTAATATCATGGCATGTTGTCTCATCACTTCATGGCAAATATATGGGGAAACAATGGAAACAGTGACAGATTTTATTTTTGGTGTCTCCAAAATCACTGCAGATGGTGATTGCAGCCATGAAATTAAAAGACGCTTGCAACTTGGAAGAAATCTTTGACCAAACTAGACAGCATATTAAAAGCAGAGACATTACTTTGCCAGCCAAAGATCATGTAGTCAAGGCTATGGTTTTTCCAGTAGTCATGTAGGGATGTGAGAGTTGGACTATCAAAAAGCTTTGCACCAAAGGATTGATGCTTTTGGACTGTGGTGTTGGAGAAGACTCTTGAGAGTCCTTTGGACTACAAGGATATCTAACAAGTTCATGCTAAAGGAAATCAGTTCTGAATATTCACTGGAAGGACTGATGCTGAAGCTGAAACTCCAATACTTTGGCCACCTGATGTGAGGAACTTACTCATTTTAAAAGACCCTGATGCTGGGAAAGATTGAAGGCAGGAGGAGAAGGGGATGACAGAGGATGAGATGGTTGGATAGCATCACTGACTCGGTGGACATAAATCTAAGTAAGCTCTGGGAGCTGGTGATGGACAGAGAGGCCTGGCATGCTGCAGTCCATGGGGTCGCAAAGAGTCAGGCATGACTGAGCAACTGAACTGAACTGAAAATAAGTAAATAATAAATGTAAGTTGCTATTTAGTCTCTAATTTGTGTCTGATTCTTTTGCAACCCCATGGACTTTAGCTTGCAAGGCTCCTCCATCCATTGGGTTTCCCAGGCAAGAATACTGTAGTGGGTTACCATTTCCTTCTCTGGGTAATTTTCCCAAACCAGGGATCAAACCTTCATCCCCTACATTGTAAAGAGATTCTTTTACTGATGAATCATCAGGGAAGCCTAGTTAATATAAATAAGCAAATATAGATTTACCACTTAGTAGCACATCCAAAGTTACCACAAGTTCAAGCCACCATCAGCTCTCACTTGGGTTATACTATAACCCTTCTCTGGTTTCTTCACTTCTGTTCTTACAAAAGAGTAGCCAAAGTGATGATTTTATGACATACTTCAGACTCTGTTTCTCAAAAGCCTGAGTTTTAGTCTGATTGTGTAAATCAAAACCCTTGTAAGACTGTAATACTTTGTATTACTGAATTCTCCATTTCCCTTCTGAGCATCTTACCAATTTTGATCTAGCTGCTCCCCCTTCTTGGAAAACTCTATTTTTATGTCTTGGCATTTAGCAAAACCCTTCATATTCTTCAAGTAATATCTACCCTGACAACCCTATATATCGCTGCTTCAAAATGGGCATATTGTTATGAATACCAATTCTCTCAGACCCTCTTATGCTATTTTCTATGGTTTTTTTTTTAATAGGACACATCATCTTTTAGCAATGACTACAATTTATTTTAACTTTTTAAATGTCTGTCTTTTCTCAGTAGAATACAAAAGCACCATGAAATTTGAAATCTTTTCTTTTTTTTTTGATTTTTCAAATTATTCCAAGCAAACAAACAGGAAGTAGTCCATGGAAGTAGTCAAGAAGATATGCTGACTAACTCAGTATATATATATATATATATATATATATATATATATATATTTGGTGTTAATTTTGTTTAGTGCATCTTTACTTATTTAAGCTGCCACATAACATAATATATATATGCAGGTCTATGTGAATGACATCCTTGGTAAAGCTGTAGGTATAGCATATTCAAAAGCAGAGACATTACTTTGCCAACTAAGGTCTGTCTAGTCAAGGCTATGGTTTTTCCAATAGTCATGTATGGATGTGAGAGTTGGACTGTGAAGAAGGCTGAGCGCTGAAGAATTGATGCTTTTGAACTGTGGTGTTGGAGAAGACTCTTGAGAGTCCTTTGGACTGCAAGGAGATCCAACCAGTCCATTCTGAAGGAAATCAGCCCTGGGATTTCTTTGGAAGGAATGATGCTGAAGCTGAAACTCCAGTACTTTGGCCACCTCATGCGAAGAGTTGACTCATTGGAAAAGATTGTGATGCTGGGAGGAACTGAGGGCAGGAGGAGAAGGGGATGACCTAGTATGAGATGGCTGGATGGCATCACTGACTCGATGGACTTGAGTCTGAGTGAACTTCAGGAGTTGGTGATGGACAGGGAGGCCTGGCGTGCTGTGATTCATGGGGTCGCAAAGAGTCGTACATGACTGAGCGACTGGACTGAACTGAACTGAACTGATAGCCTTTGAAGCCCATTAAGTTGCAACCTACACAAAGATAAAGACTGTCATCTACTTTTTTCCTACTGTACCTTCAGATTCTAGAAAAATGCCTGACATATAGTAGACATTTAATAAATTATTTATTAAATAGTAAATCAGTAAAATCATCCATTAAAAATATGACGAGAGTGCAACTGGACTAAGGTGGATGCTTTAAATGTTTTACTTGTATATCTCCCTGATATTAGTGTAGTGAATGAGAAACTAATTATATCTTGTTAAACAATAGATAAAATCAACACAGAGAACTTAGTAATTGCTTATGATTACAATGGAAGAGTTAAAAATCAAGAATAATATTGTAGTTCTTTGCATTTACAGTCCTTCAAAGTATATGCTTGGACAGCCATAGGGGAAGGGGAAAAGAAAAGGAAGGTCAAAGTTATAAAATATCTACTGCTGCACACAGGTAGGGGATTGGGATAAGAGAGATTTTATGAGTTAGGTCGCAGAAAACATGGTGAAACAGATAATCATCACATGATGGTTCTCTGATATAGGATTGTATATGCCAAAATAGACTGTGGGTGAAACCTACAGCCATCTTTAAAAAGTAAGAAATAAATATCCCCAAACTTAGAAATGAGAAAAGAACAGTTCTGAACATTTTTGACAAAGAATGCAAGTATACAGTACTCACTTACGTAGCCACATATAGACAAACACACACACACACACACACACACACACACACACACACTCACACACACACACACACACTACTCCAAATTCCCGGATTCAAATTTCTATATTCTGGAGTAGGATATTTAGGGTGGGAGTGGTAGAGAACCTTCTCTGTCCCTTGATATTTATGATCAGCTTTTTTTTTTCCCTCCATAGCCATGCTATTTATTGATCAACAGACCAAAATTAATAAATTCATATGAGAGGTGAGAAAATGGAAATGGAATGGACAACTCTAGCCAATCAGAAGCAATTGTTGAGACTTATTTTATTATTATTTTATTTATTATTATTAATTTATTTATTTTAATTGGAGGTTAATTACTTTCCAATATTGTATTGGTTTTGCCATACATCAACATGAGTCTGCCACAGGTATACACATGTTCCCCATCCTGAACCCTCCCTCCCTCCTCCCTCCCCGTACCATCCCTCTGGGTCCTCTCAGTGCACCAGCCCCAAGCATCCAGTTTCATGCATCGAACCTGGACTGGTGATTCGTTTCATATATTATATTATATGTTTCAGTGCCATCGTCGCAAATCATCCCACCCTCTTCCTCTCCCACAGAGTCCAAAAGACTGTTCTATATATCTGTGTCTCTTTTGTTGACTCCCATACAGGGTTATTGTTACCATCTTTCTATATTCCATATATATGTATTAGTATACTGTATTGGTGTTTTTCTTTCTGGTTAATTCACTCTGTATAATAGGCTCCAGTTTCATCCACCTCATTAGAACTGATTCAAATGTATTATTTTTAATGGCTGATTAATATTCCATTGTGTATATGTACCATGGCTTTCTCATCCATTCATCTGCTGATGGGCATCTAGGTTGCTTCCATGTCCCGGCTATTATAAACAGTGCTGCAATGAACATTGGGGTACACGTGTCTCTTTCAATTCTGGTTTCCTCGGTTTGTATAGCCAGTAGTGGGATTATTGTGTCATAAGGCAGTTCTTGGACAAGGTTCGTGGCATTGTACAAGAGACAGGGATCAAGACCATCCACATGGAAAAGAAATGCAAAAAAGCAAAATGGCTGTCTGGGAGGCCTTACAAATAGCTGTGAAAAGAAGAGAAGTGGAAAGCAAGGGAGAGAAGGAAAGATATAAGCATTTGAATACAGAGTTGCAAAGAATAGCAAGAATATATAAGAAAGCCTTCCTCAGTGATCAATGCAAAGAAATAGAGGAAAACAACAGAACAAGAAAGACTAGAGATTCCTTTAAGAAAATTAGAGACACCAAGGAAACATTTCATGCAAAGATGGGCTCGATAAAGGAAAGAAATGGTATGGACGTAACAGAAGCAGAAGATATTAAGAAGAGGTGGTAAGAATACGCAGAGAACTATACAAAAAGATCTTCATGACCAAGATAATCACGATGGTGTGATCACCCACCTAGAGCCAGACATCCCAGAATGTGAAGTCAAGTGGACCTTAGAAAGCATCATTATGAACAAAGCTAGTGGAGGTGATGGCATTCCAGTTGAGCTATTGCAAATCCTGAAAGATGATGCTGTGAACGTGCTGCACTCAATATGCCAGCAAATTTGGAAAACTCAGCAGTGGCCACAGGACTGGAAAAGGTCAGTTTTCATTCCAATCTCAAAGAAAGGGAATGCCAAGGAATGCTCAGACTACCACACAACTGCACTCATCTCACATGCTGGTAAAGTAGTGCTCAAAATTCTGCAATCCAGGCTTTAGCAATATATTAACCGTGAACTTCCAGATATTCAAGCTGGTTTTAGAAAAAGCAGAGGAACCAGAGATCAAATTGCCAACATCCGTTGGATCATCAAAAAAAACAAGAGAGTTCCAGAAAAACATCTATTTCTGCTTTATTGACTACACCAAAGCTTATGACTGTGTGGATCACAATAAACTGTGGAAAATTCTGGAAAAGATGGGAATACCAGACCACCTGACCTGCCTCTTGAGAAACCTATATACAGGTCAGGAAGCAACAGTTATAACTGGACATGGAACAACAGACTGGTTCCAAATAGACAAAGGAGTATGTCAAGGCTATATATTGTCACCCTGCTTATTTAACTTATATGCAGAGTACATCATGAGAAATGCTGGGCTGGAAGAAACACAAGCTGGAATCAAGATTTCCAGGAGAAATATCAATAACCTCAGATATGCAGATGGCACCACCCATATGGCAGAAAGTAAAGTGGAACTAAAAAGCCTCTGGTGAAAGTGAAAGAGGAGAGTGAAAAAGTTGGCTTAAAGCTCAACATTCAGAAAACGAAGATCATGGCATCTAGTCCCATCACTTCATGGGAAACAGGTGGGAAAACAGTGGAAACAGTGTCAGACTTTATTTTTTTGGGCTCCAAAATCACTGCAGATGGTGACTGCAGCCATGAAATTAAAAGATGCTTACTCCTTGGAAGAAAAGTTATGACAAACCTAGATAGCATATTGAAAAGCAGAGACATTACTTTGCCAACAAAGGTCCGTCTAGTCAAGGGTATGATTTTTCCTGTGGTCATGTATGGATGTGAGAGTTGTACTGTAAAGAAAGCTGAGCGCTGAAGAATTGATGCTTTTGAACTGTGGTGTTGGAGAAGACTCTTGAGAGTCCCTTGGACTGCAAGGAGATCCAACCAGTCCATTCTGAAGGAGATCAACCCTGGGATTTCTTTGGAAGGAATGATGCTGAAGCTGAAACTCCAGTACTTTGGCCATCTCATGTGAAGAGTTGACTCATTGGAAAAGACTCTGATGGTGGGACGGATTGGGGGCAGGAGGAGAAGGGGACGACAGAGGATGAGATGGCTGGATGGCATCACTGACTCGATGGACATGAGTCTGAGTGAATTCCGGGAGTTGGTGATGGACAGGGGAGGCCTGGCATGCTGCGATTCATGGGGTCGCAAAGAGGTGGACACGACTGAGTAACTGAACTGAACTGAACTGAACTGAACTGAACTGAACTGAAGGCAGTTCTATTTCGTTTTTTAAGGAATCTCCACACTGTTCTCCATAGTGGCTGTACTAGTTTGCATTGCCACCAACAGTTTAAGAGGGTTCCCTTTTCTCCACACCCTCTCCAGCATTTATTGCTTGTAGACTTTTGGATCACAGCCATTCTGTCTGGCATGAAATGGCACCTCATTGTGGTTTTGATTTTCATTTCTCTGATAATGAGTGATGTTGAAAATCTTTTCATGTGTTTGTTATCCATCTGTATGTCTTCTTTGGAGAAATGTCTGTTTAGTTCTTTGGCCCATTTTTTTATTGTGTCATTTATTTTTCTGGAATTGAGCTGCAGGGGTTGCTTGTATATTTTTGAGATTAGTTGTTTGTCAGTTGCTTCATTTGCTATTATTTTCTCCCATTCCGAAGGCTGTCTTTTCACCTTGTTTATAGTTTCCTTTGTTGTGCAGAAGCTTTTAAGTTTAATTAGGTCCCATTTGTTTATTTTTGCTTTTTATTTCCAGTATTCTGGGAGGCGGGTCATAGAGGATCCTGCTGTGATTCATGTCGGAGAGTGTTTTGCCTATGTTTTCCTCTAGGAGTTTTACAGTTTCTGATCTTATGTTTAGATCTTTAATCCATTTTGACTTTTATTGAACTGTCATTTTGTTACCAACATCTACCATTTCTAGTTTCGCTTCATTTGGATAAGCACATAAGAAATAAAATGTAAATTAAATACTATGAAAGTTCACCTTTAATGAAACATCATCCTGATACGATACGGATATATAAATGGAATGATTTTATTGCATTGTCAGAAAACTATATTATGAAAGATAAAAAAAATCAATAGCTGCCATTATTCTGTTTATTTTCCAATCAGCACCATCTTCTGCCGATAATGGCTTTAAATTTTCATTCTGCACAACAGGTTTCCAAGAACAGTTTATTACATGCTTTTAGTAAGACAGTTAAAACATTTTCAAATTCAAAATAGATGTTCCTTAATTGAAAAAAAGTTCACCTGAGAGTTCATTATAGCATTGTCATTTTTTAAGTTAGTCTGTTAAGAACAGTAACATGGGCGATAAGTTCATAATTTCAATCGTCAGTGTACGTCTGGGATAGACTTGACCACCAGTTTTTAACTCTGCACCATTGATTCCCATTCCATCTGCACCACTGACAAGGACTGATGCTTGTCCACATTAATTTCTCCCAAGTATCCCATTTGTTTTAAAATTGAAAAAAAAAAAAATTCAAAGCTGAGGCATCATCCAGGACCGGCTGTGTTTTAGACCATGATTGGGTTTGTGAAACACCAAAGACGGTTGATATGCTGTGCATTTTACTCAGCCACTAAGCATCACCCTAATAGAGAAATTTCTGACATTCTCAAAATAATGAAAAGAAAAAAACCTACCTGATGTTATAGAAAACAAATCAGATAATGATTCTGCTTAGTGGAACTTATTAATTGTGGGAGACATGCAGTAATTAATAAATGAGTAAGTACATTGTGTTGTACAGTAGAAGTGATAAATATTATCGATTAATTAAAAAATTAAGGGATTTCAGAGATGTATGTGTAGGTGGAAGGCATTTTGCAGCAGACCCAGGTTAGTGTGCAAATCATTTATCAACAATATTTTCAAGAGAAAATGGTTAATTAGGGGTAACAGGATAATAATGAGGAAGAAAACAAATAAAGGTTCATTTTCAAGCAAACAACTGGCCTCAGGCTCATACTGTAGAATTGCTTGGAGTGTAATATCAGTTTCTGGGCTTTCCTGGTGACTCAGTGGTAAAGAATCCGCCTGCCATGCAGGAGACATGGATTCTATCTATGATCAGGAAGATCCCCTGGAGAAGGAAATGCGGGTTCTTCTGGGAAATCCCATGGACAGAGGAGCCTGGAGGTCACAAAGAGTCAGACATGACTTAGTAACTAAACCAAACAACAACAAGAACAATATCAGGGCTCGGAAAAAGATGGCGGAGGAATAGGATGGGGAGAACACTTTCTCCCTCTCTACCTCATCAAAAGAACATTTCAACGCTGAGTAAATTCCACAAAATAAATTCTGACTGCTGGCAGAGGACATCAGGCATCAAGCAAGGCAGATCATTGGCTTCAAAACCAGTCTTCTATATTTCTATTTATTATTTTTATAACCTAATATTACTTTTCAAAAAAAAAAAAAAAAAAAAACCCTATTGTTAAAGCAAATGCCGTATATAGTCCTATTGGTGGAGGAAGTTGTCTTTTAATAATTCTGGAGTCTTTTATTATATTTTACTTTTTTATCAATTTTTTTTTAATTTCTCTCTCCTTCTTCTTCTTCTCTTCAATAATCTATCTTTGAAAATCCAATCTATACTCCAGAGTTTTAATCTTGGCATTTTGGTATTTGTTGCCAATTTTGTACTTTTAAAAACCTAATCTTCAGTACCCAGTTTTACATGAGTGCGAGACTACTGGCTTGACCACTCTCTCCCCCTTTGGAATCTCTTTTTCTCCACCAGGTGGCTTTTGTCTCCTCCCTCCCCCTCCTCCTCTCTACCCAGCTCTATGAATCTCTGTGTGTTCCAGAAGGAGGAGAATTCTAAGGGAACTGGTCACTGGCCAGATCTGTATCCCTCCCCTCCCATCTCCCTCTTTTATCCTCCTGGCCACCTCTATCTACTTCCTCCCTCTCCTCTTCCATGTATAACTCTGTGACCACCTCTGAGTGGTCCAGACTTCGGAGCGCACACAAGAAAGTGGTTACGGGCTAGCTTGCTTTTCCCTCTTTTGATTCCACCTCATCTCATTCCACTCACCTCTAACTACTCCCTCCCTCTTCTCTCCTCCAAGTAACTCAACGATCCTCTAGGGACGACCCTCAAAGTGGAGAAACCTATCATCATTAACCTAGATGTTTTAACATTAGTGCAGAATAGATGGAGAAATCATGAGGCTATTGTAAAAATAAATCTGAAAATCAGAATCAGGAGGCATAAGTCCAAATCCTGAGATCATCAAAGAATTCCTGAATACAGGGAACATTATCTAATAAGAGCTCATCAAACGCCTTCATACCTATACTGAAAATGAGCACCGCCCAAGGGCCAACAAGCTCCAGAGCAAGACATACCACGCAAATTCTCCAGCAACACAAGAACAAGACCCTGAGCTTCAATACACAGGCAACTCAAAATACTCCAAAACCATTGATGTCTCATAACCCATTACTTCACACTTCACAGCACTCCCAGAGAGGAAATCCAGCTCCACCCATCAGAACGCCAATACAAGCCTCCCTAATCAAGAAACTTTGACGAGCCACTGATATAACCCCAAACACAGAGAGGAAGCTCTATAAGAAAGAGAATTCCACAAATTCCCAGAATATAGAAAAGCCACCCCAAACGCAGCAATATAACCAAGATGAAGAGACAGAGGAATACCCAGCAGGTAAAGGAACAGGAGGCATGCCCACCAAACCAAACAAAAGAGGAAGAGATAGGGAATCTACCTGAGAAAGAATTCCGAATACTGATAGTGAAAATGATCCAAAATCTTGAAATCAAAATGGAATCACAGATAAATAGCCTGGGGTCAAGGATTGAGAAGATGCAAGAAAGGTTTAACAAGGACCTAGAAGAAATAAAAAGAGTCAACATATAATGAATAATGCAATAAATGAGATCAGAAACACTCTGGAGGCTACAAATAGTAGAATATCGGAGGCAGAAGATAGGATTAGTGAAATAGAAGATAGAATGGTAGAAATAAATGAATCAGCGAGGGAAAAAGAAAGACGAATTAAAAGAAATGAGGACAACCTCAGAGACCTCCAAGACAATATGAAACGCTCCAACATTCGAATTATAGGAGTCCCAGAAGAAGAAGACAAAAAGAAAGACCATGAGAAAATACTTGAGGAGATAATAGTTGAAAACTTCCCTAAAATGGGGAAGTAAATAATCACCCAAGTCCAAGAAACCCAGAGAGTCCCAAACAGGATAAACCCAAGGCAAAACACCCCAAGACATATTTTAATCAAACTAACAAAGACCAAACACAAAGAACAATTATTAAAAGCAGCAAGGGAAAAACAACAAATAACACACAAGGGATCCCCATAAGAATAACTGCAGATCTCTCAATAGAAACTCTTCAGGCCAGGAGGGAATGGCGAGACATACTTAAAGTGATGAAAGATAATAACCTTCAGCCAAGACTACTGTACCCAGCAAGGATCTTATTCAAATATGAAGGAGAAATCAAAAGCTTTACAGACAAGCAAAAGCTGAGAGAATTCAGCATCACCAAACCAGCTCTCCAACAAATACTAAAGGATAGACTTTAGAAAGGAAACACAAAAAGGACGTATAAACCCGAACCCAAAACAATAAAGTAAATGGCAACAGGAGCATACTTATCAATAATTACCTTAAACGTAAATGGGTTGAATGCCCCAACCAAAACGCAAAGACTGGCTGAGTGGATACAAAAACAAGATCCCTATATATGCTGCCTACAAGAGACCCACCTCAAAACAACGGACACATACAGACTGAAAGTGAAGGGCTAGAAAAAGATATTCCATACAAATAAAGACCAAAAGAAAGCAGGAGTAGCAATACTCATATCCGATAAAATAGACTTTAAAACAAAGGCTGTGAAAAGGGACAAAGAAGGCCACTACATAATGATTAAAGGATCAATCCAAGAAGAAGATATAACAATTATAAATATATATGCACCCAACATAGGAGCACCTCAATATGTAAGACAATTGTTAAAGAGCATGAAAGAGGAAATTAATAATAACACAATAATAGTGGGAGACTTTAATACCCCACTCACACCTATGGACAGATGAACTAAACAGAAAATTAACAAAGAAACGCAAATGTTAAACAATATAATAGACCAGTTAGACCTAATTGATATCTATAGGACATTTCACACCAAAACAATGAATTTCACCTTTTACTCAAGTGCACACGGAACCTTTTCCAGGATAGATCACATTCTGGGTCATAAATCTAACCTTGATAAATTCAAAAAAATCGAAATTATTCCAAGCATCTTCTCTGACGATAATGCACTAAAGTTAGATCTCAATTATAAGAGAAAACTATTAAAAATCCCAACATTTGGAGGCTGAACAACACCCTTCTGAATAATCAACAAATCATAGAAGAAATCAAAAAGAAATCTAAATATGCATCGAAACGAATGAAAATTAAAACACAACTACACAGAACCTTTGGGACACTATAAAAGCATTCCTAAGAGGAAAGTTCATAGCAATACAGGCATACCTCAAGAAACAAGAAAAAAGTCAAATAAATAACCTAACTCTACACCTAAAGCAACTAGAAAAGGAAGAAATAGGGAACCCCAGGGTTAGTAGAAGGAAAGAAATCCTAAAAATTAGAGCAGAAATAAATGCAAAACAAACAAAAGAGCATCTTTTCATGTGTTTGTTAGCCATCCATATGTCTTCTTTGGAGAAATGCCTATTTAGTTCTTTGGCCCATTTTTTGATTGGATCGTTTATTTTTCTGGAGTTGAGCTGCATAAGTTGCTTGTATATCTTTGAGATTAGTTGTTTGTCGGTTTTTCATTTGCTATTGTTTTCTCCCATTCAGAAGGCTGTCTTTTCACCTTGCTTATAGTTTCCTTTGTGGTGCAGAAGCTTTTAATTTTAATTAGATCCCATTTGTTTATTTTTGCTTTTATTTCCAGTATATTGGGAGGTGGATCATAGAGGATCCTGCTGTGATTTATGTCGGAGAGTGTTTTGCCTATGTTTTCCTCTAGGAGTTTTACAGTTTTTGGTCTTACATTTAGATCTTTAATCCATTTTGAGTTTATTTTTGTGTATGGTGTTAGACAGAGGTCTAGTTTCATTCTTTTACAAGGGTGGGATGATTTGGGAGAATGGCATTGAAACATATATACTATTTTGTAAGAATGAAGCATCAGTCTATGTTCAATACAGGATACAGGATGCATGGGGCTGGTGCACAGGATGATTCAGGGAGATGATGTGGGGTGGGAGGTGGGAGGGGCTTCGGCATTGGGAGATCGTGGACATCTGTGGCTGATTCATGTCAATGTATGGCAGAACAAATACAGTACTGTAATGTAGAATAAAGTATTTAAAAAAATAAAAAAAAAACACAAAAAAATTTTAAAAAAAAAAAGAAACAAGAGACCATAGCAATAATCAACAAAGCAAAAAGCTGGTTCTTTGAAAGGATAAATAAAATTGACAAACCATTAGCCAGACTCAACAAGAAATAAAATACATAGGAATATTCCTACCTAAAGAAACTAAAGACCTATATATCGAAAACTATAAAACACTGATGAAAGAAATCAACGAGGACACTAATAGATGGAGAAATATACCATGCTCATGGGTCGGAAGAGTCAATATAGTGAAAATGAGTATACTACCTAAAGCAATCTAGAGACTCAATGCAATTCCCATCCAGCTACCAGCAATATTTTTCACAGAACTAGATCAAATAATCTCAAGATTTGTATGGAAATACAAAAAACCTCGAATAGCCAAAGCAATCTTGAGAAAGAAGAATGGAACTGGAGGAATCAACTTGCCTGACTTCAGGCTCTACTACAAAGCCACAGTCATTAAGACAGTATGGTACTGGCACAAAGACAGAAATATAGATCAATGGAACAAAATAGAAAGCCCTGAGATTAACCCACACACCTATGGACACCTTATCTTCGACAAAGGAGGCAAGAATATACAATGGAATAAAGACAGTCTCTTTAACAGGTGGTGCTGGGAAAACTGGTCAACCACTTGTAAAAGAATGAAACTAGACCCCTTTCTAACACCATACACAAAAATAAACTCAAAATGGATTAAAGATCTAAATGTAAGACCAGAAACTATGAAACTCCTAGAGGAGAACATAGGCAAAACACTCTCCGACATAAATCACAGCAGGATCCTCTATGATCCAACTCCCAGTATACTGGAAATAAAAGCAAAGATAAACAAATGGGATCTAATTAAAATTAAAAGATTCTGCACCACAAAGGAAACTATAAGCAAGGTGAAAAGACAGCCTTCTGAATGGGAGAAAACAATAGCAAATGAAACAATTGACAAACAACTAATCTCAAAGATATACAAGCAACTTATGCAGCTCAACTCCAGAAAAATAAACGATCCAATCAAAAAATGGGCCAAAGAACTAAATAGGCATTTCTCCAAAGAAGACATACGGATGGCTAACAAACACATGAAAAGATGGTCAACATCACTCATTATCAGAGAAATGCAAATCAAGACCACAATGAGGTACCATTTCACACCAGTCAGAATGGCCGTGAGTCTAAAGTCTACAAGCAATAAATGCTGGAGAGGATGTGGAGAAAAGGGAACCCTCTTACACTGCTGGTGGGATTGCAAACTAGTACCAGCCATTATGGAAAACAGTGTGGAGATTCCTTAAAAAATTGCCAATAGAACTGCCTTATGACCCAGCAATCCCACTGCTGGGCATACACACCGAGGAAACCAGAATTGAAAGAGACACAATGTTCATTGCAGTGCTGTTTATAATAGCCAGGACATGGAAGCAACCTAGGTGTCCATCAGCAGATGATTGGATAACAAAGCTGTGGTACATATACACAATGGAGTACTACTCAGCCCTTAAAAAGAATAAATTTGACTCAGTTCTAATGAGATGGATGAAATTGGAGCCGATTATACAGAGTGAAGTAAGCCAGAAAGAAAAACACCAATACAGTATACTGACACATATATATGGAATTTAGAAGACAGTAATGATGACCCTGTATGTGAGACAACAAAGAGACACAGAGGTATAGAGTGGACTTTTGGACTCTGAGGGAGAGGGAAAGGGTGGGATGGTTTGGGAGAATGGCATTGAAACATGTATATTTTCTTGTAAGAAACGAAGTGCCAATCTAAGTTCTATGTAGGATGCAGGATGCATGGGGCTGATGCACAGGATGATTCAGGTAGAGGATGTGGGATGGGAGGTGGGAGGGGGCTTCGGCATTGGGAGATTGTGTTCACCTATGGCTGATTCGTGTCAATGTATGGCAAAGCAAATATAGTATTGTAATTAAAAAAATAAATAAAAATAATAATTAAAAAATGAAAAAAGAAACAAAGAGAAAAAAATCAAATCAACAAAATTAGAAACGAAAATGGAGAGATCACGACAGACAACTCAGAAATACAAAGAATCATAAGAGACTACTATCAGCAATTATATGCCAATAAAATGGACAACTTGGAAGAAATGGACAAATTCTTAGAAAAGTACACCTTTCCAAAACTGAACCAGGAAGAAATAGAAAATCTTAACAGACACATCACAAGCATGGAAATTGAAACTGTAATCAGAAACCTTCCAGCAAACAAAAGCCCAGGTCCAGACGGCTTCACTGCTGAATTCTACCAAAAATTTCGAGAAGAGCTAACACCTATTTTACTGAAACTATTCCAGAAAATTGCAGAGGAAGGTAAACTTCCAAATCCATTCTATGAGGCCACCATCACCCTAATACCAAAACCCTGACAAAGACACCACAAAAAAGAAAACTACAGGCCAATATCACTGATGAACATAGATGCAAAAATCCTCAACAAAATCCTAGCAATCAGAATCCAGCAACACATTAAAAAGATCATACACCATGACCAAGTGGGCTTTATCCCAGGGATGCAAGGATTCTTCAATATCCACAAGTCAATCAATGTAATTCATCACATTAACAAACTTAGAAATAAAAATCATATGATTATCTCAACAGATGGAGAAAAAGCCTTTGACAAAATTCAACATCCATTTATGATAAAAACTCTCCAGAGAGCAGGAATAGAAGGCACATACCTCAGCATAATAAAAGCTATATATGACAAACCCACAGCTAACATTATCCTCAGTGGTGAAAAATTGAAACCATTTCCCCTAAAGTCAGGAACAAGACAAGGGTGTCCACTTTCACCACTACTCTTCAACATCGTACTGGAAGTTTTGGCCACAGCAATCAGAGCAGAAAAAGAAATACAAGGAATCCAAATTGGAAAAGAAGAAGTAAAACTCTCACTGTTTGCAGATGACATGATCCTCTACATAGAAAATCCTAAAGACTCGACCAGAAAACTACTAGAGCTAATCAATGACTATAGTAAAGTTGCAGGGTATAAAATCAACACTCAGAAATCCCTTGCATTCCTATACACTATTAATGAGAAAGTAGAAAAAGAAGTTAAGGAAACAATTCCATTCACCATTGCAATGAAAAGAATAAAAAACTTAGGAATATTCCTACCTAAAGAAACTAAGGACCTATATATCAAAAACTATAAAACACTGATGAAAGGAATCAACGAGGACACTAATAGATGGAGAAATATACCATGCTCATGGGTCGGAAGAGTCAATATAGTGAAAATGAGTATACTACCTAAAGCAATCTAGAGACTCAATGCAATTCCCATCAAGCTACCAGCAATATTTTTCACAGAACTAGATCAAATAATCTCAAGATTTGTATGGAAATACAAAAACCTCGAATAGCCAAAGCAATCTTGAGAAAGAAGAATGGAACTGGAGGAATCAACTTGCCTGACTTCAGGCTCTACTACAAAGCCACAGTCATTAAGACAGTATGGTACTGGCACAAAGACAGAAATATAGATCAATGGAACAAAATAGAAAGCCCTGAGATTAACCCACACACCTATGGACACCTTATCTTCGACAAAGGAGGCAAGAATATACAATGGAATAAAGACAGTCTCTTTAACAGGTGGTGCTGGGAAAACTGGTCAACCACTTGTAAAAGAATGAAACTAGACCCCTTTCTAACACCATACACAAAAATAAACTCAAAATGGATTAAAGATCTAAATGTAAGACCAGAAACTATGAAACTCCTAGAGGAGAACATAGGCAAAACACTCTCCGACATAAATCACAGCAGGATCCTCTATGATCCAACTCCCAGTATACTGGAAATAAAAGCAATGATAAACAAATGGGATGTAATTAAAATTAAAAGATTCTGCACCACAAAGGAAACTATAAGCAAGGTGAAAAGACAGCCTTCTGAATGGGAGAAAACAATAGCAAATGAAACAATCGACAAACAACTAATCTCAAAGATATACAAGCATCTTATGCAGCTCAACTCCAGAAAAATAAACGATCCAATCAAAAAATGGGCCAAAGAACTAAATAGGCATTTCTCCAAAGAAGACATACGGATGGCTAACAAACACATGAAAAGATGGTCAACATCACTCATTATCAGAGAAATGCAAATCAAGACCACAATGAGGTTCCATTTCACACCAGTCAGAATGGCCGTGAGTCTAAAGTCTACAAGCAATAAATGCTGGAGAGGATGTGGAGAAAAGGGAACCCTCTTACACTGCTGGTGGGATTGCAAACTAGTACCAGCCATTATGGAAAACAGTGTGGAGATTCCTTAAAAAAACTGCAAATAGAACTGCCTTATGACCCAGCAATCCCACTGCTGGGCATACACACCGAGGAAACCAGAATTGAAAGAGACACACGTACCCCAATGTTCATTGCAGTGCTGTTTATAATAGCCAGGACATGGAAGCAACCTAGATGTCCATCAGCAGATGAATGGATAAGAAAGCTGTGGTACATATACACAATGGAGTACTACTCAGCCCTTAAAAAGAATAAATTTGACTCAGTTCTAATGAGATGGATGAAATTGGAGCCGATTTTACAGAGTGAAGTAAGCCAGAAAGAAAAACACCAATACAGTATACTGACACATATATATGGAATTTAGAAGACAGTAATGATGACCCTATATGTGAGACAACAAAAGAGACACAGAGGTATAGAGTGGACTTTTGTACTCTGAGGGAGAGGGAAAGGGTGGGATAGTTTGGGAGACTGGCATTGAAACATGTATATTTTCTTGTAAGAAACGAAGTGCCAATCTAAGTTCAATGTAGGATGCAGGATGCATGGGGCTGATGCACAGGATGATTCAGGTAGAGGATGTGGGATGGGAGGTGGGAGGGGCTTCGGTATTGGGAGATTGTGTTCACCTATGGCTTATTCATGTAAATGTATGGCAAAACAAATACAGTATTGTAATTTAAAAAATAAATACATTAAAAAAATTATTCACACAAAAAAGAACAATATCAGGTTTTACCTTAACAAGTGATAAGAGGACTGGATTATTATGCCTCCACTCAGTCAGTCATTGGCTAAAAGTTACTCTGGTGGGAATAAGGTGGAACAGAAATTCCTAGAAACTGCAGAGTTTTTGCAAAAGGCTAAGCAGCTTCAGTAACATAAGGACAATGCTCCAGAACATTTCAGATGCAGGTTTTAGAAGGAAAGCTAGGCTCAGAGAATAGAGAAATAGTAAAAGGAATATGAGGACCTCTAGGCAGAGTACCAATGGTGTCTGCAATAGTCATGGTAGGTTTCACTGACAAAGTAGATTTGTACAAAGACTTGAACATTAAGAATGTTAGCCCAGCAGAAGTCAAAAGAGAGCATTTCAACAGTGGGGAATTCCAAAGCAAAATAATTATTTAAATAAGTCCAAAAATTCTTTGATGCTTTCTTAAAAATTTTACCCAGATTCCTTTCCTTTTTAGTGTGGACTGTACTTTATAATTGGTTTATATTGAATCAAATAAAATGGAAGAGATGGTATGCAACATCTGAAACTAGATTGTAAAAAGCACTGAAGCTGATTCTTGGTCTACTTCTCTTGGATCACTTACTCTGAAAGAAGCCAGTTGCCATATCCTAAGGATGAATCAAAGTTCCCTGAGGCCCTCTGATAGAGACTTGGGGCTCCTTCCTGCAGCCCTATGTGCCATCTTGAAGTATATTCTCCAGGCTTACTTAATCTTTCAGATGACTCAACCCCTGGCCAACATCTTGACTGCAAAACAATGGGAGCCCCTCACAAGAGCCACCCACCAAGGCCACTCTCAAATTTCTGATCCACAAAATATGAGAGGTTTTGTGAGTTTATTGTTATAAATCACTGAGTTTTGGGTAATCTGTTATACTGGAATAAATAACTAATATAAGTCAAGTGGAGGACATAACTCCTTGAAGAAACATGCTAGGTATGTTTGAAATAACAAAGATTAATTTAGTAACAAGAAGACAGTTATAATACAAGATCATCCTAAATTAGCTATTTGGTTTATAGTAGATTTTTAAAAGTTTACTCACATGAAAAAAAAAAAATGTCATGAAAGTGAAAGTCCCTTAGTCATGTCTGACTCTTTGCGACCCCATGGACTATAGCCCACCATACTCCTCTGTCCATGGAACTGTCTAGGCAAGAATACTGAAGTGCATTGCCATTTCCTTCTCCAGGGGATCTTCGTAACCCAGGGATCAAACCCTGGTCTCCTGCTTTGCAGACAGACCATGTAAGTGGCATACTCACAGGTTCTGGTAGGCCAGGATATTTTGGGGAGAGCGTTATTCAGTCTATTCAGTTGTTAACAGTTATTTGTACAAGACAGGACTTGCAAAATTAAAGTTTGTCAAACCTGCTTTCTGCAAAGGCAGACACAGCAATTGAGTTTCACTTGCTATTTTTTTTTTTATATGCAGCTTCTTGAAAATACATGGCATCAAGGTTCACTAGGATATGATTAGAATGGACAGGCCTCAGCAGGCTTGATGCTAATTTCCTTTGAGAAAGAACATATTACAGAGTGGGGTTTGAATGTATGAATTTTGTTAGGAGTTTTTTTCCTATTATTTATTTCACCTTTGATAACTAAAATAACTACTTCAAAGACTGCCAGTCAAAAGACAGTGAAATTATAAAAATTTGTCCTCTGTTTATATTACCAAAATATACAAAAAGATTCCTCACAAGGTGGAGCAGGTGTGGAGGGGTGATTTAGTGGAAGACTAAATGCTGATATTAACAAGTGGGAGAGGAGCCATGGACAGAGTAGATGGTTAGAACAGAGGCTCTTAAAGAGGAGAGGGAGTGGAAAAGAGGAAAAGAGGTGACAGAAATTCTGGGAGAAGGTAGGGTAGAGGAATGTGTGTATTTGAAAACTCAGGTGATATAGAATATCATTTTATATCTGAAAAACCTAAAAAGATACCATTGTTCTTATAACACAAATTATAAAATGCACAACTCAGGGGAATTTTCATGAGTTGAAAATTTGGGGTTAAAATGATTGGGAGATGCTAAGAGAAAGATGCTAAAATGATTGGGAGACACTTCTTTAGAGAACGTGCATGCTTAAGCTATTATATATACTTATAGTTTGATGAAAAACTTCCAATGTGGTTACATTTGTCTTGTTTTCATTCTTAAGCATATTAGGAAAAGTTATAATGCATTATTTAAATTTTAGCAGTGCTCCAGAGTCTCTGAGACACGTATATCAAGATAAAATGTCTTTATGTAAAACATTGGCTTTAAGACGGAAGAAAATGCATGAATGTGTCTTTAAAATTCTTATGCCCTAAACCTGCATCCCTTGCAGTTTGCACTTAGCATAGTGAAGGATTGTTGGTTATATGAAGGTAGTCAGTTGAAGGAATGAGAAACACAATTGTTAGTGCATTCTTAAAATATGTCATTAAAGCAGATTTATTGAGGTAGAATTTACACTGGTAAAATTCAGTTCTTCTGAGAGCATTGTTCTGTGAACTTTGTCTTCAAAAATTAAATCCAAATTCTCTTCCTCTTTAGCATGGACTGGGCTACCTTCATATAAACAACAATCCTTCACTATGTTAAATGCAAACTCAGACATACACTAGCAATTAGAACTCTTATACACTAATGAATAATCTGCTATAATACACATATTTGATACTCTTATATGTAGTTTTTTTCTTTTTTCTCTGGCTGCCTGTAAGATTTTTACTTGTTTCTGGTTTCAAACTGCTTCTATGACGTTTGTGGGAATGTGTACTTCTATACACATGTATATTGTGGGGAGACTGTCAACAAGAGTAGGATGGAATTTAAGAGGCAGGACTTGATGCTGCTGTAGAATTTATTCTTTGGCAGAGAATCCTGAGGCCTCTTCTTAAGGCCTTTTGATTGGAAGAACCCAGTCAGATTATCCAGAACCATCTCCATTATATAGCTAACTGATTATAGATGATAATCATTTTTGTACAATATCTTCACAAAAACACCTACTTTAATGCCGCCATAGCCAAACTGACACATAAAACCATCAGCCATGGAGGTAGAAAAGGTCTGCTTTTTGTAATGAGAAAACCATCAACCGTGGCAGTAGAAAAGACCTTCTTTTTGTAAGGAGAGACTTCCTTCAGTGCCTGGAACTTTGCCAATCATCTTGGAACCATAGGCTGAATTAAATTGACACACCAGCAATGTCAGAGAAGAAGAAAAATGGAAAAAAAAATCTGGATCCTTAATGACACTGTTAGGCCATTGATTTAATTAACCTTGGAGCCGCTTTTGTAAGATGGTAAATCTGTTTAAGCCAAGTGACTCAGAATTTAGTGTATCTCACAGTGAAGAACATCCTATTATACTTCTTGTTCAGTGGTAATAATCTCAAAAATATGTATTAAAATAGAAACACTTGCAAAATTACCAAGTTCTTGCATTAAGGACTTTTTGTTTGTTTGTTATTTTCATGAACTTCACAAGTTCATGGAAAGAAGAATGTAGCCTTTGCTTAGTTTTGAAAGTCCACCTAACTTTCTGGTCTTAATTTGTTTGGTTATAGAATGTCAGCATGATTTGTAGTGAATTGTTTGATTAATAAATACTGATTTGATATTCCTCTTACAAATACTATTTGTCTTTGGGGATAACTTAATTAGCTAAGTCCAAAGGCCCTCTTATCAGCATGTGGGCTGATTTTGAAGTTAAAACAAAAGCAAAGTTAAGAGGTGTGTTAAAAGTGAATGTGGAGGACATGAGGGCTTGCTTGCTGGAACTAAACCCACAGGTTTCACTGCTGGTAGTGATATTCCATAAAGAGAAAGAGAAATCTACTGGATATCAGAAAAGTGGTTATCAATAGCCTTGAGGGTAGACAGAAAGAATGATACAAAGTCAAGTGACAAATATATGTCAGAGAAGGCAATGGCAACCTACTCCAGTACTCTTGCTTGGAAAATCCCATGGATGGAGGAGCCTGGTAGGCTGCAGTCCATGGGGTCTCTAAGAGTTGGACACGACTGAATGGCTTCACTTTCACTTTTCACTTTCATGCACTGGAAGAGGAAATGGCAACCCACTCCAGTGTTTTTGTCTGGAGAGGGACGGGGAGCTTCGTGGGCTGCTGTCTGCAGGGTCGCACAGAGTCGGACACGACTGAAGTGACTTAGTAGCAGAAGCAGCAGCAAAGATATGTATATAGATCTTTACATAGTATATCGGTACATGTCCTCCAGATATGCATTCAGGCAGACAGAAGCATTATTTAAAAGAAGTACCCAAAGTTCTTAGTAGTCATTGTCTCTAGATGTGTGAAATTTGGGGTCATTTTTTTAATTTGTTTATTTCTTCAGTCACTTAAATCCCTATTGTAATGTGTAAATGCTACTTAAGCTAAAATTCCATCTAGGAAACTTCAGTGTGTATAGTGTGATTGTGATTCCCCACACACATCAACAGATAAATCAATGTTGATTAATAGCCCAGATATTGGACTCAGATAATCTAGACAGCAACACTGGGTCTACTACAAATTTCTTTCATAATTCTCTGCTAGTTACTCCTTTATATATAGTTTTATCATTTATAAAATGAGATGATAATGATACCTTGCTCATACTGTTGTGGAGATAGACTGAGACAATGTATATCAACTACATAGTGAAGATCCGGTAAGTATGTATGTGTAAGCATACACATTATGCACAGACACATGCACACAGAATATATAGGTATGTTTTTGTACATATCATCCTGGAGAAGGAAATGGAAACCCACTCCAGTATTCTTGAGTGGAGATTCCCATGGACAGAGGAGCCTGGTGGGGTCTCAAAGAGTTGGACACAACTGAGCAACTAACACTTTGTATATATCAATGTCAGGTCCATTAATTAATGCAAATTGGAAGTGGTCAAACAAGAGATGGTAAGGATGAACGTTGACATTCTAGGAATCAGCAAACTAAAATGGACTGGAATGGGTGAATTTAACTCAGATGACCATTATATCTACTACTGCAGGCAGGAATCCCTCAGAAGAAATGGAGTAGCCATCATGGTCAACAAGAGAGTCTGAAATGCAGTACTTGGATGCAATCTCAAAAACGACAGAATGATCTCTGTTCGTTTCCAAGGCAAACCATCCAGTATCACAGTTATCCAAGTCTATGCCCCAACCAGTAATGCTGAAGAAGCTGAAATTGAACGGTTCCACGAAGACCTACAAGACCTTTTAGAACTAACACCCAAAAAAGATGTCCTTTTCATTACAGGGGCTGGAATGCTAAATTAGGAAGTCAAGAAACACCTGGAATAACAGGCAAATTTGGCCTTGGAATGCGGAATGAAGCAGGGCAAAGACTAATAGAGTTTTGCCAAGAAAATGCACTGGTCATAGCAAACACCCTCTACCAACAACACAAGAGAAGACTCTACACAAGGACATCACCAGATGGTCAACACCGAAATCAGATTGATTATATTCTATGTAGCCAAAGATGGAGAAGCTCTATACAGTCAACAAAAACAAGACTAGGAGCTGATTGTGGCTCAGATCATGAACTCCTTATTTCCAAATTCAGACTTAAACTGAAGAAAGTAGGGAAAACCGCTAGACCATTCAGGCATGACCTAACTCAAATCCCTAACAGTTATACAGTGGAAGTGAGAAATAGATTTAAGGGCCTAGATCTGAAAGATAGAGTGCCTGATGAACTATGGACAGGTTCATGACATTGTATAGGAGATAGGGATCAAGACTATCCCCATGGGAAAGAAATGCAAAAAGTGAAATGGCTGCCTGGGGAGGCCTTACAAATAGCTGTGAAAAGAAGAGAGGCGAAAAGCAAAGGAGAAAAGGAAAGATATAAGCATCTGAATGCAGAGTTCCAAAGAATAGCAAGAAGAGATAAGAAAGCCTTCTTCAGTGATCAATGCAAAGAAATAGGGGAAAACAACAGAATGGGAAAGACAAGAGATCTCTTCAAGAAAATTAGAGATACCAAGGGAACATTTCATGCAAAGATGGGCTCAATAAAGGATAGAAATGGTATGGACCTAACAGAAGCAGAAAATATTAAGAGGTGGCAAGAATACACAGAAGAATTGTACAAAAAGATCTTCATGACCAAGATAATCATGATGATAATCTAGAGCCAGACGTCCTGGAATGTGAAGACAAGTGGGTCTTAGAAAACATCACTACCAACAAAACTGGAATTCCAGTTGAGCTATTTCAAATCCTGAGAGATGATGCTGTGAAAGTGCTGCACTCGATATGCCAGCAAGTTTGGAAAACTCAGCAGTGGCCACAGGACTGGAAAAGGTCTGTTTTCATTCCAATTTCAAAGAAAGGCAATGCCAAAGAATGCTCAAACTACTGCACAATTGTACTCATCTCACATGCTAGTAAAGTAATGCTCAAAATTCTCCAAGCCAGGCTTCAGCAATATGTGAACTGTGAAATCCCTGATGTTCAAGCTTGTTTTAGACAAGGCAGAGGAACCAGAGATCAAATTGCCAACATCCGCTGGATCATTGAAACAGCAAGAGAGTTCCAGAAAAACATCTATTTCTGCTTTCTTGACTATGCCAAAGCCTTTGACTATGTGGATCACAATAAACTGTGGAAAGTTTTACAAGAGATGGGAATACCAGATCACCTAACCTGCCTCTTGAGAAATCTGTATGCAGGTCGAGAAGCAACAGTTAGAACTGGACATGGAACAACAGACTGGTTCCAAATAGGAAAAGGAGTACGTCAAGGCTGTATATTGTCACCCTGCTTATTTAACTTATATGCAGAGTACATCATGAGGAACGCTGGACTGGAAGAAACACAAGCTGGAGTCAAGATTGCCGGGAGAAAAATCAATAACCTCAGATATGCGGATGACACCACCCTTATGGCAGAAAGTGAAGAGGAGCTAAAAGCCTCTTGATGAAAGTGAAAGAGGAGACTGAAAATGTTGGCTTAAAGCTCAACATTCAGAAAACAAAGATCATGGCATTTGGTCCCATCACTTCATGGGAAATAGATGGGGAAACAGTGGAAACAGTGTCAGACTATTTTTTGGGCTCCAAATTTCACTGCAGATGGTGACTGCAGCCACGAAATTAGAAGAAGCTTACTCCTTGGAAGAAAAGTTATGACCAACCTAGACAGTATATTCAAAAGCAGAGACATTACTTTGCCAACTAAGGTCCGTCTAGTCAAGGCTATGGTTTTTCCTGTGGTCATGTATGGATGTGAGAGTTCGACTGTGAAGGAGCCTGAGCACCAAAGAATTGATGCTTTTGAACTGTGATGTTGGAGAAGACTCTTGAGAGTCCCTTGATTGCACGGCGATCCATCCAGTCCATTCTGAAGGAGATCAGCCCTGGGATTTCTTTGGAAGGAATGATGCTGAAGCTGAAACTCCAGTACTTTGGCCACCTCATGTGAAGAGTTGACTCATTGGAAAAGACTCTGATGCTGGTAAGGATTGGGGGCAGGAGGAGAAGGGGACAACCGAGAATGAGATGGCTGGATGGCATCACGGACTTGATGAACACGAGTCTGAGTGAACTCTGAGAGATGGTGATGGACAGGGAGGCCTGGCGTGCTGCGATTCATGGGGTCGCAAAGAATCGGACACAACTGACTGACTGAACTGAACTGAGGGATTTTTGTTTATTAGTTAATGACTTTCTAAGCCAAGTATTTTCAGATTTTAGGAATATCAAAGTGTGATATGGATAGTTGATGTTAAGCTAGAGCACATATATTTAACTGAAAAATATGAATCTTCTGTTTTTTTGTAGGTCAGAAATCACTGTATTAATACAGTTTTATATGTATATGCTTTAATATATTGCACAGCCTATGATGCCTGTGTTTTAAGAAACCTGTGAGATAGGGAAAGGATATGCTCTCTCTGTGGAGAATGGACAAACTTGAGATAGGTAGCAGTTGGAAAGAAAGCAGTCTGAGAGATCAGAATAAAGCTCTAGCCACAGCAAAACTGTTAAGAGAAGATCAAGCCAGATATTGTCTCCTGGTGGCAGTTAAATCAAAATCCACTCTCCCTCCTCAGCTAATGTATTCAAATATTAGGGAGAAAATGACTTAGTGGCAGCTGCCTTAATCACTTGCATTTATTATAGTCTACTTGTGATCAAGTCTCTGCGTATTTTTAGGACAGTTAAAAGTCACTGTGATTTTATTTTATTTTTTTCCTCATGAATAATCGTTCTCTTATCAGGACAGGTATTTTATAAAGAGATTTTCATTACAGCCCAATCAAGTTGTCCACTGCAATTTCCAGGAAATAAGGCATGCTCAAGCATCAATATAGGATTATTTGCTAAACCCCTTACATTTGCAACAGTCACTCCTATGGCTTTTACTTGGTGCAGAATCTGAATTCCTTGACCGATTAAGTGCAAATGATGACAAGCTTAAACACCGTGTCTGACACTTTTTAATGAGAAGATCTGTCAGAAGAAACCATGTTTCCTTGCTAAGAATGGGCTGCACTAGAATAGATATAACAAAGTCTTTACTCAGAAAATCTAGTACCAGGGCCAGTTGACAGCTTATAGTTCTTTTTAAAAATTTATTTGTTTTTTGGATGTGCTGGATCTTCGTTGCAGCATGGGCTTTTCCCTAGTTGTGGCAAGTAGGGGCTACTCTAATTGTGATGCACAGGCTCTTCATTGCAGGGACTTCTCTTGCTGCAAAGCACAAACTCTGGAGTGCTCAGGCTTCGGTAGTGGCACCTCCAGGCTCTAGAGCACAGGTTCAGTAGTTGTGGTGCATGGGCTTAGTTGCTCCGTGGCTTGTGGGATCTTCTCAGACCAGAGATCAAACCCATGTCGCCTGCATTGGCAGGCAGATTCTTAACCACTGTATCACCAGGGAAGCCTTAATTTTCATTTTTTATTGAAGTATAATTGCTTTTCTTTTGGAGGGGGAGCTTCCTTTATAGCTCAGTCGGTAAAGAATCTGCCTGCAAAGCAGGAGACCCAGCTTTGATTCCTAGGTTGGGAAGATCCCCTGGAGAAGGAAATGGCAACCCACTTCAGTATTCTGGCCTGAAAATCCCCATGGACAGAGGAGCCTGGCAGGCTGTGGTCCTTGGGGTCACAGGAGTCAGACACTACTTAGCAACTAAACTATTACCTCTATAATTGCTCTACAATGTTGCAGTCATTTCTGCTGTACAAGGAGGTGAATCAGCAATAAGTTCTCATACATACCTTCCCTCTTGAGCCTCCCTCCCACTCCCAGTCTTATCCCATCTATCTTGGTCATCACAGAGCTCTGAGCTGAGTGCTTGACTTTGGAAAATTACCTTAAGAAGTCCTCCATGCCTCAATTTCCTCATCTCCAAAATGGAAGCATTATCTGCATAAATAATGAGTGAATGAGTTTTTTTTTTTTTTTTATATGACATGATTCCTAATAGTGTTTATAAATGGCAGAGCTAGGTCCATATACTTGCTTTGGTTCAGGCAAGCATATTGTGCAGTTACCATGTATCAAGCACTGGGCCCACCTCTGGAGATGCACAGATTAATAACTCAGGGTCACTACACTCAAAATCTTTACAGTCTAATAAAGAAAGCAGTAAGACATAATTTCACATCATTGTGGTAATGGTTGGTGCAATAGGTCAAATTTATTGTCTCCCCTGTACATTGGATCTTTTGCCAAAAATATTATTTGCATAATATCATATAATATCCACAACAACCTAATGAACAAGTTATCATTTTCAACTTCACTTCACAGATGAGAAAGAGTTTCTCAAAAAGTTAAAGAATTTTTCCAAGGTGGAGGTGAAGGAATTGGAATCCCTGTGCGTTTACCTTCCTGGCTCCTGTATTACTCACCACAATTAGTATTAGGATAGTGGTACAAGTGATCTGCTAGCACACAAGTACCTCACTAAACACATCCTTGGGACTGGGATTCTCTAGAACATACTAATGGAGAAGATAACTGGATTTCATATTATAGACTGAGTAGAGATTAATTAGATGATAAAAAAGAGAAACAAAATTATAAACACAGGCAAAAGATTGACTAAATCTCAGAAACTGGAAATATCATGATGTCTTTTAGGAATCGCAATACATTTTTTTGTTTTGTTTTTTGTTACTGGAGCAAAGAGGAGTAGCTAGTTATAGAAATAGGGCCTAAATCACAGAAGACCTTGTAGAGAATTTATCTTTTCCCAAAAGATGATGAGGGACTACTGAAGCAGGATCAACCATGACACAATATAGTCAGACTTTTCTTTGAAATATGGTATACCTTAGGGGAAGAAAATGGACTTCCCAGGTACTCTAGTGGTAAGAACCAGCCTGCCAATGCAGGAGATATAAGAGATGTGGATTTGATCCCTGGGTTGAGAAGATCCCCTGGAGAAAGTAACGGAAACCCACTCCAGTATTCTTGCCAGGAGAATCACGTGGACAGAGGAGCCTGGTGGGCTACAGTCCCTAGGGTCGCACAGAGTTAAACACACTTAGCACACAGCATATACAGGAACAGAGAGGCTAGAAAGAATCAGACTAGTTTAAGTCATAGACAATGAATACTCTAAGTTTGGGCCATGTAAGTGAAGATGGCGAGGATAAAACAAATTTGAGAGATGTTACAGATGCAAAATCAATAGGACTGTGGTGGTTCATTGACTGTATACTAAGTCGCTTCAGTCGTGTCCAACTCTGTGTGACCCTATAGGCGGCAGCCCACCAGGCTCCCCTGTCCCTGGGATTCTCCAGGCAAGAACACTGGAGTGCGTTGCCATTTCCTTCTCCAGTGCATGAAAGTGAAAAGTGAAAGGGAAGTCGCTCAGTCATATCCGACTCTTAGTGACCCCATGGACTGCAGCCTACCAGTCTCTTCTGTCCATGGGATTTTCCAGACAGGAGTAATGGAGTGGGTTGCCATGGACTGTATAGGGAGATGCTATTGACAAGTCCCCTATTTCTTGTTTGGGTGACATAGACAGGCTACATACTGATGCTGTTCATTGAGATATGAATACAGAGAGTATTCACTATTACCGTGACCACTGTTACTGAGGGACCAAATTCTAGAACAAATGAAGAGACTACATATCCTACTTGGAAAATCCTCTGTTCAATATAGAAAGATGAAATATATTCATCAATTGCTATTCATCCATATATCTAAATTTACAAATATGTATTACATATTGTTTCAGGAAATGAGGATTGAATATGATAAATGCTACTGTATCAGTAACAACACAGTGCCAAGTGCCTACATAATGAGCTTTACACCTCACTTTTGGTATTTACCAAGATGTATTTTGATTAAATCAATGTAATCTTATATGGTTATCTTATTTTTTCCACTAGATACTGAACATTTTAGAGCAATGACTATATTACAAATTTCTTTTTATTTCACAAGGATCTTATCTCTTGGAATAGAATAATTTCCAAATAATTTTTTTCTTTGAATTGATTTTAATGAGAAAATAATTCAGATGAATCACTCAACTTTTTAAAAATAATTATCAAATATTAACTTTGTATGTCATTAGATTAAAAGAAACACTTGAATTTGAAAAATTTCATAAATGTGTCAGCTACTTTGCAATGATCATTCAGCTGATGATTTAAGAAAAAATAAACTAGCTGATATCCTTAATGCCATCTATTCCATAAGCATCATTTTTTATTAGTTATTGTCACTTCTGCTGGAACTGTCTGTACTGATATCAATATGTGAGGAAACCCTGCTGGGTGAAATGAAAACCCTGGGCTTATAGGTCAACCACAGAAAATAATTATCTTTATTCCTTTCCATTGACCAGTACAAGTTCGATGCATGAAGCAGGGCACTCACAGCAGGTGCTCTGGGATAACCCAGAGGATGGGGTGGGGAGGGAGGTAGGAGGGGGTTCAGAATGGTGGAACACAAATACACCCATGGCTGATTCATGCCGATGTATGGCAAAACCACCACAATATTGTAAAGTAATTAGCCTTCAATTAAAATAAATTAAAAAGTTACATGGTACAAATAAATACATAAATTTTAATAAAGAATGATTAAGTCCTAAATGTGTAATAGAAAATCCTATATTCATTTTAATATATATTCTTTTACAGGTGAAGTATTTTTGAGGTTCAATAGTGCATGGTTATGTTTAAAAAAGAAAAACCTGTATAGTAAATTCAGATAGCAATTTTGTTTTTACTGTTGAATAAATTATAGTTTATGAGTCCCTAAAAAAGTCAGAGAATTTAAATAATATATAGCAGATCAGTAAGTCGCAGAAGACAAATGAAGGCAGTGATATTTAATCAATTGTGTATCAGGATTTTCACATATTTTCTTATTACTCATTCCTTATATTAACTCTAAGAGACATATGTGTTAAGTGACACTTTTATCATTTTAACAATCAGAAAATTGAAGTTTAGAAGACATTAAGTGCTCTGATTTTGTTTCTGATGTGTTAATATTGTATATATTGTTTATGAAAATTACCTTTCAATGGACTGAAATTATCTGTGCTTATTCTCAACTATGGAAACAGTGACAGACTATTTTGGGGGCTTCAAAATCACTGCAGATGGTGACTGCAGCCGTGAAAGTAAAAGATGCTTGTTCCTTGGAAGAAAAACTCTGACAAACCTAGAGAGCATATTAACAAACAAAGACATTATTTTTGCCAACAAAGGCCTATTTAGTCAAAGCTATGGTTTTCCCAGTAGTCGTGTATGGATGTGAGAGCTGGACCAAAAAGAAAGCCGAGCACCGAAGAACTGATGCTTTTGAACTGTGGTGTTGGAGAAGACTCTTGCGAGTCCCTTGGACTGCAAGATCAAACTAGTCAATCCTAAAGAAAATCAGTCCTGAATATGCATTAGAAGGACTGATGCTGAAGCTTTCTAAATACACTGTGTGTGTGTATGTGTGTGTGTGTGTGTGTGTGTGTGTATACCTACAACTAATTTTCCTCATTTGTAAAATACAGGCAATTGAATTACATCTTAAAGCTCTACAGTATTTCTAAGAAACTCTGATTTTATAAGACATTTTGGAAATAAAGAGTCTTTGTTAAACAATTTGGGAGACACTTCTAATGTACCCCTATCTTAAAGCTGCAGTGTATATTTATATTCACATACTAACAGATCAGAGGTTCATGGGGTGACGTGACTGAATGACAACAACTAACAGACCTGAGAAGACTTGGAAGAAAAAAATAAAATAAGAGACCCTACTTATGTTTGCTTAATCTACCTTTTATCAAAGTAATGTCTAAGTATTTTCACATTGGAAACAGTGATGACTTTATTTTGGGGGCTCCAAAATCACTGCAGATGGTGACCACAGCCATGAAGCAGAGATATTACTTTCTCAACAAAGTCCATTTAGTCAAAGCTATGGTTTTTCCAGTAGTCATGTATGGATGTGAGAGTTGGACTATAAAGAAAGAAAGATGAGAGCTGAAGAACTGATGCCTTTGAACTGTGGTATTGGAGAAGACTTTTGAGAGTCCCTTGGACTGGATCCAACCAGTCTGTCCTAAAGGAGATCAGTCCTGGTTTTCATTGGAAGGACTAATGTTGAAGCTGAAACTCCAATACTTTGGCCACCTGATGCAAAGAGCTGACTCATTGGAAAAGACCCTGATGCTGGGAAAGATTGAATGAGGGAGGAGAAGAGGATGACAGAGGATGAGATGGTTGGATGGCATCACCAACTCAGTGGACATGAATTTGAGTAAACTCCAGGAGTCGGTGATGGACAGAGAGGCCTGGCGTGCTGTGGTCCATGGAGTCACAAAGAGTCAGATACAACTGAGCAACTGAACTGAACTGAGCTGTTTTCAAGTCTTTAGCAGACCCAGATCCCCTTCCTCTTACTGTTTTAGTGCAAGTTTACCTACCTCACCTGTATCTGCCAACACTTGCTTCCTTCTTCCTGAGGGATTTTCTCTGTCCCTCCTACCAGTGTTTCATGTGTCCACAACGGGACCGGAATACTGGTTTATTGGCCTCACCTCCCAGCCCAGCATCCCTCTGCAGGAGTAGGTATATACTGAAGTACTCTAGTTTCTCACTCTGAGGTATAACACTGGCTTCCAGTTTCTACAGGGACAAAGCTCAGATTGCTCTCACAGGAATCTGGCACTGTCCTATCCCCTTTGGCTGACATTCTTCCTTGTCTTTCTTTTCTGATGTTTGCTTTACTTCCCAAGTAGCCATTTCCACTCAGGGTCATCTTGAAGGAGGGGGAGAATCTAAGTTAATATATATATTTGGATATGAATGTGGTACAATATCTTAATGACTATTCCCAGCTCCACTTTTCAATGACCCAAATATATAGAGATTATTTCTGACAGATTCAGGACACACACTTCTGGTACCTCGCTTCTATGAGTCACTGACTAAATGTTTCCTGAATAAATTAATTTCTCCAAAGGGCAATGCCACAAGTCTTTGCAAAGGAAAAGGCATGAACTCAGCGGACACCACTTTTTAACCTTCCTATCTTTTGGGAGACTTAATGGATGTATAGACTCTGTCGTGACTGTTTTTGCATGCCTACTTGATTTGCAAGTATCATTGGCCTCTGTCTCTCTGGTGGCACTTTCCTCCAGTAATGCAATGTCTCAATATTCTTTCCTTTCCTTCTCATACTTTCAGTTTGTTGAATACTTAAATAATTATTTTTCCCTCTATGCCCTTGCAATTCATTTTTGACAAATGGAGGAGAAGAAACTCTTTAAATCTAATATTAATGCCATTTTTTGAGAGCCTGCTATGACACTCTCTTAGATTATATCCACATGATGATTTCATTAGATCAATTAAATATTAATGTCAGATAAAATGATATTTTATGGCAAGAAAATAAATATTTATACATAAAAATTTTTCTCTGCCCTTTGGCCTCCTGTCTATGCCCTACTGTGCATGGTTTTGGGTTGGCCAAAAAATTGGTTTAGGTTCTCCTATAGGGTGTTATGACCAAACAAACTTTTGGGCAACCTAGTATATATGCATTATGTGTTAACCAAATCTCCTCCATTGGCAGAAATACTTGCTTAACCATAAAGAGTGATGTTCTCCTAGCGTCAGTCAGACAATTCATGAAAAGATAACAATCCTTCTTAATCTTATAAGGGGCCACATGATGCTTATATCTGGATTGCATAGGCTGTCAATCATGTTATCTAACATATAGCTTTCTGTCCCAAGAAACTTACATAACTGTGTTTTGACTCCTAATGGGTGGCACAGTTCTCAGAAATCTCTTAGATGCTTTTTCTGGTTATAATCTTCAAATTTGACTTGCAAAAGTTTCCATATATTTCTTTGACTGACCGATTAATTTTTCAAATATATATGATTTCATTAAATCTCAAAGAAACAGAAGTAAATATTGGTAGGCCATTTCGCAGATGAAAAAAATTAACTCTTAGAGAGCTTAGATAACTCTTCTCAAAGTCATACAGCTATGCAGGGGCCAAGCCAAGTCTCTGAATCAAGCATGTATAATGCCAAATTTTACCTCATCCTCTCAATACTACATTGTTTCCTGCAGCATTTAGTTTTTATTTATTTATTTTTGGGCATTTTAAGCAACATTTATTAGTTGTTTTTAATACAGAAAGAAAACGAACAAAAATGACTCACATTTTCATTCCTGATATAACCTTAATTTCCATAAACATTTTTAAATTTCAGATTTATTAAGATATAATTGAATACAATAAAACTGTCCCTTTTAAAATGTACTATTCAATGAGTTTTGATAAATGGTTTAGATGATGATTTTAAAAAGCAGAAGTGGGTTCAAATATTAGGCCTGTCACTTACCAGCTTTATGACTATGATGAAATAGCAAAGATATAAACATGTTAGAATGATGAAAACAATAATAGCTATTTTATAGTTGTTGCTAAGCATGGTTTCTGGCAAAAAGAAATAGGATACAAAAATAATCCTTCTTTAGACATTTTGTGTGTGTGTGTTCCCAGAAAGAAATAATAAAAATTTCATGTTCTCCCTAGTTAAGGTACTAGGACAACCATGATGGCTGATTAATTGCCAAAGTCAAGATGACTTTTAGTGAAAGTCCTTAGGTGATTGAACTGTACAGTGCTACATGTCATGGAAAATGAAGCAGAACAACAATCCCAATTTTTCAGTACCCCTAGTTCTGCTCCATAGACCCAGGACTTCTTTTTTTTTTTTGTTTCTTGCTTTAGATAACTTTGTTGCCTTTTTGTTTTTTTCTTTATAGAAAGAAGGAATTTTGCCAGGTAGGGGTCTTATCCACAGCTTCTATGAAAATATTGCTTTACTAGTCTAGGACTACCTTTCTCCCATTTCAAATTCTTAATGTTTTTCAAATTTCTTTGACCTGCAGCTTGTGATGTATTTTAATCAAACCTTGGATTGTCAAATGTTTACTAACAAAAATAGTTGCCAGTTACTACTATTTTATTTTGAGCCACCCAATGAAGCATAAGATATATTTCTTTAGTATGAATATGAATATGTCCTATACTTTGGGACATGTGCATATTAAAAAATATATTACTCATCTGAAATTTAAATTTAACTGGATGACCTCTAGTTTTACTTGTTAAATCTGACAACTTTAGCTATATTATGTTCCAGAAATGGTGTTAACCACTTCAAATGAGTGATTTCTTTTGATATTTATGATGACTTTGAGAAGTAAGCACAGTTGTCTTAATTTTGTAAATGAGGAGTAGAGAGATTAAAAGGCTCAGGTCATACAGCTATTTGAGAACAGACTGGACAGCATAAGAGCACCTCACAAGGGGAAATGAGACAAGTATTTCCTAGGATGTTCATCATAAGTACCCACTATGTTAGTTTAGCAAACATTCCTTAATTTCATTTTTAAGGATATGTGAAGTTATGCAGTATGATGAAAAGAGTCTGTGTTTTAGTGACACAAAGTTTACATTTTACTTTACATTAAAAAATAACTAGTTTACATTTTTAACTTTCTATTTTAAAATAATCTTGATAAAAAAATTGGCAAAAGTGGTAAAAAAAAGATAGAATACAAATATCACCCAACTTAAGTAAATATTAACTTTCAATAATACAGTAAAATGATCAAAACTAGAAATTAACATTGATAAAAATTATTCAGTTTTTGCCAATTGCTTTACCTGTGTCTCTTTTTGGTTGTTATTAGAATTTAGTACAGAATCATACATATTTAAGCTGTCATGTCTCCTTAGTCTACCTCAACTTGGTTGACTCAACTTGAGACAACTTGGTTTTTCTTTGTGTTTCATGACCTTGACATACTTGCAAAATAATAGCAGCTATTGTATCTGATGTCCATAGAATAAAATAAACATGTATAACCCCATTCTGCTGTAAGTTTTGAGTAGTGCTTTGCTTAATAGTATAACTCCAAATAACAAATACAGAAAAATGATAAAACTAGAAAACCAATACTTGGCAAAAACTACAGTAATAATTATTTCAGGTCAGTAATCATCAATGATGCTAAAATTAGTGAGAAAGTATGATGAGAAACAGGGCATGTGCATAGTTTCAAAGTATTTCCCACAGATACTTATATAAATTACAGAGAAGATCATTTTATGGTGGAAAAGCCTGGCAGGTACCCTTTCACCAGGTGATCAAACTTGATATTAACAATAACAAGACATTCTCATGTTTGTGTCTCCTGGTATGAGGCACTGAGGAGAGGCCATTTCAGTGCTATTTCTGTCAAAAATTTATAATCTGAATTTAATGCTGGGAAAACATTATGAGACCAACCCATATTGAGGGACATTCCACATTCCACATAATAGCTGGTTAGTTCACTATATAGACTTAAAACATTTCAAATATACAACAAAGTACAAAAATAATACCTAGATACATGTGTATAATGTACCATGACTGGGAAGATGCAAACATTTTGTTTAATTTACAATGACATTGTTGCTATTAAAGTAAACGTGTTTCAAAAGATGATAAAGTTCCATCTATCTTTTTACCTCCCGTCCCAGATTTTACCATTCCAAAGTTGATGAGCATCAGTCCCATGAACATTTTTCTACTTTTATCATCTGTGTCAGTTCAGTCAGTTCAGTCGCTCAGTTCTGTCCTACAGTTATGTAAACATAAACTATACATACTGTGGTAGTCTGACTAACCATCCCCTAAATGTCCACAGCCTAGTTCCCAGCTTGGATGGTTTGAATTTGAATGTTACCTTATATGGTAAAAAAAAAAAAAAAAAAGATTTTGTAAAAGGACTAAATCAAAGATCTTGATATGGGGAGATTATCCCAGATTATTCTAATGGGCCCAAAATGTTATCACAGAGGTTCTTAGAGACAGAAGATTTGAATACAAGGTAGGAGAAGATAATGTGATTTAAGTAATGTGCCTAGGAATCAAGGAATGGTAGCAACCTCTAGAACAAAAATTGATAAAGAGCATATTCTCTTCTGGAGGGTAGAGAAGGAAGATGCTCTGTTGACACCAGGATTATAGCCTCATAAAACTCACTCAGATGACCATTATATCTACTACTGTGGGCAAGAATCCCTTAGAAGAAATGGAGTAACCATCATAGTCAACAAAAGAGTACAAAATGCTGTACTTGGATGCAATCTCAAAAACGACAGAATGATCTCTGTTTGTTTCCAAGACAAACCATTCAATATCACAGTAATACAAGTGTATGCCCCAACCAGTAATGCTGAAGAAGCTGAAGTTGAACAGTTCTATGAAGATATACAAGACCTTCTAGAACTAACACCCCAAAAGATGTCCTTTTCATTATAGAGACTGGAACACAAAAGTAGGAGGCCAAGAAATACCTGGACTAACAGGCAAATTTGGCACTGGAGTTCAGAATGAAGCAGGGCAAAGGATAATAGGATTTTATGAAGAGAACTCTGGTCATAGCAAATACCCTCTTCCAACAACACAAGAGAAGACTCTACATATAGACATCCCCAGATGGTCAGCACTGAAATCAGATTGATTATATTCTTTGCAGCCAAAGATGGAGAAGCTCTACACAGTCAGCAAAAACAAGATCGGGAGCTGACTGTGGCTCAGATCATGAACTCCTTATTGCCAAATTCAGACTTAAATTGAAGAAAGTAGGGAAAACCACTAGACCATTCAGGTATGACCTAAATCAAATCCCTTATGATTATACAGTGGAAATGAGAAACAGATTCAAAGGATTACATCTGATAGACAGAGTGCCTGAAGAGCTATGGACAGAGGTTCGTGACATTGTACAGGAGATAGGAATCAAGACCATCCCCAAGAAAAAGAAATGCAAAAATGCAAAATGGTTGTCTGAGGAGACCTTACAAATAGCTTTGAACAGAAGAGAAGCTAAAGGCAAAGGAGAAAAGGAAAGATATACCCATTTGAATTTAGAGTTCCAAATATTAGCAAGGAGAGATAAGAAAGTCTTCCTCAGTGATCAGTGCAAAGAAATAGAGGAAAACAATAGAATGGGAAAGACTAGAGATCTCTTCAAGAAAATTAGAGATACCAAAGATACAATTCATGCAAAGACGGGCAAAATGACAGAAACAGTATCGACCTAACAAAAGCAGAAGATACTAAGAAGAGGTGTTAAGAATATATACACACACACACATAAAAAGATCTTCATCACTCAGCTAATCACAATGATGTGATCACCAACCTAGAGCCAAAATCCTGGAATGTGAAGTCAAGTGGGCCTTAGAAAGCATCACTACAAACAAAGCTAGTGGAGGTGATGGAATTCCAATTAAACTATTTAAAATCCTAAAAGATGATGCTTAAGTGCTGCACTCAATATGCCAACAAATTTGGAAAACTCAGCAGTGGCCACAGACTGGAAAAGGTCAGTTTTCATTCCAATCCCAAAGAAAAGCAATGCCAAAGAATGCTCAAACTACCACACAATTGCACTCATCTCACACACTAAAGTAATGCTCAAAATTATCCAAGCCAGGCTTCAGCAGTACATGAACCATGAACTTCCAGATGTGCAAGTTGGATTTAGAAAAGGCAGAGAAACCAGAGATCAAATTTCCAACATCTGTTGACCATCAATAAAGCAAAAGAGTTCGAGAAAAACATCTACTTCTGCTTTATTGACTATGTCAAAGCCTTTGACTGTGTGGACCACAACAAACTCTGGAAATGTCTGAAGGAGATAGACCCACCTGGCCTGCCTCTTGAGAAATCTATATGCAGGTCAGGAAGCAACAGTTAAAACTGGACATGGAACAACAGACTGGTTCCAAATAGGGAAGGGAGTACGTCAAGGCTGTATATTGTCACCTTGCTTATTTAACTTATATACAGAGTACATCATGAGAAACGCTGGTCTAGATAAAGCACAAGCTGGAATTAAGATTTCCAGAAGAAATATCAATAACTTCAGATATGCAGATGACACCATCCTAATGGCAGAAAGTGAAGAAGAACTAAAAACCCTCTTGATGAGAGAGAGAAAGTGAAAAAGTTGACTTAAAACTCAGCATTCAGAATACTAAGATCATGGCATGTGGTCTCATCACTTCATGGCAAATAGGTGGGGAAACAAAGGAAACATTGAAAGACTTTATTTTGGGGGCTCCAAAATCACTGCAGATGGTGACTGCAGCCATGAAATTGAAAGACGCTTGCTCCTTGGAAGAAAATCTATGACCAAACTAGACAGCATATTAAAAAGCAGAGACGTTGGTTTGTCAACAAAGGTCTGTCTAGTCAAAGCTATGGTTTTCCCAGGAGTCGTGTATTGATGTGAGAGTTGGACTCTAAAGAAAGCTGAGAGCCCAAGAATTGATGCTTTTAAATTGTGGTGTTGGAAAAGATTCTTGAGAGTCCCTTGGACTGCAAGGAGATCCACCCAGTCCATCCTAAAGGAAATCAATCTTGAATATTCATTGGAAGGACAGATGGTGAAGCTGAAACTCCAATACTTTTACAGCCTGATGTGAAGAACTGACTCATTTTCACAGGCAAAGATGGAAGGCGGAGGAGAAGGGGACAGATAGAGAATGAGATGGTTGGATGACATCACCTTCTCAATTAGTAAATTCTGGGAGTTAGTGATGGACAGGAAGGCCTGGTATGCTGCAGTCCATGGGGTTGCAAATAGTCGGAAATGACTGAGTGACTGAAATGAACTGAACTAAAAACTTATTTTGGACTCCTGACCTCTAGAACTGTAAGATAATAAGTTTATATTGTTTTAAACAGTTAATGTATGTTCATTTTTTACAGCAGCAATAGAAATATAATTACATATACTATGGATTTATGTTAAGATTTGCATAAATCAAGTATATGAATAGTTTGTCAAACTATAAAGTTCAAGTTTATATTTTTGAGATTCACAGCTGAGTCAAAGCAGTCATTGTTAACGGTTGTGTTATCATTCCAGAAAGTGAAGAATCATCCTTTACTAATCCCTTCTTAGGATGGCTGCATATTTACCCAGTTTCATGTCTGCGTTCCTGGTATATAATTGCCCTCTGATCACCATCTATTTTCTCCTAGAAACCAAGTAAGCTTTGTTTGTTCGTTTCTTACCTGAAAAATTCCCCCAAATTCTTTCCAATGAAATCACTATTACAAACTTTCTATAACAGATGATTTAACTCTTTCAAACACTCTTGCTTCTTTTTGTGTTTAGCTATCACAGTCAAGGAAGTATTGAACATTTTTGTACATGTCTTCTTGTGTACAAGTGTGAAAAGAAGTTTCAAGTGTGGATGCAACGAGTGGAATTTCTGGATAATATAAGAATGGGAATTGCCAATTTCACTAGATTTTGCCAGATTGCTCCCCAGAATTAGTATTCTTGTTTATATTCTTTGCCTTTATTATCATCAACACTTTATCTTAACAGATGTTTTGTTTTCCGGATTGAATGAGTGTGAAATGACATCTATATTTTGTAAGGAAGACCCTAAGTTTTTCTAACAAATCCAAAACCATAGTGGATTAAACAAAATGAAAACTGATTTATCTCTAATGTCCAAAATAGAGTGTTAGGCTTCCCTGATGGCTCAGCTGCTAAAGAACACACCCGCCAAAGCAGGAGATGCAAGAGACATGGGTTCAGTCCCTGGTTCAGGAAGATCTGCTGGAGGAGGAAATGGCAACCCACTCCAGTATTCTTGACTGGAGAATCCCACAGACAGAGGAGCCTGGAAGGCTACAGCCCATAGGCTCACAAAGACTTGAACACGAGTGAGTGAACATGTGTGCACACGCACACGCGCGCGCACACACACACACACACACACACACACACACACACACACACACACAGTTGGAGATTAGCTTTGCCAACCTGAGCTCATTACTTTAAGATCGCTCTAATCTTTGCCATGGGCTTCCCTGATGGCTGGGCAGGTAAAGAAAATGCCTGCAATGCAGGAGATATGTGTTCAATCCCTTGGTCAGGAAGATCTCCTGGAGAAGGAAATGGCAACCTACTCCAGTATTCTTGCCTGAGAAATCCCATGGACAGAGGAGCCTGGAGGGCAATACAGCCCATGGAGTAGCAAAGAGTCAGATGTGACTGAGCGGCAGCAGCAGTCTTTTCCATGACTGAGTGGGTTTGGGGGGACAGAATGAGGAAATTCAAGGAAAGAGCTTGAATTTATAAGGAGATGACCATAAAAGAAATATACTTCACTTTTTCTCAGATTCTGTCTGTCGACCTGTAGTCACCTAGGCTCAATTAGCTCCAAAGGGAGACTGGGAATTCTGTATCTTGCTGGGTGACTGACCTTGCAGGTATGAACTCTTACTAGTTAAGAAAAGGAGGAAATATTGAAAGCCAGTTAACAGAATCTGTCAAAATCTACCCCACTGAATTCCTAAGTAGCTATGTATACATATGGAACCAATCCAATTGTACGTGAGTTCTAATTATAAGAATCCAGGGTGACAAACAGTCCTCTCCATAGAAAGTTTAATCTCCCCATGTGTAATAGTGGAGAAAACCATTATAACTACAATAAAAGAGAATGGATGATGAGAAGAGGGAATGTACAGTAGTCAGTGTACCATAGCAATGAGGGAATCCTAATAGAAATTGGTAAGATCTCTGCCTTTGACTATACATTCTCGCCAGTTACCACCTATATCTCCCCTTCAGGCTTATTTGCTTCCAGAAATATTCAGGTAAAGTATTTCTGTTTGAATAACATTTTTTTAGTCATCATTTTAAACACTCAGATTCTCCTTACCCTGCCCCCTTTTATTTAATTTGAGACATGTCTGCTTACTTCTTCCTGCTTCCTTTCACTAGTGACAGTTATCCACACATTTTCTGAGATAAGATGCTTAAGTGAAAAGGCAATTAGCCCAAGAACTAGCTTAGCAGGTCAAGCTAGAAATATTAGCCAGAAGCCTTTGAAGAAAAAGCTGAGACACAATCTCATCCCTTTTATTTTGGACAGATGAATAGTTAATGTTTCCAATGCTTTAAGCACTGAATTTCAGAACCCTTAATCCAGTGGTCACAGAGTAATCATCTACCTTTCTCCAAGTTTCGTATTTTTTTTTTTTTCTGATAAAGCAATTATACAAGTCAATTGTGACCTTATAGCAGAAAGTGAAGAGGAACAAAAGAGCCTCATGATGAAGGTGAAAGAGGAGAGAGAAAAAGCTGGCTTGGAAGGACTGTTGCTGAAACTGAAGCTCCAATACTTTGGCCACCTGATGCAAAGAGCCGACTCATTAGAAAAGACCCTGATGCTGGGGAAGATTGAAGGCAGGAGGACAAGGGGACGATAGAGGATGAGATGGTTGGATGGCATCACAGACTCAATGGACATGAGTTTGAGCAAGCTCCAGGAGATGGTTAAGGACAGGGAAGCCTGGAGTGCTCCAGTCATGGTGTCGCAAAGAGTTGGACAGAACTGAATGATGAACAACAACAACCATAAGAAAATCTTGCTAATAATTAAGTTTTTCAGTAGAAATTGCCATGAAATTTGCATATTTAAGGAAGTTTATAATACTTCCTAAAAGCTCAGTTGGTGAATGGTACCAAGCAATTCTGGTGAAAGATTTTCTCCTGGCTCAGTGTTCCGTTTGACTTTGTATTGACTGGGCAATTTACAGCTCTGTAGGGGCAGAGATTTACTTTCTGCTTTTTGTCTGTTGAAGATACAAGTAGTTTCTGCCAGTGGAACAAATAACCACAGAGATAACACTTCATAACACTATGAGACATTAAACCATTTTTGTATCTAACAGCATTCTTATCCTGTTTTTAAAATTATCTCTATGTGCCTAACTTTTAAGGTGGACTAGACTGGTTTAACATCTTAATAGCACTCATTTATTAATGAATTAGCTAAAATCATTTTTTATTCAAATGAGAGTCATGATTTTGCCTCTAAAAAATTATAAGTTAACAGCTTGCATTAATCTGTTTATTCACTGGTGCAAATTACTTCCACCAAATTCTGATAAATTGCTTGTGCTCAATATAAATTGTTCCTCTTGAACAACTAGTTTTAATGAAATGCTTAATAAAAATATACTGTAATGTCAAAATTGTGCTCACTTCATGTTGAAACAGGATGGTTACAGTTTCTATGAGAATACATGTTCAAATATTCAGAGCTTTAAAATATATGTAGATCATTTCAAAAGTATTGGCATTTTGAAACTATTAGCCTAGATAGAATTCCAGCAAGCTGAAACTCTACTGAAAAAATACTCTTAGAAAATGGTTAGAAAATAAGCTTTAGAAATACAATACTTAGTTTTTCACTTTGAATAAAGAATAGGAAAGCATAGTAAATCTTTATTCTTAATGGAAGTCAAAGGTTAAAGCTGAATCTTACTTTTAGACAAATTATGTTTCATTTAAGACCATAAAAATAAAAGCTATAAAAATCATGCAAACCATTGAGATGAATTGAGTACACATCAATATATTTAAATACTCTCTCTAACCACACGTGACAGAGCATTTGCTTTGGAAGTCTATAAAGGCTTTCTGTTAGGAGCATAGGTTTTGATAAATTTGCCAGTTTGCTAATTTGCTTAGGGGAAAAAATACATATCTCAGGAAGAGTATTTGTGAAGAGAATTCAAAACAAGTTCCATGCCTTTGAAAATTTTGTTTTCCTATATTTTATTAAACAGCATCTCAGACCATCTTTATGTTTTAAAATGTTTACCTACCAATTTAATAAATAATGTGGATATGCAAAACCACTTTTGTATAAATCATACATTTTTTCTTTCACTGGACTAAAGGCATATTGACCTGATAATAACAATAAATCATAAGAAATAGTATGGAAAAGATTTTAATAAACTTATCAGAAAGAGAATTAAGTGTTCTTAATTAATGTTTAGATGATCACATTGAAATAATTATTTTATAGCCACTAAAGAAATCTTCTATTTTTCACTGAAAAATTAACTATAAGATAGAAAAAAAGAATTATTCTAACTCATATGTGTGCATATAGTGTGCATTCTTGTTACACAGCATGACAGGATGCTCAGTCACTTGCTCAATCTAACTCTTTGCCATTCCATGGACTGTAGCCTGCCAAGCTCTTTGTCCATGGGAATTCTCCAGGCAAGACTACTGGAGTGCGTTGCTAAGCCCTCCTCCAGGGGATCTTCCCAACCCAGGGACTGAACCTCCATCTCTTAGGTGTGCTACATTGGTAGGCAGATTCTTTACCACTAGCACTACCCGGGAAGCCCTGTTATACATCTTAACATCCCACATATTTGAAAAAAAAATTCTGCTGTGAGAAGAACTGCCAATTTTAAAGTTCATTGTTAGTTTCTATTTTCTTTCTTTCCATTTTCATGCTTTCCTACACTATCAATTATTCCTTTCATGTGGTTTGCAACATACTGTCTCTATTTCTTTTTCTTTCTGTGTAATAATCTTTTATGTGACAGTGCCCAGGTTACTTATCTGTTTCTTTCTAAATGGTCATTTTGGTTGTTTTTACTTTGGGATACTTAAGAAAACGTTCTCATAGCCATTAATATGTCTTTTATAGATGTTTGAATTCTTTATCTTGAATGTTTACCAAGGAATACTATCACTTGGTTACTAGATACAGGTAAGTTTAACTTCACTATAAAGTAACATAGAATTGTCCCAAGTGATTGCTCCATTATACACTCCCACCTACAATGTATAAAAGTCCCACTTGCTCCTGATCTTTATCAACACTTGGATTTGTTATATGTTAAATTTTAGTTATTCTGGGAGATACAAGTAGTCAGTCTGGAAGATTACAAGTATTTATCTACTAGTAATAGTATTGACTTGTGATTGTAGTTTGCATTTGCTTGATGAGTAGAGATGCTTGGCAATTTTCATATGCTTCGTGGTCATTTGAATATGTTTTATGAAGTGCCGGCTGAAGGCTTTTCCTTATCATTCTATGTGATTGTCTTTTTCTTATTGTCTTGTATGAGGTATTCATATTTGAAAGATACAAGGCTTTTGTGTTGAAAATATTTCTTCCAGTTGTGATTTTTCTTTGCTTATTTGATGAGTGGAAGTTTTAAATTTACATATCTATATACTTGCATCTTCCTATTTATCTATAAAGTTTTCTCTCTATATATATATATACTACAAAAATGGACATTCTGCAATAAATTGCTTTTTGTGGTTTAAACAGTCAATAGTCTTTTTTTTTCTTTATATTTCCTCACTTAGTTTTTATTTCCAGTAATGTTTATTTTTCCTGTAATTCTCTTTCATGTAATTTATTTTCATCTTCCTGAAGAATTTCCCTCAATATTTTTTGAATAGAAGAAATACTACTGATAAATTTTTTCTCCTTCACCTTGTTGTAAAAAAAAAAAAATTCCTTCTCAGATGTCTGTTTGTCTGAGTTGACTGTAAATGACCTCCAGAAGAGACCAAATTGATTCATTACTTTAATAGAACAGAGAGAAAAGGAGAGGCACAATTAATATAATAATACTGGAGAGCTATTTCCATTGACAGCATATCAAGGTCTGAAGTTACCAGCTAGAAAAAAATTACTCAAGCCTTACTAATGGAATAAAATCTCTGTTCCCCTCTGCTGCTCCTAACTGATTAATTCCTGCTTACTGGGAGCAAGAAAATATCAAAAATTCTTTATGAGGTCAGATTCTGTGTGAAAAGTAAGACAGAAATGTTCTCTTTGTTATCTTCAGAGGGACCTTGTTGACAGGGAACACTGTAAAGAAGCATATGCCAGAAGCACTTTTCCACTTTGGGCAACAATGTTCTTAATAAGCATGGACTTTGCTTCACTTGTTGAAAAAGGAAAAAATAACCCACCAAATATTTTTAGCTCCACATGTTTGCCATTTACATTAGATGCTTTCACACATAACTTCTTTTTTAAAATAAATAAAGCTATACTACTATTTTATGACACTTTTTATGTGTCATAACTTTTCTGAAAAAGAAAAAAAAAACACTATCACTGATTGCTGTCAGCTTGGAGGTAATCTGGCTTTAATGACTATGCCATACCAAACCTAAATAATGTCAGAGAACTCCAACATAAGACATAACCATTCTCTGACTGTAACAGATAGAGACAAACACAAGACCGTTCTAATTATGTCTGAACACAGACAAAAATAACAAAATAGGTGAAGGAGATTAAGAGGTAAAAACTTCAAGTTGCAGAGTAAATGGGTCACGGTGTGAAATATACAGGGTAGGGAATGCAGTCAATAATTCTGTAATATCTCTGTATGGTATGAGATGGTAATTACAAATACAACAGTGATCAGTTTGATATATATATAGAAATATTGAATCACTGTGCTGTATAACAGAAACTTACATAGTTTTGTAGGTCAATTATTCAAAAACAGACAAACATGGAAAAAGAAAACAGATTTGCAGTTATCAGAGGCACTAGGTAGAGACAGAAGGAATTCAGAAAAAGGTACTCAAAAGCTGTTGTTCAGTCTCTGAGTCATGTCTATTTGCAACCTGATGAACTGCAGCACACCAGGCTCCTCTGTCTTTTATTGTCTCCTAGAGTTTGCTTATATTTATGTCCATTGCTTCAGTGATGGAATCTCACCATCTCATCCTCTACCCTTTCTCTTTTGCCTTCAGTCCTTCCCAGAAGTCGGGTCTTTTCCAGTGAGTCAGCTCTTCTCATCAGGGGGCCAAAAGTATTGGAGGTTCAGCTTCAGCATCAGTCCTTCCCATGCACATTCTTCCCTTAAGATTGACTGGTAAATTACTGATTATAAGAAATAAGTTTCAGTAATGCAACATACAACATGATAGGTAATGTACTACACTGCATGTATGAATGTTGTTAAGAGAGTACTTCTTAGGAATTCTTATCACAAGGAAAAAGAAAAGGTTTTTCTTTTCTTTTTGTTTTGAGTGTGAATGAGTTGATTCATGTTCACTAAATGTACTGTGGTAATCATTTCATGATGCATATAGGTCAAATCATTGTGCTGTTCAATTTAACCATATAGTGCTGTATGTCAAATATGTCTCAAGAAAGCCAGAAGGACAAAATAAACTAATTATTGATAAGGAAACAAACAGCAAAAAAATAAAAAGGTACATTTTTAAAATACATCACTGAGAAAGAAGATGAGGAAGCAAAATGAAAACTATAAAACTCAGTAGGCATAAAGAATAGAAACAAAAGTGTCCAAATAATAAAAGTCACAGAAAAAAATAAAAAAATTTGCTTTTAAATGTGGTAGATATTTGTACAAATAATGTAGACTAAGGTTCCAGATTTTTAAAAAGATAACATGTCTGAGATTGAAAAGTTCCTACAGTGACAAAGCTTCCTTTGTGGCTCAGCTGGTAAAGGATCCACCTGCAATGCAGGAAACCTGGGTTTGAACCCTGGGTTGGAAAGATCCCCTGGAGAAGGGAAAGGCTATCCACAACAGTTTTCTGGCCTGGAGAATTCCACAGACTGTACAGTCCATGGAATCCCACATGTTCGCAAAGAGTCAAACACAACTGAGTGTCTTTAACTTTTCACAGTGCCAAAGAAGATAAAGAAAAAAAAATCAAAACATGCTAAAAAGAATGAAAACTATACAGATAAAATTCTAAGTGCCAAGGAAAAGGAATGAGTATCAAATAATTCCAAAAAGAAAAAGAAAAGAAATCGTCTAATTTTTGTTAGAAAAAATCGTCTAATTTTTGTTAGAATTCTCTCTCTAGTTCTTAGCAGACAAGGACCTGGAGGGAGGTTCTGCTTTCAGTGCCGAGGAGGCAGAAACTAACACAAGCCGCTCCTGAAGTAGTAATTGGAAACCCTGAGCAAAATGCAGAGTCTCTGGAGGATGAAAAAGAGCAGTCAGATCTTGGCAGTGAGACAAAACTTGTAATAGAGTCCACTGGGTAAATTCCTCATGATTTTCTAGACTTAGGTTGAAGGGCAACCACATTTTCAGGGAGAGTTGGACTGTAAAGAAGGCTGAGCACCGAAGAATTGATGCTTTTGAACTGTGGTGTTGGAGAAGACTCTTGAGAGTCCCTTGGACTGCAAGGAGATCCAACCAGTCCATTGTGAAGGAGATCAGCCCTGGGATTTCTTTGGAAGGAATGATGCTGAAGCTGAAACTCCAGTACTTTGGCCAACCAATGCGAAGAGTTCACTCATTGGAAAAGACTCTGATGCTGGGAGGGATTGGGGGCAGGAGGAGAAGGAGACAACCGAGGATGAGATGGCTGGATGGCATCACCGACTTGATGGACGTGAGTCTGAGTGAACTCCAAGAGATGGTGATGGACAGGGAGGCCTGATGTGCTGTGATTCATGGGGTCGCAAAGAGTTGGGCACGACTGAGCGACTGAACTGAACAGCTGTATTCCCAATATAAAACACTTTTTTTCTGGTCTGAAGAACAAAAGAACAGAACTCAAGACATCCACAATCATTTTGTGTATAAACACGAAATCTGTGTATAAAAGGTACATAACTGACAAGCTAATTCCTGAAACATACATACTCTGGGCACTCTCAATGCAACCTGTAAGTAAGGCCAAAAGAACTAAACAGATTGGAAATGCTATTCAATGTATATAACACAGACTTAGTAGTTTGAATGAAACCTGATAAAAGTATCAACAATCTTTGGAGAAGCATAACAGAACAAAGAATCTCAACAACAAAACACAAAACATGTCCAAAAATTATCAATTTATTTATTTTTAAATTTTTATTGAAATATACTTGACTTATGATATTAGTTTTACATATAAAACATAGTGATTACATGTCTTTATAGATTATGACTAACACATTGTATAGACTCTGGATTAAGTCAAATTTCTCTGATAATTTTATTTGTTTGTTTATTTTTATAGCAACTTACCTTATTAAACTCCAATCCCTTTCTCTCTTATGCTAGGAAACATCTGAATTCTTTGCTCAATTTCCTCAGCTTCCAGCTGCTGTCTTTGCCCAACACTTTGGAATATCTTCCATGTACTTATAGATCAGTGTTTAGGGAAACATTTGGAAAGGGCTTATGTACATAGTCTGAATCTTACACTCCTCGAGGCTCCCTTCTTTCTAGGACTCTATGATTTCATACTGATCTGACAGTCCAGAAAATTGTCTTCTGACATATTCAGCCAGATTAAGTTTTCAATATCTCACCCTCAGTCAAAAAGCCAAAGATATTCAAGTCTCACCCAGTGTAATTCCCAACTTTAAAAGTCAATTTCCTTCTAGTATCTTAGTACATTTGGTAAATATGCATTTCATTAATTTCTTTAAAAAAATAACATTTCATCTAAACTTCATAATTTTTATCTGTGTGATAGTTAATCCAACCAAACTGCTTTACAATGACTGGATGCTAATCTCTCATTGCTCAAGTGTTGGCCCCATTATACATACTCCATTGCAGTCAATGTAATTTTGTCTCTCTGTGAGTAGGCAGGCACTTATTAGAGTCTACCCAACTAAAATATACAGAGGACAGTACAGCAGAAACCAGGAGATCAAACTATATCCCATAATTTTACTAGAATTTGTTCATTATACTTTATATATTGAGTGGTCTTCTGAACTTTTAGATTCTTATTGATGATGAGAAAGCATTAAAAAATTCTTTATATGTGGTTCAAACAATATTACATCTTATATTTTAACTGTTTCCATGACTTCCTGTCTCCATAACTGTGGTACATTTCACAGTTTATCTTGGAAAAATAAATTTAATAATATTATAGCCACTATGGCAAGCAGAACTGTATTTGGAGGTTGGTGAGAGAAATAAATATAGGAGAAGGAAAAGGACTTTTAACCTCCAAAGTTAGTATAGACAGTAACTGCAACCATGGAATTTACAGATGCTTGCTCCTTGGAATGAAAGCTATGACAAACCTAGACAGTGTGTTACAAAGCAGAGATATCACTTTGCCAACAGAGGTCCATCTAGTCAAAGCTATGGTTTTTCCAGTAGTCATGTATGGATGTGAGAGTTAGACCTTAAGAAGGCTGAACGCTGAAGACTTGATGCTTTCAAATTATGATGCTGGAGAAGACTCTTGAGAGTTTATTGTATTGAAAGGAGATTAAATCAGTCAATCCTAAAGGAAATCAACCTTGAATATTCATTGGAAGGATTCATGCTGATATTGAAGTTTCAATACTTTGGCCAATTAATAGGAAGAGTCGACTCATTGGAAAAGACCCTATTGCTGGGCAAGATTGAAAGCAAAAGGAGATCTGGGTGAAAGAGGCTGAAATGGTTAGACAGCATCTAAATGGATATGAACTTGAGCAAATTCAGGGAGATAGTGAAGGACAGAGGAGCCTGGAGTGCTACAGTCCATGGGGTTGGAAAGAGTCAGACATGACTTGGCAACTGAATAAGAACAACAAATTCTAGATTTTAGAAGATTCTGAACAGTACTGTTTTTCTTGTTTGTTTGTTTGTTTTTTCCCAAAGACTGTTAATGAAGGTGAAAGTGGGATAGGAAAGAGATTTTATTTGGTGAGGGGGGAGTGGAGGTTCCTATTACTTTTATCTCTATGGACCTTGATATGGTAGCACTTACTCTCAGAAACTGTAATGTGCAAAGAAACCGTGCTATAACGAACATTCTAAGAACACACACAGGAATTTATGACACCTACGAATGCACTTCATTGCCAAGAGGGTCAAACTGAATGAGCCAAGCTTTGGTCTTCTAAACTCTAGAGGAGAATAAACTGTTCTACAAATATCTAGGTTTCTTTCTACAACAGAATAAAAACTAGTATCTCTTCTCTCTCTTTGATGTCTCCCTGTGCTATCTGAAAATATGATAATAAGGTGTTCAGCTTAGATTCTACAAATACAAGGCAAAATAAATGGTGCCCTTACATAAGTTCAAACATCACACAGGTCATCATCAAAGAAGTCAAAGATAAAAAGTCATTTGGTCCTTTCTATTTATTATTAATTATTTATGCACTAGGTCCACAGAAATCTGAAATCATGTTTTTGAAAAGTAATCTGTAAAGACAGGGAAAGAAAAACTGTTAAAATAATATAATACCTTAATCAGTAATTATTTTGAAAGAGTCAACAATAGCAGATAGCTTCAGTTCAGCTCAGTTGAGTTCAGTTGTTCAGTTTTACCAACTCTTTGTGACCCCATGGACTACAGCATGCCAGGCCTCCCTGTCCATCAGCAACTTTTGGAGTTTACTGAAACTCATGTCCATTGAGTAGTAACGCTATCCAACCATCTCATCCTCAATCATCCCCTTCTCTTTCCACCTTCAATCTTTCCCAGAATCAGGGTCTTTTCAAATGAGCCAGTTCTTCTCATCAGGTAGTGAAAGGGTTAGAGTTTCAGCTTCAGCACCAGCCCTTCCAATGTATATTCAGGACTGATTTCCTTTAGGATGGACTGGTTGGATCTCCTTGTAGTCTCCAAAGGACTCTCAAGAGTCTTCTCCAATGCCGCAGTTCAAAAGCATCATTTCTTCAGTGCTTAGCTTTCTTTATAGTCCAACTCTCACATCCATACATGACAACTGAAAAAACCATAGCTTTGACTAGACAGACCTTTCTTGGCAAAGCAATGTCTTTGCCTTTTAATATGCTGTCTAGGTTGGTCACAAGTTTTTTTCCAAGGAGTAAATCTTTTAATTTCATGGCTGCATTCATCATCTGCAATGACTTTATTTAGATGTTATTCTGGAACTCTCTTGCTTTTTTGATGGTCCAGCAAATGTTGGCAATTTGATCTCTGGTTCCTCTGTCTTTTCTAAATCCACTGAGCATCTGGAAATTCACAGTTCATGTATTTACACAGGACTGGAGAAATAGACACTTGGAGGACACAAATAGAACGTTATGTGCACCAGGACCCAGGAGAAAGGAGCAGTGACCCCACAAGAGACTGACCCAGATGCTCAAGGGAGTGTCCAGGAGTCTCATAGGAGGTCTGGATTGGTAGTGGCCTGCTGCAGGGTTGGGGGGAGGGTAGCAGTGCCTTCATGGGACCTTTGAAGAAAGTCACCATTGTCTTCATTATTTCCACTACAGTTTAGGGCTTCCCCTGTGGCTCAGCTGGTAAAGAATCTGCTTGCAATGTGGGAGGTCTGGGTTCGATCCCTGGGTTGGGAAGATCCCTGAAGAAGGGAAAGGCTACCCGCTCCAGTATTCTGGCCTGGCCTCCATAGTTGGCATGGGATCTAGAATGCATGGGCTTCAGTAGTTGGAGCAAGTGGACTCAGGAGCTGTATCTTGCAGGCTGTAGAGCAAGGGCTCAGTGGTTGTGGCACGGGGACTTAGTTGCTCTGTGGCGTGTGGAATCTTCTTGAACCAGGGATTGAGCCCATGTCCCTTGCACTGGCAGACAGATTTTTATCTACTGTGCCACCAAAGAGGTCCTGCCTAAAGGGTTTCAATCACAGATCCCTTCAGAAAAATCTTGGTTACACAATTTTGCAGAGTTCTGGAATATATTAGTCTTACTCTAAATGTATTATACTTCTCAGGACTCTGTTATATGCAGGTACTTGAAACACCCTCCCCAATCATACTCAACTGGCAAATTTCCCACTTAATGTCAAAAGAAAGTGAAAGTGAAGTCAATACAGTCATGTCTGACTCTTTGTGATCCCATGGACTGTAGCCTACCAGGCTCCTCCGTCCATGGGATTTTCCAGGCTAGAATATTAGCCTGGAGTAGGTTGCCATTTCCTTCTCCAGGAGATCTTCCCAACCCAGGGATTGAAACCGGGTCTCCCACATTGTAGGCAGACGCTTTACTGTCTGAGCCACCAGGGAAGTCTCACCCTCCCCAGTCATACTCAACTAGCAAATTTCCCCCTTAATGTCAAGATGCTGCCTAAAGTGCTATCCAGTATTTCTTTCTGACATTGTAATTTTCACTGGCTAAAAATAATCAGCAAGTAATCAGACTGTTATTAATGCTTCCAGTTTTCCTTTCACTCTTACTAGCAAAGTCAGATAATAAACGGTGAGGTACGTTTTCATTCCCTTCCAATTGTACAACTTCAGTTCATGCCCAGTTTATTTATTCCAAATGTCTGTGACAATAAGTACATCTTCTAAGTTATTTTATCTGATTGTAATTTATCATAAAGGTGAATGTAATTTACTAAACATGTACTATGCGCTACATCTTATTCTTATCACATTAGCACACTAATTCATTTAATCTTCCAAACAGCTCTGTGAAGTAAGATTAACATGAGCTTTGTTTTACAGCTGAGAAATTTGAAACACAGGGAGAGTTAGTTACCCATCCAAGGTAACACATCTAGCAAAATATGTGGTATCTCAGAATGGAACCCAGACAGTGGATTATTCTAGCTTGATTTTGTCATTCAGCTGTATCAAAAGTGAGTACAGATGAAATCAATACAAGGAAAGAGGAAACTGATCCCAGATAACCTCAACAGAATTAAACTGGGTGCAGTTTGGTAACCTAATATACATGTAACTCCTTCTCAGAGGCACAGCAAGAACATTTATGTGAAGCCTTATCATCCAGCTACATGGAGATGTATTTGAGGATAGGTTATACACAAATGAAAATCCCATTGGCATACAGTATTTTTGGTTGCATGCCATTGTTTCAAAAAGCATGCACCTGATAGCTTCCATGACAACAATACATGTAAAATGCATGTGGTCTGTAAAGGCCAAATTTTGCCAGATGCTCTGTGGGGATTTTAAGTGCTGCTTTGGTAGGGGTACTATGGAAATAGCTGAAAGGCAATGCTAAAGGCTCACCATGATGAAAAAGGCTTGCTAAGCTATCCAAATAGTGATGCTAATAAGAACTGTTATCCAAAAGAGTGACTGTGGTTATAAATCCATTTGGCGGGCTTCCCTGGTGACTCAGTGGTGAAGAATCCACCTGCCAGTGCAAGAGACACAGGTTTGATCCCTGATCCAGGATCCCACATGCCACAGAGCAACTAAGCCTTCACACTGTAACTATTAAGCCTGTGCTCCAGAGTCTGGGAGTTGCAGCAGCTGAAGCCCTTACACCCCAGAGCTGGTGCCCTGCAACAAGAAAAGCCAGAAGCCACCACAATGAGAAGCCCTTGCACTGCAACTGGAGGGCAGCCCCCACTTGCTATAATAAGAGAAAAGCCTCCCGCAGCAATGAAGACTCAGCACTGTAATAAATCAATTAACTCATTTAATTAAATAAAGCGGCCTGGGAGGTCAGGGAAGGTGTAAGTAACTTGGTTAATCAAGTAATTACTCCAGTCAAGAAACCTGGGAGAGGACTTGTCCTTTCACCCAGGCCAACCGGATATTTTAATTGCTGTAGAATGTGAGTCTTTATTGTCTAGTGCATTTGAGGTCAAGATGAGGAGGTGTATTGTCTAAGGGGACATTAAAATGCACCTAAATTCTGAGAGGGTATTATTGGACAGTTTGGCCTTTATTATTGTTATATAATAGCCTGGTTAACCACAGATAAAAAGGAAACTAGTCAAAGATTGGACAGAGAGCCTCACCTTTATAAAAACTAGATTGACAGCATTAACTAACTATTACTAGGAATCTGAGTCTGTAAAACACTGTAATTAATGTTTGGGATATGGTTATGATCACAAGCCATATGAAATAAAATTTTACTGAGTAATGGCTCCTAGTCAAAATTCCAGTCACTGGGGAAATATGGCCCATAGGAGATGGTCATTTTTGTTAGGAAGAAATAGAGAGTGATGCTCTGGTTTTATTAGATGAATGATACATCAAATATTATTTTAATCTCTGTGTTGCTCCAAGGTATATTAAAGGGTTTGTATCTTCATCGGTAGAACTAAAAAAAAAAAAAAAAGATGGATTTATATGTCCTCAGATGAGAAAATTGAGGAGCTTGATTTGAAGTTCTCAAATAATATAACAATGGAAAGTGATTGACCAGAAAAATTAATGAATTTGGTCTTAAAAATTGACTCTCACAATTAAATGCCTCCACTAACACATGAAATGGTACAAATGATTTTGAATGATGAAATAAAAGAACAATTAAGAGGGTGGGATAAGATCAAAAGATCCCTGTAGGGATATGGTCACAATTAGCATGCTTTATAGAGGAAATTTCTATTCCCTTCTTGGGTGATTTAAATCCTGGGTAGTTATATGAGATGTCAGTGGGCTTGTTATATTCAAGACATTGTCATATAGTGGGAAACACAAAGTAAATAGAAAATCTTGTTGTTTCTATGTCTTTCTGCCACAATATCTGTGCAAGTGTATTCAGAATTCAGACACAGAAGAAGTAATGTTAATTTTCTCTAAAGAGCATTTTAAAATAATTTGTGTTTGTATTATTAAAGTAATTAAACAAGGAGACCATTAGACTGAGGTGGTTTTAATACTTTGGTAGCCTATAAAAGCACACTGAAAAATAAGCTAGTGTTAGTTCCTGTAAATGCACTCATATCAAAGAAAACAAAATTTAAGATCAATCAATCACATATAGCCAGCTAGGCTTTCTCAAATAAGGGAGCTGCTTAAGCTATAGCCAACCATATAATTTCTTTGTTTTACTTCTGTATAAGCTCTAGGGAAGCCGCCTTCTAGCTCCTAAAACTTTTTTTCCAGTTCAAATTGATAGTTTCTCAAATAAACTCTGGAAAAATTTAATGTGCCCCAATTTGAGAGTTTGACTATGAAGAAAGCTGAGCACAGAATAATTGATGCTTTTGAACTGTGGTTTTGGAGAAGACTCTTGAGAGTCCCTTGGACTGCAAGGAGATCCAACCAGTCCATCCTAAGGGAGAACAGTCCTGGGTGTTCATTGGTAGGACTGGTGTTGAAGCTGAAACTCCAATACTTTGGCCACCTGATGCGAAAAGTTGACTCATTTGAAAAGACCCTGATGCTGGGAAAGATTGAGGCAGGAGGAGAAGGGGACAACAGAGGATGAGATGGTTGGATGGCATCACTGATTCAACGGACATTGGTTTGGGTGGACTCTGGGAGCTGGTGATGGACAGGGAGGCCTGGTGTGCTGTGGTTCATGGGGTTGCAAAGAGTCAGAAATGACTGAGTCACTGAACTGAACTTATCTTTTAACAGTTTGTCTCTATATTACCATAAATATAGCATGAAATGACACAAAGTTCAAATTATCTCAAATTACCTCTTTATAATATATACCTATTTTCAAACATTTTATAATTTTTTTTTGGCAAATCTAAAAATCATTTTTATGGCAGTCATATATAGTAGATACTAATTTGAGTCAATTAATTTTAAAATTAATAACATGATTGAAACATCATATATATTTGGTCACTTAATTCTCATAACTATTTGATATATAAGTAGTGTACCAATACTACAAACAGAAAAAAACAGTGGATTTAGTTTCTCCAGTGTTATGCAGGCAATAAATTGTGGAAGTAATACTCTTAAAATCAATATTTCTCTGGGGCTGACTTAATGCATTAGGCTACTTTTCTAAAATAAAAAAATAAATTTAGCATTTTCTGAGTTCCTCTTTTTGTGAGAATCTGTGAAAATATAATGATATACAGTTACTGAGTGAAAAATTTAGGTGTTACAAACATATTAAACAATCTGGTAAATGTATTTTAAAATTAAAACTAAACATCCTCTGATACCAATTCCATTCCTGGGAATCTGTCCAATAGAAAAGAGAATCCTGGCACCTAAGAATATGAAGGTATGTAACACCATTCACAATTGTCTTTAATTAAGCAGCTTTATAGTATAAAGTTGCTCAGTGGCTCCTGACTGTTTGAGGCCCCATGGACTGTAGCCCACCAGGCTCCTCTGTCCATAGAATTCTCCAGGCAAGAATACTGGTGTGAGTTACCATGTTGTCCTACTCCAGGGGTCTTCCCAACCCAGGGATGGAACCCGCTGTTCTTGTATCTCCTACATTGGCATGCGGATTCTGTACCACTAGCACCACCTAGGAAGCCCCAATATAAAAAATAAAACAGAGCAAATACAGAAATATAGATTATAAAAGATAAAAATGATGAAAATATGGCCATAGAGGAAATGTCTTTCTATCTGAAAGATCATGGACAATTTCATTTTAAAAGTCCATCTGAGATGGGCCTTGAATGGATCACAAGATTGTAATGTTTGCTAAGAGGAAAAGGGACTTCTAAGAAGGGAGCATGCTTGAATTTGTGTGTGTGTGTATGTGTGTGTGTGTGTGTGTGTGTGTATGCATGTGGATATCAGATATTTACCCTAATTTTTACCAAGATACATTAAAAAGTAGAGAGATATGAATTACTCTTTTCTTTGCTTACAAAGATCATTTCTTTCAAAGCGCTTATTTATGCATTGGTCAAAGAATGGATCTGAGTGACTTTCATTTACCGACTTGTCAAAGATAATAAAATGGTGATTACAGGAATCTATTTCCTGGCAAAGAGTTGTAATATCTGCCCTTTAATCAAACACACAATAACAGTAAATTTTTGTGACTACCATTTTCTTCATGTGATATGAGAAGATGCATGACTTATCACTGGTCATATTATGATTTTCTTAAATGAAGTCATTCAGATTCCTCTAGTGTGAATTTAGTATATGTTTTCCAAGTTCTATTCTTTGGTTACATCACTTAGTTCAGCCCACACTCAAAGGGAGAAGGAGAATAAGACTTCACCACTTCAGCAATATGTGAAGTGTCAAATTCCAGATGTTCAAGCTGGTTTTAGAAAAGGCAGAGGAAACAGAGATCAAATTGTCAACACCTGCTGGATCATCGAAAAAGCAAGAGAGTTCCAGAAAAACATCTATTTCTGCTTTATTGACTATGCCAAAACCTTTGACTGTATGGTTCACAATCAACTGTGGAAAATTCTGAAAGAGATGAGAATACCAGACCACATGACCTGCCTCTTGAGAAACCTATATGCAGGTCAGGAAGCAACAGTTAGAACTGGACATGGAACAACAGACTGATTCCAAATAGGAAAAGGAGTACGTCAAGGCTGTTTATTGTCACCCTGTTTATTTAACTTATATGCAGAGTACATCATGAGAATCGCTGGGCTGGAAGAAGCACAAGGTGGAATCAAGATTGCCAGGAGAAATATCAATCACCTCAGATATGCAGATGACACCACCCATATGGCAGAAAGTGAAGAGGAACTAAAAAGCCTCTTAATGAAAGTGAAAGAGGAGAGTGAAAAAGTTGACTTAAAGCTCAACATTCAGAAAAAGAAGTTCATGGCATCTGGTCCCATCACTTCATGGGAAAGAGATGGGGAAACAGTGGAAACAGTGTCAGACTTTATCTTTTGGGCTCCAAAATCACTGCAGATGGTGATTGCAGCCATGAAATTAAAAGATGCTTACTCCTTGAAAGGAAAGTTATGACCAACCTACATAGCATATTGAAAACCAGAGACATTACTTTGCCAACAAAGGTCCGTCTAGTCAAGGCTATGGTTTTTCCTGTGGTCATGTATGGATGTGAGAGTTGGACTGTGAAGAAGGCTGAGCGTTGAAGAATTGATGCTTTTGAACTGTGGTGTTGGAGAAGACTCTTGAGAGTCCTTTGGACTGCAAGGAGATCCAACCAGTCCATTCTAAAGGAGATCAGTCCTGGGTGTTCTTTGGAAGGAATGAGGCTAAAGCTGAAACTCAAGTACTTTGGCCACCCGATGCTAAGAGTTGACTCATTGGAAAAGACTCTGAAGCTGGGAGGGATTGGGGGCAGGAGGAGAAGGGGACGACTGAGGATGAGATGGCTGGATGGCATGACTGACTCGATGGACATAGTTCGAGTGAACTCCAGGAGATGGTGATGGACAGGGAGGACTGGCATGCTGCGATTCATGGAGTTGCAAAGAGTCAGACACGACTGAGCAACTGAACTGAACTGAACTGACCCATATGGGTGTGCATCTTCATTTATGCTTTAAGAGTCTTCTGTAAGGGAGATGTATCCCTCATCCACCCTTTTATAGTCAATTATTTATTTATATCAGTATAGATTCCTATTTCTGTTCTTTGATCATAATACTATATTATCATTATTTTTAGTTGCTCAATCACTTCTCATTTTGATTATTGGCAGATCTTTCAAGTCGGCTTTCTGTGCTTTTAACACGGCTCATCCTAAAGTGTTTTTTTTTTTTTTTTTTTTTTACTGCCTGCTGTGGACTAAAATGTTTTCTTCCCAATATTCCCACATAGAAGCCATAGCTCCCAAAACAAATGTATCTGGGTACAGAAAGTAACAAAGGTAGACTGAGGACATAAGTGTGGAGTCCTAATCCATAGAACTAATATAAGAAGAAGAGACACCAGAGATCTCTCTCTCCTCACTCCTGCCAAAAGGAAAAACCATGTGAGAACAGAGCAAGAAGGCTATCAAACTCAGGAAAAGAGACCTCACAAGACATTGATCCCAATAGCACCTTGACCTTGGATTTCTAGTCTCTAGGACTGTAAGAAAATGATTTTTTTGTTGTTTGCTTAAGCCACAGTGTCTGTGGCATTTTTGTTGCAGCAGCCATAGCAGACAAATGCGTTTTGACCTTAGAACTTAACTGCTTGACCCCACTCTGATACCTCAAAAGCAGTTGTTATTCAACTTTGAGATTACAATATCTAAAATTCTACAAAAACAAACAAACAAAAAGCAGATATCCAACCCTGAAAGCATTCTGTGAATTCCTTGCAATTAACATAGGAACCCACTAACAAGTCACTGATTCTTAGTTAAAAACAGCAAAAACAGACCAACAAACTAAAACGAAACAACAACAACAAAAAACCTGTTCTGGTTGAAATCCTTTGAATATTTAGAATCTTTGTAGATGAGTTTCAGATAGTAAACTGTGGTTTGATTTGTCTGAAAGCAACTAACAGAGGAGTGTACATAGAGCCATATTTTTTATTTACATCTATGTTATTTATGGGGCCTTCCCTAGTGGTTCAGGGGTAAACAACCCACCTGCAGTGCAGGTGCCTCCGGAGATGCAGGTTCGATCCTTGGGTTGGGAAGATCCCCTGGAAGAGAAAACAGCAACCCACTCCAGTGTTCTTGCCTGGAGAATCCCATGGACAGAGAAGCTTGAGGGGGCTACAGTCCATAGGGTCGCACAGAATCAGACACAACTGAAGTTACTGAGCACACATATTATTTATATATTTAGACATATATCTGTTGGCATCAAGCATAGAGAACAGGGAAAGAGAAGGGTAGAAGAATTTAAGACATACAAAAAAAAAAAAAAAAAAAGACATACTTCTGTTCAGCAACAAATTGAGTTTCCTAGAGGAGCTCATGAATTAAATGGCTGCTGTGGTGTCTGCCCTCCTCAGCTGTAGGTTTAATCATTCTTAGATCATGAGACACTGCAGTAACCGTATGCCAGAGTCCAGTCTCTAATCACACGATCCCTCCTTAGGAAGTAATACAAATTCATTCCTCTAGTGGGAACGTTTTCTTTATCCCCAGGTTAACTGTGATTATCATATGCTGGGCCAGATCCACTTAACATTTTCGTAGGCAATTGTCAGTGTCTTCATGAGCAACTCTAAAGATCAGTGGGAAGGCATTTCTGAATCACTCTGAGCTCTTGAAATGAAAGGATTTACATATATGAAAGGTGATGGTTTCATTATTATAAAAGTGCCTTTGGAGATTTCCACTTATACAAGCAGGGGATCATGCAGGCCTTATGTCTTTTCATTTTCTCATTTAAAGTCTTTTTCTACATGGACACAAGGTGCAGAGTGACAGATTTGAAAACCACACAGGATACCAAGACTGCCAAATGAACCCAGCTCTATCAGTCAGATACATGTGGAAGAAGGTTTATTTTATAAATCAGTCATGGGGACCTTCTCTAGGTAGTGAAATGTGTTTCCTTTTATACGAATACACAAATTTAACCGAAAGACAACACATTGATCAAGTGTTGACAGGGTCATTTTTTCTGCAATAAATAGTCTGACTTTCTAAGCTACAGCAAGCATTTCTGAAATTTTCTGCCACTTCTTGAAAACAAAATTCACATTTTATGTAGATTGAAATTCATTTCATAAAATTGATTTTTCTCACTTTGCCAATATATTGAAACAAAAGAATTTCTATAGACTGTCTGCATCCCCCTAAAATCCCTGTGTTGAAGCCTTAACTCCCAATATAATTATATCTAAGTCCAAACTATAATTAAGGTTAGAAGAGATGATACGAGCAGGCCCTGATCTGGTAGGGCTGATGCCCTTATAAAAGAGAAAAGGACAGCAGAGCTCTTTCTCTTTACAATGTGAGGACACAACAAGGCAGCCATCCACAAGCCAGGAGAGAGCTCTCACAAGAAAAGAGCAAACCCTGAGGGCAGTTTGGTCTTGGACTTTCCAAGCTCCAAACCTGTGACAACATAAATTTATATTTTGAAAGATGCCCAGTTTGTAGTATTCTGTTATGGCAGCTCAAGCAGACTAAGTAGATAGTAGACACAGTAACCTATATGCAGGTCAGGAAGCAACAGTTAGAACTGAACATGGGAGAACAGACTGGTTCCAAATAGGAAAAGGAGCACGTCAGGGCTGTATATTGTCACCCTGTTTATTTAATTTCTATGCGGAGTACGTCATGAGAAAGGCTGGGCTGGAAGAAGCACAAGCTGGAATCAAGATTGCCAGGAGAAATATCAGTAACCTCAGATATACCACCCTTATGGCAGAAAGTGAAGAAGAACTAAAAAGCTTTTTGATGAAAGTGAAAGAGGAGAGTGAAAAAGTTGGGTTAAAGCTCAACATTCAGAAAACTAAGATCATAGCATCTGGTCCTATCACTTCCTGGTAAATAGATGGGGAAACAGTGGAAACAGTGGCTGACTTTATTTTTGGGGGCTCCAAAATCACTGCAAATGGTGATTGCAGCCATGAAATTAAAAGACGCTTACTCCTTAGAAGGAAAGTTATGACCAACCTAGATAGCATATTCAAAAGCACAGACATTAATTTGCCAACAAAGGTCCGTTTAGTCAAGGCAATGGTTTTTCCAGTAACTATGTATGAATGTGAGAGTTGGATTATAAAGAAAACTGAGCACTGAAGAATTGATGCTTTTGAACTGTGGTGTTGGAGAAGACTCCCCTTGGACTGGAAAGGAGATCCAACCAGTCCATCCTAAAGGAAATCAGTCCTGAGTGTTCACTGAAGGGACTGATGCTGAAGCTGAAACTCCAATATTTTGGCCACCTGATGCGAAGAGTTGACTCATTTGAAAAGCCCTTGATGTTGGGAAAGATTGAAGTCAGGAGGAGAAGGGGATGACAGAGGATGAGATGGTTGGATGGCATCACCGACTCAATGGACATGAGTTTGGCTAAACTCCAGGAGTTGGTGATGGACAGAGAGCCCTGCTGTGCTGCAGTTCATGGGGTCACAAAGAGTTGGACATGACTGAGCGACTGAACTGAACTGAGACACAGTAATGGAGAAATGTAGGAGATAATAAACTCATGAATTCTCTGTATTCATGCTCTCTGTACTTATCTTTACTCTGAAACAGAAGTGTTCAACATATCCCTGGTAAAAAGCTTATGATGCAGTTATGATGGGGATTCAACAGGGAATGTAATGAGCAACATAAACAGGAAATAACAACGTGTCCTCTTACAGTTGATTTTTAAGTGCAACACACTCCTTTTTAAAATCTGCACTGAGAACTTACATGAGGAACTCATAGTTTTTCTTGGTTTCTGGTAATTTCTTAACTATCCATTATAATTTTTAGTAGCAAGCTTATACCTCCTAATAGTCAAAGGTCAGTTGTGAACTTAATTATAACATTTTATAAAATGCATTCTTTCCTCCCACATATCCTCAAATGTTATTTACTCAGTGACCTGCTTAATGCAATACCTGATAATTATATCCAAGTGGATAAAAAATATTTTATCCAAAACAACTTAATTAAAATGCTTTCAGACTTCCTCCAGCAGAGACACCACAGAAATAAAATGTCTTTCCATGTTAACTTCTGGAAGAAGACAAAGGTTTCAAAGCATAAGTATTTTCATAGGAGTTGTTTAAACAGGGAGATTCTAAATGACTAACATATTCAACAAAAGACTTGTAGGCAAAGATATTAATTGATTGAGTAGCCTACACATACTTTGCATTGAAAATATCACACCTGTTTTAAAACACTCTTTTAGTTATTTGAATTACTGGAACCTCTGATATAACTGTATAGAATTTGATTCTATACCTAACAGCTTGTACCTCTTACTCTTTTACCCCTATGTTGCCCTTTTCCCCCTTTGCTCTCACCGCTGGTAACCACTAGTTTGTTCTCTGTATCTATGAGTATTTCTGTTTACTTCACTAGTTTGTTATACTATTTTTATTAGTGCTATCATATAGTATTTGTCTATCTGTTTCTGACTTATTCCATTTAGCATAATGCCCTCTAGGGCTTCCCAGTTGGTGCTAATGGTAAAGAACCCACTTACCAATGCAGAAGACTTAAGAGACATGGGTTCAATCCCTGGGTCAGAGAGATCCCCTGGAGAAGGAAATGGCAACCCACTCCAGTATTCTTGCCTTGGAAATTCCATGGACGGAGGAGCCTTGCAGACTATAGTCCATGGGTTCACAAAGAGTTAGACCTGACTGAATCAGTGTAGCACACATGCAATGCCCTCTAACTGCATCCATGTCAAATAGGAAAAAATCATTCTTTTTATGGCTAAGTAGTATTCCATTGTGTGTGTGTGTGTGTGTGTGTGTGTGTGTGTGTGTGTGTGTGTGTGCATGCACGCATGCATCTCATATCTTTCTTATCCATTCATCTGTTGATGAACACTTAGGTAGCTTCCATATTTTGGCAATTATAAATAATGCTGATATGAATATTGGAGTGAATGTATCTTTTAGAATTATTGTTTTCTTTTAGGGAGGGACATATATCCCAGAGTGTAGTTGCTGGATCATATGGCAGTTCTATTTTTAGGTTTTTAGATACCTCTGTAAACAAAGATCATGGCATCTGGTCCCATCACTTCATGGGAAATAGATGGAGAAACAGTGGAAATAGTGTCAGACTTTATTTTTGGGGGCTCCAAAATCACTGCAGATGGTGACTGCAGCCATGAAATTAAAAGACGCTTACTCCTTGGAAGAAAAGTCATGACCAACCTAAATAGTATATTCAAAAGCAGAGACATTACTTTGCCGACTAAAGTCCGTCTAGTCAAGGCTATGGTTTTTCCTGTGGTCATGTATGGATGTGAGAGTTGGACTGTGAAGAAGGCTGAGCGCCTTCTTCTTGAACTGTGGTGTTGGAGAAGACTCTTGAGAGTCCCTTGGACTGCAAGGGGATCCAACCAGTCCATTCTGAAAGAGATCAGCCCTGGGATTTCTTTGGAAGGAATGATGCTAAAGCTGAAACTCCAGTACTCTGGCCACCTCATGAGAAGAGTTGACTCATTTGAAAAGACTCTGATGCTGGGAGGGATTGGGAGCAGGAGGAGAAGGGGACGACCAAGGATGAGATGGCTGGATGGCATCACGGACTCGATGAACGTGAGTCTGAGTGAACTTCGAGAGATGGTGATGGACAGGGAGGCCTGACGTGCTGCGATTCATGGGGTCACGAAGAGTCGGACACGACTGAGCGACTGAACTGAACTGAACTGAATACTGTTTTCCACAGTGGTTGTACCAATTTACATTTCCACAAAAGTGTGCAAGGGTTCCCTTTTCTTCACATCCCTGCCAACATTTGATATTTGTGTTCTTTTTGATGATAGCCATTTGACAACTGTGAGGTAATTCCTCATCGTGGTTTTGATCTGCATGACCCTGATGATTATTGGTGTTGAGGATCTACTCATGCATCCCTCTGCGTTTATTCTTTGAAAAAAAATGTCTACTCAGTTCTTCAGCCCATTTTTTAATGAGAATGTTCATTTTTTGATGTTGAATGGTATAAATTGTTTATATATGTTAGATGTTAACCCCTTAGCAGTCATATCATTTGTAAATATTTTCTTCCATTCAGTAGATTGTTTACTTAGAGCCTTTCTTCTTGTTTTGCAAAAGCATGTCCAATATTCTTTGCCTTGCTGGCCTCTAGTTTTTCCATGTCTCTTTGGCACTTCCTATAATCTCAGATACAAAGATTTCCTGAATTCTGGTTGATGTCATTGAATCCTAAAACAAATAAACATCCAGGGCAAGAGTTCACACTAAATGCATTCTGGTGTAAATGCTAACTCTCACCAGCTGTATGACTTGGAGAGGCTAATTAATCTCTGTCTCTCAGTCTTATTTTGAACTGAGAATATCAACACCTTTATTGGATAATGTTTATATTTTTAATGCAAAATACTTTTGCATAAATAGTATGTGTTTGTTCTCCTAGCTGGTAAAATGTATTTATTGGTTATTTGGTGGCAAAAATGTAGGTTGGATCTCAAGATGTGGAAGTTGATCAACAAATAAATGGATGCCTTATTTGACCTGTGAAAGAAGTAAGAAAATTGTATTTCTGTTATGGAAAATAGGGAAAGTGAGGCATGTCCTAAAGAGGTAGCCGTGTATAGGGGGTGGAAACAAGAAAGAGGGAAATAGGAAGGAGGGAAAGAGACAACTTAACATGTGGCAAAGAGCAGGGACCAGGCAGAAAACTTGGTCTTTGAAAAGTTGCCTGTAAGAATAAAAGCTAATAAACTTTCAAGAACAAAGATATCTTGTTAGCTATTAAATTTTGCATCAGTATGAACCATGCTGTTCCTTAGTTATCCAACACATCAATAATTGTCATATGTCTCTTGAATGTTGAGAGTCATTAAAGAAAAGGGATAGTTTCACTTTACTTTGGGGTTCATATGGTATATAGATCAGAGAGTAGACCAAAAAAGTAACACAAATAAGAGTAATCAAGCCTAAGTGGAAGTAAGAAATCTAAGCAAGAGTTTCTTAGGAAAAAAGGAAGATCTCAGAAACTTCTCAACATTACTGATAAGAGGACACTAGATTTCTGTCTGCATAAGGTGTGGACTGGGGATCAAGACAATTTTAAAAATAAATTAAAAAAAATAAATTTGGACTACTGGTGATTCTCAAGCTAATGATATTTCTCTTAAAGAAATCATCTATGTGACAATCACTCGGCAGATATTATAAATATTTAAATATTTGTTAAGTATTTCAATAAATATTTCACCTCTTTTTATATTTTTCTCTCAATATAAAACAAAATCTTTAAAATATTAGCCATCATCATTTCATTATCAACATCACCACTATATCATTTTAACACTGAACATAGCAGATACATGGACACTTGGTAAAGTTTTAGAGGTCTCAAAATGTGTCTATTTCATCACCCAACTGTAGACGGTTTGTCAGGCACAATTTACTACATGTCTCACAAGGGGAAACTCTCTGTTTTCTGAGAGGTAATCTCACCCTGAGGGTTACATGCTTTGGTTCACCTGTCCCTCAGCACTTTCTACAAAAGTAATCAGCAGCCTCAGGACACTTATTTATTTCAGGATTATTGGCATATATTTCAGTTTAAACAATTTGGGAAATGTAAACTAGGAAGTTTATTATATTGTCATCTGACTATGTCATATTCATTTAGAATTATGCATCAATATGATTAATTGAATGTATATATACAATTGAACATATGTATACACCAATTACATTATAGCCACACTAAAAGCAGAAAAGATCCTTTTTTAAGGTCCAAGTGGCATGATAAACACCTGTTAATGAAGGTGAACAGTAGTGACAATTGGTATTATTTCAATCTGTGGTGGCTATTTGCAACATTTTAAATATAAATTTTTAGTTTTAATCCCAAACTTAGAGTTTTAAAAATGAGCAATTCATGTGTTATCTTGTTGTTACAGATTGCTGCCTTCAAATGTGTCCAGCAGGCACAGTGCTTATTACCACTCACAGTGAATATATTCTGAAGGATTTACTTTCAATAGCTACTGAAACCTAAGAGATTCACAGTTGTTTAGCCTTGTATCTTCAGAGAACACTCTACCTACTTCTGGACATCCTGAATTTTGTAAACTGGCCCTATTGGTCTTCAAATTCAGACTGGGTTTGTTTACCAACCAATAATGACTCTTAGCTTTATAGCTAAGATGGATTTGGAGAACTGTTAAGACATGACTAAACTCCCATCCTAAAAAATCTTCTTAAGATTTTTTTCTCCTTTCTTACATGATCCCTTCCTCCCTTTTATTATATTCAAGGATAAAGCTTAACCTACTGTAACTATAAAATTTTAGAAAGAAGGAAATATATTTTTAAAAGAAACAGTTTATGTAACTATTGCCCTTGAAAATTAAAGCTTGGATGGGTGGCTTATAACTAAACTGATTTCCCTTTTTCCTTCATAGAAAGAAGAAATAAAGAAGCTAACATTTTCTGAATATACCATGATAATTGTAAAGTCTACAGTGCGAATATTAATAAGATCTCACTGTGGCTGCTGTATCAGACTATTTACCTACACATGGAATTACCACGGTATAGGTGTAGTGTACCCTTTTAAAATTTGATACATACTGCCCGATTATCCTCTCTAAATTTTATATTACATTACCAGCAAGCCAGTGTTTGCAGCATCTTAACCATAACTGTCCACAAGTCCTCTTTAACTTGGCTAATTTGACTAGTAAAAAGGATATACAATTTATAGTTTATTTGTATTGGAACATATGAGAACAAGTATTTTTCAGGCATCTGTTGTCCATTTGTGTTCATTTTTCATTTGAATTTTTACTTTTGTGTGTGTCTATCTAACATCCTCCACTCTTATGGCAGAAAGTGAAGAGCAACTAAAAATTCTCTTGAAAGTGAAAGAGGAGAGTAAAAAGTTGGCTTAAAGCTCAACATTCAGAAAATGAAGATCATGGCATCTGGTCCCATCACTTCATGAGAAATAGATGGGCAAACAGTGGAAACAGTGTCAGACTTTACTTTTGAGGGCTCCAAAATCACTGCAGATGGTGACTTCAGCCATGAAATTAAAAGATGCTTACTCCTTGGAAGGAAAGTTATGACCAACTTAGATAGCATATTGAAAAGCAGAGACATTACTTTGCTAACAAAGGTCTGTCTAGTCAAGGCCATGGTTTTTCCAGTGGTCATGTATGGATATGAGAGTTGGACTGTGAAGAAAGCTGAGCGCTGAAGAATTGATGCTTTTGACCTGTGGTGTTGGAGAAACTCTTCAGAGTCCCTTGGACTGCAAGGAGATCCAACCAGTCCATTCTGAAGGAGATCAACCCTGGGATTTCTTTGGAAGGAATGATGCTGAAGCTGAAACTCCAGTACTTTCGCCACGTCATGCGAAGAGTTAACTCATTGGAAAAGACTGTAATTCTGGGAGGGACGGTGAGCAGGAGGAGAAGGGGATGACAGAGGATGAGATGGCTAGATGGCATCACTGACTGGATGGACGTGAGTTTGAGTGAACTCCGAGAGTTGTTGATGGACAGGGAGGTCTGGCATGCTGCGATTCATGGGGTCACAATGAGTTGGACATGACTGAGCAATTGAACTGAATTGATCTAACATCCTCACTAGAATTTCACTTGGAAAGTAAAGGTATTTTTTAATCTCTATTTTATTACATTAAAAGTCAAAGTATCCTATAAATATGGTTCATGAAAAAGTGCGCATTTGATATAAGAGCAAAGAAATAAAAATAATACTATTATTAGTTTAATTCAAAATCATCTCTAACTTTCATAGTAAACATTATTATGCAACTTTCTTTTTATAACAAAATGTTTATTAGTTAGAACTTTTATCAATATAAAATTTATTTTTCCATGCCAAACAATGACCATATGCTTCATTTAAGATGAAGCATGAAATAATGTCATAATATTCAGAAAACATAAATTATAGAGTGTAAGTTTCAGACATCAAGATGTTCCTATTTCTGCACCTGTCATTTTGTTTCTGTTTTGTAGATGTTTCTTTGTACCTTTTTTTTAGATTCTGCACATAATTGATGTCATAACTCAGTATGAAAGTCTCTAGGTCCATCCACATCACTGCACAGATATAGAAAACAAACATGGTTACCAGAAAGTAAGGGGATGGATGGATAAATTGGGAGATTGGGATTGACATATACACACCACTATTGACTAGTAAGGACCTGTTGTACAGCACAGGAAACGCCACTCAATACTTTGCAAAGACCTATGTGGGAAAAGAGTAGATAGATATGTGTTTATGTATAACTGATTCACCTTGCTAAAACTAACACCACATAGTTAAGTAGATATACTGCAATATACTTCAACTATACTCCAATAAAGGTTTTTAAAGGTGTGCACATTTTTTAAAATTAAATTTATTTATTTTTTTAATTACAATACTGTATTTGTTTTGCCATACATTGACACGAATAGGTGAACACAATCTCCCAATGCCGAATCCCAGTGACTATGAAAGTTAAAATTCTGCTTGTGCTGTTTTGTTTCATTTTTATGGTCAAGGACAATACAAAACATCAAGGAGCAGTCAACAACAAAATTCTTGAAGACAACATATACTGTGTCCTACTGCTTGAGAGCCTTAAGGAGATAAAACTAGTTTAGTAGCTTGTATCGTGTATAAAAACTATAGACCCACTAATAAGCTTTTAATTTTTTTTTTTTTTTCAAAAAGAGTAGATGGTTCCAAGATTCTATTAATTCCTAAAAAGGCTATTGAAGAAATCTCTGGGTTCAAGTAAATCTAGGGACAGGAGAAAACATAAGACTTCTTTCTGTGTTGCTATTATATTTTTCATATATCTATTCTGTTTCAGAATCTTTTCCCCATTTAGGTTAATGCAGTATATTGAGTGGAGTTCCCTGCACTATACAGCGAATCCTTATTGATCACCTATTTCATGTGTAAGCATGTGTATATGTTAATACTAAACTAATTAATCTTCCCCACACTCCTGCATTTTACCTTTGGTAATCATAAATTTGTTTCCTATGTCAGTGAGTCTGTTTCTGTTTTGTAAATATGTTCATTTATACTTTATTTTTTTTTAGATTCCACATAAAAGTGATATGATATTTATCTTTCACTGACTTATTTCACTTAATATGTTATCTTTGGGTCCATCCATATGACTTCAAATGTTATTATTTCATTCTTTTTATGGCTGAGTAATATTACATTTGACTGTGTGGATCACAATAAACTGTGGAAAATTCTGAAAGAGATGGAAATACCACACCACCTGAACTGCCTCTTGAGAAATTGTATACAGGTCAGGAAGCAACAGTTAGAACTGTACATGGAACAGACTGGTTCCAAATAGGAAGAGGAGTATGTCAAGGCTGTATTTTGTCATCTTGCTTATTTAACTTATATGCAGAGTACATCATGAGAAACGCTGGGCTGGATGAAGCACAAGCTGGAATCAAGATTGCCAGGAGAAATGTCAATAACCTCAGATATGCAGATGACACCACCCTTATGCCAGAAAGTGAAGAAGAACTAAAGAGCCTCTTGATGAAATTGAAAGAGGAGAGTGAAAAAGTTGGCTTAAAGATCGACATTCAGAAAACTAAGATCATGGCATCTAGTCCTATCACTTCATGGGAAATAGATGGGGAAACAGCAGAAACAGTGTCAGACTTTATTTTGGGGGCTCCAAAATCATGACAGATGGTGACTGAAGCCATGAAATTAAAAGACACTTACTCCTTGGAAGGAAAGTTATGACCAACCTAGACAGCATATTAGAAAGGATAGGCATTACTTTGTCAACAAAGGTCCATCTAGTCAAGGCTATGATCTTTCCAGTAGTCATATATGGATGTGAGAACTGGACTATAAAGAAAGCTGAGCACAGAAGAACTGATGCTTTTGAACCGTGATGTCTGAGAAGACTCTTGAGAGTCCCTTGGAGTGCAAGGAGATCCAACCAGTCCATTCTAAAGGAGATAATTCCTGGATGTTCTTTGGAAGGACTGATGTTGAAGCTGAAACTCCAATACTTTGGCCACCTGATGGGAAGAGCTGACTCATTTGAAAAGACCCTGAGGCTGGGAAAGATTGAGGGCAGGAGGAGAAGGGGACGACAGATGATGAGATGCTTGGATGGCATCAATGATTCAATGGACATGAGTCTGAGTAAACTCTGAGAGCTGGTATGGACAGGGAGGCCTGCATGCTGTGGTTCATGGGGTTGCAAAGAATCGGACCTGACTCAGCGACTGAACTGAACTTAATGTTGCATTGTATCTGTGTACCACATCTTCTTTATCCATTTACCTGTTAGTGGACATTTAGGCTGTTTCCATTTCTTAGCTATTGTAAATAATGCTGTGATGAACAGTGGGGTACATTTACCTTTTCAAAATATGATTTTCACTGGATATTCCCAGGAGTAGGATTACTGGTTCATATCATAGTGATATATCTTTTTTTTTTTTTTTTTTTAAGGAAACTCCTTACTGTTCTCCATTCTGGCTGCACCAGTTTACATTTCCACCAATAATGCAAGAGGGTGCCCTTTTCTCCATAACCTCTGCAGTGTTTATTGTTTATAGAATTCTTGATGATGACCATCCTAATTGGTGTGAGGTGATACCTCACTGTAGTTTTTATTTTTATTTATCTATTAATTAGAAATGCTGAGCAGCTTTTTGGCCACCTGTATGTCTTCTTTGGAAAAATATCTATATTTTCTGTCCATTTTTTGATTTAAAAAAAAAAATATTGTGCTGCATTAGCTGTTTGTATATTTTGAAGATTAACCCTTTGTTGGTCCAATTGCTTGCAAATATTTTCTCCCCTTCTGTGGATTGTCTTTTTGTTTTACTTATGGTTTCCTTTGCTGTGCATAAACTTTTAAGTTTCATTAAATTTCATTTGTTTACTTTCATTTTTACTTTTATTACTCTAGGAGATTAATCTAAAAAGGTATTGCTGTGATTTATGTCAAAGAGTGTTCTGCCAATGTTTTCCTTTAAGAATTTTATATTACCTGTCTTGCATTTAGGCCTTTAATCCATTTTGATATTATATTTGTATATGGTGTTAAAGAATCTTCTAAATTTGTTTCTTTTTTTTTTTTTTTACATGTAGCTCTCAGTTTTCTTATCATCAACTATTGAAGAGACTGCCTTTTCTCCACTGTATATTCTTGCCTCCCTTGTTGTAGTTCAGGTGATCATAAGTGCTTGAGTTTATCAATGGGCTTTCTAGCCTGTTCCATTGATCTATAATTCTGGTTTTGTGCCAGTACCAGTATAAATTATTTTTAAATTATCTGGTTAAAATAATTTTACTGAAATTTTCAGAAGGTGCAATATATTATTTTTCCCATATATTAAGGTGAAGGTGTTAGTTGCTCAGTTGTGTCTGACTCTGAAGCCTGCCAAGCTCCTCCATGGAACTCTGTGGACAAGAATGCTAGAGTGGGTAGCCATTCCATTCCCCATGGAATCTTCCCAAACCAGGGATCAAAACCTGGTCTCCTGGATTGCAGGCAGATTTTTTACCATCTGAGCCACCAGGGAAGTCCACATTTTTCCTATATATGATCATTGTATAATTGGTGTGGTATAATTATTCTCCAATAAACCCGTGGAATCAATCTTTGTATTCTCAACACATTTTATAGCATTTCACATCACATTTTATAGCATCACATTCTATAGTTCCTGGGAAGCTATAATCAAGAGAAAGTCCCATTTGGCTGGCTGCATTTAACTGGGCTTTATTGGTCCATGAAACACCTCATGCCATTGATAATGACTTATATGCTACTTGAAGAAGCTCAATACACACATATTTTCCTACAAATTTACAAGGTTCCAAATTAGAACAATATCCCGTTTGTATCCATTATTTCCAATTTGTCCTCCTATATAACTGAAAAGTTTTCTCCTTTATCTAAAAGGACTTACCTTGTTTTTTAATGTTTCTTATAATGACAAGGCACTTACTTACTGCTTACTAATTCCCAAGGGAGGAAATTATACACTTGATTTTCCATTTTTTTTCCTTTAGAAGTAGATCTGGGTTTATAGGCCTCAAGTTTTACAACTATCATTCTCTTATTGAGGAATATTATGATTGCTAAATAAAATATGTATATTTTTAGATGAGAAATGTCAAAGCTATCACAATATTCAGAAAAACATAACATATTATTTCATTAGTAAATTATCTGATATACTTCTTACACTCATCACATTTATTTAAGGATGAATATGCATGGGAGTTTATTCCAGGAACACTTCACTTTACTTTTGGTTATTTCAATACACTGTGGTAATTTTCCTGCCTTTTCACTAGAATCACTGTTTCATCAGGACAAGGTGCATCATATACTCTAAGATATTATTCACTTGATTGGAATGATAAAATATAACTTAACACACTAGTGAGTACTGCAAAAACAGGGATTCTGATTAATTTCTTTTCAGTATATTTCCAACAAAACAAATGTATAGTTGTGTATAATTGTATATGCTTCATCATCATCATTGGATACATACTTAGCAAATTTGAACTTTCATGTTGAATGGACCACCATGTGAATTAAATCATCTGCTTACAAGTTCATAATCTGGATTATTATGGAATTTTCCATATGCCATATTCTCTTTCTGTATGCTTCAAATGTTATTTCTCTTCTACTGCCCTCATATTTCCTAAGCTCAGACTTCTGAACCTGCACTTCAGGTCATGACACCAGGTGAGCTGACACCATTGGCATGAAGCCCTGGTTCTATCTCTGTCTTCATTTCTCACCTCAGCCCAGGTCACAGCTTCCCTTTGACCCAGTCATTTATGTACAAGAAGAAAAGTCTAGAGTAGATGTTCTTTAACATTAGTCACTCAGCTTACTACTAAAGTTACTAAAATACTGGCAAGAAATTTATTAGGGAATCAAGAAATAAATATTTGGTTAAATTACATACAGTGTAACAGAGAGAATGAAAATGTTTAGGTAAGAAGGATCATTATGAAAAGGGAATGCATGTATATAACTGAACAAAATTTGGGGCAGAAGCATGAGATAATTTCTGGTGACCCCCAAAAAATGACCCCAATGACCCACCCTCCAAAAAAAATTTCTAAAGATATGTCATTTAAAACAACAACAACACTAAATTTAGCTGTTTTAAAGGAAAACTGATTCTATGGCAGAGAGAGAAGGATATGAAAAGGCTTGGAATCTTTTAACTAAATCTGATAGTCAGAATAGAGAATATGTCCCAGAATGAGTGGCAAGAATAAGTTCCATGTTAGGCAGAAGCCAAGGTCAGCAAACAGAGCATGGTACCAGGAAAGTATGATAGCTGACAGCAGATGAAAGTGCAGGAGCATTACTGCTTTCCATTTGTGTTTGAGCATTTTTGATGAACATTTGGATTGTGAGCACAAAGAAGCCAGGAACAAGTTATTTTCAGTGATTAATGCTGTAGTCAGCATTGGACAAATCTACTAGTAGGCAAGCCAAATAGGCAAATTGTAAACAATATTTTAGTCCTTGGAAAAGCGAATGCAAACTGCAACTGAGTCCCAGGACTATACAGTCAGGGGTTACCTGAAAACTCAGTCTCAAAGTTTCCATTACTAAAACTACAAGAAAAACACAAACCAGTCAAATGGTGTTTTAGACATTCTTGTTATGCATGTTGTTCTGTGACTGACTGATTTTAAAATCTTCATTATGTTACTTGTTAACTAGGAAATATTGGTGTGGTACTGACTCCTCTGTGTCTATTTTCCTCATTACTCAATTGAGGATTGTGGTGATGTTTTGGCTGTGAGGATTAAATGAGATTACATGACTATGTAAAATATTTAGCAGTATATATAACACAAGTGCTCAGTTAATATTAACTATTATCATTAATAGTATTGTTGTCATTGTTACAAATTTCTTAATCTGTTCTTGGTAAAAGTATATGTGGAAGAAGAAACTGTACTTGACATGTGGATTTCTCCTAAGGATGAAAGCCATTGACTGGTAAGAAGAATGAATTGGAGATTTCAAGGAGGAATAGTACATAGACAGGAAAGATTGGAAGAGTTTACCTAAACCCACTTATTGAGTGAATTCTGCATTCAGAAACTGTCTTAATGTTTAGCTTAAAATACATTTATTTCTTCAGACCACTTCTGGGCATTGACATCCATATTTCTTGCTTTACATATTTCATAGGAAGTTGAACCTGAGGTGGTGTATGGTTGCTTAGAAATGAACACTGTATGTTGGCATATGGTTGGAGATCCTATGACTTTAAGAAGATACAGTGGCAGTGCAAGAAATCAAGAGAACCAGCTGACTGGATAACCAGGGGCCACATAGAGTGTGTGGAAATAAACAGTGTGTAGTGGTTTAGTGTGAGAGTTTAGGAGTACAGACTTGGAACAAACCATTTCAGTAAAGCCCACCTCTGATGTTTACTATCACTCTGACTGTAGAGAAGTTACAAAACTCCTCTGAGCCTCAATTTCCTCATCTATAAAATATCACAATGAACACTGTGAAGATTATAGAAGTTAATGTACTTTTAAAATATATAAAGTGCTAGAAAGTACCAAAATATAGTAGATGCTACTTTTCTTACCATATTTACAGCTGCTTTTTTATAGTCATTCTTAATCTTCTGATTCTCATAGGCATATATCTCCAACATAGGTTTTGGGGGAGAAGAACAAGTTTTTGAACTTTGATTTTTTCCGAGTAAGGACATTTAAATATTATTAACTCCTATTGACTGTCATCATCATTTCATAGGACAAAGGGTATTTTAACACAAAGAACTTAGGAGTGTCCATTAAATTGACAAATAAGCTTAATTGAAAGCTCTGGGATACATTGCTTTTATTTTCTTTTCGTTACTTTTTTTCAGACATGTTAAAATCTCATTAGATTATGAGGCATAACCCAGTGGATCCTTTGGTCATACAAGTGTTAATAAAACTTCTTTTGTGAAGCTTCCAATTTGGAGCTCCATGTCAAGTTCCTTGGCATTTCTGTCGAGGACAGAAGGAACCGCACACGTAGGGTCAGGCCATCAGCATAAACACATCCAGAGCTCCAGTTCTGACATAAAGAGATTGAAACCCAGATATATTAGGGAGAATTAACACGTGCCTACCTAAAGGAAGCAGAAATGTGGTTGTCACTATATGCATAAGCACTGGATCATATTACTGCCAAAAGTGCTGGAAGCCAGCATTTGGGAAGCCAAACTCCTGCGAAGTATTGGCTTGTTTCCTACAGACACCAGATGAGAGGCTACTTGGATGAGCCTCTAGAATAAATTCAATGGGAGGAAAATGCAAATGTATTTTGGACAGATGCAGTTGGAACTCTGAGTGGAAGAATGATTTTGAAAAGCATATTTGCTAGGATGTGTAATTTTACCAATGGGAAAAGGCTTACATAGGACATACTAAACTCCTTTCCCAGTACATCCTATAACTGGCTTGGGAACATTCCAAAGTTGCTTTTTAATTGTTTATGTTGAAATAAATGTCTAGGGAGCAACTGTCCCCAGCACTAAATGATACCACCGTTAAGCAGAGAATATGTCTTAGTGAAGTGAAATTAAAAGCTGCAACAATAAGCTAGTCAAATGACAAAGAAACTAACTCAATGAATTGCCACTTTGCAAACCACCCTCTTTTTCTTCCCAATTGTTGCTAAAATCTAACTTCCAGTGTTTCATAAAGCTTTTATAAAACTTTTCACACTTGCTTATTTCACAGTGAAAACAAAGACATAAAATGATGTTTGCCAACTTCAGTAATAGTTAATGTGATTGGTTTACCTCCTATTTCAATATTATGTTGCACAATTTAAAAAATATGTAAGGAGTGAATGCTGCTAAGTCGCTTCAGTCGTGTCTGATTCTGTGTGACCCCATAGACAGCAGCCCACCAGGCTCCCCCATCCCTGGGATTCTCCAGGCAAGAACACTGGAGTGGGTTGTCATTTCCTTCTACAATGCGTGAAAGTGAAAAGTGAAAGTGAAGTCACTCTGTCGGGTCCGACTGTTAGTGACCCCATGGACTGCAGCCTACCAGACTCCTCCGTCCATAGGCTTCTCCAGGCAAGTGTACTAGAGTGGGGTGCCATTGCCTTCTCCCAAGAGTGAATAGTACATATATAATAGTGTCAGTCAAACATGAGAGAATATATCCTCTGTTTTTGTTCAAGTTTGACATAGTATAGTTTAGTACCTGCTTTAATTCTCTTTGACTAGTATTTGCATCTGTCCAAAATGCTTTGGGCTTTCTTGCTGGTTCAGTGGTAAAGAAGCTGCCTGCAATGCAGGAGACTGTCTGCAATTGCTGCCACTCCAGTATTCTTGTCTGGGAAAATCCACAGACAGAGGAGCCTGGTGGGCTACAGTCCATGGGGCCGCCAAGTGTTGGACACAGTTTAGCAATTAAACCACCACCACCACCATAAAAATGTTTAGGTGATCCCATCTATTAGGCAAATTCAAACCCTAATAACTACTCATTCAAAAACATGTACTGATATCTATTCTCTGCTGGACAGAAACTGAAGTGTCACATCAATGAGATTTTATATATATATATATATATATATATATATACACACATATACATATACATACACACACACACACATATATATCTATATGTATTCCCTGGTAGCTCAGTTGGTAAAGAATCCACCTGCAATTCAGAGATCCTGGTTCAATTCCTGGGTCAAGAAGATCTGCTGGAGAAGGATTAGGCTACCCACGCCAGTATTCTTAGGCTTCCCTGTGGCTCAGCTGGTAAAGAATCTGCCTGCGATGTGGGAGACCTGAGTTCAATCCCTGGGTTGGGAAGATCCATTGAAGAAGATAAAGGCTACCCACACCAGTATGTGTGTGTGTGTGTGTGTAGTTCATCTCCAAGAAACCACCACAGTCCATATTATTTAACATAATATAAGTAAGAAGACATTAATGAGGACTGGAGAACCACAGGTAGAGAGAGCATAGTTAAGGAGATGATGTTTTTAGGAGATGATGTTTGAGCTGCATACAACCTTGGGAAGGAAATTGCATATCATGTTACAGATAGAAGACACAGAGGAACGGAAGCATGATGCTTCAGAGAAATGCAACCATTTTAGTATTCACTGTAGGAAGTCCAGGTAAGAATGTTGCTGAGAGAACAAAAGAGTTGTTGGGGAGGTAGGTGCTGGATCAGGAAGTACTAGGGAACTTGAATTCTACCATGAAAATGATGGGTATATGCTTGCCCTGCCCATTGGTTCCATTTGGACAACTCTTTATTGTTGTTCAGTCACTAAGTTGTGTCCTATTCTTTGCAGTCCATGGACTGCAGCACACCAGTCTCCCCTATTCTTCACTATCTCCTAGAGTTTGCTCAAATTCATGTCCTTTAAGTTGGTGTTGCTATCTAGCCATCTCTTCCTCTGCCTCCCCCTTCTCCTCCTCCCCTCAACCTTTCTCAGCATCAGGGTCCTTTACAGTGAGTAGGCTCTTCACATCAGGTGGCCAAAGTATCACAACTTCATTCTGTTGAGTCTGGCTCAACAAGCCAGGGTTTTTCCCGAAAGCACAATACAACAAAAGAGTGAGAAAGACACAAAATTGAAAGCAAGGATCAGGGGACCAATCACTCTGCTTGCTTCCTACTCACTCTAGGAAGGTTAAATTTATACTTGGAAGAAAATGTGAAGAATTTACTTATGAGAAGTTTCATAAGGATTAAAGAACAGAGATGTAACATAAACTTAGATATGGGCTCAGAAATGCAACATGAGGGCAGGTTACTAGGAAGAAAAGAATTCAGCAAATCATTGTGTTGCCTCAAAAAAACCATTAGATATGTATCTTAGTCCATACAGACTGCTACAAAAAAGTGTCACACACTAGGTACGTTATGAATGGCAGAAATTCATTTCTTATACTTCTAGAAGCTGGAAAGTCCAAGATCGAGGCCATACTCTGGTGAAGAATCTCTTCCTGGTTCATATACAGGGTCATTTTGCTGTGTCCTCATGGTGGGAGGAGGACTGTAAAGTTTTGTGGGGTCTCCTTTATGAGAACATTAATCACCTTCACAAGGGATCCACTCTCAAGATTTCAACACCAGGCATAAACCCACCTCCTAACACCATCACATGAGCACTAAGATTTCAACATATGCATTTTGGTGGGACACAAATATTCAGGCCATAGAAATATGTCATTTTGTTAAATATGCCATTATTTCTTATTTCAATAATCTTTGCACACTTCAGTAATATAATGCTTCATAGAAGAACTTTGCAAACAGAGGCAGCTGAGGGAAAAGTAGCTGATTTGTTTGGATTAATCCAGGCCAGAGAAAAGAGAACAGGTGAGGTAGAAGGATGAGACTACAGAGCAAGGATGACTAAGAAAAACGTAAAGCCTTTAGAAACCTCAAAATACCATAGAGATGGTGGTTATGATTCAGATACAAAGTTGTTGAACACTGTTTGGCTGTTTCTTTTCCTATAGGCAACAGAGAGTAGATGAAAGGATGAGAAAAGATAAGCTTCAGAATGATGAACTTGATAATCTCATTTAGGATGGACTGAAAGGAACAAAAGAGAGAAAAGAAAAAAAAAGAGATTTAGGAAACACAGAGAAAAGTTTTGATGATTTACTTTAGAGAGAAAAAATCAATGGAAAGAGAGAGGATAAGGTGGGAGAAATATTATGAAGATAGAATTTCCAGGACTTGAAGTCTGGCTATGGAAAGCATGACCAAAAAATTTGGGGTCAGACATGATTCCCTAATGTTGCTGCCAGTTGGAATCAAGAATTTAGGATACTGAACTTGGTATGGAAAGAGGATGTCTTTTTGAATGAACTGACTTTTAAACATCACTTGGCAATCCAGAGAAAGAACACATCAAGAAACATGCCAAGAAAGGTCAGCTGGGGTAAGGTGGGTCATGTTCGATCTATTGAAATAAGAGAAATGGTTTATCTAAAGGGGAATGGTGAATAATTTGGCACTGCTGGTTAGAATAGCGAATGTGTCTGAGGAAAGTAGAGGCCAGTGGGAAAGGAAGAATAAGATGTAAGTAAGAAAAGACAAACCAGTCTCTTCCAATTAGAGCCAACAAAATGCATTATGCAGTGCTGAGAGAGGAAGCTCCATTCCATGGAAATATACCTCTTCTATGGAAAGATATCTGATAGAGGACAAAGGGGCAATTCACTTTTCATGATGTATGGCTTGTTGCCACTGAGTATTCTTAACAATAGAGAGTCATGATACAATGGCTGACTTGAAGTAAAGAAACAAGAAGGACAAGGAAAGAGGAACCAGGAAAAGAAGACAGAAAAGAAGTCCAATGCTACCAGATAAAATTCATTCCTCCAGGCATGCAAAAGAGAAGTGAAGATTCCCTGATGCCCTTATGGCAGAAAAGGAGCAAGGTTCATTATTTCCACATTTCTCAAGCTGCTCCCAGCTTCCCTGTGCTGCTTATATAGCAGCCCTAAACTTGCTTAGAAGGCAAACATGTCAGATAGCTTTTAAATCTTAAAAATGAATATCACCCCAGGTCTCCCCTTCACACTGCAAGATTAACAGTGCCTTGAAAGTGCTTCCTCAGGATGACTCGGCTTCAGTTCAAGCCACAGTTCTTCACATCCAGGCCCTCCTAGTACCCCTCCATTTCATATGAAAGAAAACCAGTGGTCATGAAATAAAAACAGTGTCTCAACAGTGGACAGCAAGTGAACCAGAGTTACTGCAGAGCCAGTCTTTAGCACTTTCACTATTTTCTGCCTGCAGGATTCAACAGATTAGCAGTTTGGGAGAAGAGGTGAAAATTAATTCCTCCTCTGAGTTTGCTGGTAGCTAAAGGAAGAGAATTCTTAAAATTTTATGGTCCCTGTGGCTTTTATTTATGGTACCCCTTATACCCAGTGGGCTTCCCTGGTGGCTCAGATGATAAAGAATCTGAAATGTGGGAGACCTGGGGTCAATCCCTGGATTGGGAAGATCCCATGGAGAATGAAACGGCTACCCACTCCAGTATTCTTGCCTGGAGAATTATAAGGACAGAGGATCCTGGCAGGCTACAGTCCATGGTGTCACAAAAAGCCAGACACGACTGAGCGACTTTCACTCACTCACTCACCCACTCACTTATACCCACTGTCTATTCACATTCGTGGATGGTAGTAGGGATATATTAGACATATACATGGTGAATTACTGTGTTAAAGTAATACAGTAGAGACCACCAATGAATCAGTCTCTCTTCCTCCCATCCAGTCCTTGTGTCGTTCCAAGCCACACTAGTCCTGGGCTGGTCATGTGACTTACTATAGTCGAAGGACATCAGTGAACATGTCGTCAACAGAGGACTAAACGGTATTTGCATCTTGAGGCTTGACTTCTAGGGAATGCTGCCACCTGTGAAAAAGCTGGGGTAGGACTAAATTCCTAGAGAAAAATAGCCAGCCTATAGCTATCACAAACATGTGAGTGGTTTCATTTTTAATTATCAAGCCTAGCCAAATTATTAACAGATTACTACAGTCACATGAGTGCCTTAAGCACACTGTCAAGCAGACCAACAGAATTTTGGGTAAGCTACATGGCTATGGTTCAAGTTACTAAATTTTGAGGTGACTTCTTGAACACCATTAGCTTATTGCTACAATTATATAGTCCTATATGGCCATCCTGGTTTTTTAACTTTGTTTTAGGTAAACTACACTCCCTTGAACAAGAATTATTAGCTTCACTGTTAACAATTTTGAATTCTCAGACATCTGCAATATTTCTTAAAGCAAAACATGTACTATTAATAGATTTCATTTTTTGATGACCAATAACCTTGAGTCTATTTCAATTTATTTGCATTATGTGCTATTCACGTTTGTTTACTATGTCTAACAAAAGTCAGTGTGATTTGGTGAGTATTTTTTCTGGAATAAATTGCACATTTCAAATGAAAACATCACATTATGCTAACAGATAATTTTAGCTAAAAATGTAGGAAATTCAAATGCAAGCAGAAATGTTTGTAATTTCCTTTCAGTTATAAAGACTTGATTCTGTACCATTCAATATTGTTTTCTTGGATTTTCCTTATCTTCATGGCATTTTTTTTTTTGTCTATCTCAGAGGAAAGCAAAGTCAGTATTGAGATATGACAATAGGACTTATTTGTAAAATATTTTACATTTGATACCTTTTACTGGGATTGGCATAAGAGCTATTATGAATATTACATGGTAAAAAGAGATAAATTCACAATCAATAATTTGTGGCATATTTGTATCATTTCTCTAAAGTTATCATATATAGTATACATATGGATGGCAAGAAGTTAAAGAAAAGCCTATATATATATATGCTTTCTTTACAAACTTTTCGTGTGTGTGCCAAGTCTGTTCAGTCCTCTCTGACTGTTTGTGACCCCACAGACTGTAGTCCACCAGACTCCTGTACCCATTGGATTCTTAAGCGAGAATGCTAGCTAGTATGGGTTGCAACACCCTCCTCTGGAGGATCTTCCCCACCCAGGGATTGAAGAAATATGTCTCTCATGTCTCCTGAATTTTCAGGCAAGTTCTTCACCATTAGTGCCACCTGGGAAGCCCTACAAACTCTTTACTCTTCAGTAAATGGTTTATATTATTCAAGAGCTTCTAACCAACTTGGTTTCTGTTTCCTCCTTTTGGTTTTCTCTTTGTTCAATTATTTATGCATATGAGATTGTAAGCCAACATGGCAAGAAAGAGAAATTAAGTCTAAATAGCTTCATTTCACCATTAAGATTTCCAATATATCCTTGGAAAGGACAGCTGAAGGGCTATATATTTAGGGAACTATTTGATAACTGAAGTAAGTAAGTGTTAGTTGCTCAGTCATGCCCAACTCTTTGCAACCCCATGGACTGCAGATCACCAGGCTCCTCTGTACATATTTTCCTGGCAATGATACTGGAACGGGTTGCCATTTCCTTCTCCAGGGGATCTTCCCAACCCCGGCGTCGAACCCAGGTCTCCTGAAGTGCAGGCAGATTCTTTACCAACTGAGCTACAAGGGAAGCCCATTTGGGAACTGAGAGTTTCAGCAAATCATTTTTAAAGGAAAGATGAAAGAGAGGTGTGGTTGATTGCTGCAAACTTCTTGGAGTAGGAATCCCTTGTTCTCACAGCTGTCAACATAGGTCAGGTCACAAGGTTCCTATAAAGTTCCAATAAAACAAATGCTGTTCTCTATTTTTCAAGTTTTCATCTTGATATGAATTGAAAAGAGTTATCCCCTTCTAGGTGAGAACATTGAGAATGGGTTATTCTGTATATTTCAGGCTATAGGCAACTTTCTTGAATTGAATCAAAAGCAATAGAATACAAAGGTTAAAGTAAAAAAAAAAAAAAAGGCAAACATATATAAAGTGGAGTCAGATTTGTTCCTCCCTATTACCTGTGTGTGGTGAGTGCACCTCAAAGCTATTCTCTTAGCAAATTTCCAATACTCAATGCAGTACCATTAGTTATAATCATGATGTTGTACATGAGATCTTTACACTTATTCATTCCATATAACTATAAATCTGTACCCTTGGATCAACATCTTCCCAGTTCACCCCTTGCATTATTTCATTTAGCATAATGCCCTCAGATTTCACCCATGCTGTTGCAAATGGCAGGATCTCCTTCTTTAAGAAGACTTTTTTTTTCATTTCTTACATGATAGTATACATGTTTCAATACCATTTTCCCAAATCATCCAACCTTCTCCCTCTCCCTCAGAGTCCAAAAGTCCTTTCTATATATCTGTGTCCCTTTTGCTATCTCGCATACAGGGTTATCATTACCATCTTTCTAAATTCCATATATATGTGTTAGTATACTGTATTGGTGTTTTTCTTTCTGGCTTACTTCACTCCATATAATCGGCTCAAGTTTCATCCATCTCATTAGAACTGATTCAAATGTATTCTTTTTAATGGCTGAGTAATACTCCATTGTGTATATGTACCAAGGTTTTCTTATCCATTCATCTGCTGATGGACATCTAGGTTGTTTCTATGTCCTGGCTATTATAAACAGTGATGCAATTAACGTTGGGATACATGTGTCTCTTTCAATTCTGGTTTCCTCGGTGTGTATGCCCAGCAATGGTATTGCTGGGTCATAAGGCAGTTCTATTTGCAGTTTTTTAAGGAATCTCCACACTGTTCTCCAAAGTGGCTGTACCAGTTTGCATTCCCACCAGCAGTGTAAGAGGGTTCCCTTTTCTCCACATCCTCTCCAGCATTTATTGCTTGTAGACTTTTGGCTCGCAGCCATTCTGACTGGTGTGAAATGGTACCTCACTGTGGTCTTGATTTGCATTTCTCTGATAATGAGTGATGTTGAGCATCTTTTCATGTGTTTGTTAGCCATCTGTATGTCTTCTTTGGAGAAATGTCTGTTTAGTTCTTTGGCCCATTTTTTGATTGGGTCATTTATTTTTCTGGACTTGAGCTGTATAAGTTGCTTGTATATCTTTGAGATGAGTTGTTTGTCAGTTGCTTAATTTGCTATTATTTTCTCCCATTCAGAAGGCTGTCTTTTCACCTTGCTTATAGTTTCCTTTGTTGTGCAGGAGCTTTTAACTTTAATTAGATACCATTTGTTTATTTTTGCCTTTATTTCCAGTATTCTGGGAGGTGGATCATAGAGGATCCTGCTGTGATTTATGTCAGAGAGTGTTTTGCCTATGTTCTCCTCTAGGAGTTTTATAGTTTCTGGCCTTTCATTTAGATCTTTAATCCATTTTGAGTTTATTTTTGTGTGTGGTGTTAGAAAGTGATCTAGTTTCATTCTTTTACAAGTGGTTGACCAGTTTTCCCAGCACCACTTGTTAAAGAGATTGTCTTTACTCCATTGGATATTCTTGCCTCCTTTGTCGAACATAAGGTGTCCATAGGTGTGTGGATTTATGGCTGGGCTTTCTATTTTGTTCCATTGATCTATATCTCTTTCTTTGTGCCAGTACCATACTGTCTTGATGACTGTGGCTTTGTAGTAGTGCCTGAAGTCAGGCAAGTAGATTCCTCCAGTTCCATTATTCTTTCTCAAGATTGCTTTGGCTATTTGAGGGTTTTTGTATTTCCATACAAACTATGAAATTATTTGTTCTAGTTCTGTGAAAAATATCACAGGTAGCCTGATAGGAATTGCAGTGAATCGGTAGATTGCTTTGGGTAGTATACTCATGTTCACTATATTGATTCTTCCAGTCCATGAACATGGTATATTTTTCCATCTATTAGTGCCCTCTTTGATTTCTTTCATCGGTATTTTATAGTTTTCTATATATAGATCTTTAGTTTCTTTAGGTAGATATATTCCTAAGTATTTTATTCTTTTCATTGCAATGGTGAATGGAACTGTTTCCTTAATTTCTTTTTATACTTTCTCACGATTAGTTTATAGGAATACAAGGAATTTCTGTGTGTTGATTTTATATCCTGCAACTTTACTAATATTCATTGATTAGCTCTAGCAATTTTCTGGTGGCGTCTTTAGAGTTTTCTTTGTAGAGGATCATATCATCTGCAATCAGTAAGAGTTTTACTTCTTTTCCAATTTGGATTCCTTTTATTTCTTTTTCTGCTCTGATTGCTGTGGACAAAACTTCCAGAACTATATTGAATAGTAGAGGTGAAAGTGGGCACCCTTGTCTTGTTCCTGACTTTAGGGGAAATGCTTTCAATTTCTCACCATTGAGGATAATGTTTGCTGTGGGCTTGTCATATATAGCTTTTATTATGTTGAGGTACGTTCCTTCTATTCCTACTTTCTGGAGAGTTTTTATCATAAACGGATGTTGAATTTTGTCAAAGGCCTTCTCTGCATCTATTGAGAAAATCATATGGCTTTTATTTTTCAATTTGTTAATGTGGTGAATTACATTGATTGATTTGTGGATACTGAAGAATCCTTGCATTCCTGGGATAAAGCCCACTTGGTCATGGTGTATGATCTTTTTAATGTGTTGTTGGATTCTGTTTGCTAGAATTTTGTTGAGGATTTTGCATCTATGTTCATCAGTGATATTGGCCTGTATTTCATTTGTGTGTGTGTGTGTGTGGTGTCTTTGTCAGGTTTTGGTATGAGGGTGATGGTGGCCTCATGGAAGTTTACCTTCCTGTGCAACTTTCTGGAAGAGTTTGAGTAGGATAGGTGTTAGCTCTTCTCGAAATTTTTGGTAGAATTCAGCTGTGAAGCCGTCTGGACCTGGGCTTTTGTTTGCTGGAAGATTTCTGATTACAGTTTCAATTTCCATGCTTGTGATGGGTCTGTTAAGATTTTCTATTTCTTCCTGGTTCAGTTTTGAAACGTTGTACTTTTCTAAGAATTTGTCCATTTCTTCCACATTGTCCATTTTATTGGGATATAATTGCTGATAGTAATCTCTTATGATCCTTTGTATTTCTGTGCTGTCTGTCGTGATCTCTCCATCTTCATTTCTAATTTTATTGATTTGATTTTTCTCTCTTTGTTTCTTGATGAGTTTGGTTAATGGTTTGTCAATTTTATTTATCCTTTCAAAGAACCAGCTTTTGGCTTTGTTGATTTTTGCTATGGTCTCTTTTGTTTCTTTTGCATTTATTTCTGCCCTAATTTTAAAGATTTCTTTCCTTCTACTAACCCTGGGGTTCTCCATTTCTTCCTTTTCTAGTAGCTTTATGTGTAGAGTTAGGTTATTTATTTGACTTTTTTCTTGTTTCTTGAGGTATGCCTGTATTGCTATGAACTTTGCTCTTAGCACTGCTTTTCTAGTGTCCTACTGGTTTTGGGTTGTTGTGTTTTCACTTTAATTTGTTTCTATGCACATTTTGATTTCTTTTTGATTTCTTCTGTGATTTGTTGGTTATTCAGAAGTGTGCTGTTCAGCCTATATATGATGGAATTTTTAATAGTTTTTCTCCCGTAGTTGAGATCTAATCTTAACGCATTATGGTCAGAAAAGATGCTCGGAATGATTTCGATTTTTTTGAATTTATCAAGGTTAGATTTATGGCCCAGGATGTGATCTATCCTGGAGAAGGTTCCATGAGCACTTGAGAAAAAGGTGAAGTTCATTGTTTTGGGGTGAAATGTCCTATAGATATCAATTAGGTCTAACTGGTCTATTGTATCATTTAAAGCTTGCGTTTCTTTGTTAATTTTCTGTTTAGTTGATCTGTCCATAGGTGTGAGTGGGGTATTAAAGTCTCCCACTATTATTGTGTTTTTGTTAATTTCCCCTTTCATGCTTGTTAGCATTTGTCTTACATATTGCAGTGCTCCTATGCTGGGTGCATATATATTTATAATTGTTATATCTTCTTCTTGGATTGATCCTTTGATCATTATGTAGTGGCCTTCTTTGTCTCTTTTCACAGCCTTTGTTTTAAAATCTATTTTATCGGATATGAGTATTACTACTCCTGCTTTCTTTTGGTCTCTATTTGCATGGAATATCTTTTTTCAGCCCTTCACTTTCAGTCTGTATGTGTCCGTTGTTTTGAGGTGGGTCTCTTGTAGGCAGCATATATAGGGATCTTGCTTTTTTATCCATTCAGCCAGTCTTTGCCTTTTGGTTGGGGCATTCAACCCATTTACGTTTAAGGTAATTATTGATAAGTATGATCCTGTTGCCATTTACTTTATTGTTTTGGGCTCAGGTTTATATGCCCTTTTTGTGTTTCCTGTCTAGAGAATATCCTTTAGCATTTGTTGGAGAGCTGGTTTGGTGGTGCTGAATTCTCTCAGCTTTTGCTTGTCTGTAAAGCTTTTGATTTCTCCTTCATATTTGAATGAGATCCTTGCTGGGTACAGTAATCTGGGTGTAGGTTATTTTCTTTCATTACTTTAAATATGTCTTGCCATTCCCTCCTGACCTGAGTTTCTATTGAAAGATCTGCAGTTATCCTTATGGGAATCCCCTTGTTTGTTATTTGTTGTTTTCCCCTTGCTGCTTTTAATATTTTCTCTTTGTGTTTGATCTTTGTTAATTTGATTAATATGTGTCTTGGAGTGTTTCTGCCTTGGGTTTATCCTGTTTGGAACTCTCAGGATTTCTTGGACTTGAGTGATTATTTCCTTCCCCATTTTAGGGAAGTTTTCAACTATTATCTCCTCAAGTATTTTCTCATGGTCTTTCTTTTTGTCTTCTTCTTTTGGGACTCCTATAATTTGAATGTTGGAGCATTTCATATTGTCCTGGAGGTCTCTGAGGTTGTCCTCATTTCGTTTAATTCATTTTTCTTTTATCCTCTGATTCATTTATTTTTACCATTCTATCTTCTATTTCACTAATCCTATCTTCTGCCTCTGTTATTCTATTTGTTGCCTCCAGAGTGTTTCTGATCTCATTTATTGCATTATTCATTATATATTGACTCTTTCTTGTTTTCTCTAGGTCCTTGTTAAACCTTTCTTGCATCTTCTCAATCCTTGTCTCCAGGTTATTTATCTGTGTATCCATTTTGATTTCAAGATTTTGGATCATTTTCACTATCAATATTCGGAATTCTTTCTCAGGTAGATTCCCTATCTCGCCCTCTTTTGTTTGGTTTGGTGGGCATGTGTCCTGTTCCTTTACCTGCTGGGTATTCCTCTATCTCTTCTTCTTGGTTATATTGCTTCATTTGGGGTGGCCTTTCTATATTCTGGGAATTTATGGAGTTCTCTTTATTATGGAGTTTCCACACTGTTGGTGGGGTTGTATCAGTGGCTTGTCAAGGTTTCTTGGTTAGGAAGGCTTGTGTTGGAGTTCTGGTGGGTGGAGCTGGATTTTTTTCTCTCTGGAGTGCAATGAAGTGACCAGTAATGTGTTACGAGACGTCAGTGGTTTTGGAGTAACTTTGAGCTGCCTGTATATTGAAGCTCAGGGCTGTGTTATTGTGTTTCTGGAGAATTTGTGTGGTATGTCTTACTCTGGAACTTGTTGGCCCTTGGGTGGTGCTTGGTTTCAGTGTAGGTATGGAGGCGTTTGATGAGCTCCTATCGATTAATGTTCCCTGGATTCAGGAGTTCTCTGATGTTCTCAGGATTTGGATTTAAGCCTCCTGCTTCTGGTTTTCAGTTTTATTTTTACAGTCACCTTAAGACTTCTCCATCTATACAGCACCGATCATAAAACATCAAGGTTAAAGACTGAAAGTTTCTCCACATTGAGGGACACTCAGAGAGGTTCACTATTTTTGAAGACAATGATCTGCTTTTCTGGGTGCCTGATGTCCTCTGTCAGCATTCAGAAGTTGTTTTGTGGAATTCACTCAGCGTTGAAATGTTCTTTTGATGAATTTGTGAGGGAGAAAGTTGTCTCCCTCACCATCTTAGGACCTATTCCTCCACCATCTTAGGACCACCCTCATCTAACTAAGCACAAAGCAGTGGTTCATGCAAATAAGCGCAGGAATGCGTGCACCCAGGCTACATTCACTTCAAATGTAAATATGGGCTCTTCTTGCCTCATCTATGTCGAGGTCACAGACGGTGCATTGGAAAGGAAGCCAGAGAGAAGGGAAGGATGGGGCTGTGACAGCCAGGACGCAGCCCTCAGCATCTGCACTGCAGCCCCGGCCCGCGCCCCTGGCCAAGAAGACATATTTTTAAGATACAGTTGGCACAAGCAAATGACAGATGCCTTCATAGTGCTAACGTTTCACAGAGTAGACAGTATAAAGGTAAAGTAGTTAGTTGACCTGTTGTTGCTGTTGCTCAGTTACATCTGACTATGTGACCCTCACCACATGGACTGTAGCACATGAGGCTTCCCTGTCCTTCACTGTCTCCTGGATATTGCTCATACTCATGTCCATTGAGTCAGTGATGGTATCTAACTATCTCATCCTCTGCTGTCCCCGTCTCCTCTTGCCCTCAATATTTCCCAACATCAGGGTCTTTTCTAATGTCAACTGTTCATATCACGTGGCCAAAATATTGAGCCTCAGCTTCAGCATCAGCCCTTCCAAGGAATATTCAGGGTTGATTTCCATTAGGATTGACTTGTTTTGATCTGCTTGCTGTCCAAGGGACTCTCGAGTCAAAACCATAGCTTTGACTATATGGAACTTTGTTGGCAAATGATGTCTCTGCTTTTTTAATAGTCTGTCTAGGTTTGTCATGGGTTTTCTTTCAAGGTGCAATCATCTTTTAATTTTGTGGCTGTACTCACCATCCACAGTGATTTTGGAGCTCAAGAAAATTATATCTGCCACTGTTGCCATTTTCACCCATCTATTTCCCATGATGTGATGGTACTGAATTACATAATATTCATTTTTTTGAATATTGAGTTTTAAGCAAGCTTTTCACTCTCCTTTTTCACCCTCATCAAGAGCCTCATTAGCCCCTCTTCACTTTCTGGCATAAGTGTGGTGTCATCTGCATATCTGAGGTTGTTGATATTTCTCCCACAATCTTGATTCAGCTTGTGCTTCATCTAACCTGGCATTTTACATGATGTACTCTGAATAAAAGTTAAATAAGCTGGATGACAAAATACAGCCTTTACATACTCCTTTCCCAATTTTGAGATTATGAACCAGTCCATTGTTCCATGTCCATTTCTAACTGTTGCTTCTTGACCTGCTTATAGGTTTCTCAGGAGGCAGGTGAGATGTTATGGTGTTCCCATCTCTTTGAGAATTTTCTGCAGTTTTTTTGTGATCCACACAAAGGTCTTAGTGTAGTAAGTGAAGCAGAAATAGATTATTTTAAAAAATTTTCTTACCTTTTCTATGATCCAGCAAATACTGGCAATTTGATCTCTCATTCCTCTGCCTTTTCTAAATCCATCTTATTCATCTGGAAGTACTTGATCTGAGGAAATAATTAACTACACTTTTTTAAAAATTTAGAAAATTGTGTTACCTCATCTAATAATAATTATTGTTAGTGTTTCTTTTTGTTATGTAGATTGTTGATGTCTCCTACTTATTTATAGACAAATTGATAAAAAAAATAAAGATCTTGAAACTTGACTTCAAGAACATCAAAATGGAGCAGAATTGGTCATTTTACTCCTCTCAGCAATGCTGCTGTCAGGGCACATGGTCATACACATTTAAAGGATGAAGAAGACATTTGGGGTTATCAAGAGGAAAGGAATTCACTTTAAATTCTTTGGACCAATTGGGAGGAAGGAGAAGGGGCAAATAAGTCTGGAGCCACACTAGGACTCCAGGATAAAAAGTGATAGAAAAATGATGAAAAGGTGTGTTTCAAGATTAATAAAGTGCTCACCAGTGCAGAAAGGAACTAATTGTTCAATGTCAAGAAGATATTCTGAGGAACAAATCAACCAACAATGTGCCTAGTACATAGTCACTGTATAAGTTGTCCCCCTTAAGTCAAAGCCTAATTTATAATGTGTAACTATCCATAAAGTGTCTCAGCGTGGAAGGTGACCAGAAATATCAGATGAATTAGAGTTCAAGAAAAAGACAGAAGCATACAATGTTTTAGCAATTAGATGTTTAATTGTGATATTATTTAAAACAAAAGAGACTCAGGGGTATAGAACGGACTTTTGGACTCTGAGGGAGAGGGAGAGGGTGGGATGATTTGGGAGAATGGCATTGAAACAGGTATACTATCTTGTAAGAATGAAGCACCAGTCTATGTTCAATACAGGATGCAGGACGCATGGGGCTGGTGCACAGGATGATTCAGGGAGATGATGTGGGGTGGGAGGTGGGAGGGGCTTCGGCATTGGGAGATCGTGGACACCTGTGGCTGATTCATGTCAATGTATGGCAGGACAAATACAGTATTGTAATGTAGAATAAAGTATTAAAAAAAAATAAAAAATGAAAAAAAGTTTCTCAATGAAGACAGTAGTTGAAGTTCAAATAAGGTGGATTGATGAGTAAAAATCATGAGAGAGAGAGAGAGAGAGTGAGAGCAAAAGAATCCAAGATTTCATGAGCCAGACTTTGAAATGAATGAACTAGTCATGAGAACTGTTCTTAAGGTGGAAGAATATACATGCTGAGAGAAGATTGTCAATGGAAAGGATGGTGTCAAAGATAAAGAAGAAATATAGTCTATCTGTACAAAGAAAACTTCAACAAAGGCAAGATGTAGGATTCAAGGCAGAGACACCTTGGTTTAGGCCTTCCCTCAAGAAAAGTGTAAGTGTTAGTTACTCAGTCATTTCCAACTCTTTGTGACCCCATAGACCATGTAGCCCACCAGGCTCCTCTGTCCATGGAATTCTCCAGGCAAGAATCCTGGAGTGGGTAGCCATTCTCTTCTCCTGGGGATCTTCCTGAGCCAAGGATCAAACCTGGGTCTCCTGTATTGCAGAGTGATTCTTTTCCATCTGGATCATGGGCAACAAAAACTGAATGGAAGCTGAGCTGGCATCTTCAGCTGCCTTGGGGTTTGTAAAAACAAGAGAAGTGGGAAATTGCCAAGGAAACAAAAAATAAAATATGGCCCTTTAGGCAACTCTACAGGATATCTACACAATTAAAGTAATGATTTTCCCAGAAAGAAAGATTCAGATCAGTGGTTTACAAATAAGAGTGCATAGATCAGAGCATAATGAAAATTAGGATCTGCCTGCTTTTAAAACTTAGAAGAGATTTTATATGTTTGTGATTATTATATCTACAAACTATTTTTGCTGTGTTTCTTAAGCACCTTCTTCTTGCTGTGTGCATACATGAAGGTCATACATCCCATACAGACACGACCCAGGAGAGAATTCACTAAGACACATTGTAGTCAAACCATCAATAATCAAAGCTAAAGAGAGAATTTTGATAGCAATAAGAGAAAATGTAATTAATCTCATACAAAAGAACCTGCCTAATTCTATCAGTGGATATCATAACAGAAAGCTTAGAGACCAGGAGAGTGGGATAATATATTCAATGTGCTAAAAGGAAAAAAAAAAAAATCCTGGCAATCAAGAATACTTTAGAATGGAAAGCTGTCCCTCAGAAATGGAGAGATAAAGACTTTCCCAGAGAAACAAAAGCAGAGGGAATTCATCACCACCAGATCTGCCTTACAAAATACTAAGAGGATTTCTTCAAGCTGAAGTGAAATGGACATTAATTAGTAACACAAAAATATAAAATTCACTGAGGTTCAAAAGTGAAGGGACATGTATACCTATGACTGACTCACATCATTGTATGGTAAAAGCCAACACAGTATTGTAAAGCAGGTATCCTCCAAAAAAAAAAAAAAACAAAACAAAAAAACAACTCACAGATAAAATATGTATAGTCAAATTCAAAATACTCTGATATTATAATAGTGTTGTAAATCATTTAAGTCTAGTATACAGTGTAAAAGTTAATGTATTAAAATAATGATAGCTACTATAATCCATTCATAAATATATTAAAAATATGAAAATTGTGGCAAAACCCCATAAAATGCAGAGTGTGGAAAGGGTAGGGTTTTTGTATACAATCGAAGTTATCAATTTAAAATAGATTTTTATATGTATAAGATGTTTTATACAGGACTCATGATAATCATAAAACAAAAGTCTGTAAGAGAGAGGAATCAAAACATACTACTTAGAGAAAATGATCAAATCTCAAGGGAAGACAGTAGGAGAAGATAGGGGGAGAATTTATGAAATATTTAGAAAAAATGAACAAGAAGGCCTTAGTAAAGTTTTACCTATCAATAACTACTTTAAAATAAATAGATTATATTTTCAATCAAAAATGTAGAGTGGCTGAATAGATTTAAAATGTGCAATGATATGCTGCCCACAAGACACTCCCTTCTTCTTTAAGAACTCAATAAGCTGCTGGCTCTTACTACAATTGAAATAGCAATGGTAATGGCAATAATATTACAATATATAAATATATCAAATAAATCTTTTACATTTTACTTTATAAAAATAAAAAATAAAAATAAAAAGAAGTGAAGGAAGAGAAGGAATGAAAAATTATATTCCATGCAAATGTGATCAAAAGAAAACTAGGAAAGCTATATTTGCATCAGTCTTTAAGACAAAGACTGTAAAAAGAGATAAAGAAGGATACTGTATGATAAAAGTATCAATTCATCAGGAAAATATGACAATTGTATATAGATACACATCCAATATTGAAAAACCACATTTATTAAGCAAATATTAACAGATACAAAGGAAGAAACATATAATGATGCAATAATATTAGGAGACTTCAGTACCAGTCTTCAACAAGAGATAGATCATGCAGTCAGACCATCAATAAGGAAATATTGGACTTCACTGTACTTTATGGTGCAAGAGCTTAACAGACATATATAGAACATTCAATTGAAGAGCAAAGCAAATCTGAAAAAAATTTAAGACAGAAATCATATCAAACATCATTTTTGACCACAATAAAATAAAACTAGAAATCAGTAACAAAAGGAAAGTTGCAATTTACAAATATGTAGAAATCAGACTCCTAAACAATCATTTGTTCAATAAAGAGATTAAACAATGCCTGAGATCCACAGAAATAGAAACACAACATACCAAACTTTAAAAGGCTAGAAATAGATGATCTTTGCATAGCACTAGCAACAACAAACAAAATATGTCATGAAATATTTAAAACATTTCAATCAAAATACTAATAAAACAAAGGAGATTTTGCTATTGGGAGACATTATAAAGTGTATGACCTTAAAATAAACCAAGATATCCTATTCTCCCTCCTACAAATATATATCTAACATTATTATATATTCATATACTATACTGTTGCTGCTGCTGCTGCTGCTGCTGCTGCTGCTGCTGCTAAGTCACTTCAGTCGTGTCCGACTCTGTGCAACCCCACAGAGGGCAGCCCATTGGACTCCACCGTCCCTGGGATTCTCCAGGTAAGAACACTGGAGTGGGTTGCCATTTCCTTCTCCAATGCATGAAAGTGAAAAGTGAAAGTGAAGTCGCTCAGTTGAGTCTGACTTTAGCGACCCCATGGACTGCAGCCTACCAGGCTCCTCCATCCATGGGATTTTCCAGGCAATTAATAACAATTAGTTAATATATAATCATATAATATCAATATGATATATAGGATGACATATAAAACTTTATATCTACATTGGCTATATATATGTGCTTTGTATTTTTACATTCATATATAAATATATACCATTATATATTTACACATAAAAGTATATATGTATACCACATAAAATACATTCAAATCATATATAAATATATATACCTAAGTATATTTATATTTATAAATTTATTATTCCTTAATTATAAAATATACAACTATATATTGTTAATGACTATACTTATTTTATACTTATGTATCATATATATTATACATATGTTTTTTGAGATGATAGTCTCATCACCAGACATTGAGTTTAGAAACAAACAGAAAAGAGTGAAAAATTAATAGATGCTTCCTTCTTGCAGTTGAAAAAAGGAACACAACATTAATTGTAATTCTTAAATGTCAGGTCCATAAAGAAAAAAAAAAAAAGGACAGCTTATATAAAAACAAGTCACTGATTTAAATAGGAAAGCATTTACAATAATGTAGCTTCAGGCAGAATTCATCTTTTCTCCAGATGCTATTGTTGTTTAATCATTAAGTCGTGTCCAACTCTTTGGGGACCCCATGGACTGTAGCCCACCAGGCTCCTCTGTCCGTGGGATTTTTCCAGGCTACAGTACTGCAGTGGGTAGCCATTTCCTTCTCCAGGGGATATTCCTGACCCAGAGATTGAACCTGTTTCTCCTGCATTGGCAGGTGGATTCTTTACCCTGAGCCACCTGGGAAGCCTCCTTTCTCCAGGTAGGAGTGAACAATACTAGGACATAATGTATGCTTGAGTAATATCAAAAGCAACTGGATGCTTAAATATTTCAAAGAAAGTGAAAGTGAATCTGACTCTTTGTGACCGCATGGACTGTAGCCTACCAGGCTCCTTCATCTGTGGGATTTTCCAGGCAAGAGTACTGGAGTGGATTGCCATTTCCTTCTCCAGTGGATCTTCCCAACCCAGAGGATCGAACCCAGGTCTCCCACATTGCAGGGAGATGCTTTACTGTCTGAGCCACCAGGGAAGCCCCCAGAAGATGGATAGTTTATGATTGGGAAAAAGAAAGGAAATCTGTGTTTTTGCTGTTAGGTAAGAGAAGCCCTAGTTATTATTTTTGTTAGCATGCTTGTTTCAAAGATTAGAAACCTAAAGCCTTTGAGACTGTCAAAGGTCACACCGTTGGGTAGTGTCCAGTGTAGGAACTGGACTCAGGTCTTCTGATCCCTTGGTCTTGTGGGCTGCCCAGCTGCCTATTGAGGACAAGTCAATGAGGTTCTATCTCACTATGTACCTAGACTCAGCTTTATTGGAGAGAAAGAGCAAGTTAATAAGACAGCCCCCATGAGATCAAATGCTATGGTAACCAAGTGATGCAACAAATATCTAGAATGATTGTTTTGAAAACGTTTAATATTTAAAAGTTTAACTTTTCTGGAAAATCTAGTTTATACTTCTTTTCACCTGTATTCATATGCTATTTTCACATATATCACTCTTCCTGTCTACTTTTACCTACATCATTTCTCAAAAGAGAAGATGAATCACAGATTAATCTGTAAGTCATCTATGGAGTGGTATTTTTAAATTACTTCATGGGAAAATAGATGGGTAAACAATGGAAACAATGTCAGACTTTATTTTTTGGGGGATCCAAAATCACTGCAGATGGTGACTGCAGCCATGAAATTAAAAGACGCTTACACCTTGGAAGAAAAGTTATGCCCAACCTAGATAGCATATTGAAAAGCCGAGACACTACTTTGCCAACAAAGGTCCATCTAGTCAAGGCTGTGGTTTTTCCAGTGGTCATGTATGGATGTGAGAGTTGGACTGTGAAGAAGGCTGAGTGACGAAGAATTGATGCTTTTGAACTGTGATGTTGGAGAAGACTCCTGAGAGTTCTTTGGAATGCAAGGAGATCCAACCAGTCCATTCTGAAGGAGATCAGCCCTGGGATTTCTTTGGAAGGAATGATGCTGAAGCTGAAACTCCAATCGTTTGGCCACCTCATGCGAAGAGTTGACTCATTGGAAAAGACCCTGATGCTGGGAGGCATTGGGGGCAGGAGGAGAAGGAGACGACAGAGGATGAGATGGCTGGATGGCATCACTGACTTGATGGACGTGAGTCTGAGTGAACTCCAGGAGATGGTGATGGACAGGGAGGCCTGGTGTGCTTTGATTCATGGGGTCGCAAAGAGTCAGACACGACTGATCAACTGAATTGAACTGAACTGATACAGTTTAAAGGGTAAAAGTAAAAACAGTTACCTGTTGATTTGTTTTTGTCTGTTTTGTTACAGGCCCTGAATCCATTCCTCTGTTTGGAAGGGGAAACTTATTTTTTCCAAGAGGAAATACCCCTGTCTTACTTTGGACAGATGACACAAGTCTCTCTTTCTCTCTCTCTCTCTATATATATATATACATACATATATATATATATATTTATACATACATATACATATTTATTTATTTGGTTTTAATGTTGCCTCCAGAATGGATATTTGAACCCTAATCAAGCATCCATTTGATTAGAATAATTAGAATAAATTTCAATTTATTTAATTCAGGATAAATCCCAGTGCTTATGTAGGGGATACTGGGAAAAGAAAGGAAATTTTCTTCTGGTGTTGCTAAATTGTTAGGATTCTATATTTTTCTGCAGCCATTTTTTTACTTTTTATCTCCTCCAAAAGTGAGCCAGGAGAAACAAGAGATGAAGAAAAAGGGAATGAATTCAGAGGATATTCCTTGATCCATGTTATAGTTTTCAATAATCAGAACTGATAAAGTCTCTCTCCTGCTTGGCTAGTTTGACATTGAATTCTGTTTTTTTACAAATGAAAGACTCCTGAAAAATCAGGCAAATTGAATCCAGTGATTAATGGGGAGTAAAATCACTGTTGTTCCCTTTCGTGCAATTAAACGTGTAATCACGGGACCTCTATTAGAGGAGAGTTATATGCATGAGACAGGCATAGCATATAGTTACATTGCCTGCATTGTGCAAGGCACTCTTATCACTTAAGATTTTTTTGTTGTTCATTAATATTTTTCAGTTTTTCTCAGTCTAATGCTATCTGTGGCTCTGGCATTAGTTTGCTCTAATTTATGTGACAGGATTGGGACTGTTTTTTAATATTTGTGTTATTTTGTTTATTTTTTTGATTTGGAATATTTTTCCCCTGCCGTATTACTTTCTTTTAAAATTAGTCACTAATGCTTTGTGGATGTTCTTTTAACCCATGTATGTAGTTTAACCAGAGTTGTTGACCGGGAGTATTACAGCTCAAAATCCTGAAATCCACCAGAAGACTTCAATTTTAGGGTTCATGGATTGTTGAAATGCCGATTCTGATCTATCTACTCATTTGGGAACATTTTCAAAGTCATGGTGACATATAGGTTTACAAATTCAAGACTTCTCATATGGTTTACTTTATATTTTTGACTAAATCTATTTATCACCTACCATGTTTGCTCACTTGGCCCTCATGCAGGTCCTTGGATTGTTGAGGTTAATTGTTTTTGGGACCTTGGACTGTGTGGGAGAGAACAGCACAGGATATCTGGTTACAGCAATTGAACCCTTTAAAGATATATACTTTTTCTGTTTTCTCAGTGCTCATCAATTCTCCTCTTTCCCCAACAAAATGCCTACTACAATTCAACTTATTAGGCACTCAATACATGCGCTTTTTTTTTTTCCTTTCAAAGAGTACTTATATATTTGGGGGTGGGGTGAGAACTATATATTTATTTTGGGAAAATATGAATAAATAAGAAATTCCTCTTGGTCAGTGTTCATAATAACATTCAATACACTTATTGTACCTTGCAATTTTCAAAGCAGACTTCTATAATGTATCTTTTTGATCCCTACAAAAACTCCATATAAAACCAGATAAGGGGACTCAAATGAGAGGTCAAGTGCTTTTTGTGTGAAAGTGTTAGTTGCTCAGTGGTCTCCCATTCTTTGCAACCCCATGGACTGTAGCCCACCAGGCTCCTCTGTCTGTGGAATTCTCCAGGCAAGAATAGTGGAATGAATAGCCACTCTTCTCCAGGGGATCCTCCTGACCCAGGGATCAAACTTCGGTCTCCCACATTGCAGGGAGATACCTTTCCATCTGAGCCAAGTGATTTTTTCCAAATTCCTAAAAATGTGAATATTGGAACAGGGCCTGAAAAACTGTCTTAAAATATTGACTTAATTTTTTTTAGTGTGTTCTGCTCCTTTCCTAAATTACTTTTTATCCCAATAATCTTATTTGTTTACTTATTTGGCTGTGTCTAGTCTTAGTTGCATCATGCAGGTTCTTTGTTGCAGCACAAGGACTCTCAGAAGTAGTGCACAGGTGTTGTTGCTTTGCAGCACGTGAGATCTTGGTTTCCAGACTAGTGATTGAACCCACATCCCCTGTATTGCAAGGCAGATTCTTAACCACTGGACCATCAAGGATGGTCTACATATTTCTTAACAGGATCCTTTGGCTTTTCCATTAATTTTATTCATCCACGATTTGAAATTTCTATTAAAAATATCTTGGCTTCCAAACTTAGAGAGCAAGAGAATATTTAGAAAATTAACCCTTCTCCTATGTTCTGACCAACCTAGATAGCATATTGAAAAGCAGAGACATTACTTCGCCAACAAAGGTCCGTCTAGTCAAGGCTATGGTTTTTCCAGTGGTCATGTATGGATATGAGAGTTGGACTGTGAAGAAAGTTGAGCACCAAAGAATTGATGCTTTTGAACTGTGGTGTTGGAGAAGACTCTTGAGAGTCCCTTGGACTGCATGGATCCAGCCAGTCCATTCTAAAGAAGAACAGCCCTGGGTGTTCTTTGGAAGGAATGATGCTGAAGCTGAAACTCCAATCCTTTGGCCACCTCATGCAAAGAGCTGACTCACTGGAAAGACTCTGATGCTGGGAGGGATTGGGGGCAGGAGGAGAAGGGGACGACAGAGGATGAGATGGCTGGATGGCATCACTGACTCGATGGACGTGAATCTGAGTGAACTCCGGGAGTTGGTGATGGACAGAGAGGCCTGGGGTGCTGCGATTCATGGGGTCGCAAAGAGTCAGACACAACTGAACGACTGAACTGACTGACTGACATCTATTTCACTTCTCATCATTCAAATGGGAATCTATATCCAAGGGAAAACTTTTTCTAGGTCATAACAAATAGGATGTTATCACTTTCTCTTTACTTTGTAACATTTGCGTATTAACTGAGAATTAAAACATGTCAGAAAAGCACCAATATCCATTGTAATATTTGGTTTGAATATAAGATACAATGATGATTTCAATGAGTTTTCAACTGTTCCTCTCTTTCCTTCTCTGCTTGAGAGGGAAAGGTGTCAGTTGCTCAGTTGTGTCCAACTAGTTGTAGCCTGCCAGGCTCCTCTGTCCATGAAATTCTCCAGGAAAATTACTGCAGTGGGTTGCTATTCTCTTCTCCAGGGAATCCTCCTGACCTAGGGATGAAACCTCAGTCTCCCGCTCTGTAGGCAGATTCTTTACTGTTTGAGCTGCTGGGGAAGCCTTAAGAGGAAAAGGACCATGAGAAAAGTGGTTTTCCATTTGGAAACTTACATGTCTCTGAAATAAATTGGCTCTGCATTACTTGTGTTTTTCATAAACCGTCTTGTTTAAAAAAATTAACTTGGTGTGAGTGAGTCTGGGTCCAGTAGACACTCTTGGAATGAAACAATTGTTACAGATACTGTTTTCTCCCTACAGCTCCAGTGTCCATCTGTGGGTCCCCTTTTTGATGGTATAACTGATAAACTGAAAAGATGTACACAATGAACTCATGAAAACTCTTTATTGTCTCAAATTGCTGATATTTTGCCTCATTTGGGAAAGTATTTTTTTCATAAGCTCTGTTCCTGAGATATGTAAGTAGAGACCCAGGAAAGTGTGTACCAAAGTCTCTCAACCCAAGAAAAAAGAGGATGACGATCTATCTGCATGGGATGAGATTTTGATCCCAAATAAAACCGAGCTCAGTGGAATCATCCACACCGTAACCTCAAACTTAATGTACTGAAAAGGAGGGCAGCTGTGCCAAAAAGGAAACAAAAATCAAGCAGAAATGTGCTTATTGACTCAGCAGCCCCAGCTGTGCAAGGTGACATCTGAGGCAAGCATCTGTCTAGAACTCATTAAACAGAGCTCACTGAAAACCAAAAAAAAAAAAAAAAAAAGGAAATTATTTCAAAAGGCAGCAGGTGTTGCTTCTAACTTGCAACAGTTATCAAGAAGTTTCATTTAAATTCCTACACCAACATGTGCAGGATTTTTTTCTGAATAGGCAATCACTTGACAATGAAGGACAGAAGCTCAAGCTGAAATTTCCCTGGGATTCAATATTCAATATTACCTACAGATTGGTGAGAATTGCTGAATGATTAAGATGACAAAGAATATTGTAGTTTTAGTATATCATGGTATCAAATTTTTCTGGTATGTCATTCAAAATTCTGAAAAGAATGAAGTAAATTTTTGTTTTTATAATATGTAAAAATATAATTTGGTGATTAAGATCTAGGCTGTCTCATAGATTCATGTTTTTGTTTCCTCTTGAGGAGTTATGAATTCAGTGTTTTAATTAAAATATGGGATTTGAAAAATAAACTGTGAGAAAAATAATTTAAGTATAGTCTATGAAAAATGTTTTTATTTGTCATAGCATAAAAGATTATATATAGTTTACTTCTATAACATAAAAGATTATAGAAATTACTAAAAACATATTTAAATCTCTGACAAAATTTTCAGTTCATATTCCTCTGGTAAAGTTGGTTCATGGACCCACTTTCACTCTTGAGAGGTCCCCACACAAACAGCAGTTTTCAGGACATCAGCAGAGTGTTCAGGGATTCATCTTAGTTCTGACAGTGTCTACCAGAGAGAGTGTTGGATTCCATTGTTTAAGGGTTCAGACTGCAAAACTGCCCCTACTCCAGCTTCACATCCTTGTTGCAAGTCCAGTTATTACCTGTGCTTCTAGGTAGCAGCCTATAAAACTACAAATCAGAGTTTTCAAAGATCTCCTCCAACGTGGAATGCAGATTCCAAGTCCAGGTTGTTTGCTGCTGTGTATGTGTGTGTTCAGTCATATCCAGCTCTTCGTGACCTCATGGACTGTAACCCATCAGGCTCCTCTACCATAGGATTTCCCAGGCAAGAATACTAGAGTGGGTTTCCATCTCCTACTCTAGTGCAACTCCCCAGTCCAGGAACTGAACCCATGTCTTTTGTGTCTCCTGCTTTGGCAGATGGATTCTTTACCACTGAGCCACCTGGGAAGCCTTATTACCTGTACTTCTGGCCAACTAGACAGAGATCAAAGGCTCCCATGACCTTCTCCTTAAGTTTGATTAATTTGTTGGCTCACAGAACTCAGAGCAAAAGATCGCTTATTTACTGTGAAAGGATGCAGCTGAGGAAAAGGTAGAGGTGCATAGAGTAAGGTGTGGGGAAAGGACACAGAGCTTCTGTGTTCTCTCCAAGGAGCTCTGTCCAAATCTTCATTTGTTCACCAACCTGGAAGCTCTCCAAGCATCTTCTTTTGGATTTTTGTGTGGTGCGTGTTAGTCACTTGTCATGTACGACTCTGTGACCCTATGCACTGTAGCCCATCAGGCTCTTCTGTCTATGGGATTCTCCAGGCAAGAATCCTGGAGTAGGTTGCTATTCCCTTCTCCAGGGAATCTTCCTGATCCAGGGATCAAACCCAGGTCTCCTTCATTGCAGGGGGATTATTTACCATCTGAAACCAGGGAAGGCACTTTTGGGTTCTTATGGAGGCTTTATTACACAAGCATGATTAAATCATTGATCGCTGGGGACTGCTTTAAGGTCTAGTCCCTTTCTCTTCCCAGAAAACCAAGTGGTGAACCAAAAGTTCAGTCTCCATTTTCATTAATGGTTTCTTTGACAATTAGCCCCACCCTTAAGTGCTCTCCAAAGTCATATAATTAACATAAACTCAGTTGTGGAAAGGATTTATTATGAATAACAAAATATCCATTTCACTTTTATGGTTCTGAAGCAGATTGTAGAAATGGAAAATAAAACCAAATATTATGACAAAATATACTTCCATTGCTCTTATGACTTAGGAATTTCTAAAGGTTCTGAGAGCTGTGAGCCTGGAGCTGTGGAAGAAGACCAAATATTTATTTCTTATAAATCATAATATCACACCTCATATGGATTTTAAAGTCATGTCTTCATTTAAACAGTATAATTTCATGACTTTCATCATAAGTTAAATAATCCTGAATCCCTTTTTTGAAAATAATCTGAGTAAAAATGAAATTTGGAATTATAGTGTTAGTATTCTAGTGGTATCAAAGAGAACAGTAAAAACATACTACCTGAAATTGCTGCCACTTTTAATTGATTTTGGGGGCTAACTGACAATTAAGGTAAGAACATTTGAATTAAAATTTAGACAGTGTGCACAGAATGTTAATGAAAATTGTTACTTTACTGTAACACTCAAGAACAGACTTTCTTAACACAGGATTCTTGCATAAGAATCAGGAGATCTATAAATTTCAATAATATCTTTATTTTCACTAATCTTTAATCCATATATAGAATTTCCTTCCTTTAGTATAGCAAAAATCACAATTATATGAGCCGTATTATGATTATATCCTCAGTAAAATTCAGAGAAATTCTCATATAAAATGTTTGTTGTAGCAGACACCTCAAAGTCATGACTTAGAAATTGTAATAAAACATGGTTGAAGTGAAATTAGCTTAGTTGTGTCCAACTCTTTGTGACCCCACGGGCTATAGAGTCCATGGACTTCTCCAGGCCAGAACACTAGAGTGGGTAGCCTTTCCCTTCCCCAGAGGATCTTCTGAACTCAGGGAAGGAACCCAGGTCTCCCACATTGCAGGTGGATTCTTTACCAGCTGAGCACAAGGGAAGCTCCATTTACATGGTTAGGTCTTATTAATTAAGCTGTTATTATTATTATTTTTAAAGGGGTTGTGCACACCCAGTTTCCAACATGTTTGAAACGTTTCCCAACATGGTGGGAAGGTTTCTTCACCATCAACAAATTTTTAAAGCAGTTGAATGTGCTACAGTTTAACTCAATTCTGCCACTGTTCACCCAGTGAAGGACTCAGCTGCCCTACACTGCCTTCCAATTCAGATGGCAACCACAAGCCCAGATCCCTAGGGAAGGGAATGTCTACCCACCTCAGTATTCTTGCCTGGAGAATACTGGACATGGACAGAGGAACCTGACGACTACAGTCCTCTGGGTCACAAAGTATCCTCAAACATGACTGAGAAACTAAAACTTTGACAGGTCATCAGTTCACTTCAGTTTAGTCTCTCATTCATGTCTGACTCTTTGTGACCCCATGGATTGCAGCACGCCATGGTTCCCTGTCCATCACCAACTCCCAGAGCTTGCTCAAATCATGTCCATTGACTTGGTGATGCCATCCAGCCATCTCATCCTCTGTCATCCCCTTCTCCTTCTCCCTTCAAACTGTCCCAGCATCAAGGTCTTTTCCAATAAGTCAGTTCTCTGCATTAGGTTGGAGAAGGCAATAGCACCCCACTCAGTACTTTTGCCTGGAAAACCCCATGGACAGAGGAGCCTGGTAAGATGCAGTCCATGGGGTCGCAGAGTCTGACACCACTGAGCGACTTCACTTTCACTTTTCACTTTGATGCATTGGAGAAAGAAATGGCAACCGACTCCAGTGATTTTGCCTGGAGTATCCCAGGGATGAGGGATCCTGGTGAGCTGCCGAATATGGGGTCACACAGAGTCAGATATGACTGAAGTGACTTAGCAGCAGCAGCAGCCACATTAGGCAGCCAAAGTATTGGAGCTTCAGTTTCAGCATCAGTCCTTACAATGACTATTCAGGACTGATTTCCTTTAGGATGGACTGGTTGGATCTCCTTGCAGTCCAAGGGACACTCAGGAGTCTTCTCCAATACCTTCAAAAGCATCAGTTCTCTGGCATTCATCTTTTTTATATACTAATTTTCACATTACTTCATGGCAAATAGATGGGGAAACAGTGGGAACAGTGTCAGAATTTATTTTCTGGGGCTCCAAAATCACTGCAGATGGTGACTGCAGCCATGAAATTAAAAGACTCTTACTCCTTGGAAGAAAAGTTATGACTAACCTAGATAGCATATTGAAAAGCAGAGACATTATGTTGCCAACAAAGGTCCATCTAGTCAAGGCTAGGGTTTTTCCAGTGGTCATGTATGGATGTGAGAGTTGGACTGTGAGGAAAGCTGAGCGCTGAAGAATTGATGCTTTTGAACTGTGGTGTTGGAGAAGACTTCTGAGAGTCCCTTGGACTGCAAGGAGATCCAAACAGTCCATTCTGAAGGAGATCAGCCATGGGATTTCTTTGGAGGGAATGATGCTGAAGCTGAAACTCCAGTACTTTGGCCACCTCATGCGAAGAGTTGACTCATTGGAAAAGACCCTGATGCTGGGAGGCATTGGGAGCAGGAGGAGAAGGGGACAACAGAGGATGAGATGTCTGTTTGGCATCACTGACTTGATGGACATGAGTCAGTGAACTCTGGGAGTTGGTGATGGACAGGGAGGCCTGGTGTACTGCGATTCATGGGGTCACAAAGAGTCAGACATGACTGAGCGACTGAACTGAGCTGAACTGAACTGAATTTTCACATCTGTACATGACTACTTGAAAATCCATAGCTTTGACTAGATGGACATTTGTTGGCAAAGAAATGTTCTAATACGCTGTCTAGGTTGGTCATAGCTTTTCTTCCAAGTTGCAAGTGTCTTTAAATTTCATGGTTACAGTCACCATCTGCAGTAATTTTGCAGCCCCCCAAAATAAAGCCTGCCACTGTTTCCACCATTTCCCCATCTATTTGCCATGAAGTGATGGGGCCAGATGCCATGATGTTTAGTGAATGTTGAGCTTTAAGCCAACTTTTTCCACTTTCCTCTTTCACTTTCATCAAGAGGCTTTTTAGTTCCTCTTCACTTTCTGCCATAAGGGTGATGCCATCTGCATATCTGTGGTTATTGATAGTTCTCCTGGAAATCTTGATTCCAGCTTGTGCTTCATCCAGCTCAGTGTTTCTCATGATGTACTCTTCATACAAGTTAAATAAGCAGAATGACAATACACAGCCTTGACATACTCCTTTTCCTATTTGGAACCAGTCTGTTGTTCCATGTCCAGTTCTAACTATTGCATAGTGACCTGCATATTAGTTTCTCAGGAGGCAGGTCAGGTAGTCTGGTGTACCCATCTGTTTAAAAATATTCCACAGTTTGTTGTGATCCACACAGTCAAAGGCTTTGGCATAGTCAATAAAGCCTAAGTAGATGTTTTTCTTAAATTTTCCTGTTTTTTTGATGATTCAGTGGATGTTGGCAATTTGATCTCTGTTAGCTATGACTTTTAAAATCCAGATTGAACATTTGGAAGTTCATGGTTCACATACTATTGAAACCTGGCTTGGAGAATTTTGGCTATTACTTTGCCATCCTGTGAGATGAGTGTGCAGTAGTTTCAACATTCTTTGGCATTGCCTTTCTTTGGGATCAGAATGAAAACTGGCCTTTACCAGTCCTGTGGCCACTGCTCAGTTTTGCAAATTTGCAGTGCAGCACTTTCACAGTATCATCTTTTAGGACTTGAAATTACTCAACTGGAACTCCGTCACCTCCATTAGCTTTGATCATAGTGATGGTTCCTAAGGCGCAATTGACTTTGCATTCCAGGGCTCTAGGAGAGTGATCACACCATCATGCTTATCTGAATCATGAAGATCTTTTCTGCATAGTTCTTCTGTGTCTTCTTGCCACCACTTCTTAATATCTTCTGCTTCTATTAGGTCCATACCATTTCTTTTATTTATTTTTTTAAATTATTTTTTTATTAAATTTATTTATTTTTTTAATTACAATACTGTATTTGTTTTGCCATACATTGACACGAATCAGCCATAGGTGAACACAATCTCCCAATGCCAAAGCCCCCTCCCACATCCCACCCCACATCCTCTAATTGAATCATCCTGTGCATCAGCCCCATGCATCCTGCATCCTACATTGAACATAGATTGGCGCTTCGTTTCTTACAGGAAAATATACATGTTTCATTGCCATTCTCCCAAACCATCCCACCCTTTCCCTCTCCCTCAGAGTCCAAAAGTCCACTCTATACCTCTGTGTCTCTTTGTTGTCTCACATATAGGGTCATCATTACTGTCTTCTAAATCCCATATATATGTGTCAGTATACTGTATTGGTGTTTTTCTTTCTGGCTTACTTCACTCTGTATAATCGGTTCCAATTTCATCCATATCATTAGAACTTCTTTATTGTGTCAATTTTTGCATGAAATGTTCCCCTGGTATCTCTAATTTTCTTGAAGAGATCTCTAGTCTTTTCCATTCTGTTGTTTTCCTCTATTTCTTTGCATTGATCACTGAGGAAGACTTTCTTATTTCTCCTTGCTAGTCTTTGGAACTCTGCATTAAAATGGGTATATTTTCCCTTTTCCCCTTTGGCTTTAGCTTCTCTTCTTTTCTCAGCTATTTGTAAGGCCTGATCAGATAGCCATTTTGCTTTTTTGCATTTCTTTTCCATGGGGGTGGTCTTGATCCCTGTCTCCTGTACAATGTCATGAACCTCCGTCCATAGTTCATCAGGCACTCTATCTATCAGGTCTAGTCCCTTAAATCTATTTCTCACTTCCACTGTATAATCATAAGGGATTGATTTAGGTCATGCCTGAATGGTCTAGCGGTTTTCCCTACTTTTTCAATTTAAGTCTGAATTTGGCAATAAGAAGTTCATGATCTGAACCACAGTCAGCTCCTGGTCTTGCTTTTGCTGACTGTATAGAGCTTCTCCATTTTTGGCTGCAAAGAATATAATCAATCTGATTTCAATGTTGACCATCTGGTGATGTTCATGTGTAGAGTCTCCTCTTGTGTTGTTGGAAGAGAGTGTTTGCTATGACCAATGTGTTCTCTTGACAAAACTCTATTAGCCTTTGACCTTCTTCATTCTGTACTACAAGGCCAAATTTGCCTGTTACTCCAGGTATCTGTTGATTTCCTACTTTTGTATTCCAGTAACCTATAATGAAAAGGATATCTATTTTGGGTGTTAGTTCTAAAAGGTCTTGTAGGTCTTCATGGAACCATTCAACTTCAGCTGCTTCAGCATTACTGGTTGGGGCATAGACTTGGATTACTGTGATACTGAATGGTTTGCTTTGGAAATGAACAGAGATCATTCTGTCATTTTTGAGAATGCATCCAAGTACTGCATTTCAGACTCTTTATTGACTATGATGGCTACTCCATTTCTTCTAAGGGATTCCTGCCCACGGTCATAGATATAATGTTCATCTGAGTTAAATTCACCCATTCCAATCCATTTTAGTTCACTGATTCTTAAAATGTTGATGTTCACTCTTGCCATCTCCTGATTCACCTCTTCCAATTTGTCTTGATTCATGGATCTATCATTCCAAGTTCCTATGCAATATTGCTCTTTATAACATCAGATATTACTTCCATTACCAGTCACATCCACAACTGAGTGCTGTTTTTGCTTTTGCTCTGTCTCTTTATTCTTTTTTTTAATTTATTTATTTATTTATTTTTTAAATTACAATACTGTATTTGTTTTGCCATACATTGACACGAATCAGCCATCTGGAGTTATTTCTCTGCTGATCTCCAGTATCATATTGTGCAACTACTGATCTGGGGAGTTCATCTTTCAGTGTCCTATCTTTTTGCCTTTACATACTGTTCATGGGGTTCTCAAGGCAAGAATACTGAAGTGGTTTGCCATTCTTTTCTCCAGTGAACAACATTTTGTCAGAACTCTCCACCATGATCTGCATCTCCTGGGTGACCCTACATGACATGGCTCACCCTACATGACATGGCTCACAGGTTCATTGAGTTAGAGACGGCTGTGGTTCATGTGGTAGGTTTGGTTAGTTTTCTGTGATTATGGTTTTCATTGTATCTGCCCTCTGATGGACAAGGATAAGAGGCTAATAGAAGCTTCCCCGCATCTGAGGTCAGGCGTGGCAGCCAAGATGAACTACCCGCATCCAAGGAGTGGTGGCTGCACGGGTGCAGGAGGGCCTAAAGGAGCTATTCCACGTTCAAGGTCAGGAGGGGTGGTGGTGAGGAGATACCCCTCGTCCAAGATAAGGAGAAGTGGCCTCCCTTTGCTGGAACAGCCATGAAGAGATGCCCCATGTCCAAGGTAAGAGAAACCCAAGTAAGATGGTAGGTATTGCAAGAGGGCATCAGAGGGCAGACACACTGAGACTATAATCACAGAAAACTAGTCAATATAGTCACACTAGGATCACAGCCTTGTCTAACTCAATGAAACCAAGCCATGCCCTGTGGGGCCACCCAAGACGGGCAGGTCGTGGTGGAAAGGTCTGACAGAATGCAGTCCACTGGAGAAGGGAATGGCAAACCACTTCAGTATTCTTGCCTTGAGAACCCTTTGAACAGTATGAAAAGGCAAAATGATAGGATACTGAAAGAGGAACTCACCAAGTAAGTAAGAGCCCAATATGCTACTGGAGATCAATAGAAAAATAACTCCAGAAGGAATGAAGGGATGGAGCCAAAGCAAAAACAATACCCATTTGTAGATGTGACTGGTGATAGAAGCAAGATCTGATGCTGTAAGAGCAATATTGCATAAGAACATGGAATGCCAGGTCCGTGAATTAAGGCAAATTGGAAATGGTCAAACAAGAGATGGCAAGGGTGAATGTCGACATTCTAAGAATCAGCGAACTAAAATGGACTGGAATGGGTGAATTTAACTCAGATGACCATTATATCTACTACTGCGGGCAGGAATCCCTTAGAAGAAATGGAGTAGCTATCATGGTCAACAAAAGAGTCTGAAATGCAGTACTTGGATGCAATCTCAAAAATGACAGAATGATCTCTGTTCATTTCCAAGGCAAACCATTCAACATCATAGTAATCCAAGTCTATGCCCCAACCAATAACACTGAAGAAGCTGAAGTTGAATGGTTCTATGAAGACCTACAAGACCTTTTAGAACTAACAACCAAAAAAGATGTCCTTTTCCTTATAGGGGACTGGAATGCTAAAGTAGGAAATCAAGAAAAACCTGGAGTAACAGGCAAATTTGGCCTTGGAACACTGAATGAAGCAGGGCAAAGACTAATAGAGTTTTGACAAGAAAATGCACTGGTCATAGCAAATACCCTCTTCCAACAACACAAGAGAAGACTCTACACATGGACATCACCAGACGGTCAACACCAACGTCAGATTGATTATATTCTTTGCAGTCAAAGATAGAGAAGCTCTATACAGTCAACAAAAACAAGACCAGGAGCTGACTGTGGTTCAGATCATGAACTTCTTATTGCCAAATTCAGACTTAAATTGAAGAAAGTAGGGAAACCGCTAGTCCATTCAGGCATGACCTAAATCAAATCCCTTATGATTATACAGTGGAAGTGAGAAATAGATTTAAGGGACTAGCTCTGATAGCTAGAGTGCCTGATGAACTATGGAATGAGGTTCGTGACATTGTACAAGAGACAGGGATCAAGACCATCCCCATGGAAAAGAAATGCAAAAAGCAAAGTGGCTGTCTGGGGAGGCCTTACAAATAGTTGTGAAAAGAAGAGAAGTGAAAAGCAAAGCAGAAAAGGAAAGATATAAGCATCTGAATGCAGAGTTCTGAAGAACAGCAAGAAGAGATAAGAAAGCCTTCCTCAGTGATCAATGCAAAGAAATAGAAGAAAACAGAAGAATGGGAAAGACTAGAGATCTCTTTAAGAAAATTAAAGATACCAAGGGAGCATTTCATGCAAAGATGGGCTTGATAAATAACAGAAATTGTATGGACATCACAGAAGCTGAAGATATTAAGCAGAGGTGGCAAGAATACACGGAAGAACTGTACAAAAAGAGCTTCACGACTAACAAAATCACAATGGTGTGATCACTCACCTATAGTCAGACACCCTGGAATGTGAATCAAGTGGGCCTTAGAAAGCATCACTACGAACAAAGCTAATGGAGATGATCCAATTCCAGTTGAGCTATTTCAAATCCTGAAAGATGATGCTGTGAAAGTGCTGCACTCACTATGCCAGCAAGTTTGGGAAACTCAGCAGTGGCCACAGGACTGGAAAAGGTCAGTTTTCATTCCAATCCCAAAGAAAGACAATGCCAAAGAATGCTCAAACTACCGCACAACTGCACCCATCTCACATGTTAGTAAAGTAAGGCTCAAAATTCTCCAAGCCAGGCTTCACCAATATATGAACCATGAAATTCCAGATGTTCAAGCTGGTTTTAGAAAAGGCAGAGAAACCAGAGATCAAATTGCCAACATCTGCTGGATCATGGAAAAAGCAAGAAAAACATCTACTTCTGCTTTGTTGACTATGCCAAGCCTTTGACTGTGTGGATCACAATAAACTGTGGAAAATTCTGAAAGAGATGGGAACACCAGACTACCTGACCTAACTCTTGAGAAATTAATATGCATGTCACGATGCAACAGTTAGAACTGGACATAGAACAACAGACTTGTTCCAAATAGGAAAAAGAGTATGTCAAGACTGTATATTGTCACCCTGCTTATTTAAATTATATGCAGAGTACATCATGAGAAACACTGGGCTGAAAGAAGCACAAGCTTGAATCCAGATTGCCGGGGGAAATATCAATAACCTCAGATATGCAGATGACACCACCCTTATGGCAGAAAGTGAAGAGGAAATGAAAAGCTTCTTGAAGAAAGTGAAAGAGGAGAGTGAAAAAGTTGGCTTAAAGCTCAACATTCAGAAAACGAAGATCATGGCATCTGGTCCCATCACTTCATGGCAAATAGATGGGGAAACAGTGGAAACAGTGTCAGACTTTATTTTTTCAGGCTCCAAAATCACTGCAGATGGTGACTGCAGCCATGAAATTAAAAAAACGCTTACTCCTTGGAAGAAAAGTTATGACCCACCTAGATAGCATATTAAAAGCAGAGACATTACTTTGCCAACAAAGGTCCGTCTAGTCAAGGCTATGGTTTTTCCAGTGGTCATGTATGGATTTGAGTTTGGACTGTGAAGAAAGCTGAGCACTGAAGAATTGATACGTTTGTACTGTGGTGCTGGAGAAGACTCTTGAGTCCCTTGGACTGCAAGGAGATCCAACCAGTCCATTCTGAAGGAGATCAGCCCTGGGATTTCTTTGGAAGGAATGATGCTAAAGCTGAAACTCCAGTACTTTGGCTACCTCATGCGAGTTGACTCACATTGGAAAAGAAGAGTTGACTCATTTGAAAAGACTCTGATGCTGGGAGGGGTTGGGGGCAGGAAGAGAAGGGGACGGCAGAGGATGAGATGGCTGGATGGCATCACCGACTCAATGGATGTGAGTCTGAGTGAACTCCGGGAGTTGGTGATGGACAGGGAGGCCTGGCGTGCTGTGATTCATGGGGTGGCAAAGAGTTGGACACGACTGAGTGACTGAAGTGAACTGAACTGATCTGATGGGGCAGCCTGACTGAGGGGGAAACTGGGTCTTGTTCTGATGGGCAGGGCCATGATCAGTAAATCTGTATTCCAATATTCTGTTGATGGGTGGGGGCTCCTTTCCCTCCTTGTTGTTTGAACTGAGGCCAAATTATGGTGGAGGTAATGAAGATAATGTCTACCTCCTTCAAAAGGTCCCAGAAGACACTGCTGCACTCAGTGTTCCTAAGCCTGCAACAGGCCAGTGTCAACCCATGCCTCTGCCAGAGACTCCTGGACTTTCACAGGCAAGTCTGCATCAGTCTCTTGTGCAATCACTGCTCCTTTCTACTGGTCATAATTGTCTTTAACTGGAGATACTTTAGAAAGCATTATAAAACCATTATAAAAGGCAATAGCATAAAAATTGTTTAAATGAATGGCAAAATGATAGTGTTTCAAAGCTGGACTGTAAGAAAATGTATGCAGAGTCCAGAGCACTCTTGCTTAGTTTGTATGTCATGTGAGAAATACCAAGAGAAAGTTGCATCTTTGGAGCATTAAAGGGAAAGACTCAGTATTTGAAATTTAGTTACTAGTGTTGGCTCATCTAAATATGTTTTCCCTTGTAAATTTAAAGTTTTATCTTTTTTTTTAAAAAAAAAGAATTATCAGAAAAAGACTTCTGACTATATACTTTTCTAGGGTCTTCTGGTGGTTAGGTACCCTCTAGTTTAGATCTTTGTGTAATCTAATAACTAGTCATTGGTCTAGTTAGGAATTACTGGTATGATCATTCACCTTGAGCTGGACATACTAGAGCTTGAAGTCAAGAAGGCCTTAGGAAGCATTACTACAAACAAAGCTAGCGGAGGTGATGGAATTCCAGCTGAGCTATTTCAAGTCCTAGAAGATGATGCTGTTAAGGTGTTGCACTTAATATGCCAGCAAATATGTGAAACTTAGCAGTGGCCACAGGGTTGAAAGGTCAGTTTTCACTCAAATACTGAAGAAGGGCAATGCAAGAGAATGTTAAACCATCACACAGCTGCACACATTTCACATGCCAACAAAGTAACGTGCAAAATCCTCTAAGCTAGGCTTAAACAGTATGAAAAATGAGAACTTCCAGATATTCAAACTGGATTTAGAAAAGGCAGAGGAACAAGAGATCAATTTGCCAACATCCATTGGATCATAGAAAAAGCAACGGGATTCCAGAAAAACATCTACTTCTGCTTCACTGACTATGCTAAAGCCTTTGACTCAGTGGATCACAACAAACTGTGGAACATTCTTAAAGAGTTGGAAATATCCAACCACCTGACCTGCATCCTGAGAAACCTATATGTAGATCAAGAAGCAAACAGTTAGAACCTGACATGGAACAATGCACTTGTTCTGAAGTGGGAAAGGAGTATTTCAAGGTTATATATTGTCACCCCGCTTATTTAACTTAATATGCAGAGTATATCATGTGAAATTCCAGGCTGGAAGAAGCACAGGCTGAAATCAAGATTTCTGGGAGAAATATCTATAACCTCAGATATTCAGATAATATCACCCTTATGGCAGAAAGTGAAGAGGAACTAAGGAGCCTTTTGATGACAGTGAAAGAGGAGAGTGGAAAAGTTGGCTTAAAACTTAACATTCAAAAAGCTAGGACCATGGCGTCTGGTCCTATCACTTCATGGCAAATATATGGGGAAACAATGGAAACAGCGACAGATTTTATTTTCTTGGACTCCAAAGTCACTGCAGATGGTGACTGCAGCCATGAAATTAAAAGATGCTTGCTTCTTGGAAGAAAAGCTATGGTGCACCTAGACAGCATATTAAAAAGCAGAGACATTTCTTTGCCAACAAAATCCATCTATTCAAAGCTATGGTTTGTCCAGTAGTCATGTATGAATGTGAGAGTTGGAGTATAAAGAAGACTGAGCACTGAAGAACTGATGTTTTCGAACTGTGGTGCTGGAGAAGTCTCTTGAGAATTCCTTGGATTGCAAGATCAAACCAATCAACCCTAAAGGAAATCAGTCCTAAATATTCATTGGAAGGGCTAATGGAAGCTGAAGGCCCAATACTTTGGCCAACTGATACAAAGAGCTGACTCATTGGAAAAGACCCTGATGCTGGGAAAGATTGAGGGCTGGAGGAGTAGGGGGTGACAGAGGATGAGACACATGGATGGCATCACCAACTCAATGGACATGAGTTTGAGTAATCTGTGGGTGATAGTGAAGGACAGGAGAGCCTGGTGGTGCTGCAGTCCGTGGGGTTGCACAGATTCAGACACAACTGAGTCACTGAACAACAACTGGAAGACTAAATGGTTTTGTCACATCCACAATATAGGATCTTATTTATATCTGCAAAATTCTCAGTGTAAGAGCAATTTATGGCCAACAGCTGATGTCCTTGAAGGATCCATTCTCCTCTTTACAGAACACTTTCCTTAAGTCAATGAAGGTTAAAACTTGTCTTTCATTTTCACATTAGGGGAGGAAAATGTACAAAATAAATTTTTAAACTTAATCTTATGCCGTGAGTTAAAGCACCAGGCTAGAAAATGTATTTCCTTTGCTGAATTTTAAGATTTACTAAAAACATATATGGTGCCATGAGTTAATGGATACTGTTCAGGGTTAGGACATAGATTTACAGGTCATTATCTTAGAGGTGATAAGTGAAATTAGTATTATGGAGCTTGTGCTGAGAAAACAGCATAGACAAGGATGGATTCTTATAGGAGGAGAAAGGCTTGCACAAAACATAGGAAACAAAATATTAAAACAATAAGACATTAATGAACATCAGAGAAAATTGGGATAATTAATTTGATCAGTGACATTAAAGCAAGTCGCTTTATAAATTGATGAGTGGAAGGGGAGGCAGTTCACAGCAGTTAAACCACAGAGTTTGAAGTAAAGATAAGTGATACAAAAATATTTCTTTTTCTGAAAATTTGACTGAAAGAGTTCAATCCATAGCTGTAAATGATAATGAGATTTTAATACAGCCAGTATCATGAAATAATGAGACAGTAATGATGGGAACCATTATTCTTGAACTGAAATACAAAAAAAACCCAAACAAACAAACAAAAAACAAAACAAAAAGCAGATCAATAAGCATTCTAAAATCAGTAAAGAAAATCCTAAACGTTAAATAAGAATATAAACCACATATTTAAAGTGATGTTAATTTAGTTTCTTATGTGTAGGTTTCTAAGTGATATTCAATCACCAAACTATTGGCATAGCATTATATAACAATCATATAAGTTTGAAAACAATTGAATTTCATCACTAATGTTATAATATTTATTTTATTTTTATTGGATAAGAGATCAAAAATTTAAAGTGCAGGCATACCAGATAAGAAATATATTTTATAAGGTCAATCAAATGTTTTAAGTCAGTGCTGACCAATGGAAATATAATGTGGAGAACATATGTATATTTTCTAGCAACCACATACTAACAGTATTTTAAAAATGAGATAAAGTTAATTTTGATATATTGCACTTAACCTAATACCAAATACTATCATTTAAATATTCAATCAACATAAAATGTTTAACGAGATATTTTTGTTCTTTTTTGAATACATTTTTGAAATCTAGTATATATTTTACATTTACAAGACATCTTATTTCAGACCAGCCACAGTTTAACTGCTCGATAGCCACATGTGGTTCTGTGCTAGACAGTATGTGCTCAGTCGCTCAGTCATGTCTGTCTCTTTGTGACTACGTTATAATTTAAGATTTTAAAGAACTTTAAAAAAAGTCACACTTATGTGGTTCAGTATTAAAATGTTTTAATTCATTGTTATGAGATATTTCATTTTATCCTCTTCTTTTCTCCCATCCTCTGAGTTATTCTACTTCTTCAGACTATTTAGCTTTAGACTATTTTTATTTTATATAAACACAGTTATCATATACATATATTAGTTTTATTGTAAATGAGTTAAATGCCCACACTGTTCTTTATAAACAGATTCCTCCAAACTAAATTCTCAACATAAATGTATTCTTTTGAACATAACAAAAACCTCATCTTCTATTCCATTAGGAAGGGATAAGGAAAGTGTAGTCCTTAACTGATCCCATTCCTTCTGTTTTGTTGATGATGGCAGGTACAAAATGGGGGCCACACATCCTCAGATATTGAGATGCTGGTTTTTGGCTTCTCTCACCGAGTAAGTTAGACCTTTGATCATAGGTTTTTCACTGTCTATTGGCTGGATTTTGTTACTAATTCAATTCTGGAGATTGCCTTCAGGTCTACAAAATGCTTATCTATTGTCTTTATACAACAGATATAATCAGGTATGATACAGAGATATAACAAGAATGCACAGAAATATACAATAGATATAATACTATGAGGATAATTTTTGGCCCTACTCATAGTGCTTTTGACATTTCCACTATGTGTTGACATTATACTTTGCTGTGTTAAAAGTGAAGGTCCAACCATGTTTTCTTCCTCATTAAAACTGATTAAATTGTATTTCTTTGGTTCTTTTTGTTTGTTTTTCCTTTATGTTTGACATTCGATAATGTACCAAGGCATGGCTTGATTTTTTCATTCTGGATTTTTTTTCCCCCTACAACATGCTAGTCCTTTTTTTTTTTCCTATATTACAGTACTGTATTTGTTTCGCCATACATTGACATGAATCAGCCACAGGTGTACACGATCTCCCAATGCTGAAGCCCCCTCCCACCTCCCACCCCATATCATCTCCCTGGATCATCCCGTGCACCAGCCCCAAGCATCCTGTATCCTGTATTGAACATAGACTGGCGCTTTGTTTCTTACATGATAGTATACATGTTTCAATGTCATTCTCCCAATAGTACAGCCACTATGGAAAACAGTGTGGAGATTCCTTAAAAAAATTGCATGCTAGTCCTTTAAATATTCAGATCCTATTCTTGTTTCAGAAAACAATTTTTAATCATAATTTCTTCTTTATCTTTCTAATATTAATTTTAGAAATTATATTATATGGAAGCATTTTGGAACATTTGTCATCTTTTGTTTTCTTTTCCACTGTTCTAATTGATTTTTTCTTCATTTAATAAAATACCAATCTTTTCTTCTACAGACAAATAGGATTTTCAGTCATGAATTATTGCATCCATTTATATATTAGCTTTTGATAGATTTATTTTGTTCATCAATATCTTTCTTTAGTTTTGCAATTTATATACTTTTTTTCTCTGTTGTTTTATCCTCATGTCTTTGAGATCTCATCGTATCCAATTAATTTTCTAAGCAAAATTTTTATAGCAACTTTTATGTGTCTGTGAAATGTTATACTCTTCTTAGAGAATTTAATTCCCATCTTGGTATTTTTTAATTGGTTTTCTGTGTGTAAGCTCTACTTTTTCCCTCTAATTTGTCTATATGATATCTATTTTAAAAGAGATTTAATGTAATCTATTTTCTTTATTATGTTATGTGGAGATCTTCTATCACTACTTTACCTTACCTGAAACCTGTTTGTCTTCTTCACTGAACTGTAATCTAAATGTCCTTTGGTTTTGTACTTGAGTGTTACCAAAGAGAGAGAGAACTCAGTAGGAATGTGTGAAATACTTAATTGAAGGAAATGGTTCTAGGCTTGTTTGTTTTTCTATGAGATTTTGGTAGATGTCTTGTCAAATGTTCTCCATCGAATAGGAATTATGTATTCCACTTCTATGGGGGAGATTGTTGAATTTTGCACTATACTCCCAATTCATTTTGGGAAATCAGGACAACTACTTAGTTAAGAAGCAGTTGGAACTGGTAAATTATATACAGAATTTAGAAAGATGATAACGATAACACTGTATGCGAGACAGCAAAAGAGACATAGATGTATAGAACAGTCTTTTGGACTCTGTGGGAGAGGGAGAGGGTGGGATGATTTGGGAGAATGGCATTGAAACATGTATATGATCATATGTGAAACAAATCACCAGTCCAGGTTGGATGCATGATACAGGGTGCTCGGGGGTGGTGCACTGGGATGACCCAGAGGGATGGGATGGAGAGGGAAGAGGGGAGGGGTTCAGGATGGGGAACACATGTACACCCATGGTGGGTTCATGTCAATGTATGGTAAAACCAATACAATATTGTAATTAGCCTCCAATTAAATAAATTTATGTTAAAAAAGGAAAAAAATTCCAATAGTAGCTATAATCACAAAAGATCACAAAAAATATACGAAGATATTAAGAGAATTTTTATATAATGATTTTTACAATATATATTGCCCATGTTTAAAAGGTGAAATTTTTTATAGTGAATGTACAAAATAATCATATGATCCTTGCCAAATTAAACTATACTGAAATAAAATATAATAATCATAAGTTAAAGATAACTCTTTTTGCTTTCAGCCTAAATTCAATTACTCTACATTGTAAGAATAATAATGAGACGGAAACTTAATCTTATAAATGCACTTGTACAATGAAGAGACATACATCTTAAGAAAGAAATGTTGACTAGACTCTGTGACCTGACTGCTAGCAAATGTTATAGATAAGACAGTCAGTGTTAAAATCCAATTAGCATCATTTAGTTCAAAGAAGAAATTAGAAATAAGTATTCATTAATTCTTTCAAAGATGTATCTATTGAGCTTCCATTATGAGTACAGAAGTTTTCTAGATTCCAAGTATACAGCAGAAAATGAGACACACAAAGTCTTACATGCTAGAGGGGGTGATAGTAATATATAAAAAGACAAACTAACTTACAATATAACTGGAGACTCCATGAAGAAGAATGAGCTAGGACAAAGGATAGAGAGATGCAGTTGATTAATTGGGTGTGTTGCTTTTCAGAGAGATCTGTATGAAATGACTTATGCATCTAATATATTTGATGAAATAGTTTTAAGAATTAGTTCACATAAAATGTTTCTACTTTATTTGCATGACAGTTTACCTGTGTCTCTTCATAGGATTTGGCACTTATACAAGAGAAAATATTTCCAAGTATTTTTGCACGTACCCTCAACTAAGTAATGAAAAATCATAGAATGATTGTATTGATGTTGAAATAACATAATGGCAGAAAATTAAAGAAGTGCCAGCTCATCAAATCTGCTATTGAAATGTATTCAGACAGTCATAGGATATTAGGTAGATAAGCATTAGTAAATTATGGTGATGACAGCTTTAAGAAAAAAAAAGCCACATTATGACATATAAATGTGAATTCATTAAGTTTTCAAATTGATGACATTCCAAATTTATTTTTAATGAAGTAGGAAGTGATATGCAGAATGTCCATGCTTATACTAATTTCACTGGCTGAGCTGAGTGAAGGTGTTGACACAAATTTTTCTAATGAGAAAAGAAGTCACTTTTTCACGACAAAGAAAATCCATTATTGAAATACTTACCAGATACAACATGATTATACAAATTTGCATGTTTTGTTGTTTTAAAAGCTAAGTAAACTTGATTAGATAATTCTGTGTTGCGAAGATACCACCTCGAATTAAATGCTCATTGACTTAGAATTCAGTGAGAAAATTCAAACAAGGTTTGGGCTCAAACCTTAATAATTTGCCTTTACAATTTTGAGTGAATTAATTTAAAATATAAATAATAAATAATATTGTCTCTGAGATTTTTAAATTATACTTTTGGGAATGCAAAAACATTATATGATATATTTGGAGAGGTACATCCAACCTGAAAAATAAACTATAGTTTTTGATAATCTATTCATCAACTTCCTCTAAATGAAAAACTCAAGAAAGTACTTTATACCTGGATTTCTAAATGTAAATGGCATTTTATTTTTATTTTCAATTTTCTGGCCCAGCAAGCTGAGCATTGCAATTTAGACTTTATATAAATATTACACTCACAATATTTATAATTAGAATACATTTCAGTTTCTCCTTTTACAATAAGAATATTGTTCACAATGTCAGGTAATAAAGGTTTACTAGGGGGTAGCCTGGTGGGCTGCCATCTATGGGGTCGCTTAGAGTCGGACACGGCTTAAGTGACTTAGCAGCAGCAGCAGATAGTATATATCCAATTTAAAATACAGAAATAAATTGAAATAAAAATACAACTGCTATCTGGAATAGCCAGTTTTAATATATTATTAAAATTAAAGTGATTTAAAAGTAGATTAAAAGTTTTACAATAAGTAAATGTTGACATTTTATGATATATAAACATTTAATTACATAGAGAACTATTAGTATTTAAATATGAGAGTAGCGCTAGTCGTAAAGAACATGCCTGCCATTGCAGGAGACATAAGAGACACGAGTTTGATCCCTGAGTCAGGAAGATCCCCTGGAGCAGAGCATGGCACCCCACTCCAGTATTCTTGCCTGGAGAATCCCATGGACTGAGGAGCCTGATGGGCTGTAGTCTATAGAGTTACAAAGAACCAGACATGACTGAAATGACTTAGCACATGCATACAGAATAATTAGATTCTTAAGCTAGAAATTTTGGAAATCATTATTATGAAAAATATGGAGCCGCTGAAGGGTTTTGCAAAGGGTTACTTTTGAATTTAGATAGCCCCTTAAGGCCACACAATGAAAACTCTAATAAGGTGGGTACAATGGGAAGCAAGGAAGACATTCAGAATTCTATTATGAAATTGCAGAGCACAGTGAGAAAAAGCTACATTTTGAGGGGTGGCAATAGAGATTGAGAAGAGGGAAATGATCCAGATGGATTCAAAATTATTTCAGGAATGAAATCAAGATGTTTTTGTTAATTGGAAGTGAGGAACAAAAATATATTCTGCTCTGTAAAGACAAGGTGTCATTATTGCCAAGACTGGTCATATGATTAACCATGGGAAGAACCAGGACTAGGAACATGTTCTCTCTAAACTGAAAAATCCAGTGGCTGCTTTAGTGTTGTAAGAGTAGTGTTAGTCTTTCCAACATCTCGGTGAAGATTTTGTTCTCACCTATGAATCTCTTTCTACCTCATGGATGGCCACCTGATGCAAATAGCCAACTCATTGGAAAAGATTGAATGTAAAAGGAGACAGAGGCGGAGAGGATGAAACAGTAGATAGCATCACTGACTCAATGGACATGAATCTGAGCAAACTCTGGGAGACAGTGAAGGACAGGGAAGCCTGGCATGCTGTGGTCCATGGAGTCACAAAGAGTCAGACTTGACTTAGCAACAGAACAACAACACAACATCCCATCAAACTAGAAATACATATGGATAAACAACTGATCCTGAACCCCGAGGATTTACTGAAGGCCGACTGGGTGCATTGTCCTAACTTCATCATTAGTTGGCTGATTAAAGACTTATTATTGTAGATACTCATTTAAGATGGAATACGCTCTATATCATCTTTGTACCTTTTCTTGAAGACTCCAGTAAAGGGGAATTCTATGTTTCCTGTGACTACACAATTTAATTTGGATAATGATAAATACTAGGATGCTGTCTCTTGATTCAAACTAGAAGTACCTTATCTTTCAACAAGTGATGCTGGGTTTACTTACAGTCTGGGGCCACACAGAACAAATTCTAATTAATCTTCTTGACTTACCATTACTTCCAAAAATGCAGACAATTTTCATACTTATATCCCTGACTGCTGATCACTTCTGTAGACTAAATATTCTTATTTCCTAGTCTCTTGCCTTGATTTCTCACGTGATATAATTCTAGTCCTGGTAATTGTCCTTTGAATGTGTCTGCAACTCTCCTAACATTTTCCGAAAACTTCAGGCGTATTCAGCAGTCCCATGGTGCAGTTGGGATAGAACATGTTCCTTGCCTCTGCCTTGTGTTTCTTTCAGGTCACTTGCTGGCAGCTGGGCATTCATGCACAGCATCATGTTGAAATTTTCAGATGAGGGCTATAAGAACAGTATAATGGGAGCCACACATGGTCAGTTTTCCCTGGAGGCTTCGGTGGAACCCACTCAAGTGCTGCATACCATTGTGCCGTGAAGGGTAAGGGCCTCATCAGCTGCCACCCTCCTGTTCTCACTGCAACAAGAAGAGTGCACCACCCTCCCTCTCTCACTATTACCCTCCTTTTTTGCACAGCCACCCAAACCAAATGGGGAAAAATGAAATAAATACCAATAGCTAAAATAATAGTATATTCTTTGTACAGCTGGCACTCAAGTAGAGCTGGATATGCAACATTAACACTCATGCCAAGTTTCAAGACAGCCAGGTCAACAAACACTGGAACACAGGAAACTAATTCAGAGAGGAAAACAGGTGGAATTCTTGGCTAGATTATGTCAACTGATACATTTCATGATAATTCTTATTCATTAGAGTAGCCTTAGGATGGGGTTTATCATGACACTGTGAGCACCAGGAAGGAGACTTGAAATTTCATATATTACGCCCTAAAAGCTAGCACTTCTTGAATATTTTCCCTAATTCTTCAAATCATTGACTGAGCAGGTTGCTCAATACCAGGGAAAAGTATTTTGATTTGTTCTATAAGAAAGTCTCATTTAAATGGAAGAAACAGGCATTTAATAAAAACTTAGGAGTACCAAACATTGTACTAATACACTGGCTATACTCAGGAATTTTTAGCACTAGATCTTGACTATTTATTTGTATGTTTTGATTTACTTCTCAGTAGTATTTTACAGGTACCACTACCACTATTTTATTATTATTATTTATTCCTAAAATAAACTGAGGCTATGAAACCAAGCAGTAAGTTCACAGTGAGAAAACCAACACAGGGCGAACTGGGATTTGCCTCTCATTTGACTCAAAGCCCACGCCTGTGGTCTTGTCCATTTGCAAACTCTTCTATGACTTTTATTTCATAATGCCTCCTATTAAACCCCTTTTCTCTAGGTGAAAGCCTATAACAATATAGTGAAACATGTTTCTACAGTTAAATCTTACACAAGTATGAGGTCAGTTTTAATTTCCACTGGGCCTTGAATACCTACTCCATCTTGGTTAATACCAAACAATTTAGTGCTGAATATAATCAATTTTGTTTTGTTTTCTTCATTTAGCTTTTACTGTACTCTGTTATTTCTTTGTGGAAAGTAATAGAAAAGAAGTCATCCTCTTGAGTATATAATCAAATAAACATTCAGCAGATCTATCTGATCAAGGAAAAATATAATCTAATTTCTAATAGCTTGTCTTGTTCATAAACATTATGAACATATCTTATTCATAAACATTAACATTTATGAAAATGCATCTTGCAGTATTCAAACATTTTAACATTTCTGTGATGCTCCTTAGTAGAAAGAAGCAGTAATGACATCAGTAGGAACTAAGCTGAATTCTGGCTTAAACATTTTCTGGTTCTACAACCTTTAGAAAACACCTAAGAAGATATTTATACTCTATCATCTGTAAATAAAGTTTCTTTCTACCATGAAGCTGAGTTGAAGACAAATGTGATGACACATGAAAAACAACTATTATTGTCTCTTATTTGGTTTATTGCCAGAACTGAGGAGTATTACTAACTTCAGGACTAAAAACTGTAAATGTTTTCAAATAATCTCTAACTAAAACAGAACAATTCTCAAAACACACACACACACACACACACACACACACACAACCAGACAAAATTCATTATATACCTATTCTTATTTGGCTGAAGTTAGAGGTGATAAATATTTAATGCAATTCAATTTTATGCCCCAAATGCTAATGCTTTTTCTATTTTCTCTCTCCTCTCTGTTAATGGTCTAAATCTGCTTAGAAACTTGTTTTTGTATTTTGTTTCTCTTTGAGTATAATATTCACTGTTCTGAAGCCTGCCGACACTGTGTACAATAATGATTTGTATACTTGGCTCACTATTTCCTTACCTACTGCCAATTTCATAATGAAAGAAGAAAACATGTTTTCAAAAGGAGAAGAAAGTGAGAGAGGGGACATGAGAATGGAGAAGAACGTAGACAGTAGCATTGTGAGGTGTTCAAGCATTTTCTCTCTCTTTTTTTCATTAAAGATGAACAACATAAGACTTTTGAACTGTTTTTATGAACAACATAAGAACAACATAGTTCTTTTGACTACATTGGAAGCTATTTAAGTCATTCATATAAAGGCTTCTTATTATCAAATCGTTACTTTCATAATTATCATGTGTGGAGTGGAACTGGCGGGACTACAGCCACTTGTATTTCTTTGAAATGCAGATTGGCCTTGGATTCTGTAGTTTACAATCTCCTGAAATTAGGACACAGTTCAGGGGTGGGAGAGTAAAGGTGGGAGTTCTAACTCAGGAACATCTGATTGCTGCAGTCACTATGTTGAAATGTTTCCACAAATATTATTTTTCAAAACAAACAGAAACACTCTGTATTCAATAAATCTATTGAGTAAAGTGCCTGGTAATTGGCCTCTTAACAACCTGTTAGTATTTTCCATGAAGTAGTTCTCCAAAAAATTTAAAATGTGCATTACTTGGCCATTTTTAATTCCGTAAGGGGTAAATGTTAGAGCTTTCCTGGTGATCCATTTTGGCACTTTGGTTACCATTACTTTTCAGGAAAGTATAAGGGAACTATTACACACAAAATCATAGAAGCATGCATAAACAATGAACTTGGCTACATACAATAAATGCATATACTGTCTTCAGTTCATTTTAGATCTGTCACTCAGTTGTGTCTGACTCTTTGTGATCCCATGGATTGTAGTACGTCAGGCTTCCCTGTCCATCACCAACTCCCAGAACTTGCTTAAACTCATGTCCATCGAGTCGGTGATGACATCCAATCATCTTATCCTCTGTCATCCCCTTCTCCTCCTGCCTTCAGTCTTTCCCAGCATCTTGAAACTTCAGCTTCAGCATCAGTCCTTCCAGTGAATATTCGGGACTGCTTTCCTTTAGGATAGACTGGTTTGATCTTGCAGTCCAAGGGACTCTCAAGAATCTTTTAAGCCTCCACAGTTCAAAAGCATCAATTCTTCAGCATTCAGCTTTCTTTATGGTCCAACTCTCACATCCATACATGACTACCAGAAAAACCTTAGCTTTGACTAGATGAACCTTTGTCAGCAATGTAATGTCTCTGCTTTTTAATATGCTGTCTAGGTTGGTCAAAGCTTTTCTTCCAAGGAGCAAGCATCCTTTAATTTCATGGCTGCAGTCACCATCTGCAGTGATTTGGGAGCCTAAGAAAATAGTCTGTCACTGTTTCCATTGTTTCCCCATCTATTTGCCATGAAGTGATGGGACTGAATGCCATGATCTTCGTTTTTTGAATGAATTTTGTCTTTAAAAATCCCTTTCCACTTTCCCCTCTTTTTCTGTCAATACTAAGAAAACCAAGCCTTGCACATTAATTTACATTTTTGTCCCTTTAACCTTATATAATAAAATGGATCATTAATTTTGGGAGGCAATATTGCATAGTGATTAAAAGTAGAAGCAAAACATCCATGAGTTCAAAATTACATTCTAAATTCATTAGTGGCATAACCTTGAACTAGCTACTTCATAACTTTAAACCTCAGATCCTATCTATAAATTGCAAAAAACTGTAACATTGTATTTTTAAAGTTTCTGGAATAAATGAAAAACTGGCTTTAAGTTCTTAGGCAGATAAAATTTAGAGCTCAGTGAAGACAGGGACCTTCTTATTTTTCTTCATTAAGCACACAGTAACTGGATTGAACACACGTGTAGTACAGTAAGAACACAGGGTCACCAAAGGAAAAATGATAGAAAATGAATCTAATATTTCATAGTTGGCTTTCAAATAAGTATCAAAATTGTAGTGATTACAAAAGTGTTTATTGTAAGTGTAAAAAGCCCAATCATTAATATATTTACATAAAAGGTATCATTTTCTCATGAGCTATGAAGTGATGAGGTATTTCTACTAGCATTATTAGTTCAGTTTCTATACGATACTGTAAGAGACAAGATTTTCTAATTTAAATGTTTGCTATTTTCACTTTTAAATTTGCTCCTCTGTATTTACTCATGGGTGTTATGTGACTGCTCTTTTCCGTAACCACCATATCCATGTTCATTATAGTGCTAGTGGAGTGTGGGTGTTATCTGCGGAGGATAAATAATTCCGTTCTGATGATTTTTGAATAACGACCTTTGCTGATATTTTATTATCCAGATCTGGCTCAAACTATAACTTCCAGTAGCAATTGACAGCAAGTTTTTCACTAGGAAAATTACTACTTCTAACAAATTACAGCCTTTATTCACAAGAAAAACACTCCACAAAGTGGTTATAGGAAGAACATGCCTCAAAATAATAAAGGCCATATATGACAAAACTACAGCCAACAGCATACTCAGTAGCAAAAGCTGAAAGCATTCCCTCTAAATCAGAAACAATACAGGGACGCCGGCTGTCAACATAGCGTTGGAAATTCTAGTCATAGAAATCAGGCTAAAAATAAATAAATAAAATGAATTCCAACTGGAAAGGAATACATAAAACTGCCATTGTTAGCACATGACATACTCTCTATAGAAAATCCTAAAGATGCCACAAAACATAAATTTAGTAAAGTTGCAGTATGCAAAATTAAAATACTGTAATCTACTATGTTTCTGTACACTAAAAATAGACTATCAGAAAAAGAAATTAAGAAAAAATCCTTTGTTGTGCAGATGCTTTTAATTTTAATTAGATCCCATTTGTTTATCTTTGCTTTTATTTCCAGTATACTGGGAGTTGGATCATAGAGGATCCTGCTGTGATTTATGTCGGAGAGTGTTTTGCCTATGTTCTCCTCTAGGAGTTTTATAGTTTCTGGTCTTACATTTAGATCTTTAATCCATTTTGAGTTTATTTTTGTCTATGGTGTTAGAAAGGGGTCTAGTTTCATTCTTTTACAAGTGGTTGACCAGTTTTCCCAGCACCACCTGTTAAAGAGACTGTCTTTACTCCATTGTATATTCTTGCCTCCTTTGTCGAAGATAAGGTGTCCATAGGTGTGTGGGTTAATCTCAGGGCTTTCTATTTTGTTCCATTGATCTATATTTCTGTCTTTGTGCCAGTACCATACTGTCTTAATGACTGTGGCTTTGTAGTAGAGCCTGAAGTCAGGCAAGTTGATTCCTCCAGTTCCATTCTTCTTTCTCAAGATTGCTTTGGCTATTCGAGGCTTTTTGTATTTCCATACAAATCTTGAGATTATTTGATCTAGTTCTGTGAAAAATACTGCTGGTAGCTTGATGGGAATTGCATTGAATCTGTAGATTGCTTTAGGTAGAATACTCATTTTCACTGTATTGACTCTTCCGACCCATGAGCATGGTATATTTCTCCATCTATTAGTGTCCTCTTTGATTTCTTTCATCAGTGTTTTATAGTTTTTGATATATAGGTCTTTAGTTTCTTTAGGTAGGAATATTCCTAAGTATTTTATTCTTTTCGTTGCAATGGTGAATGGAATTGTTTCCTTAACTTCTTTTTCTACTTTCTCATTGTTAGTGTATAGGAATGCAAGGGATTTCTGAGTGTTGATTTTATATCCTGCAACTTTACTATATTCATTGATTAGCTCTAGTAGTTTTCTGGTCGAGTCTTTAGGATTTTCTATGTAGAGGATCATGTCATCTGCAAACAGTGAGAGTTTTACTTCTTCTTTTCCAATTTGGATTCCTTGTATTTCTTTTTCTGCTCTGATTGCTGTGGCCAAAACTTCCAGTACAATGTTGAAGAGTAGTGGTGAAAGTGGACACCCTTGTCTTGTTCCTGACTTTAGGGGAAATGGTTTCAATTTTTCGCCATTGAGGATAATGTTAGCTGTGGGTTTGTCATATATAGCTTTTATTATGTTGAGGTATGTTCCTTCTATTCCTGCTTTCTGGAGAGTTTTTATCATAAATGGATGCTGAATTTTGTCAAAGGCTTTTTCTGCATCTATTGAGATAATCATATGATTTTTATTTCTGAGTTTGTTAATGTGATGAATTACATTGATTGACTTGCGGATATTGAAGAATCCTTGCATCCCTGGGATAAAGCCCACTTGGTCATGGTGTATGATCTTTTTAATGTGTTGCTGGATTCTGATTGCTAGGATTTAGTTGAGGATTTTTGCGTCTATGTTCATCAGTGATATTGGCCTGTAGCTTTCTTTTTTGTGGTGTCTTTGTCAGGTTTTGGTATTAGGGTGATGGTGGCCTCATAGAATGAGTTTGGAAGTTTACCTTCCTCTGCAATGAAACAACTGACAAACAACTAATCTCAAAGTTATATAAGCAACTTATACAGCTCAACTCCAGGAAAATAAATGATCCAATAAAAAAATGGGCCAAAGAACTAAATAGGCATTTCTCCAAAGAAGACATACGGATGGCTAACAAACACATGAAAAGATGCTAAACATCACTCATTATCAGAGAAATGCAAATCAGGACCACAATGAGGTACCATTTCACACCAGTCAGAATAGCTGCGATCCAAAAGTCTACAAGAAATAAATGCTGGAGAGGATGTGGAGAAAAGGGAACCCTCTTACACTGCTGGTGGGAATGCAAACTAGTACAGCCATTATGGAAAACAGTGTGGAGATTCCTTAAAAAATTGCAAATAGAACTGCCTTATGACCCAGCAGTCCCACTGCTGGGCATACACACCAAGGAAACCAGAATTGAAAGAGACACATGTACCCCAATGTTCATCGCAGCGCTGTTTATAATAGCCAGGACATGGAAGCAACCTAGATGTCCATCAGCAGATGAATGAATAAGAAAGCTGTGGTACATATACACTATGGAATACTACTCAGCCCTTAAAAAGAATAAATTTGACTCAGTTCTAGTGAGATGGATGAAATTGGAACCGATTATACAGAGTGAAGTAAGCCAGAAAGAAAAACACCAATACAGTATACTGACACATATATATGGAATTTAGAAGACAGTAATGATGACCCTGTATGTGAGACAACAAGAGACACAGAGGTACAGAGTGGACTTTTGGACTCTGAGGGAGAGGTAAAGGGTGGGATGGTTTGGGAGAATGGCAATGAAACGTATATTTTCGTGTAAGAAACGAAGCGCCAATCTATGTTCAATGTAGGATGCAGGATGCATGGGGCTGATGCACAGGATGATTCAAGTAGAGGATGTGGGGTGGGAGGTGGGAGGGGGCTTCGGCATTGGGAGATTGTGTTCACCTATGGCTGATTCGTGTCAATGTATGGCAAAACAAATACAGTATTGTAATTTAAAATAAATAAATTAATTAATTTAAAAAAAGAAAATTAAATGAGAAAAAAAAAGAAAAGAAAAAATCCTATTTATAACTGCATCAAAAGAATAAAATACTTAGGAATAAATCAAAGAGGTAAAAATTTTGTACTCAGAGAACTGTTAAGACATTGACAAATGATATTGAAAATGACACAAACATGGGTTAGAAAATTAACCTTCTTAAATAATCATACTTCCCAAGGCAATCTATAAATTCAATGGAATTCTTATCAAAACACTGATGTCAATTTTGACAGCAGTAGAAAAATTCTGAAATCTGTAAGGGAATACGAAAGACCCAGAACTGTGAAAATAATCTTGAGAAAGAACAGAGCTGGAGTTATTGTGGTCCCTAATTTCAAACTACACTCCAAAGCTAAAATAATCAAAGAGGTACATGGATTAGTGAGTGACTAACACTTTCACTTTCATAATATTTGCACAAAAACAGACACAGAGATCAATGAAGTAGAATAGAGAGCCCAGAAATAAACTCACATTTTTATGGTTAATTACTCTATGACAAAAGTGACAGGAATATACAATGGAGAAAAGACAGCATCTTCAATAAATGATTGAAGCTACATGCTGGACAGCTACATGCAAAAGAATGAAACTGGACTGCTTTCTCACACTATATAAAAAAATAAACTCAAAATGGATTAAAGTCTTAAATATTAAGACCTTAAACCGTAAAACTTCTAGACAATACCATAAGCACCATGCTCTGGGCATCAATCTTAAAATTATTTTTGGATATATTTTCTCAACGAGGGAAGCAAAAGCATATGTAAACAAACAGTACTACATCAAACTGAAAAGCTTATTCATAGCAAAGAAAACTAACACAATTAAAAGTTCATGTACTAAATGGGAAAAGATTTTGTAAATTATATATATAATAAAGCGTCTGCCTACAATGTGGGAGACCAGAGTTCGAGCCCTGGGTTGGGAAGATCCTCTGGAGAAGGAAATGGCAATCCACTCCAGTACTATTGCCTGGAAAATCCCATGGACAGAGGAGCCTAGTAGGCTACAGTCCATGGGGCCGCAAAGAGTCGGACATGACTGAGTGACTTCATTTCAAAAGTTACAAGTCTCCAGTTATAAAATAAGTCACAGTGCTGTAATTACAGTGTAAGCAGTCACCATATGACCAATAATACTGAATAACTTTGAATGAGATGTCAGAGCGCCTATACCTCCTGCCATCTGGGCTAGTTAGAAAGCTTTCCTGGGAGCTGGGATCCCAAGTGACCTTCAGTTGTAGTCATAGTATAGAAGAGAGAAATTAAGACAAAAGCTTGACTATAGCCAAACCTTAGGATAATCGATGACCTATTTTTTTTATAACCTTGACATGAAAACATGAACGATACAATCAAATTTATTTCTTCAATAACTTTACTAAGAAATATGAAAAATATGGCATTTAGCAGTAAGAATGGAAATGGAAGGGGCATAACAAAGGAAGGCAAGGGAGAAAACCAAAGATGAGAAATGGCAGAATAATAACTCATGTAAACTAGAAGATAAAGGAGACTGATCAAAAGGATAGAATAAGAGCAAATTTAAATTAGTTACTCCCACACATGGCAAATCCTGAACAAAACCTCAAAGTAACCACCACTGTTGAGGTGTCTCTGATTGTCCTAAAGCAGAAACAACCATCAACTGCTATTCACCTGGAACCTTGTATTTTTCAGTTGAGGCTGCCACAAACTCAGCATAATTTAACTTGGGAAAGACTAGAAAAAAATAGTTCAGTCATATCTGATTCTGGACAAATTCAAATGGGATTTAACTCACACAGAGTTCAAGCAGTATTATGTGTATTTCTGAAGGACTAGCTCATAAATCCATGAGGATCATATTTAGCTGTTTCAGTGTAGTGTGAGATTTTTGTTTTAGTTTATTTGCTTGATTCTGATTTAAACAAATCTCCAAACCCAGATAAAATTAAGTGATCACTGATGTTTTAACTATTTACCTCCCAATATTACCCATCTTCACGACATTTTTTGAAACTCCACCCTACAAGTTAGTCTTGTAAAGAGAAATATGAACCACTATTTTGATCTCATCTTATTTAAAACCATAAATATTAGTGATGAACTTCATAACCTGCCTTGTTTAGCAACAAGAACAACTAGTTGTTTCTAAAAATTGCTCATCTATCTGTGAAGAATGAAAAATTTCATTTACTAAATTTATTCAAAGCAATTTTTTTTCCTGGTTCCAGTGGCCAGTCCTACTGAGGAGTTCCAGAAATGTCTCATCTATCATTGAAATAACTCCTAGCTACTGAGGGTAACTAAATTGAAGAACATTGTCTGAATGAAAAAAAAAAAAAAAAAAAACATTCTGGCCAGAAACTGTGACTTTTATTTAATAACATGAGCTGACTATTTCGTGGATGCTGGGTGTGCCAAAATATCAGAGGATGCCAGACAGAAGGCATCCAGGAAGAATCAGCATAGGATGGTGGATTTGAGTCTCTGCATTTCTAACCCATGACCTCAAAATACATCATGATTCCTGGTGATTGGACTGTAAAGTTTATGTAGGTAATCTTGGAAACAATGATAAAAAGACTGAATTAGAAAGAGCCTTTGGCTGTTATGGACCACTCTGAAGTGTGTGCCCTGAAGAAGGAAATGGCAACCCACTCCAGTACTCTTGCCTGTAGAATTCCATGGACAGAGGATCCAGGCTGACTACAGTCCATGGGATCACAGAGAGTCGGAAATGACTGTGCAACTTTTTCCAAAGTGTGTGGGTTGCAAGAAACCCTCCAGGCTTTGCTTTTGTGGAATTTGAAGATCCCTGAGATGCAGCGGATGCTGTCTAAAATGTAGATGGGAGAACACAATGTGGCTGCCGAGTAAAAATGGAACTGCCAAAAGGTGAAAAGACAAGTCAAAACTGTGGCCCACTGCCCTCCTGGGGTCATTGCCTTCAAGATGATTTATCAGAGGAGGAGTACTCCACCTTGACACAAATCTCCAAGACAAGAGAATTTTCTCTTGCAGCAGGACTAGGTCCCTTTCTAAAGACCAGGGGAAGAGAGAAATCACTGTCCCAGGATAGAAATCACAAGCTGAGCCTATCTTTCTCTAGGTCTTGTAGCCAATCTAGGTCAATAGAAGACCAGTTTACTAGAGGAATGTGGTATATAGGAAATAACTTTGACAAGAGTATGTACAGAAAATTCAAGTTTTGTTTGAAACTTCATAAGTTTGTTGCACTTTTGAAATGTTTTAGCTGTTCACATTTCTTTGTCTGTTGTAACAGACACATGAAGTTGTTATCCTCGGTGGTTTGAAATGGATCATATGAGGCATGTAATATCAAGAATTGTTACTTTAGACTGTTCCCTTAAGCAAATGAATTTGCTTTTGAATTTCACCCATGCATAGACTGATAACTTCTTGCATAACCTCTAATTCCTGCACAACTAAAGTGTAATATTTAATATTATCAAAACAAACAAACAAAAAAACTGGGAAAAACGGCCTTTTCTATAGTTGGGAAATGGTATGCAGCTGCAGTTAAGAAAGCAGTCTTTAAAAGCTGCTGTGAACACAGGCTAGAAGGGAAAAATTAAAGCTGAGCCCTTAAACTAGATTAGAGGGTTGAAAATTCTGCTAGTTTTCAGACCAGATGAGAGGTTGTCCAATTGATGTAGCATCTAAAAAGTTTCAAGAAAGTTAGTTTAACTTTGCTTTAGGCCACAAGTTTCTTCTGTGAATGCCATATATGAATACATAGCTCTTTGTTACATACTTTATTTGGAAATTTGAGACTACTCAAAATACCAATGTCCTGCCATTTTAAGGGTACATTGTAGAGCTGAACTTGGAGTTATTGGGCAAGATTATTTTCCATGCTGTCATTTGTAGTATATTTTGTGAATCCTTGGGATAAAGTTTTGGTTACAAAACATAATATGAAGAGTTCAGAGGTTTGAGTAATGATACTGTGTGTTCTCAAGATTTTTGGTGTGTCAAAATTAATTCAACTAGTTTTGAAATTCTTCTATCATGTCAACCAAATGGTTTATTTTATTATGTTTCCTGAATTTAGGGCTTCCCTGGTGGCTTAGACAGTAAAGAATCTGCCTGCAATGTGGGAGACCTGAGTTCAATTCCTAGGTGGGGAAGATCCCCTGGAGAAGGGACCAGCAACCCACTCCAGTATTCTAGCTAACAGGTAGATCCATCCAAAGAACAATCATATTAAAAGTTAATATATACAGGACACTTTCCATTTCAGTTCCTATTTTAAGAACTTTAATATATCAAAAAATCCTTAAAACACATACACACAGAATAACTGACAGAGTATTAAGCATTTGTTCCTGATCACATACCAAGTAAAAAGTGAAGCTGGAAAATTCACAGCTATAAATGTCTATGATAGAAAAGAAGAAATACCTAATAACAATAATGTAAGCTAACATTTCAGAAACTAATAAAAGTAAGACCCCCCCAAAAAAAAAAAAAAAACCACCAGCAGTAAGTTAGGAAAATAGCCAACATGCGTTGGATCATAAAAAAAGCAAGGGAGTTCCAGAAAAACGCTTCTGCTTCATTGACCACTCATAGCCTTTGACTATGTAGATCACAACAAATAGTGGAAAATTCTTAAAGAAATGGGACTACCAGCCCACCTTACTTCTCTCCTGAGAAAACTGTATGCCAGTCAAAAAGCAACAGTTTGAATCAGACATGAAACAACTGACTGGTTCTAAATTAGGAAAGGAGTATGACAAGACTATATATTGTCACCCTGCTTATTTAACTTTTATGCAGAGTACATCATGTAAAATGCCATGCTGGAAGAATCACAAGCTGCAATCAAGATTGCTGGGAGAAATATCAATAACCTCAGATATGCAGATGATACCACTCCAATGACAGAAGTGAAGAGGAACAAAAAGCCTCTTGAGGAACATGAATAGGAGAGTGAGAAAGCTGACTTGAAACTCAACATTTAAAAAACTAAGATAATGGAATCTTGTCCCATGACTTAATGGCGAATAGAAGGGGAAAAAGTGGTTTGACAGATTTTATTTTCTTGGCTCCAAAATCACTGCAGACGGTGACTGTAGTCATAAAATGAGATAGTTTATCAGTGAACTAAGGCTATCAAGTAAACTTGTAAGTCATAAAGATTAGAAAGGAAATGTTAAAACACTCTTTATTCAAGGAAGTCATAATCTTATTAGCAAAATTTCCTACAGAATATACAGGAATACCAATATGTGAGATTAGTGGTATTACAGCATAAAAGATCAATATATAAAAGTCATGTTTTTATGTAAGTAGAATAATGCATTCTGAAAATTAAGACAAATTGCATTTGAAATAACATCAAAACTAACATAATAGTCAAGGATAAATTTAGAAAATAAAATGTGAGAAAAATTATAAAGCATTGCTTAGATAAACTAAACAAATCTAACTAAACAGAGATATATCATGTTCATGGAATGTAAGACTCATTGATAGAAATTCTTGCAATTTGATGTATGAACTCAATGCAAGTCCCACAAAAATCCCAAAAGGCTACTTAGTACAAATTGACAAGTTGACTTTAAAATTAGTATATTATCATAGCAAGGGGTATCAGTTCAGTTCAGTTCAGTTCATTTCAGTCGCTCAGTCATGTCCGACTCTTTGCGACCCCATGAATCGCAGCACGCCAGGCCTCCCTGTCCATTACCATCGCCCAGAGTTCACTCAGACTCACATCCATCGAGTCCGTGATGCCATCCAGCCATCTCATCCTCGGTCGTCCCCTTCTCCTCCTGCCCCCAATCCCTCCCAGCATCAGAGTCTTTCCAATGAGTCAACTCTTCGCATGAGGTGGCCAAAGTACTGGAGTTTCAGCTTTAGCATCATTCCTTCCAAAGAAATCCCAGGATTGTAAGAACATTCAAATACATAATTCAGTGGTTTCAATCAAGAGTGATTTTGCCCCCACACCGGGGGGTATTTGGCAATATCTTGCAGACATTTTGGCATTCATAACTGGATAGAGTCTAGGAATGAGGCTGAGCATCCTATACAGCACAGGGTCACCTTCCATGAGAAAGTTTGGCCCCAAAATGCAAATAATTCTGAGTTTCAGAAATCTTCATTTAACTGCAGCAAAAGAAATAGATTAATACGCCCATTTCCTAAGTTGGTGTATACTGTATGATCAAAGCAAAAAGATTCAGTAACAAAGAAGAGGTACCTAACTCACCTGTGAAGAGTACCTAATGGACACTGCCATCTCTGACTATAGACAATCTCTATTTTGTGTTATTACATGTCTTAAAATTTTTCTTTTTTTCATGACACTTTCTTCCAATATTCAATTAACTGATCATGACCACATTTTACCAGCAATAGCCATTTGCCTTTGCTAATAATATGGTCTAAGGCATTAAACATAATTTTACAAAATCATATTCTCCAGTAATAAAATTTCATGTTTCTTATATTTTGTTGGATTTGTCTGTAGCTTTTGTACACTAAAATTTTATATTAGGAACATTTTTAAATGGTTGGCTTACTTTGGTATTCTTATCTATACAGTGGTAAATTTGTCAACTTTCTCCCTTTATTAGACAACACAAGAGCCCCAAAGTCTCTAATAGCTATGTAATTCAAGTCTTCGAATTTCTGTGCTTCTCAGAGACCAGTTTGCTTTGGGAAATTTTTCCATCAGCATGTAATAGTAAAATTGATCAACTGCATCTCAATTAAAATGTACAAATTTGATTTTCTTCTGAAAAGTGATCTTTTGTCTCTGAGGTAATATAAAACTCATGTTTATTGGATATGGTATGTACAGTGTGTCATTTTACTATTCATATAATAGAAAACGTTGTGTGTTATGCTTGGATATTGAAGTTCTAACAACTCTAGCATCTGGATTTCTTCCCTCGTACCACCAGGCAATTCTTTGACACCGGTTGGATATCTCATGATTACATCTGACACCATCTACCTAGAGATAGCATCAGTCTCAAAGACTCAGTCCTACAAGAGTTTCCCTCCCACTCCTACTTCTGATGCCAACTATGTGTCCAGGAGGTCACCTGTGCTTCTGACCTACCAGTTATAGATTGGAGGTCCTAACAACCCTCTCATTGGGTTAGATTTTCTTGCTAGAGTGGCTAGAACTCAGGGAATCAATTTGCTTACTGCTGCTGCTGCTAAGTTGCTTTAGTCGTGTCCGATTCTGTGTGACCCCAGAGACGGCAGCCCACCAGGCTCCCCCATCCCTGGGATTTTCCAGGCAAGAACACTGGAGTGGGTTGCTGTTTCCTTCTCCAATGCATGAAAGTGAAAAGTGAAAATGAAGTTGCTCAGTCATGCCCGACTCTTAGTGACCCCATGGACCGCAGCCTACCAGGCTCCTCCATCCATGGGATTTTCCAGGCAAGAGTACTGGAGTGGGGTGCCATACCATTATTAACATGGGCATAATTAAGGAACAGCATAGATGCCTGGGGCACAGTATGTAGGAAGGAGCACAGAACGAGCATCCATGTTCTCTCTGGGCACACTACTCTCCCTGCATCACCACGTATTCACCAACCCAGGAGCTCTCTGAACCTTCTCCTTTTGTATTTTTATGGAGGCTTCATTACATAGACATAATTAATTTAATCATTGTCCATTGTCATTGTTGATCTAGTCAGCCTCCAGCCCCTCTCCCCTCCTTGGAGGCTGATGTGGGTCTGAAAGTTACAACTATGTAATCACTTGGTTGGTTGATTTCCTTGGTAACTAGCCCCATTCAATGTACTTCCAAAAGTGATCTTATTAACATAAACTGAAGTGTGGGTCAAAGGGATTTGTTATGAATATCAAGAAGCCTTTATCATTCATATCACTTAGGAAAATCCAAGGGTTTTTGGAGCAGCGCATTTCATAATATAAACACAGTATTGTATACATGAAAACAAATTCTTGTTTTAGTTGACCAACATTAAGTTTCCGAAATGAAATTTCATATAATACATGAAATAATATTATAAGGATTTCTGTGTCTTTTGCCACACGCCAACTTGGATTTTTATCAACAACCTCAGATATCCAGATGATACCACTCTAATAGCAAAAGTGAAGAGGAACTAAAAGCTTTTTGATGAAGGTGAAAGGAGAGTGAAAAAGCTGGCTTAAAACTCAGCATTCAAAAAGCTAAAATCATGGCATCTGGTCCCATCACTTCATGGCAAAAAGAAGGGGAAAAAGTGGAAACTTACAGATTTTATTTTCTTGGACTCCGAGTCATGTGGACGGCGACTGCATCCATGAAATTAATTAAAAGATGCTTGCTCTTTGGAAGGAAAACTGTGAAAAACCTAGACAGCATATTAAAAAGCAGAGATACCACTTTGCCAACAAAGGTCCATACAGTCAAAGCTTTGATTTCCAGTAGTCATGTATGGTTGTGAGAGTTGGATTATAAATAAAGCTGAGTGCTGAAGAGTGATGTTTTTGAATCGTGGTGCTTGAGAAGACTCTCGAGAGTCCCTTGGACTGCAAGGAGATGAAACCAGTCAATCCTAAAGGAAATCTACCCTGAATATTCATTGGAAGGACTGATGCTGAAGGTGAAGCTCCAATACTTTGGCCACCTGACGCTAAGAAATGACTCACTGGAAAAGACCCTGATGCTGGGAAGCATAAAAGGCAAAAGTGAGAAGGGAGCCACAGAGGATGTGATGGTTAGATAGCATCACCAAATTAATGGACATGAGTTTGAGCAAACTCCAAGAGATAGCTGAGAACAGAGGAGCCTGGCATACTATAGTCCATGGGGTCACAAACAGCCAGACAAAACTTAGAGAGTCAACAACTTGGATTTTAAATCAAAGTTTGAATTTGTGAGCCATAAGAAATTGAAACACATACTCAATATCATAACTTGTAGTTCATTTAATGATTATCATCTAATTAAAATCCATCTTCTCTCCAACTCTGTCACATTATTTTCTTGCTAGCATTATTATATTAATGTAGCATTTCTTCACAGTTGTATTTTCTTTACAAATACTTGGGTAAAATGCAGCAGGTTAGCAATTATAAACTGACTGCCATTTACAAAACCTGTGAGATTCATTGATTGCTGCTCTCCTGCATCATTCTATAACTGGCTAAAAGGTTACTTTCATTGATGAAAGTGTACTAGGAGACATGGCAAGAGAAGGTATTGATGAAATGTCTACAGGGAGAAAATGCAATTGTGATTGCTGTGAAATTCCACTTGGGAATCTGTTTTAAACTTCACAGGTGAGAAGTAATTTCATTTGTTTTCTCCTGCTTAGAAGCCAGTGTTTTAAACCATAGGTGACTGCTGCAGGATCCTGCAAAGACAGTTTCCAAAGTGCTTTCCAGCAGATATGATTGGAGCAATATAGACTCTCTTCTGCTACTCCTTATTTTAACTGAAACTTACCTTTTTCCAGGACCATATGCATTTCCATTTTTCCCCAGTAAAGGATAATAATGGAAATAGCTGCCATTTGTTGATAAATTACCAGTGTCTAGTTCTCTGCTTAGCATTTCACAGAATTGCCTTTTTATCAGAACCATAATCTCCTAGTTTAGACTTTATTGCTCCAATTTTATAGAATTTGAGATTCAGAATACTTTAACAAATTGTTTGATGTTAGATACATAGTGTGTAGGAGCATTTGGGTCTAATACTTGCTCTTAACCACTGATATTTCTGCTCCCTACATAACATAACCCCATGAAGTGGAGGGAACATCAGTATTCTTAGGCATTATTACCACTTCTTATTCACTATATCTCTACACTCATGCATAAGAATGGAATTTTGTAATAGCATATCATTCTGTTATGCTTCTATATATCATTATTTTATTAATACCATCCACAAATCTCCTTACTTCACTATCTGTACTTAGCCTTTGCCCATGAACTTGGATGATTTCAATATTCATGTTGACAATCTACTTTATATTTTAATGCTAACAATTCTTAATCACTTCTCCAATGCCCTGCACATCCACTCTAGCAAGCTATACACTGGGATGTGCCTAGGCATAGCCATTTAAGCCAAAATGCTTTCAATACTACTCAGAACACAACCAATTGTTCATATCTATTACTTTTACTACTTCTTTATTTTCTTTCATATCTCAACTTTTTTATTTTTATCTCAGTCTATTAGCTCTGTTATTCTTAATCATCATCTCGACATAGCAAAATGATAGCATCAAAAATAAATAATTCCTTGTGTTATCTCTTAACAACTCTGTGTTAGGCATTTTACATATTATCACAACAAAAGAATTAAAGAGGTAAAGCAAAACACCCAAATTCAGAGAGGACATAAACTGTGTAACTAGAATGAGAACACGCGTCCAATATATGATTCTAAAGTCATCTTCCTTTCACTACACAGAAACAAAGACACAGTCTACTTTATATATCACCCTTTTGATCATATCTGTTCTCACCTGTCTTGCAGAGTTCAACCGCTAAATTATTTATTCCAATGAAAGTTGGTTCTAGGCGGCTTGGGGGAGGGATAGCAAATAATTGCTTTGACCCTTCAAAAGGTGTAATATACATAAAGAGTATATAATATTTAAATATTATCAGGAGGGCAAGTAAAAAGTTAAGAAGACTACTTAGAGAGAGAAGAGAGGTAGAGAAACTCTGCTGTCAAGTCATGTTTTCAAACTACAGCATATCCAGTGTTGTGCTTAATTTCTCTGTATTACTCAAGTCAACTCATTTGTTTAAACACTCCAAACTACTATTCCTTCAATTATTCAAACCTCTCAGCAAACAAGTAGATGTAAGAACACAAACATGGATGCACATACATGACAAATGATCTTGTATCCTTCCTATGGAGACATCTGAAGTTTCAGGTGAGAGATTTCTCAACAGTCTGCCCCTCCTTACTTGTCATCCCATTATAGGAACCTACACTCATGCTCACACATTTTTCCTTTCTTAGTAGAAGATATATTTCTCTATATTTGTATTCTGAAATGGTAACATCTCAGTATCTTACTCCATCACATTATTTCTCTATTAATTTTCTTTTTTTCTTCAGTTTTCTTTTACTTGCAGGCAAAGCATACATAAAACTGCATATGCCAGGAGTCAGTGAAGAATGAAAATAGAAAAGAAGATATATATGTGTGTGTGTGTAAGATCCATATGAGGGAAACTACAAAAACTTGACGAAAAAAACCAAAGGTGACCAAATTTGTAGAGCGCTTTTTCATGCTCACAAACAAGAAGACTCAATTTTATCTGGATGTCAGTTTAGGAAGATATTATTTTGTCATCTTTGATTTTGTTCATCAAAATTTTATAGTTTTATTCACATGGATCTTGCACATATTTTATTAGATTTACACCTAAGCATTCTATTTTGGGAGTCACTAAGGTAAATGGTATTGTGTTTTTAATTTTGATTTCCACTTGTTCATTACTGGTGTGTAGGAAAGGGATTTGATTTTATATAACAATCTTATATCCTGCAACCTTGTTATAATCACTTATTAGTTCCAGATATTTTGGTGATTCCTTCAAACATAGACAGCCATGGCATTTGCAAGTAAAAGCATTTTTATTCCAGTGATTTAAACAAATAGAGGTTATTTTTATCACATAACAGAAATTCTGAAAGTAGGCCACTGCTGTCATTAGTTTAATAGCTAGCAATGTCAGGGGTTATAGGTCTTTAATTGTTTCGGTCTCTATCTCCAGGTATAGATGAGTGTATATAGAGTGTATATGCAAATAAATTGAAAAATTGTATTCACAAAATACTTGCATATGGATATTATAGGAGTATTATTTCTAATGCCAAAACATGGAGGCAATCAACATGTTCTTCAGTAAGTAAATGGATCAACACACTGTGATTTACCCAGAAAAAGAAATACTATTTAGCATTAAAAAGATATGCGTTATGAGGCTATGAAAAGACATGGAAGAAATTAAATGCTTATTATTAAGTGAAGGAAGCTACTCTAAATAGACTACCTGCTGTATGATTCAAACTATATGGCATTCTGACAAAAACAAAACTAGGATACAGTAAACAGATCAGTGGTTTTCTGCCTAGGAGAAATGGAAGGTCAAAAAGACATATTCCAGAAGAGTTTTGGGTCAGTGAATCTATTCTGTAAAATAATATAATGTTAGATGCAAACCATTAAACATTTTTCCAGACTCACAGAATGTACAACACCAAGAGTTATTCTAATATATAAACCACGGACTTTGGGTGATTATGCTGTGTCGATGTCAGTTTATCAGTGTAGCAAATGTGCCACTCTGGTGGGAGATGTTTTTAGTCGAGAGGCTGTATATGTGTTGGGGGTGGGAGTATATGGGAAATTTCTATACCTTTCATTCAATTTTGCTGTGAAAGTAAAACTTTTCTAAAAAAATAGTTTATTTAAAAATCATAACAGAAAGCAGCATTCACTAAATACCTCTTATCTACCATGTCTTTGTTGATAGTGCTTAGAACACAACAGCAAATACAGAAGCCTGTCCTGGAGCAAACGGCACTGAGCTTGTGTTATTTTCTACTGGAGAGACATTGATATCTTAGTTCATTGTGATCCTTTTACCAAAGACTAGCACCATCTATCGGAGAAGGCAATGGCACCCCCACTCCAGTACTCTTGCCTGGAAAATCCATGGACAGAGGAGCCTGGTAGGCTACAGTCCATGTGGTTGCAAAAAGTCAGACACAACTGAGTGACTTCGCTTTCACTTTCATGCATTGGAGAAGGAAATGGCAACCCACTCCAGTGTTCCTGCCTGGAGAATCCCAGGGACCAGGGAGCCTGGTGGGCTGCCGTCTATGGGGTCGCACAGAGTCGGACACGACTGAAGTGACTTAGCAGCAGCAGCAGCAGCAGTACCATCTATACAGTGTTGTATGTGTCTGTTACATACCAAACTAGATGAGGGAAACTGAGAGGAAAAATCAAATATTTTCAATGCTTGTTACCATCAGAGTGGCAATGCCTTATTCCCTAAATCCTATATTTATTTAAGTTTGATTGATCTTTTGAAACTAGTCTGTGTTTTATATTTCTTTCCTGAGTTTTATATTTAAATTTTAATTGTTATATATATATATATATATATGGAGAGAGAGAGAGAGAGAGATTATTTTGAGCATCCAAGGTGGCACTAGTGGTGAAGAATCTGCCTGCCAGTGCAGGAGACCTTAGGTATGCGAGTTCAATCCCCTGAAGAAGGAAATGGCAACCTACTCCAATATTCTTGCCTGGAAAAGTCTGTGGACAGAGAAGTCTGTAGGCTATTGCCCATGGGGTCACAAAGAATTGGACATGACTGAGCATGCACACACATACAAATTGATTATTTCAATATTTCTTAACAATGAGGAAAATAAAGTCCCAGTGAGATTAATAACTTGCCCAAATTCAACAGCAACTGTATGGCTCTTGGAATCAGCTTGTTGTTCCCCATTCTGCATGTCTACCAGCTCAACTGTATGCTGCTGCTGCTGCTGCTGCTGCTGCTGCTGCTAAGTTGCTTCAGTTGTGACCGACTCTGTGCGACCCCATAGACGACAGCCCACCGGGCTCCTCTGTCCCTGGAATTCTCCAGGCAAGAATACTGGAGTCGGTTGCCATTTCCTTCTCGAGGCTTTCTTTACTGTATTCATGATGTACTCTTCCATTATAAAATGTAAGAGAGACCACAACATAATCAATGAGATCGCAAGCCACCCTATGTTTACTTTGATAATTTTCCCACAGATTTCAGGTTGATAAAGACAAGCTAGAGAGATATATTAGGAAGACAGTATTCCATTAAAGTAAGAGAATGTCACTCTTCTGTGTGACCATGAAAATTGTAAATGGTTTTTTAAAAGCTACACCTTTAAAGAAGATTACTGCATAGATGCAATAGAGAGGGAAAAAATGAGTATAGAAGCACAAAGCTTTTAAGAGTAAGAGTCTCAGAATTTTAACTGTTTACAAAGAGCATTTTAACATTTAAGCCAATTTTGATTTTGATTGCTGGATCTCATATGCCATTTGTGTTCCAAGAATTCAATGTAGGATATACTACTTTACAAATAGTTAGGTTTTTTTTTTTTTTCAGATTTCAATGGAGAAAATCAAATTGAACATTGGGACATACACAAACAGTGCTTTTAGAAGCCAAATAGAAAAATATATATTGGAAAGTTACTGGGCTTCCCTGCTGGCTCAGTGGTAAAGAATCCACCTGTAATGCAGGTGACACATGAGAAAGTTTTGATCCCTGGGTCAAGAAGATCCCCTGGAAGAGGGCAAGGCAACCCACTGTGGTATTCTTGCCTGAAAAATCCCATGGACAGAGGAGCCTGGTGGGCTACAGTTCATAAGATCACAAAGAGTTGGGCACAGCTGAGCATACACAGCAGCAGAGAGGCAAAGTTATACTGCTAAAAGGATAATGACAAAGGAATCAGAGAGGCTGTGGTCAAAGTCTAGGAAGTACACATTCAAGAAAATTAGTTCATCTCTCGGAATTTTTATTTTTTTCTTCAAAAGAATGGTTTTAAAAATCATTTATCTTTTATTTTAAAAGATAAAAGATAAAATGATTCGTGTCAATGTATGGCAAAACAAATACAGTATTGTAATTAAAAAAATAAATAAATTTAATAAAAAAGTAAAATCAAACTTTGCTACTTAAAAATAAATAAATAAATAAATAAAAATAAAAGATAAAATGTATGTAGAACCTCTGAGGGCCTGATATGTACAACAAATGCCTGCCTAAGAAACATAAATCTAGAAAGAAAGATACACACAAATTCAGGCAACTACAGGGTAGGGTGACAGCAATCTAGATGAGAAAATGCATGGTGTTGAGACTACACAGGAGAATCCTGCAGATATGCATGAAAACATCCAGGAGGAGGCAGTATCTCAGCTGGATGAGGATGAAAAGAATTAACCAGGTGAGGGAGGAGACAGAAAAAGCATTCTAAAGAGAGAGGAAATAGCTCTGAGTAACCCAGAGTCAAGGCATATTGCCGCAGCCCCCTACTACTGGCCTCTAAGAGTAGATCCCAGTGGATAAGAGATACTGAGGCTGAAGAGGAGGACAAGGCCAAATTATCCAGCTTAGGATCAACCGGAATTTGATCCATCCATCATCTTTTGTTTCAACAAAGAGTTAGGGAGAAGGGTAGAGTTAAAATATTGATCATGGAGAACAGTAGCTACTTCAGCACTGAAACAGGGGCCAGGAAGACCCTGGTCCAGGATTTCATCCCTAGAAGCTGGGTCATTACATGTCTGAAGCAGGTAGGATAAGACCAGCGTGGTGGGGCTCTTGAGAACTCAGCAGAGTAGCTTTATGATGAAAATATTTCAACATTTAGAAAACCCATCTTAATCATTTTTTTGTGTACCACTTAAATATCAGTTCTAGATTTAAAGACTGATAAATTAAATCATGGCTTAAATTTATTTTTTGCTCTGAACTCACATTACTGTTGGACTTCTCTGGTGGCTCTGATGGTAAAGCATTTGTCTACAACATGGGAAACCCAGGTTCAATCCCTGGGTTGGGAAGATCCCCTGGAGAAGGAAATGGCAATCCACTCCAGTACTATTGCCTGGAAAATCCCATGGACAGTCTATGGGATTGCAAAGAGTCAGACATGACTGAGTGACTTCACTGACTTCACATTAATGTAGTTTAATATTCTGCTCCAGTTCTGTGTTTGAGTGTGTGTGTCTGTGTCATTGTTTCACAGAACATACAGTCCAGCTTTCACTAAACAGGCTGGGTTTTATTTTTTAAAATTGCTAATGCCAAATTCCACTACAAATGTGTATTTTTCTAGGTCTGGGGTTGGCAAACTTTTTTTTTCAACAGTCAGATAATAAATACACTAAGTTTTGTAGTCCAAAAAATAAATTAAAATTACTTGTTTATTTGAATTAAACTACATTAAATTTACAATTTCAAATTAAATGTATCACATTAAATTGGTGATTCTTGCACCATACAGACTGTGTCATCCAGCCAAATTGACCTGCATATCAGAGATAATCACATTCTATAGAACCTTGACATTTTCAAAACACTTTTGCACTATCAAGTATAATCCTCACAATATGGAGAAGAAAATGGAACATGTGTGTATGCTAAGTCACTTCAGTTGTGTTTAGCTCTTTGCGACCCTATGGACCACTCCTCTGCCTATGGGATTCTCCAAGCAAGATTGCTGGAATGGGTTTTCATGTCCTCTGCCAGAGAAAATCAGAGAAAATTTACACTTTTCAGGTGAACCTTCATTGCTGTAATATTTTTAGGAACAAAAGGGGAGAGTATTACCATTACCCCTACTTTGTAAGTGAGGAACTTGAGACCTGGGAGATAAAGTCTATCTTGACAGCTAAAATGAGTTTGATATCTCTAGACTAAAATATATGAATAAATGTATATATAGGGATGAAGATTTTTAAATTAAAGAACGTTCACAAATGTTTCACCTTTCAATCTTTATGGTTAAGAAAAAAACTAGAAATTACTTTCCTCTGAGGTCTCTAAAGCATATACATTTTTGACCAGATTTTATCTCAAAAGTGACTTGCAGTACACCATTTTTACAAGGAGTTGAAAAAATTAGAATCTGGTTTTGGAATCAGTGGCTAAAATATGTCTTTTTAGTAGAATTTTGAATTCACAAAAATACTTTCGATATGACAAGAGACAATAAGAAGGGTTACAAATGAGAACAGTAGAATATGAGTAAAAGAATGCCCACTTTTAGTAAAACTGTTTCAAAACATTCTTACAGTAAAAGATACTACTAACATTAGTTGCTCTAAACAATTATTGCCCTGAGGTTACAGAAGATACTTTACTTTTGTACATACAGAACTATGTTAGTTACGGCACATACATATACAAGTACTATGGAAAATATTATTTTTAAAATTAGAGAAAGCATTTGACTTTTAAAGCATCTTTAAAAGTCAAAAATAAGATTCACTAAATATACCTTCTAGTTTAGTACACTTGCCAAGTTTTTTTTTTTTTAACTTGTGCCTACAATACATTATATGTAAAAATATTGTGTTGTGATAAGGCAGAAATAGCACAAGTTAAAAAAAAATAGAAGAAAGGAGAGAGAAAATGAGGAAAGCAGAAAAAAATTCATTGATTAGTAAATAGAACTTAAGGTCTTCTCAAGTGGCTCAGTGGTAAAGAATCTACTTGCCAATGCAGGAGATATGGATTTAATCCCTGGATCAGGAAGATCCCCTGGTGTAAGAAATCACAAACCACTCTAGAAGTTTTGCCTGTTAAATCCCATGAACAGAGGAGCCTGGTGGGTTACAGTCCATGGGGTCCCAAAACAGTCAGACATGACTTAGTGATTAAACAACAACAACAAGTAGAACTTAAATGATTCTATTGAAACTGACAAGCAGTTATTATATTAAGATTGCTGAATTTCCCAGGTGTCAGCTTCCTGGTACAGCAGAGCTGTAGAGAGGGTTTCTGACTCATTTGTGGCCTCTTACTCAAGTACATCATAGGAGGCATCTCAATGCTAAGGAAAACTGTGTTCTTAAGAATTCAGATTCCCCAAACTGGATGCATGAGACCCAGTTATAGCTTCTTAAGTGATTTCAGTTGTTACCTGCCGGTCTTTGATATGGTACACATTAACATCAGAGATATGGTCTTCATACACGGGAGGGAAGAGTCCTCCAACATATACTTAATACTCACTACTTTTCATCACAGAGCAAAACCCAACCCTGGATTCAGAAAAGGAAGTTTCCCCCACTCCTTCCTTGTGTGAACACTTCTGTCTTCCGAATCTCATCATTAAAATCCTCTGTTTTGGAGTTATAGTAGGTCATTGTTAAAATGTTAAGCACACATTTACCTACTGGATGGAGAAAAAGGTCCCTGCGGAGCTTTAAAACACCATTAAGCGAGGTAAACAAAAACAAACCCATATATTCGTTGGCTGTCCTCACAGACAACTCAATTTGAGAACAACGTTTACCACTTCTCTGTATTTCACTCCCTAGATATGGCTTATATTTATTCCAGCTCAATCCTAGTCCAGAAAGGTGTAACCTGACCCAGCTTGAATTCCCTAGTGCTCTGTGCTCACATGACTCCTCTGGATTCCATTCCAGCAGTGGGTGATGGGGCAGGAAAAGGAAGAAAGGAAAAGATGGTGGGTTTTAAGGATCTGTCCTTGTCATTCTTCTTGTTTAGTTTCTAAATCGTGTCCTATAGTATTACAAGTCCGTGGACTGTAGCCCACCAGGCTCTTCTGTCCATGAGATTTCCCAGGCAAGAATACTGGAGTGGGTTGCCATTTCCTTCTCCAGGGGATCTTCCTGATCCAGGGAATCTTCCTGATCCAGGGATCGAACCCGCATCTCGTACTTGACAGACAGATTCTTTATCACTGATCCATCTGGAAAGCCCTCCCATGTTATACATTGAATAAAGTTAGCTCACTGTTATCTTAAAGAGCCAAAAGCTTTCACCTCAGAAATTTGTCACAAATTTGACTCTATCAGATTCTCAAAATAACAAGATTGTTTGGAGGCCATTTTGCAGAAAGAAAAAAAAAAAACTTTGAGAAGAGTAAGTGAATACATACATTTGGTTTTATTGGTTTTATTTCATATTTAATGTTCTTTGCACATATCACACGTCTACCAATAGTTGAAGTTCCAATCAATTTGCATTTTTTTTCTAAGGAAATGGTATTAAATTGATGTCAATCTATATATTTCAAAAGCAAAATTCCACATATATTAACAATCACAAGGTGGACTCATTTTATCAAAACCCAAGTATTTTTTTTGTTGTTCTCCAAGTCGTGTCGGACTCTTTGTGATGCCATAGACTGCAAGACACCAGGCTTCCTCATCCCTCACCATCTCTCAGTTTGCCCAAACTCATGTCCATTGAATTGATGATGCCATCCAATCACCTCATCCTCTGTCACCTTCTTCTCCTTCTGCTTTCAGTCTTTCCCAGCATCAGGGTCTTTTCCAATGAGTCAGCTCTTCTTATCAGGTGGTCAAAGTATTGGAGCTTCAGCTTCAGCATCAATCCTTCCAGTGAGTATTCAGGGTTGATTTCCTTTAGGGTTGACTGGTTTGATCTTCTTGCTGTCCCACGGACTCTCAAGAGTCTTCTCTAGCATCACAATTCAAACACATCAATTCTTCAGTGCTCCGCCTTTTTATGGCCCAGCTCACATCTGTACATGACTATGGGAAAAAACCACAGCCTTGATTATATGGATCTTTGTCATCACACCGATATCTTTACTTTTTAACACACAGCCTAGGCTTGCCATAGCTTTCCTACCAAGCAGCAATCGTCTTCTTCCCAATATACTTCTAACCCAAGTGTATCTCTCAATATTAGATAACTAAAGCATATAGAAATAAATCCCATATGTATCTGTGCATATGGTGTGTGTGTGTGTAATTATCTGTTTTACATTAGGTCTTATACTATTGATATATAAGAGTGTCTCAAAGATTTGGTTCAACTCCTTTTTTGGTAGATGAAGAAAATGTAGCTCACTTAGGTTAAGAGATTTATAGTTTATTCATCTAGTGGACCTAATTGACACCTTAAGTCAGGTGTTCATGATTCTATTAGTCTTTCTACTATGAAATATTCTGTGTAAATTTTCATGTACAGAAAAGGGAACATATCTTGAATGAGAAAGATCCATCATTGCAGTTAAAAAATTTTATTGTCATATGGCTAGTTAGTGAAGGATAGGACTGAAAACTGGGTTTTTGTCTGCTTTCTCAAGAGTTTTTCCAGTATACCAGGCTGGCTCTTGATTTTCTCTTTTCAGGATCTACATATTACTTCAACTCAATAGCATTTGAAACAATGGAAAAGATAACTGTATTTTATAGGAACTAATGTCTGTACATCAGATGAAATGGGAGCTCTCAATGCAAAAAGATTTGGGAAAAATATTTTTATGAGATTAAGTTAAATTTCTTGGTCTCACTTGTCTGTGTGTGGCTGAATGATGGGATATGTATTGCTTTATTCAATTTGTTTTTGCCAGGTTGTACAACTACAAGGAGCAAAATACTTGGATTTAGCTGGTCAACTCATACAAAGTACTTGTAACTATCTAATAAATATTATTATATTACACTACTGCCTAAACTTTTAATTTGATGATCTATTAAAAAATAAAGAATGAATTTTCTTTTTAGAACAATCCTAAGAACAATTCCTAATTTGGCATGAGAGGAGGAAGTTTCTCATGTGGCTCTAGGAATCCATATGGCAGCTAGAGAAAAGAGAATTAGTGAGTCAGAGTGAGCAGAAGCATTTCATAAAGGTGAAATAAAGCATTTATGTCCTGCATCCATATTTTTATTGATTTCAAGTTTTGGACACGGGGAAGTATAAGGACTGTGGCTAATTTTCATCCTCAAACTTTAACCACAAAACACTAATAAAATTCATTTCAAAAATATTATCACTGCTATCATGGAATGTTTAAATAAACACCTACAGTGTTTAAAAGTCTCCTAGGGTAGAGACACATGTTTGGGCTTCTCCAGTAGCTCAGCAGTAAAGAATCTGCCTATCAATGCCAGAGAGGCAGGAGACTTGGGGAAATGGTAACCCACTGCAGTGTTCTTGCCTGGAGAACCCCATGGACAGAGGAGCCTGGCAGGCTAGAGTCCATAGGGTTGCAAAAAGTCAGACACTACTGAAGAAGCGGCTAAGCAAGCATGCAGAGACACATATTTATCTGGGTTTGTTTGTATGTGTCTGCCTCTTACAACCCAGAATTACTTTTATGACCAAGGACTTAGAGATCTGGCTAAGATGCAAGGAAATTGTTTGTACTCTTGCAGGTGCTCTCTCTGACTCTGGGATGTTCAGAGACACACCATCCATACATAGAGTCAGAAAGTTTGATACTTCTGAGTATATGCCTACCCACAATCTGATTAGAGCAAAATTAAATGATATTATAGCCTTTCTGGGGGTATTTTCTGGCAATTGTGTGGAAAATTATGCAAGATATTCCCTTTGAGTAGTAAACACAGCCTTAGTCTAATGCATCACAATGAAGTATAATAACACACTTGAAGAAGACCCTCCTTAATTACAGATTATGAAAAATAATGGCGATCATCTCCCCATTTCACCTAATGTCTCTGCACGATGGATCTTCAGTACTGGGTGTGTGCCTGACTTTGACAGGCTCTATTTTTCCTTCCTGATAGTGCTCTCATTTATTTTACTGCAACTGTGTCTTCACGAGGCAAGGAAGTGTTTCAAAGGCAGAATGCGAATAGTAGTTACATCTTTCCCAAGACAAGCCTCGCGGACCAATTAAACCAATTACTGGCCCTTTTCTGGACAATTCTGTCTTCCCTGCTGGCTCAGACAGTAAAAGCGTCTGCCTACAATGTAGGAGACCCGGGTTCAGTCCCTGGGTCGGGAAGATCCTCTGGAGAAGGAAATGGCAAACCACTTCAGTACTCTTGAGTGGAAAATCCCACAGACGGAGAAGCATGGAAGGCTACAATCCATGGGATCGCAAAATGTCAGACATGACTGAGCGACTTCGCTTTCTTTCTGGACAATTCAGTAGAAAACCACTTGGTTTCCATTTCTTCTGAGCGGCAGTATATTATTAACTGAGTTGTTCTTGCTATGAAATTGCCTTTTGGTCCCTATCCTCTAATACCTGAATCCTGATGACTCCAAAGCTGGCTTTTTAGCCTTCTGTACTTTTATCTACTCTTTCTGGGCTATAAAGCAAGTTTGTAATTTTCAACAAAACTAAATTTAAAAAATGCAAACAAAATATAAAATTACACCTAATGAAAGAAAAATTAATGAAATTAGGATTAAAATGTTTCCTTTTATATTTATTTGATAAGCTATATATTTTTATTAAATATAATGTGCTCTTGGAGGTAGATGGACTGAGCAGGCATAACTACAAACTGAATTCTAACCTTAGAAAGTTTTTGTAACATATGTGATATTAGGCATAGTGGAGGATAGAAAGCATCTACATAGATGGTGTAATTATAGTACAGAATATAATGTAACATTGTATGAAAGGCCAGATATATTGCTATGAAAGTTCTTAAGAGAGAAAAATTAATGCTGGCTTATGGGGCAGAAGTAGTCACAATAATAAAGAAAAAATAACACACATTACACGTGGAAACAGAAAAGTCAAAACTGTGTCGATGCTTTGGGAAATGTGAGGTAAAGGGGTGTAAGTCAGGAAATATGAGGATGACTCAGCAGATCAGTTAGACTGAAAAATCAACTAAGTACAATGGAGCAGTGTATCATGCTCAGTTGCTCAGTCGTGTCCAATTTTTGCAACCCCATGGACTGGCAACCCCCTGCCAGGCTCCTCTGTCCATGGGATCATCCAAGATTGCCATATCCTTCTTCAGGGGATCCTCCTGATTCAGGGTCTCCTGCATTGCAGTGGATTATTTATTTACCCCTGAGGCACCAGGGAAGCTGTAGAAAGATCATAAAATCAACTGCAGTTGAGATCATGGAAAGCTTTGAATGCATTTATTGTAAAACAGCTGGGAGTCAAGATGCTTTAGAAATATTAGCCTGACATCTCTGTGGAGGATGGATAGAAGCATGGCAGAAGGGAAGAGTTCTACTGGGAGATGACCAGCACTGCACCTCTGAGATTTATTGAATGTGAGCTTGCCTTTCACGCTCTGAACAGGCTCAGTTTTATAAACAAGGATCCCGTTTTTTCTTTCCTCTTAGTTTATTTTCTTATGCAAGTAAAGCAGGCTTTGGTAAATCATTCTCTTTTAAAGTTATTCAAATCTTACAGAGAAAATGTTGAAAGTCCATTTGAGTCTGCAGAAGATTGAAGAATAGGTGTTGTTTGAATTTTACACATCACTGATACATATCTTCAATAGGCTGTTCATAAAAGCACAAAGAGTTCTTCTGAAAAACAGTTATTTTTCCTCCAATTTTCTCTCTCTCTCTCTCTCTTTTCCTACTCCTATTATTATTTGGCCCTGAATTTTAATAGAAATAGTTTTCCTCTTTACACACTAGGTAATAACTTGACCACCAACATATTTAGAGGGTTAATTATATTATGCTTTCTGTTTCAATCCAGAGAATGACGTTCATATAAAGTGTTTTTTGTTTTTGTTTTTGTTTTTTTTCCAGCAAGCTACCCAGGAATACAGAGACCATGCTTTACATGAGTTTTATTGAATCATTCAGCGTTCAGTAGAAAATGTTCACCAACCAAGTCTGATTAGGGAAACACTTCCAATTATTTAAAAAGCCTTCTGTAGAAAACTGTCTCTAGACCATGAGAGCTGAGGCATTTTAAAACCGAGGACATATCAATATTATAAAACTCTCTGGCTTCCTTAATAAGCACATGCCGTGTACTTGCACACATTGTTTTACTCATCTCCTAAGTAATTGCATTAAAAAACATTCTAATGTCAACAGTACTTTTTTAGGGGTATGGTAATAAATCAACACCTCAAATGCAATGGTGCAGATGTTTAACAGATACTAGTAAGAAGCAAGATAGTAGTAGATCTGCTTACACCTAACACTAAAGATTCACTGCACCAGATATACTCATCACATACAGCTATCAGAAAGAGTGTAATAAAAATTTCCCACAAAATCTCCCACTTAAAATGCTTAATCTTTGCTGAGTGCAAGGTTGACCAAATCTTGGTGAGCAGTGACGTTGGCTGAATGATAACTGTACACAGAGCTGCCCTGCTGGTGTTTTCCACTTCCTGCCAGCGTGGTACAGTGCTTTATCCCAGCGGCATGCTGTTAATCTACAAGGACTCAGTAGGTATATCACAGACAGTAACAATTTGCTAAAATGGACTTTAATGAAAACTGGCAGGTATTTGTTTTTAATTAAAGGCCAATATGTCCAGGGCAACAGATGCCCAGATCTCTTTAGAGAGTACCTGGGAAATAAATATTTTTAATGTTATACTCGTTATTTTTATTGCAAGTGGCACTTGGCTTCTCCCAGAGTGCAGCCTGCTTTATGGATGTTACAACATTCATTGTCACAGCACGGTAAGCCAGTGTCAGCTATGATTATCTCGGTTTTGCAGGTGGCAAAACAGAAACTCTGAGAAGTGTCATGACTTGATCAAGGTCATAAAAGAACCTGAAGGTGTAGCTGTCCTGGACCCTTTAAGTTTCTTGTCCATTTAAGCGAGCAGGACAAGTTAAGGAGGAGACAGCAAAGGGAAAAGAGTATTTTTAAATGACTGCTTACCATAATTCTAGTTTATACAGTATCATTTATTTTTAACAACATCAAAGAAAAGGAAATTAAACTTTCAGAGATAGCCAATGTCATCCAAGTTCATGGAGCAAATTAGAAGACAGAGCCAGAATTTGAACCAAGAAGATTCCTGCGACTCTGCCCACTGTATCTGAAAGATTGTTCTTGCTATTATGGCAGCTTCTTTGTCATTATTTACCAAGGTACTGCATAGAAACAGCAATTATGACTGAGTTTCCTGAGTTTAAGAAAGTGGGAAAAGTAGGAGGTAACCGAAGCCATCAATATTCAAATCTACCTGTTTATTCTCCAGCAGCCCAGAAAGGCAACTCACCTTAATTATTCCAAATATTTTCCTGTGGCCTCTGTTCTATTGTATATCGTAGCTGGCATCTTGAAATTGACAGTTGACAGAGGATATTCTCCCTTAAACTAGATTTTACAGACATCCATTGAAATGTTTATCTGAGGATCAAATGTATAGAAAGAGATTCCTCTCTCTAAATTCCTTCTGCTCTTGCTTGGGGAGGCTCCAGAGAAAAGTTTGACAGGCAGATATTGTGGACAAACTTACTACCCAGTCTCACATGCACTATTCCAGTCTCACATGCACTATGTCTCACTCCTCGCATATTTTGGTTTTAATTCCAAGTGTTAGATTCCTAAGGCAATGTCTGAGCTTGAGCAGAGGGCATAGAGTGATTCAAGATCACACATGTTGAATTATTATGTAAAGCCTATAAGAATGAGTCCTTTGTCTTTGCTGCTCATTTAGTTACAAACTTTTCCAAGGAAAATATTCTCAACAAGAATCTTATATGAAATTGTAGATTTTGGGATGTGTGTGTGTGTGTGTGTGTGTGTATGATCAAAAGTAAGAGCCTTTGTTTCAAAAGTTTTATTTGACATATATAAAAAAATAAAGTCATATAAGCTTACAGTTTCAAAAGGAGAAAAAATAAAATTTCAAAACCCTGGACCAATAATGGTATTTGTTTTACACTAACACAGTGAACTGAGATTGATTCAGATCATTCTCTGATGTCAAAGAAAGTTAAAAAGGAACATGAATCATAGTTACTCAGAACATCTTGATTATATTATACCTATTACAGGGTCATTTTCTATAATAAATGCTAATAATTCCCTGGCAATTTCACTCATTTTAATCCCAACAATAAGTGGATCACATCTATCTACTTTAATGTTTTCTACCTAACTTAATATGGGAATATTGATTAATGAAAATGGGTCAACCATGAAAATTTATACTGGTTATTGCTCCTTCAAAATTGAAGTTGCAAAAGCTAAGATGTGATATTTACTAAGTTAAGAGACATGGATGGTTTACATACATTAGAGAGAGAGAGAAACAGACAAATACAGAGACAAATAGAGACAGAAAAAGAAAGACAGTAAAAGAGCATTTCTGCTCCAGTTAGAATATGATGTAAGTTCTTAAAAATTCAAGCTAAAAGATGACATAAGATTTTTATTAAATATTTTGAAAAAGAAAACTATTTAGGCAAGTGTCTTAAGAGAAAGTAAGTATCTTGTTTTAAATTTGGAAATAAAATCATTTCTAAACAAGAATAACTGAAGCACATCTGTTTCGGAAGCAAGTGGCAGAGTTGAGATAAGTAGTGTCATTTATTTAGAGCCCAAAATATGAGAAAAAAATTTAAATTTAGTGCATCTTCATCACGTGGTTGACTGGATCAAGGTTTAGTGACTAGTTTTCCCAGTTCTAAAGAATAAGGTGATGAATAACTTTCAAAGCAGTGGCTCCCTTCTAATGTTATTTCTGGGTTCATTTAAATCACTCATTTGCATCTCCATGAAAGTTATTTCAGGAAGAAATGGAAGAAAATGGCAGTTAATTTTACTGCTTTGGCAGATCTGGAGAAAATCTTCAGATATTGAATATTTTAATATTAGTATTCATATTTGGTCCTTTTTTGAAGTTGATTCTCCTTTTGAAATATTCTTTATGAAAGGATATTTTGAAATATCCCCCTAAACTCTTTGAAACAGTTATAATAATTGATTTAAAGCTCTTGCTGCCATTTCCAGTGACTGGGTGATCTATTGGCCTACTTCTATTATTTTCTTTTCAGTAAGGTTACATTTTCTACTTTATTCTGTATCTGTTAATTTTTCATTATATTCAGAACACTGTATTTTAAAGAACTGTTGGAGACTAATCTATTGATATTTTAAGAGAATGCAAGCCCTTCTCCTTTATAGGGTATGAACTAATCCTTCTAATTTCTGTAAGAGTTGAGTTATTCTGGGCTGTGCTACAAGTTGAATTTTAGCTGTAATTAGCACTCCAGCTACCGACCAACACAATACCCAGGAGCTTCCTTCTTTGCTTCCTACCTTCCTTCCTTCCTATCTTTCTTACTCTTCCTTCCTTCTGTTTTATTTTCTGCTAATATTTTTATTTTGATGTAATATAAAACTTAGGGGAAAATTGTAAGAAAAGAAAAGAAAGTGTTAGTCATTCAATCGTGTCCAGCACTTTGTGATCCTATCTTCTGTAGCCCACCAGGCTCCTCTGTCCACAGAATTCTTTAGGCAAGAATACTGAAGTGGGTTGCCATTTCCTTCTCCAGGAGATTTACAGACCCAGGGATCGAACTTGTATCTCCCTCATTGCAGACAGATTCCTTATCATCTGAGCCATCAGGGAAGCCAACGAAGGTAGAAGGCATTATCAGACATCATTATTTGGATTTCCCAATGGTTTACATTTGTTCCATCTGTTCTCTCGCTCTCCTCTCCCTTCCTACTAGAAAATGTATTTGTATTTTATATACATTTTGTTTTCTATGAGCACTTTGAGATTATTTTTTTCTGAGCAGTTTGTCAATATGCTGGGTCACTGTGCCCTTTATCCTTAAAAACTCACGTGTGCATTTCCAGACTGGGGGCATGACTTCCATGACTATCTTGCATTGCATTTATCACTGATGCAATATTGACTAAACACTATTCCCTGATCCATAGTATTTCATAACTGCATTTTTTCTCTCCAGGATCCATATATGAAGCATCGTGTTAAGTGTTTATGTCTCTGCAGTCTCCCATAACATAAAACAGTTTATGAGCCTTTCTTTGTCTTTCCTTACTTTGATATTTTTGCAGGGTAATCCCAAGTGGCTCAGTGGTAAAGAATCTGCCTGCCAAGTCAAAAATATGGGTTCAGTCCCTGGGTTGAGAAGATCCCCTGGGGAAGAAAATGGCAACCCAGTCTAGTACTCTTGCCTGGGAAATCTCATGGACAGAATTCCCTGGGGCTACAGTTCATGGGGTTGCAAAAGAGTTGGACATGACTGAGCACGTATGCACACACTCGCAGTGTCATAGCATATTTTTATGTTTATCTAATAATAAAATAAATTTATGTTTATCTACTTTTGTTTGGAATTTTTAAAAAACAAACATTTTTATTGAGGTATACTTGGCTTACAATGTTGTCTTATTTGTCTAATTCTTATGACAATATTTGGGTTATACATTCTATGACAGGAATATTTAGAAGAAAAAAACAAAAGCACCATAGTGTCCCTTCCAATGAATCCCAGTAGGAGGACAATGATGTCAATCTGTCCTGATATTAGTGGTTAACTTTGTTAAGGTGACATAGGCCAGAATTACATATAAAATTACCATTTCTTTTTCTTTGTAATTGTGTTACTTGGAGTTTTCTGAGAAAACAGATAGGATTAGATGTGCAAGAGACTTTTGGAGAAACTATATTTGAGAACAAATGGAAAAGGGGCAAGAAAACAGAGAGAGGCCTCAGATCTGGGTATGGAGGAGATGGGGATAGAGAGAGACTGGGAGGAAGGCTCCAAGCTGCTGCACAGTATAAGAAACCTTGTGCCAAGACAATACAGGCCAGCGGTGGGCCGAAGCCGGAGCTAGCCTTAGAGCCCAAGTCTTCTACAGTCGGATCATTCTTTGCAGTGGGGAGTTGTCCTCTGTATTATAAAATGCTTAGCAGCATGCTTGGCTTCTAACCACTAAGTGCCCGTAGCAATCTCCTAGTTGTGACAATCAAAAAGTATCTCTAGACATCACCAATGTCACCTAGTTATGTAAAAGCGCTTCTAGCTGAGAACCACTGCTTTATTTATACATATAAGTTCTCTCCTGTCTTCTGGTGAGAGTTCTTATCTCTAAAGTCCACCCTCCACCCCCTTACCTACTTAAAGTCAGAAAGAAGTCAAGTTGCTCAGTCATGTCTGACTCTTTGCGACCCCATGGACTGTAGCCCACCAGGCTCCTCCGTCCATGGGATTCTTCAGGCAAGAGTACTGGAGTGGGTTGCCATTTCCCTTACAGTTGGTTTTTTCTTGCTTGATGAGGTGTAATTTATTGCTAACGCCTCGTCTACACTGCCTGGCCATGACATTTCTCTACAAGTGAGTCTTCCCATGTCTAATGAGGAGTGACTTCTACCTGACGCTTCCCTCCCATTTACTGCAAATATAAGGCTCCTTCCTCAAGTGTGGGCTTTCCTGCTGGCTTAGGTGGTAAATAATCTGCCTACAATGTGGGAGACCGGGGTTCAATCCCTGGATCAGGAAGATTCCCTAGAGAAGGAAATGGCAACCCACTCCAGTGTTCTTACCTGGAGAATCCCATGGACAGAGGAGCCTGGTGGGCTACAGTCCATGGGCTGGCAAAGAGTCAGACACAACTGAGCTTTCCCCCAAGTGTGTTCTCTGATATTTTGTGAGGGCTGCCTTCTGGCCAAAGCCTCGTCCACACTCCCAGCATCCTCTCCCTGCTTCCTCCTGGAGTGGGCTAGCCTGTGGCTGACTAGCTAGATTTTCTTTCTCGTTAAAGCCTTGTCCACACTCAGTGAAAACATAAGCCTTTTCCCCAGAGTGTGTCCTTGAAAGCCTTGACCACATTCTCTGCACACAAAAGTCTTCCCTCCTAAATGTGTCCTCTAATGAGAAATGAAGTAGACTTATGCCTAAATCCTCACCTACTTTTCCTGCACTTGTAAGACTTTTCTCCCAAGCATGTCTTCTGGCATGTAATGAGAGCTGACTTAGCCCTAAACTGCATCCACACTCCACACACATGGAGGTTCTCCCCTGAGTGTGTCTTCTGGTGTAAAGTAGGGTTTGACTTCTCTCTGAAGCCTTGCCCATACGCTGGACACACAAAAATCTCTCCTAAGTGTGTCCTCTTGTATTTAACTAGATCTGACTTGCTCTGGCCACATTCACCATACAAGTGAGTATTCTCCCCTGAATTAATCCTCTGGTGCTTGCTGAAGTGAAAGTGAAAGTCCTTCAGTTGTGTCGACTCTTTGTGACCCCATAGACTATACAGTCCATGGACTTCTCCAGGTTAGAATAATGGAGTGGGTAGCTTTTCCCTTTTCCAAGGGATCTTCCCAACCCAAGGATCAAACCCAGGTCTCCTGCATTGCAGGCAGATTCTTTACCAGCTGAGCCACAAGGAAAGCCTCAGTAAGGGTGTTTGCTGAGAGTGGATTTATTTCTAAAAAGTCTCCCACAATCCCTGTAGATAGAAGGCTTATCTCACAAAGGGGTCTTCTGTAATGTGATAAAGTTTGACTTGTCCCTGAAGACTCACCCACACTGCTGGCACACAAAGAACTTCTCCCCTGAATGTGTTCAAAGGTGTCTGATGAGAGAAGCAATTGTTTAGTCACCCAGCTGTGTTCAACTCTTTTGAGACCCCATGGACTGCACCCTGCCAGGTTCCTTTGTCCATGGGATTCTCCAGGCAAGAATACTGGAGTGGGTTGCAATTTCCTCCTCCAGGGGATCTTCCTGACCCAGGGATGGAACCCATGTCTCCATCTCCTGCATTGGCAGGTGTGTTCTTTCCTGCTGAGCCATCAGGGAAGCCCTGATGAGGGATGACTGTTCTTTAGGTGGGCTGGAGAAAATTCTCAAAGTATTTCTCTTCCTTATCCTTAAACAAGGATTTGGAGCCCCCCTTCTCTGTCTTCACCTTCTATTCACAGCAGCAGGTTTCATAATAGAATGATTGTGGCTGCTGCTGATGATCTGCTGAGCAGAGACCTGCTCTTTGGAGAGTTCTAGGAAAAACAAACCTGGGCAGATTGGAAGGTAATGATCCTGCAGCACATGTTATTGTAACTGCTGACTACAGAAGTCCAGAGTGAAAGAGGCATAAAGTGAAATTTCTGCCTTTGCATCAGCATCCTGAGATTTCTACCCACTTTAATGCTTTCTGTTTCTAAAAGGTGTGGCTTCTTAAATGAGAGGAACTCTATTTCCATCACTGTCTTGCCTTGCCTCAAGCTTAATAGCTGTTAAACTTGCCAGTGTCCTGTCGCCTCTCTCGAGGGCAATTCTCTGTGCTCTAGCAGAATAACAAGTGTTGGTTTGGAAAATGGAATTTCCAAGGAGAACCAGTTTTCTGTAGTTTTGCAGCATCACATGTCTGTACAGGGTCCTCTGAGCATGGCTTAACAGCTGCCGCTCATCCTGGGTGAACTCCTTAGCCACATCATGGAATAACATGAATGCTTCTTCTCTTCTGATTTTCAAGAGCCTCACGGTCATCATTCTGGTCTCCTGAATGTTCTCCCTGAAGAAAGGTGAGGCTAAAGCTGGTAGGGACGTGGTTGCAATGTCTGACCCAGGCAAGTGTGCCAGCACTAAGAGATGCTGAGTTAGAAGCAGCCTGCTCTGTCATCTTTCTTTTAGAAGTTATATCATTTTTAAATTTATTTATTTTTTTAATTACAATACTGTATTTGTTTTGCCATTCATTGACATGAATCAGCCACAGGTGTCCACGATCTCTCAATGCCAAAGCCCCCTCCCACCTCCCACCCCACATCCTCTCCCTGAATCATCCCGTGCACCTGCCCCATGCGTTCTGCATCCTGTATTGAACATAGACTGGCGCTTCATTCTTACAAGATAGTATACATGTTTCAATGCCGTTCTCCCCAAATCATCCCACCCTCTCCCTAGCCGATTATACAGAGTGAAGTAAGCCAGAAAGAGAAACACCAATACAGTATACTGACACATATATATGGAATTTAGAAGGATAGTAATGAAGACCCTCTATGTGAGACAACAAAAGAGACTCAGAGGTATAGAACGGACTTTTGGACTCTGTAGAAGTTATATCATTTTAACTTTTCCACTAAGGGTATACTCTATCTCAAATTCATTTTTGCATTTTGTGCATGAAAAAGGCCCGTTCATTTTTTTTTTTCCATATGGATATCAAATTGTTCCATCATTTTTCAAGACGATTTTCTTTCCCCTTTGAATTGCATTGGCACTTCTGTTGAAACCAATGGGTTATATAAGTATGGATCTATTTCTTGACTCTGTTCTGATGTCAGCTCTGTTCTGTTAGCTTTTTATGATTATATGCATTCAAGCTAGAAGACCTGACTGAAATTCCAGGTTGGTGTACTTCATCAGTAGTTTCAATTCCACCAAGTTCTTGATTTTAGTTACTTGGAGAATGCCCGAGCCTATGTGACTTCTCTTTACTTAGCAGTCTTCTTTACCAGGTTTCTTTTAAACTCAGTGGTGAGAAGGGTGGAGAGGTATAATTGCTGAGTTGGGGTTCTTCCAACCTACAGTGCATTCCACTGGCTCACCCTGTCCTCAGTCCCAGCAGCATAGTCTTCATCCAAACCTAGCAGTGACCCCTCAGCTGGACGTGGCAGCTACTCTCCTCCTCTCTGAAGGGTTTATTTCTCTATGGAATTCAGTTTATTTTGCTTCTTAATCCACCATTCTGCTGTACCTTCTTAGAAAAGTACGATTTTTCTTTATTTTCTCTGGTTTTTGGGTTACCATTGGAACAAAGGTTTTTCTCTCCTTATATATCCTAACTGGCAACAGAACTATTCCTAGTGGAAAAAATAAAAGAGAAAGAATTGTTCATAAATAAAAGAGCTTGCATTTCGGAACTTTTGTGCTACCAGTTCCTTTCTCTTCCCTTTATCGTGGCTATCACAAATGGCTAGTTTTTGTCTTAGGCCATTAAAATTTATTCTTGTCTTTAGAACCATCTAATATTAAACTTTAACAATATTATTCTAGAATAAAATGTCAAAGTTTTACCTTCCCCATTGTGAACAAGAGAAAAATGAGCTGAGATGGGTCCATTTGACAGAACAAGAGGCACCTTAGTGACTTTTCCTCTCCATATTTTTATTTGATCATTGAATATTTTATTCAAAAATGTTTTCTCCATGTCCCTTATGAAAATCCTTTTCAGTGGAGACCAAAGAACACATAAAGCCAGAAATTCCTTGCTATTTCTCAATTTGAAAGAAGCAGGATATATCCCATCTGAACAGAAAAGAAGGTGGTGATACATGAATATTAGAAAGAAGGTAAATTTTTAAATTAAGTTAGAGAAATTGTCTCTGTTTAAGTGAAACAGTGCGGCTTAAAATGATGACTCAAGAAGCTCACAGCAGCAGCAAGTTGGCCTGACACTGACTGTTGACTCACAAGTAAGCCTCAGTCTTGGATTGTAGCTGATTAGTGTCAGAGGGACCACTGACTAAAACTGCCCTCCCTGGCCAGGCCATAGTACCCACTCGCATGGGTTACCTTACAACAGAGAGTCCTGGTAAGGAACAAGGAACTACCAAGCTACCACCATTCAGAAGAATTTGGGAAAGGTCAAAAAGAGAGAGGAAGCTCCAGCCCATATGTCCTACCAACCTCCCAGAATCCTTTTTGCTGGAATCCATCTTGGCTGAAGGATGTGCGCACCACCAAGAAGGACCTTGAGTCAGAATGATTGCCCAGAGACAACCTGGAAACTAACCCCATCACCTTAAAACCTGAGACTGTGATCCATGTGGCAGAGCAGCTCTCCTGGGTCCCCTTACCCCGCTGCTCTCCTCCAAGGCCCCCCTTCCAGATAAAGTCACTTGCTGTCAGCATGGGTTTCTCCTCAGACAATTCACTTCTGAGCATTAAACAAGAGCCCCTCTTGGGTCCTAGAAGGGGTACCCCCTTCCTGCAACAATAGCATTTGGATAGACCCAATCAAATACTCTTTCACTGAATGTATAGATTGTTTGAAATAGGTTTTGTTTTTCAAGGAGAGCATTCACTGTGGTGTTCCTACTGTCTTTTAAGGCATACAAGTTAAGAGAAGAGATGGCCCAAAGAGAATAAAAAGTCTCGTGTGTTCTTTTTTTCCATGTCTCTGCTCAGGATTGCACTCTCCTTGTGATGATTCATTATCAGACTACACAGGGAGGGTATTTAAGTGACAGTGCTCTTCATACAGACAAGCAGAATTAAATAATAGTAATGCTGCTGATGAAAGACATTTCTTGACATTTCATATAGGAGCCAGCCAGACATTTCATGTAGGAGCCAGCCATTATCATTTCTAGTGATAATGCTAGAGATCATTCTAGAATCTAATTGTTTACTCTGGAATTCTCTGTGGATATTATAAAAAAGTAAAATATATTTTCTCCGCACTTGGGCTTCACAGAATTGATATGTTAAATGTAATGAAAAAAGAATTTCAAAATATCAGTGGTACCCAGGCTACAAATAGGAAGAGAGGAATAAAGGGAGTTCTAAGGTCCAATAAGTTTGAGAATCATTGGCAAATTCATCTTGCACGCATTTCTTTATCAAAACTCTCCTCAGATACATCAGTATGTATAACTTCACTCTTAATCCCCTAAGTAGGGTCATGGCCTACAGTGTTTCTGAAATTACTTGATTAAGAAATGCTCTTTTCAAGAGTATCTTCAATTGCCTTGAAAACATGTATCAGAAAGGTATGCCTCATTTTGATAAACCTTATGATTTTTTTCAAAGCCCTGCAAGATCTGGAATTTCTTTTATCCAAAAATAAAGTAATTTGTGCAAAATGAAATATTTTATTGCATTCATAGCTCCTTGAGATGTTGATGATAACTGAAGCATTTATTTGATAAGAAGTAATCAAAGCATTCTTTCTTTGAGCATTCTCTGGCAAATGAATGCTCAAAGTACCGCACAATTGCACCCATCTCACATGCTAATAAAGTAATGCTCAAAATTTTCCAAGCCAGGCTTCAGCAATACGTGAACTGTGAAATTCCAGATGTTCAAGATGGTTTTAGAAAAGGCAGAGGAACCAGAGATCAAATTGCCAACATCCACTGGAACATAGATAAAGCAAGAGAGTTCCAGGAAAATATCTATTTCTGATTTATTGACTATGCCAAAGCCATTGACTGTGTGGATCACAATAAACTGTGGAAAATTATGAAAGAGATAAGAATACCATACCACCTGACCTGCCTCTTGAGAAACCTGTACACAGGTCAGGAAGCAACAGTTAGAACTGGACATGGAACAACAGACTGATTCCAAATAGGAAAAGGAGTATGTCAACGCTGTATATTATCACCTTGCTTATTTAACTTCTATGCAGAGTACATTATGAGAAACATTGGGCTGGAAGAAACACAAGCTGGAATCAAGATTGCCAGGAGAAATATCAGTAACCTCAGACATGCAGATGACACTACCGTTATGGCAGAAAGTGAAGAGGAACTAAAAGCCTCTTGATGAAAGTGAAAGAGGAGAGTGAAAAAGTTGGCTTAAAGCTCAACATTCAGAAAACTAAGATCATGGCATCTGGTCCCATCACTTCATGGCAAATAGATGAGGAAACAGTGTAAACAGTGTCAGACTTTATTTTTTTGGTCTCCAAAATCACTGCAGATGGTGATTGCAGCCATGAAATTAAAAGATGCTTACTCCTTGGAAGGAAAATTATGACCAACCTAGACAACATATTGAAAAGCAGAGACATTACTTTGCCAACAAAGGTCCATCTAGTCAAGGCTAAGGTTTTTCCAGTAGTCATGTATGGATGTGAGAGTTGGACTGTGAAGAAGGCTGAGTGCAGAAGAATTGATGCTTTTGAACTGTGGTGCTGGAGAAGACTCTTGAGAGTCCCTTGAACTGCAAGGAGATCCAACCAGTCCATTCTAAAGGAGATTAACCCTGGAATTTCTTTGGAAGGAATGATGCTAAAGCTGAAACTTCAGTACTTTGGCCACCTCATGCGAAGAGTTGACTCATTGGAAAAGACTTTGATGCTAGGAGGGATTGGGGGCAGGAGGAGAAGGGGACGACTGAGGATGAGATGGCTGGATGGCATCACTGACTCGATGGGCATAAGTCTGAGTGAACTCCGGGAGTTGGTGATGGACAGGGAGGCCTGGTGTGCTACGATTCTTGGGGCTACAAAGAATTGGGCATGACTGAGCGACTGAACTGAACTGAACTCCTTGGAAGGAAAGTTGTGACCAATCTAGATAGCTTATTGAAAAGCAGACACTTTACTTTGCCAACAAAGGTCCATCTAGTCAAGACTATGATTTTTCCAGTGGTCACATATGGACCCCTGAGAGTCCCTTGGACTGCAATATGACCAACCAGTCTATCCTAAAGGAGATCAGTCCTGGGTGTTCATTGGAAGGACTGATGGTGAGGCTGAAACTCCAATACTTTGGCCACCTCATGCGAAGAGTTGACTCATTGGGAAAGACCCTGATGCTGGGAGGAATTGGGGGCAGGAGGAGAAGGGAAAACAGAAGATAAGATGGTTGGATGGCATCACTGACTCAATAGACATGAGTTTGGGTAAACTCCAGGAGTTGGTGATGGAGAGGAAGGCCTGTGCTGCAGTCCATGGCTTCTCAAAGAGGTGGACAGTTCCAGCTGCTGTAACTTTTGTTTTCCAGACTATAGTGTGCCTATAAACCAAAGAGAAGCATCAAAGTAGTATTTGGGCTTCCCTTGGAGCTCAGTGGTAATGAATCCACCAGTTGATAAAATTCAATCCCTGATCTGGGAATATCCCACATGCCACAGAATGAATAAGCCCTTGCTCCACAATTCTTGAACGTGTGCTCTAGAGTCTGGGAGCTGCAACCGCTGAGCTCATGTGCTGCAGCTCCCAAAGCCCATGCACCCTAGAGCCTTTGCTCTGCAGCACATGAACCACAGCAAAAACAAGCCTGTGCACCACAGCTAGAATGCAACCTTGCCTCAAGGTAACTAGAGAAAAGCTGGCACAGCCACAAAGACCCAGCACAGCCAAAAATAAACAGCAAAATAAATAAAATCATTTAAATAGTGTTTTAAAAACCGGGAAGTCTTTCTAAAATAATTTTTAAAAATGAATAGCATCTTAACCTCTTCATCTAACTCCTTTCCAGATCAGTATGTTTTGTATTCTTCAGTTTTGCCACATCATTTACCTATGACATATCACTCAATAAATATTAAGTGCCAAATATAGTCAGTCAATAGGCTACGTGCTAAGGACTCTTCTATTACCACTGCCCATTTATCAAGGAGCTCAAAGTATCAGAGCACAATTTATTTCCTAATATGGAAGTAGTCTGAGTTTAGTAACTCCAATTACGAAACCTAAACAACTGTGGAAAAACTGCTGCGGCAACAGCATAGCACAGGTTACTGTGGGCTCTCTGCTTGATCAAGAGAAATTCAGATATTTATTCACCTTTAACCACCTAGAGAGCAGCATGCTGCTGCTGCTGCTGCTGCTAAGTCGCTTCAGTTGTGTCTGACTCTGGGCGACCCCATAAATGGCAGCCCACCAGGCTCCCTCATCCCTGGGGTTCTCCAGGCAAAAACACTGGAGTGGGTTGCCACTTCCTTCTCCTTGCATGAAAGTAAAAAGTGAAAGTGAAGTCACTCAGTCATGTCCGACTCTTAGTGGCCCCACGGACTGCAGCCTACTAGGCTCCTCCATCCATGGATTTTCCAGGCAAGAGTACTGGAGTAGGGTGCCATTGCCTTCTCCGAGAGAGCAACATATCAGATGTATAATTACAGAATGGATAGAGACTAGTTGTTTTCTTTCCAGGTGAACAATAATAAATGCTCATCAATTTTGGCATAAGGCTTAGGGATTAAATAGAAAGAGCAGCTTATATATATATTTCAAGTACTGAAAGACATATGGATATTATACCAGAATTTCAGCTAGCGGACTGGAGTGATGAGTCGTGGTGCTGGAAATAAAGATAAGGACATGGGAAAGGTAGGTCACATTGCAAATGAATAAAAATGAAAGAAAGTGAAAATAAGGGATGAAATTAGGATACATGTTCTCATGATAGTGCATCTGGAAAGGAATGAATTTTAATGATATTTAAGAATGAATCATAGGGATCCAGGACAAAGATGCTTACAACACTAATTCACAGTACCTTCCATGTGAAATCTGCTATTCTAAATTTTCTATAAACATACACATATACCATATATATATAGTATATACACACACACACACACACACACACACACACACACTAAAAATACTATTATTTTTTTCATCAGAGGGATGAGGAACTGAAACATGATAAAGTTAAGTTTTTCTTTCCAGTCTTCTTTTTTAATTTAAATTTATTTATTTTAATTGGAGGCTAATTACTTTACAATATTGTATAAGTAAAGGATAGAGCTAAAGATTCAGATAAAGTATTATGACTCCAGTGTCTGGACCCTCATCAAATGATGTACTGTCTCTCTTAACAGAATCCCTCTACTATGGATCCAAACCACTGTATAAAAAACAAAATCTAAGCCCATGCTGAGGAGAGAATAAGGGGAAGGAGTAAACCATTTCTTAACAATTAGCTAAGAAATTTCAGCTTGTTTGATTATGTGTTTGTTTAAATTTGAATTGACACAGTAATGTCTTATACCTGTGCCTAGTTGCTTCAGTCGTGTCTGACTCTGATACCCGTGGAACCATAGACCACCAGACTCCTCTGTGCTTGGGATTCTCCAGGCAAGAATACTGAGGTGGATTGCCATGCCTTCACCCAGGAGACTTGCTGACCCAGGGATTGAACCCGTGTCTCTTATGCCTCCTGCACTGGCAGGCAGGTTCTTTACCACAAGTGCCACCATAATCTAGATACAGTGAGTATCTTTTAAGGAAATTTGCTTATATTTTATTCTGCCAATTGTAGAATGAGGCTAGTAACCAAGGATGGATGATGGCTTAGAGGTGACCACAGTGGATTCCATGAAAGCAAAGTGGTGGGTGCTCTTTTCAGGCCATTGTTGGCCTGGGCCCCCTTGATCAAATCAGAAAAATGGCCACATATGGTCAGCCTTCTCAAAGGCTCTCACACCCTCACCACCTGCCCACCACAAATATATGGGAGAAATTTGGGCTAGCTACAAATATTCCTTTTCCATTTCCTCATGATTGAAACAAAGATAGTCCTTATATTTTCAGTCTTATAAATTGAGTAATGAATGATTATGATATTTACAAAAATTTGTATTGTGCACCTTACTATAGCAGCAGAGTCAGAACCAAAACAGTAAACCCAGAGGTTATCAATATGTCACCTGCTACCTCATAATTTCATAGCATTGCTTCATGTGGCTGGCCCTCATATAATAAATCCTCTCATTATACAAAATGAGTTAGTATTGCTAATGTGCACATCCATGTTAAGTTGCTTCAGTCATATCTGACTCTTTGAGACACCATGGACTGTATGTGTGTGTGTGTGTGTTCTGTGCGTGCTGTGCTTAGTCACTCAGTTGTGTCTGACTCTGTGTGTCCTTGTGGACTATAGCTCAACTGGCCCCTCTGCATGAGATTCTCCAGGCAAGAACACTGGAGTGGGTTGCCATACTATCCTCCAGGGAATCTTCCTGACCCAGGGAATCGAACTTGAGTCTCTTATGTCTCCTGCATTGACATGCGGGTTCTTTATCACCAGCACCACCTGGAAGGCCCCAGTATTTCTAATCGGGACCATAAACTACTGCAAGAAACTGAATTCCAGAATTAAAATATGTAGGATTACTATAGCATTGCTGTTTTTGCTCAGCCCCTCAGTCATGTCTGACTTTTTGCAACCCCATGAACTGCAGCACAACAGGCTTCTCTGTCCTTCACTATCTCCCAGAGATTGCTCAAACTCAGGTCCATTGAATCAGTGATGCCATCCAACTAGTTCATCCTCTGTTGTTCCATTCTTCTCTTGCCTTCAGTCTTTCCCAGCATCAGGGTATTTTTCAGTGAATCATCTCTTCACATCAAGTGGCCAAAGGATTGGAACTTCAGCTTCAGCATCAGTCCTTCCAATAAATATTCAGGACTGATTCCTCTGGGATTAACTGGTTTGATCCCCTTGCAGTCCAAGGGACTCTCAAGAGTCTTCTCCAACACCACAGTTCAAAAGCATCAGTTCTTTGGTCCTCAGTATTCTTCATATACCAGTTTTGAGGCTGTTTTTTTTTTTTCCTCCAAGCAAAATTAAAAACAAAACAAAAAATCTTTCTTGGCATTGAATGGCTAGAACCATCCAAATACATCCCAATGTCACTTTGCTAGGAAAGGAAATAAAATATGCTTTCTGTTCGTCTGAAAAATTTTGATGAAGCAAGATTTTATATACCAGAATTCTCTCTTAGTGAGCTTTGTCTAAGCTAGGAGTTCAAAACTGAGGCATACTAAATTAGCATGGAGTGTTGACATATATTTAAAATTGGGCTCTATATAATTGTTTGACATGTAGCTTCTGGATTAAAGCACAATAAAAATGAGAAGATTCCACTTATGTCTTATTTATAAAGGGCAGTAAAATGGATTAATTTAAAAAATCTTTATCAATAGAAGGACTTTTGGAACAAAATCTACACTAAGAATTCCTGACAGATAAATATTTCACCTTTTTTCATTTGTAAAATATGGTAAACTGATGAGTATTTCTTTTTAATAAACATTATTCAATAAAACAACTTGGAATAAAATCATGTAAGATGATATGAAAGTCAAATTAAAGAGGCTTATTAAAATCTGTATATCTTCAAAGAATGTACAGTGTTGAATAATTCATTAGCTATTTAACACATTTACACACCCTTAGAAACCATGCAAATTGTCTTATTACTGGACCTTTTTCATTTTGAAACAGGATTACATATATTTTCATCTGTGAGACTCCAGTGTTTAAACGCAAAATAATTAACACTGAGTTCTTGCTAATTAAATTAACAGAAGAGATTTAGCTGATACTATGCTAGGTACTCAAATTAAGAGACTGTCTCATTGCATTAAACAGAGTATATTTATCATGAATAAGTTCTCAGCCTATTTATTTGATATGGCAACTAACAGGTAGGGAAAATAAATCTTCCCAATATTGGGCAACAGATGCATAGCTGTTTTGCTTCTAATTGTCTTGTCTAGAAATTTTGAGGCAAATTGAGAAGATAAAAATACCATTGTCCTTAAACTGAACCAAAATATAATAAAACATAATGTTTAATTTCAGTAAGTTGACTAGCCTTGCTGAATTAAATAAAAAGAAGAAATAATTTCAACATGTGCACATAGGTAAGCTGTATTCAAACATGATTAAACATTAATTGATTAGGACAGTTGAAATAATAAAACAGACATAAAATAGAAACAACTAATCTATCATTTGATTCTTTTAAATGTCATTTAATATAAGTCTTACAAACATAACTATGAGGAATAGCATGTGTCTTGCCTCAAATTCTTCCTTGCAATGTATTTTATAGAAAATTTTTGAGAATTTAGTACATGAGTAGAGCAGATATGAACTTACAGCTTAGAATCTGTCTCTGTTAGAATATAAGTCTATTGACTGAGAGACAAATGCTGCTTAAAAATATCAGTGGCTTAAATAAATATCACTAATAGCTTTCTAATTTTTTAACATGTGCCTAAGAGGTTTCACAGGCTTAGGGTTTTTTTTTTTAAGAATAAAAATAAACTAGTTTTGGAATTGAGCACATTCACAATCTTCATATTCTTTTAAAATAAAAACTATAAGGTGATTTTCTAAACTGCCATATACCTAACATACAACTGATTTTCCTAAAAAACAAATTATTTTATTTTAATGTATTATATTTATCTGCATTAGTTAGAATGTATTTAGCTAACTGAATTCCACATGACTTTTATTTGCTACAAAGTATACTTTATCAATACATGTAAGTAGCTTTATTTATAAGCAAGGACCAAGAGGAAAAAACAACAACAACAAATAGCCCCTAAGAATTCTGTAATGATTTAAATACTACCATGATTTACGGCTCAATGGACTTGTAGAGCAAAGGAATCAAACGCTAAAGCCAGACCAATTTGAGCATTTATATTAACCTGGCTCCTATAGTTCTGCAGAAATATGCTTCTATGCCTGATAAAAATTAGGAATGACAATAGTAATAAATCAACATTGCTGTAGTGGCCTGAACCTTCACACAAGAATCTAAAATAAATTGTATCTTACACCTACAAGATCATATTTCTTTCATTCTTGAAATGTCTTCTTTGACAGTAAAACTAGTTAGGTCAAGTAAGGTCAGTCTGACAAAGAGAAAATATTTTATAAGATTTCCAGGAAAATAAACTAGGAAAAAAAAAGTTCTTCACATATCCTTTATGATATGTCATATTCCTGCAGCTTTACCCAATGGCTCCATTCCCTACTCATAGATATGTGAATATTTGTGACAATTATTAGACTCACAAAATAGTGAATTCTATTCTATTGAATATCTGTATCTATCTATTCTATTCTAAGATGGACTTCCCTCATAGCTTAGTCAGTAAAGAAACTGCCTGCAGTGCAGGAGACCTGGGTTTGATTCCTAGGTTGAGAAGATCTACTGGAGAAGGAAAACTGGCAACCCACTCCAGTATTCCTACCTGGAGGATCCCATGGACAAAGGAGACTGGCAGGCTACAGTCCATGGGGACATGAGTCCATGGACATGAGTTAGTGACTAAACCACTACCATTCTATTCTATTCTATCAAACCTGTGTATCGTGCATTAGGTGAGAAATGTTTTACTGCTGAGCCCTTGGGAAGATCCCCTGGAGAAGGAAATGGAAACCCACTCCAGTATTCTTGCCTGGGAAATCCCATGGACAGAGGAGTCTGGTGGGTTACAGTCTATGAGGTCACAAAGAGTCAAGCATGACTTAGTGACTAAAAAACTGGGAGCCACCTTTGTAATTCCAAAATGCCTGCTTCCAGACTTCTCTTTCTATGGTAATAAAGAAAATCCTTATTTTAAGCTATTGTTAAATCCATTCTTTTTTTTTTTTTTTAGCTGAATCCAATGATGGAATAATACCTTAGCTTGATAGTAAATCTAATCTAAATTTCAGTTTAAAATTAGAAAAGTTTCCTTCATAAAACTAAAGCAATAATTATTTTAATAAGTGAGAAAATCAAGTAAGAGCAGAGAGATAGAGGACTAATCACAATGCCCGTCACAGAATTTGCAGCCTATGAATCACAATAATTACTATTATATGTTATTTGAGAGGCTTGATTTGGGAGTTGCTGTTCTTTAAAAAATTTTTACATGACATGTTACGCCTGGGAAATGAATCAGGCAATTAAATATTTAATGATTTGATTTTAAGATAATTATGTCTTTACATGTCTTTTTATTCTTAAATAACCATGAATATGTAAAATTTTAAACAATAAACAGTTATTTGGCTGGATGCATTGGCAGTCATATATGACTTGTTGCTTTTAAAGTTCATTTTCCCAAATCTTGCTCCAGAATTTGGCCTTGGGAAATCTCTAGTGAGACTTCCTGTTTACCTCAAAATAATGGGAAGAAAAGTTTATTAAAACTGGATAAGTTGAGGCTATCATAAATGTGGAAAGAAAGACAGAAAGACAGGAAAGAATGGAGGAAGGAACAGAGAGAGAGAATGGGAGGAAAGGAGAGAGTGAGAAAGGAAGAGAAAAGATTATGAGTTTACCGTGACTTTTAAATGAATATTTGGTGCCAGGGCTCCCCTGGTGACTCAGACAGTAAAGCATCTGCCTACAATGTGGGAGACCTGGGTTCGATCCCTGGGTTGGGAAGATACCCTGGAGAAGGAAGTGGCAACCCACTCCAGTACTCCTGCCTGGAAAATTCCATGGATGGCGGAGCCTGGTAGGCTTTACAGTCCATGGGATCGCAGAGAGTCAGACACGACTGAGCAACTTCACATTAAAACTCTTAGAAAAGCACAAGTAGTGTCCATTTAGATAAACAGAACACTAAAAAGAATTATTGTAGTAAATATATTAATGATCTGAAGAGTCAAAAACCAAACCCAGCTGAAAGAAAAGTGAGGGTCTGAAGTATGACCCACACATGCTCTGTGAAGAGATTCATCCTTATACAGTGTTTTCAGTGGTCTTCTCAACTTGAATCATCAATCATCATTTTCTAATGAGCTAATTATATAATTAGTTCATGTTTAAGCAACTATCTTATTTAATTTATAATCTCAAAGAAACCATAGAGATTCAAATAGAATGTTTATTATAATTTTTCTATTTAACATTTCAAACCATTCCTCCATGCAAATAACTAATCAACTACTTGTGTTTAGTTGGTCCATCATGTCAGACTGTGACCCCATGATAAAGGCCACCAGGTTCCTCTGTCCATGGGATTCTCCAGGCAAGAACACTGGAGTGGGTTGCCATGCCCTCCTACATTCAGCAGATTTTCCCAACCCAGGGATCAAACCCAGGTCTCTTGCATTGCAGATGGCTTCTTTACCATCTGAACCACCAAAGAATTAACAGCATTTACTACCATTCTTCTCCTCTTTCAGCTATGCCAATTCTTCCTGAAGATTTCACTCAAAAATACAGTGTGAAGTAAGTCAGAAAGAAAAACACCAGTACAGTGTATTAACGCATATATATGGAATTTAGAAAGATGGTAACGTTGACCCTATATGCAAGACAGCAAAAGAGACACAGATGTAAAGAACAGACTTTGGGACTCTGTGGGAGAAGGCAAGGGTGGGATGATTTGAGAGAATAGCATTGAAACATGTATATTACCATATGTGAAACAGATGACCAGTTCAACTTCAGTGCATGAAACAGGGCACTGAAAGCCGGTGCACTGGGATGACCTGGAGGGATGGGATGGAGAGGGAGGTGGGAGGGGTGTTCAGGATGGGGACATATGTACACCCGTGCCTGATCCATGTCAATATATGGCAAAAACCACTGTAATATTGTAACTAGCCTCCAATTAAAATAGATAAATTAGTTTAAAAAATGTTAATTTATGTTATTCATTAGAAAAATAAAAATATTTTCCTGGTTTATTTGGTTGAGTTGTCATGTTTAACTTTTACAGCTTTAATTTTCACATTATCAGTCACTTCCAAAAAGCACTATAATATTAGACACAGACTTATTCAAATGTGAATTTTCCACACCAAATTATTCTCAAATTTTCCCGATATGAAACGTATTCTTATCTAAACACCCAGTTCACAGAATCTAAAATGTGTCTGCACAATCTTTATAATTAAAATAAAGATATTGGTTCACAGAAAAAGAAAGCTAGTGCTGAGTGAAATGTGAGTTGATAGATTTGTAAAATATGGAAAAATTATTCAAGAGATATTAAGATAACCTTAGTATCTGTTTATCAAAAAACAGGAATATGGAATATCTTCAGACTACATAGAAGATCATTTTTTTCACTCATTTATCCATTTTAAAATATTTGGAAAATGCCAATTACATGTATGGAATGTGGTTAAATAGAAAATGAACCTACAAATTACTTGAGTGCAGGGTTCCTGTCTGTTTCATCTTTGACTCTTATATCCTAACACAGAAAGAAAAAAAAATCCTGCAAAGGAATGGATTAAAAAGATGGAAATACAGAAGGCAGTATTCCATCAGGGAAGGGAGAGAGAAAGGAAAAGTAGAAAGAGGAAGAGAGACAGTGGTTTGTAACTAGAAGTAAGGCCAATGACAGAAAGGAGGTCTTGTCTCCAATGCCGAGTCACATATTTACCAACTAATATTGGGCCTCATTTTCTCCATCTAAATAATAGGGATAATAGTATATACCTTATAAAATCCATGTGAGGGATAAATGGAATCAGCACTATAAACTGTGATTACCGTAAACATTTCATACATGATCATTTGTAATATCTAGCCAAATGGATCATGAGTTATGAGTTTTAAGGCACTTCTTATCCCAAATCCATCTTGATAAACTGAATAAAGAACTGAAGGTCAAGCCAATTTTGTCTGAAAAAGTGATGGAATTAAGAGAGCTTATACTTTTAGTACCCAAAATAGTCACCTACATTATAGAGCCAAAATAACAAACTCCGATAGAGCAAGCCAAAATCCAAATATAGGATAGGCAAGAAGTAGCTAAAGGAGTTACAGTGAAAATGGCTTCAGGTCATGGTAGACAAAACTAAGTGAAGTTAGAAAAGATGAGAATGCGCAAGGGTTTGGAAGTCAGCCTTTACTTCCCTTCCGGTTTGACCAGTCCCTCATTAAAAATTCTGGGGCCTGCCTCTGCCACTGTTGGAAGAAAATGTAAAGTGATGCAACTGTTATGAAAAACTGAGTGAAAAAATAAAAAATAGAGTGACTATATGAAATGCAATATCATATCTGGGTGTATATCTGAAAAAAAATGAAATTAGGATCCAGATGAGATACCTGCAGTCCCATATTCATTGCAGCACTGTTCACAATACCCAAGAGGTGGAAACAACCTAATCATCCATGAGTGGTTGATGGATAAAGAAAATGTGGTATATACACACAATGGAATACTATCCAGCATTAAAAAGGGACATGCTCCCCTTTGTGATAACACTGATGAACCTGTAGGACACTATGCTTAAGTGAAATAAGCCAGAAATGGAGAATCAATTACTTCATGATGTCACTTATATGAGTAATCTACAATAGCTAAATTCAGAATAGAGCCAAATGGTGGTTGCTAGGTATGGAGGAAGGGGGAAATGGGGAGATGTTGGTCAAAGGGTACAAGGTGTCATTTATGTAAAGTGAATAAGGCCCTAGAGACCAACTGTACAGCTTAATTTCTACAGTTAACAATGCTGTATTATGTACTTAAACATTTGCTAAGAGGGTAAATCTTTTGTTAAATGTTCTTTTAACATAATAATAAATAAATTATATATATATATATATATACATATATATAAAAACTGAATCACTTGTCTGTATACCAGAAACTAACACATTATAAATCAACTATGTTCAATAATATCTATATATACATATATTAAAAAGGATAAGATGAATAATTTAGAGATATGATGAATATGTTTAATGCATAGATTATGTAGGTGACTTTTTCATGGGTGCATACTTATCTCCAGTCTCAACAAATTCTGTCCATTATCATACCCCAATAGAGTGGTTTAAAGTCTCTTTACAAAAGCATATTTCATTTTATTTCAATGTATGTATGCTTATTTTGATATATATTATTTTACCCCCCAAAACCTATGAGACCCATTAAGTCAGAATTTCAGATATGAAGCCAAAGCATCCATGTTTAAAACTCCCCAGCTGATTCTCAGGAGCAGCCAAGGTGGAGTGTGCGTTGTAACTGGAGAGCTGTCCTGCTCCCACTCACTGCCTCCCGTGTGTTTCCCCCAGGGCCATAGTGACTTTCCTTATGAAAGAGATGTGATATGGCACCACTTAAATTCCTTCTAGGGTGCCCTATTGCTCTCTGGATCGCTCATAAAATACCACACCTTTCATTATCTAACTTTTGCTTACCTCTCCCAATGTCACATTTTATCAAATTTGTTTAAAAACTTAACTTTATGTAGCACCTGAGCCTTGGTTGTGAACCCATTGCCACTGGCTTCTATGTAAGCCATTCCATTTCTCTAGCATGCGCTCATCTCTTCTCATCCTCTGATTCATTCTTTAAAATATATATATGTATAAGAGACACAGAAGTATAGAATGGAATTTTGGCCTCTGAGGGAGAGGGAGAGGGTGGGATGATTTGAGAGAATGGCATTGAAACATGTATACTATCATGTAAGAAATGAAGTGCCAGTCTATGTTCAATACAGGATACAGGATGCTTGGGGCTGGTGCACGGGATGATCTAGGGAGATTATATGGGGTGGGAGGTGGGAGGGGGCTTTGGCATTGGGAGATCGTGTACACCTGTGGCTGATTCAGGTCAATGTATGACAAAACCAATACAGTATTGTAACATAGAATAAAGTAAAAATAAAATTATATATATATATATATATATATATATGGCTGTTCTGGGTCTTTGTCTTCATTGCTGTGTGGGCTCTTCTCTAGTTTCGGTGAGCAGAGGCTACTCTCCAGTCATGGTATGCAGTCTTCCCATTGCAGTGGCTTCTCTTGGAGAACATGGGCTCTAGGGCTTCAGTAGTTGCGAGTCATGGGCTCTGGAGCACAGACCCAGTAGTTGCAGTACGCAGGCTTAGTTGCTCTGAGGCCCATGGGATCTTTTCAGGCCAGGAATCCAACCCGTGTGTCCTGCCTTGACAGATGGGTTCTTTACTACTGAGCCACCAGGGAAGCCCTCTGATTGGCTCTTACCTCTCCGATCTCAGTGCATACCTCTGTGAATTCTTTCTTGATTTTAGGGCTGCAATTTGAACTACAGAATGCCAAATTCAATTTGAGTTTTAGGTAAACAATGGTTCTTTTTTAAAATGTGTAGTATGCCCCATGTAATCATGTGTACCCGTATGCTAAAACAACAGCAAAAACAGTGCTGTCTATCTGAGATGCTAATTTAGCTGGGTGTCCTGTATTTTTCTCTGTTAAATCTGGGAACCTTTCTTCATTATTTACCACCTCTGATTAAGCTCCATCATTTCCCATCTTTATGGAGATATCCATCTTTAGTACTCCAATAGGACCTTCTGCATACAGGGTCCTGGTCTGATTCCTTCTCCATCCAACTGTCTTGAAAGCATGGGTGCTGCTGCTGCTGCTGTTGCTAAGTCGCTTCAGTCATGTCCAACTCTGTGCGACCCCAGAGATAGTGGCCCACTAGGCTCCCTCATTCCTGGGAGTCTCCAGGTAAGAATACTGGAGTGGGTTACCATTTCCTTCTCTAATGCATGAAAGTGAAAAGTGAAAGTGAAGTCACTCAGTCCTGTCTGACACTTAGCGACCCCTTGGACTGCAGCCTACCAGGCTCCTCCATCCTTGGGTGTTTCCAAGCAAGAGTACTGGAGTGGGGTGCCATTTCCTTCTCCGTGAAGGCATGAATTCTACCTCATTCCTTTTGTATCCCCAGCACCTGTATGGTGAATCACACAATAGAAGCCTAACTTTAATTCCTTTCCTTGGTTTGAAGGCATCCCTTTCTCACACTGAACATCAACCTCTCTCTACCACTTATTAACTCAGATTTTCTTTGTTCTGCTTGAAGGAGAAATTTGAACTTTCCTCATGTATTTTTCAGGAGCAGAAAAGTCCTGGACTTATTGCATCCTTTTGTGGTCTCATTTTATTCTATTTCACTGATATCAGGATTTCTTTCATCTTTATGATCTCAGAACAGCTTGAAACCAAGAGGCTTTAATCACCTCCAGGTAACTCAGCATGAAAAAAATGCACATTCACTTTCGACATTTCTTATACCTATAGTGTCTATCCTGAAACTTGTTCTCTTTCCTAAGCAGACAAAGAAAAAGACAAATATTATGGTAAAGTGTAGTCCTTTTAAATTGCCTGATAGTACATAAAAATGTTATGCTAGTTTCTTACTCACTTGTAGACAAAGAGCCCCTATCTGACATCTGGCTTTACATGGGCCATTCTGGCTTCCCATTGTGACAATCAGTTCTTACCCTATTTTCTCTAGCCATAGCAGTCTTTCAGAATTTTATACTCTAGCACTAAAAGCTTATAAACACACCTGGAGCAAATAATTTTTCTTATCCAAAAATAGTTTTGCAACAGAGATTATGATTATTATGAAATGCCACAAAGCTTTACAACTTTAAATATTATGGTTTAAATTGTAGTCAACTATAACCTTCAGACTTTTTGTGTGTTTATTTATTAGTTTGCTTTTCTACTATTTTTATTCCTAGACAGTTTTATCCCTAGGCAGTTATTCTAAATACACACACACACACACTCACACACACACACACATATACCTGTAAGGATAACATCATGAGTAGGTTTTCACCAAAATTCATCCTCCATATATGGGATTACTTTTCTCATTTATCAGTCTTGTTGTGATGTTTTCACATGTCTTTAGGAAAAATACTAATTATGTTTATTGTATTATTGTCATAAACTGATTATCATACTTTCAAAATCTTATTGAAATCTTTGAAATGAAGCTTGGCTTCTTCATAGATACACCAACTCAGGGCATCCTTGTATAAGACTTTGATTTTAAAGGCAAGTAACACAGTATAGCAAGAGAAACAGAGTGTCGGTTTTTTTCTGTCTCGAAGGCCAGTAGATATCTGAGGTCCAAGCTCTCCAAGGGCCCCTGTGTCTGTGCCTTGTACCACCCAGATCTATGCAAGGAATCTTAATTTTGGGAGTAGCTCAAGCCAAATTTTTGAACTAATATCAGTGGCAAACCATTAGTAAAGGTATTTTTGACCTTAAACATCTTAAATTTAATTGTCCTTATCTTAGCCTAGAGTCAAGAAACCAAACATCCAGATTTGCCCAGAAATATAGAAATTTTTTGGTCTAGCTGTAAATCAACTATCTCCACATCTTCACATGCACATTTCCCTTTACTATACATTAAAAAATAAAAACAAAAGCATGAATATAAAATAGAAATTTTGTCTCATAAATGGAAAAAAGACAAAATGTTCATTTAAAATCTCACTAATCAATGTCAACCATTATTCATGTCATTCAATTTGACATAATCACTATTAAAAATATGTCCCATTATTCATTTTCTCCCAGCTGCGTAGCTGATATTCTCTTTTATCAGTATCTTGGACTTTTAGTCTACCTTTATTTGGCATACAATATAGAAGAAATATCCTTCTGTTCATTATACTGCTATTAACCTTTTTTCCTCATATTTCAGATTCACCACTTGCTTCAGTTTGAGTGAATTCCAAAGAGATGTTTTCTCACTGACAAGTCACCAGTGTGTGACAAGACAGCCTTTCAGCCGGCCCAGCAACTCTAGCCATGCTATCCCTTTCCCACCGGTTTGGACAGTTCATATGTACATGCTGAACACACAAAGATGCTAATTACCCTAGTACTCTTTTGGTCACCCTTTCACTGGACCCAAAAATCTACTATGTACATTCACACTCCTGTGCAACAACAGAAACAAGAGAGAAATAAGGTTCCTGCTCCCATGTGTCTATAGGCTTACAGAGAATGCAGATGGGTAAGAAGAGAAGCAGAAAAGAGTGTGATAAATGCTATTGTGGAATTCCTGGTAGACTGAGGTATACAGAAGTTATCTAAGATGCAGTGTCGGGAAACGGGAGCTACAACATACAACACAGAGTAAAAGCAGTTGACTAGGGAAAGATAGGCTGATGGGATAGATAGGCATATAGAACATTCCAGGCAGAAGGGTCAAAAAGTTTATGTCCTGAGAGAGAGAGACTGAGAAAATGAGAGGATGAATAAGACAGGGGATGAGGGGAGTCTGGTTATATTTGTGTAGCGTAAGCACAGGAGGAATGCTGAAGGTGAAGAGGCTGGGATGTGAGCTAAAATAAAAGCTTACAGGACCTAGTAAACAAGTTAATGATAGAGAATAACGTTAATGAAATCAGGAGAAGCCTTTGATAAGGGCCCCTAATTTTCCAAGAATCCAAAAGTCTTTTTAGTCACAGGAGGCAGGTTGATGTAACTTAAACACAATTCTCCATTACAGTCTTTTCAGACTCTTAATTCTTCCTTAAGTGCCTTTCCTCATCTCTCTCTAAAACTCACACTCTCTCTATGTGGCCATCACATGGCACCTCTGTCATGAAGTATTCCATTAAATTAATGATTAACTGCATTTCCTCCTTCCTTTGACTCTGTATAACCTTGCTTAGTTTACTTCTTTCCCTCTAATACAATATCTTGAACTGTATAATTTGTAGATTATCTTCTTTCACTTGACTAGTTTCTTGAGGGCAATCTCAGCCATTTTAGAACCCCCAATAATATGATCATTCAAAATCTATTAAGTAAAATGACATTGCTTAATTAGGCACAATATTTTTCAAAAGCAGATGTTATGGGTTTTTGTTAAGACTTACATATCGTAACAGAACATTATTTCACCAAACTTTTAACCCTTTCTAGGGGAGGGAGTTTGGAAATTTCTATAAGATTTTATTTTTAAAAACTATCATCTAATTTTTATTGCCAGTTTAGCTTATGTTGTTGTTGTTTAGTCAGTCAGTCGTGTCTGACTCTTTGGAGTCCCATGACTGTAGCCCACCAGGCTCCTCTGTTCATGAGATGCTGCTGCTGCTGCTAAGTTGCTTCAGTCATGTCCGACTCTGTGCTAAAACTGTAATTTAGAATGTATTTTTTCAGTTGAAAGAGCACCATTTACCACTGAGTAAAAACTGTATCACCAACTTGTAGATGGACTGAACAGAAGAATAAACCAAAGAAAAGAAATTATGTCTACTTTTAAACAGCATTTCTTTCTTAGGATGATGAAATTAGCCATACGTATGAACTCTTTAAACTAAATGCTCTTGATTAAAATAACTTGAAAATGACCATTCAACATATTTTTGGAACATGAAAAATATCACTTTATTTTCTGTTTAGATGACAGAAGGAAATGGCAACATCCTCCAGTACTCTTGCCTGGAAAATTCCATGGACAGAGGAACCTGGTAGGCTACAGTTCATGGGGTTGCAAAGAGTCAGACAGGACTGAGCAACTTTGCTTTCACTTTCACTTTCCTTGTTGAGTAGCAGAGGTTCAAGTTCCCTTACCAACAACAACAACAAAAAAGGCATCAATTCCCCTCTCTGAAAGCATGTGTACTAAGTTGCTTAAGTCCAGTTCAGTCACTCAGTAGTGTCCAACTCTTTGCAACCCCATGAATTGCAGCACACCAGGCCTCCTTGTCCATCACCAACTCCTGGAGTTCATTCAGATTCACGTCAGTTGAATCAGTGATGCCATCCATCCATCTCATCCTTGGTCGTCCCTTTCTCCTCCTGCCCTTAATCCATCCCAGCATCAGAGTCTTTTCAATGAGTCAACACTTCTCATCAGGTGGCCAAAGTACTGGAGTTACCGCTTTAGCATCAGTCCTTCCAAAGAAATCCCAGGGCTGATCTCCTTCAGAATGGACTGGTTGGATCTCCTTGTAGTCCAAGGGACTCTCAAGATTCTTCTCCAACACCACACTTCAAAAGCATCAATTCTTCGGTGCTCAGCCTTCTTCACAGTCCAACTCTCACATCCATATATGACTACTGGAAAAACTATAGTCTTGACTAGATGGACCTTAGTTTGCAAAGTAATGTCTCTGCTTTGGAATATGCTATCTAGGTTGGCCATAACTTTTCTTCCAAGGAATAAGCGTCTTTTAGTTTCATGGCTGCAATCACCATCTGCAGTGATTTTGGAGCCCCCAAAATAAAGTCTGACACTGTTTCCACTGTTTCCCCATCTATTTGCCATGAAGTGATGGGACCAGATGCCATGATCTTCATTTTCTGAATGTTGAGCTTTAAGCCAACTTTTTCACTCTCCTCTTTTCACTTTCATCAAAAGGCTTTTTAGTTCCTCTTCATTTTCTACCATAAGGGTGGTGTCATCTACATATCTGAAGTTATTGATATTTCTCCTGGCAATCTTGATTCCAGCTTGTGTTTCTTCCAGTCCAGCGTTTCTCACGATGTACTCTGCATAGAAGTTGAATAAGCAGGGTGACAATATATAGTCTTGACGTACTCCTTTTCCTATTTGAAACCAGTCTGTTGTTCCATGTCCAGTTCTAACTGTTGCTTCCTGACCTGCATACAGGTTTCTCAAGAGGCAAGTCAGGTGGTCTGGTATTCCCATCTCTCTCAGAATCTTCCACAGTTGATTGTGATCTACACAGTCAAAGGCTTTGGCATAGTCAATAAAGCAGAAATAGATGTTTTTCTGGAACTCTCTTGCTTTTTTGATGATCCAGAAGATGTTGGCAATTTGATCTCTGGTTCCTCTGCCTTTTCTAAAACCAGCTTGAATATCTGGAAGTTCGCGGTTCACGTACTGCTGAAGCATGGCTTGGAGAATTTTGAGCATTATTTTACTAGCATGTGAGATGAGTGCAATTGTGTGGTAGTTTGAGCATTCTTTGGCATTACCTTTCTTTGGAATTGGAATGAAAACTGACCTTTTCCAGTCCTGTGGCCACTGCTGAGTTTTCCAAATTTGCTGGCATATTGAGTGCAGCACTTTGACAGCATAATCTTTCAGGATTTGAAACAGCTCAACTGGAATTCCATCACCTCCACTAGCTTTGTTCATAGTGATGCTTTCTAAGGCTCACTTGATTTCACATTCAAGATGTCTGGCTCTAGGTGAGTGATCACACCATCATGATTATGTTGGTCATGAAGATCTTTTTTGTACAGTTCTATGTTTGCCACCTCTTCTTAATATCTTCTGCTTCTGTTAGGTTCATATGATTTCTGTCCTTTATCGAGCCCATTTTTGCATGAAATGTTTCCTTGGTATCTCTAATTTTCTTGAAGAGAACTCTAGTCTTTCCCATTCTGTTCTTTTCCTCTATTTCTTTTTATTGATCACTGAAGAAGACTTTCTTATCTCTTCTTGCTTTTCTTTGGAACTCTGCATTCAGATGTTTATATCTTTCCTTTTCTCCTTTTCTTTTCACTTCTCTTCTTTTCTCAGCTATTAGCAAGGCCTTCCTGGACAGCCATTTTGCTTTTTGCATTTCTTTTCCATGGGGATGGTCTTGATCCCTGTCTCCTGTACAATGTCACGAACCTCATTCCATAGTTCTTCAGGCACTCTATCTATCAGATCTAGGCCCTTAAATCTATTTCTCACTTCCACTGTATAATCATAAGGATTTGATTTAGGTCATACCTGAATGGTCTAGCAGTTCTCCTACTTTCTTCAATTTGAGTCTGAATTTGGTAATAAGGACTTCATAATCTGAGCCACAGTCAGCTCCTGGTCACGTCCAACTCTTTGCGACCCTATGGACTGTAGCCCGCCAGGCTCCTTTCTCCATGGGATTCTCCAGGCAAGAATAGTGGAGCGGGTTGCCATGCCCTCCTCCGGGAGATCTTCCCAAGCTGGGGATTAGACCTGTCTCTATTAGGTCTTCCTGCTTTGACAGGTGGGTTCTTTACCACTAGCGCCACCTGGGAAGCCCAATTATGCCCTAAAATGTATAATTGTCACACACACATACCATAATGTAAATACTATATTTGTAACCTCAAAGTTGAGAATTTAGTGGTATAAGAGCCTGCATGCTTCATGTGTAAGAATATAATAACAATAATAATAATAATTATTATTGAGGACTAAAAGTACCAAGCCCTTTGTATGTTATATCTCATTTTTTCACATAGCAATATAGAAACATATACTTGCTTTTTCTATTGTGCAAATGAACAAAATCTAAGGCTAAGACTGCTGAGACAAATTGTGTAAGGCCATACAGCAAGAAACAGGCAAAGTTAGCATGTAAATTCATGTTAATATGACTTCAGAATCTAAGTTCTTTACCAGTATCTGCTGCAAACTTAGACTCAATAGAATCATGGGATGAATAGAGGTACTACTTTATCTAAGCCTGTATTCTCCTTTAAGGCCTCCAGCTCATCTTTTCTTTTTTCCACTTAGAAGTTACATTAAAAAAAAATCAAGATCCAATCAGATTGACATTTATTCTGTGATTATGTCTCATTTAGTGCCTTTCTACTATTGTATCTGATGAAAGTGAAATAAGTGTAAAGTCTAAAGAATCAGGTCCTGTGACTTTATACAGCAATAAGTGTTTTGCTTTGTGTGTGTGTGTGTGTGTGTGTGTGTGTGTGTGTGTGTGTGTGTGAACAAATTCAAAGATGATGTACTCCATGAGCTTGAAAGGATCTCAAAGAAGAGCTGGCAATCTCAGTTCTCCGGCATATGTATCCCTACAAGAGATGGTCTAACAGAGCTTACTACTTATCAAAGACTACAATTTTTGCCTTTGACTAGCAAAGGAATTCTAACTCTTATTGAACACAAACTAATTTACCTAAAATTCTGCCATGTGATTTTGACTACACCATCATAAAAAAGCAAGGGAATTCCAAAAAAATCTACTTCTGCTTCAGTGGCTACACTAAAGCCTTTGACTGTGTGGGTCACAACAAACTGTGGAAAATTCTTAAAGAGATGTGAATACCAAACCACCTTACCTTCCTCCTGAGAAACTTCTATGCAGGTCAATAAGCAACAGTTAGAACTAGACATGGAAGAATAGACTGGTTCCAAATAGGGAAAGGAGTACTTCAAGGCTGTATATTGTCATTCTGCTTGTTTAACTTATATGCAGAGTACATCATGCAAAATGCTAGTTTGTGTAAAGCAAAAGATGGAATCAAGATTTCTGGGAGAAATATAAACAACCTCAGATATGCAGATGACACCACCCTTATGACAGAAAGCAAAGAGGAACTGAAGAGCCTCTTGATAAAAATGAAAGAGGAGAGTGAAAAAGCTGGCTTAAAACTCACCATCAAATAACTAAGATCATGGTATCTGGTTCCATCACTTTATGGCAAGTAGAAGGAGAAAAACACGAAAGCAGTAACAGATTTTATTTTTCTTCATTTCCAAACTCACTGTGGACAGAGATTGCAGCCATGAAATTAAAGGGTGCTTGCTCCTTGGACGGAAAGCTATGACAAATCTATATAGCCTATTAAAAAGTAGAGATATTGCTTTGCTGACAAAGGTCTGTATACTCAGAGCTATAGCTTTTCCAGTAGTCATGTACAGATGTGAGAGTTGGACAATAAAGAAGGCTGAGTGCTGTAGAATTGATGTTTTTGAACTGTAATGCTAGAGAAGACTCTCGAGAGTCCCTTGGACTGTAAGATCAAACTAGTCAATCCCAAAGGGAATCGACACTGAATATACATTGGAAAAACTGATGCTAAAGTTGAAGCTCCAATACTTTGGCCACTTGATGCAAAGAATTGACTCATTAGAAAATACCTTGATGCCAGAAAAGATTGAAAGCAAAAGAAGAAGGGAACAGCACAGGATGAGATGGTTGGTTGGCATTACTGACTCGATGGACATGAGTTTGATCAAGGAAGGACAGTGTAGCCTGGTGTACTGCAGGCCATGGGGTAGCAAAGAGTCCAACATGACTTACAGGCTGAGCAATAGCAACAACAATACCATCGTGAGGCCAGAGAAGAGTTTTCAACTTTTTGCTACATGCAATCCTTCAAATATTTGAGACTAAGACAGCAAAGTATTCTCCCTGTCATTTTTTTTTCAAAGTAGACATGACTAGTTCCCTCATCCATTTTCCAAAATGATGCTTTTAAAATGTCTACACTATCCTGAATGCATTCATCTTTGGTTTTATTAAATCTCAGCAGTCAAAGTTGAATGGGTTACTAAAGATGAAACTTTGGCAGCCAAGTGAGAACCCCAACTTTTCTGAGTTGGTTTTTCTATTAATTTCCCAGTTGGATTACATTGTGTGTGTGTGGGGGGGGTTGGCTATTAAATTATACTGATGTGTAACTAAATCCACTTTTAAGATGTCTAAGATCATTTCAATATATGCTACATGCAAAGCCACATCTTCTACCTTGGCTATTTTTGCTGATTCGACAAGATGCAAGATGAAATGTGATTACTAGTGTATTAATATCCCTTTAGGTTCTAAATCTAATAATCCCTGATTGAAAGCAATGAAAAGCCATGGCTGAGGCTTATGGGTTTTGGTACTCAGCCCCAGATATCCTCCCAGATACTCATTAAATAAATAAAAAGTGGACTTATTCCCAGATGGCAGTAGTGGTAAAGAACCAACCTCTCAATGCAAGAGACATAAGAGATGGGGTTCGATCTCTGGGTTGGGCAGATCCCCTGCAGGAGGTCATGGCAACCCACTCCAGTAGCCTTGCCTGGAGAATCCCATGGACAGAGGAGTCTGGTGAGCTACAGTCCATAGGGTCACAAGGAGTTGGACACAACTGAAGCGACATAGTATGTGTGAGTGCACACACAATTAATTGGTACAACATTTTAGAGAAATAAATTCAAGAATTTTTTTGCTTTTAATGAATACAATAGTGATCAAAATTTTCAAAAAATTTAAGAACAAATGAATTGAAACTAAGGAGAAAACTTTAAAAAGGAAACTTTGAAAATAAATCAGATTAATAAAAATTAAATTGGTGTTTTAAATTTATATGCACAATATAGTATATGTTTCTTCAGAAAATAATTTTGATCATTTAATCTTAAAATTACACTTTATAAAATAATTTTTTGAATTATGAAACATAGTAAGGCATTTCAAAATAAGAAAAAAGTTGTCATCCCATGACTAAATAAATCAGACTATTCGTTTTCTTGTTTTCTCTTAGATTGGACTCAAATACATAAATAATATAAATATGTATTTTAAAATATTTTCCTTAATTCCTCAACTATATTTTGCAGAGTATGACTGACATCATGTCAAGCACATAGTTTTAGAACACTGGAAATGTAAAGCAGCATAGGAGAAAATAAAGCTTCACCTACCCAAATGATTTCAGTTTTCTGAAGTTACAATTCTTGATTTAGCTTTTCATCTTCTTCCTGTTGGCACTTTAGACTAGATACAGGAGCTGAAGCCCAGCCATCAACACTTGAGCATCACATTTACAAAGAAAAGCAGACATCAAACTTCTAGCCTTCTTTCTGTGCACTCCAGAGCAAATGTGCCAGGAGGAAAAACAGTTGTTTGTGTGGTCTGTCCCAGACCTTTCTTGAGCAGAGAAAAACTTTCAAGGTCTTTGGAGTCCCAAGGGAGCTAGAGGACACTCGTGACTAAGGCCATTTGCCCATCTCTTCTTACACAGAGACAAGGTGTCATTAAGGGAAATGTTCTGCTTAAATACCTTAAATGTGAAAATGGATTTTCAGCATTTCAAAGGAAAAGGTGGGGAATTGTACAGAAAATGGTGTGGCCATGGATATGATATACCCCAGCTCACAACTAATGTTTTCACTTAATATGTATCTGAGAATCTAACACAGTGTACACTGAATGATAAATCTTTAAAAAAGAGGGAGAGAGAAGACTACCCTACATTTAAGGAGAGGATTTTTGCAAAATAATGCATGCTAGAAATGTTCTCTGTACCTACGGGGAGAATCTTCACAATGCCCCACGGTTATAAACAATCTAATGTGTGCAGAGGTCTCAAACATTCAGTCCCTATTTAAGGTTTTGTATCAAACTTACTTCTTACAAGAATTTACAGATTAATAAAATAAACTTAGACATGAAGGAAAGAAAGCAAACTTCCAATTCTCTTTGTTGTTGCTCTTTGCCGCTCCATGGACTGCTGTATGCCAGGCTTCCCTGTCCTTCACTATCTCTAGGAGTCTTTTCAAACTCATGTCCATTGAGTTGGTGATGCTTTCTAACCATCCGTCCCCTTCTTTTGCCTTCAATCCGTCCCCTTTCTGCCGTCCCCTTCTTTTGCCTTCAATCTTTCCCAGCATCAGGATCTTTTCCAATGACTAGGCTCTTCACATCAGGTGGCCAAAGTATTGGAGCTTCAGCTTTAGCACCAGTCAAGGTTGATTTCCTTTAAGACTGACTGGTTTGATTTCATTGCAGTCCAAAGGACTCTCAAGAGTCTTCCTTAGCACCACAATTCAAAAGCATCAATTCTTTGGTGCTCTGTTTTCTTTATGGTCCAACTCTCACATCCATACATGACTACTGGAAAAGCCATAGCTTTGACTATACTGTCCTCTGTCTGAAAAGTATGTCTCTGCTTTTTAATATGCTGTCCAAGTTTACCCTAGCTTTCCTTCCAAGGATCAACAGTCACCATCCACAGTGATTTTTGAGACCAGGTAAATAAAATCTGTGACTGCTTCCACTTTTTCCCCATCTCTTTGCCATGAAATGATGGGACCAGATGCCATGATCTTAATATTTTGGATGTAGGGTTTTAAGCCAGCTTTTTCACTCTCCTCTTTCACCCTCATAAAGAGGACTAAAGAGACAATTTTCTAATGATGGTGAAATGAATATATTTTCTATTTTGTTTTTCATGAGGTTCTTTCTAGTGATGGGGGAACCAGTCTTTATTTGAATGTGTACTATGAATGAGGGCTTCCCCGATGGCTCAGTGAGTAAAGAGTCTGCTTGCAATGCAGTAGATGCAGATGTGATCCCTGGGTCAGGAAGAAGCCCCATAGGAGTAAATGGCACCCCACTCCAGTATTCTTGCCTGGAAAATCCCAGGAGGAGCCTGGGGGGCTAGGAATTCATGGGGTCACAGAGATTTGGACATGACTATAGTGAATGAGCACACACTCAGTATGAATGAAGCAGTTTCTGCACATTTCATTACTTATTCTTAATTACAGGTATTAAAGGTATACATATTTCTATTTGAATTTAGTTTGTTTGAAACAGGTCAAATTACTTGGCAAAAAAACAAACTGCAAACCAGCTTCACAGTGGAAATTTGGATTCAGACTCATTGATACTAACTCTGAAAACATTTTTGGCTCTGATATGTGAAAAATACACACACACACACACACACACACACACACACACACACTACTTACAAATTCAAACACGGTTGGCACACATTTTCTATAAAATGAAAATTTCTGTCACAGCTACTCAATGTTCCCATTGTAATGCAAAAACAGCCGTGAACAATACAGACACAAAGAGTACAGCTGGGTTCTAAAAGTACTTTATTTACAGCAAAGTCTGAAGTCCAGATTTGGTCTCTGAGCAGTTTGCTTACCTGTGGCTTAAAATTTCATAAAAAGTAATTAAAATGTTAACATCATTCTATAAGGAATAATTGTGTGATAGAGAAGCAAGGGAAAAACAGTAGCTTTAGAAGAACAGAATAACAAACTATCTAAACTCTTTGTAATATTTTATTTATGGATTATGCAGTTTTTGTAAGAGTGGATATAGTGAGTTGAATTAAGAAGTAATGGAAAACCCATTTAAGACAATATCCATAGTGAATTAAAATTAGAAGAGGTCAGGGACATGTAACCAACATGAAGAAAGGAAATCTTAAAAGTTCTTGTGGTAAAAACAAAGCTATCTACGATCTAAAGAACAGCGTAACTGCAATAAATGTTTCATATTAAAACAGTCATAAAAGATACTGTCAAGCCACTAACAACTATTAATATTCTTTCTCTCCAGACCAAGATGAAGTAAAAGGGACTATACTTATACTCCAACCAGAAACAACTGAAAACAAAAGTATGAAACAATTCTTTTTTAGACATTAAATACAATGTAGTGCAGTGAATAATCTCTGAGAGAGCAGAAACTAAGGAAATAAGTCAGACAACTGTTCCAGTTTATTGTCTGAAGAGAGCAAATTCCAGGCTGCGACAGAAGTAAGGGAAAATAAGGTAGAGCCTAGTGGTCTTGCCTGGTTGAGGAAGTCAGAACTAGATGCCAAGGTCACAAGAGTTTGCTTTGCAGAATATCATAGAAGAGACGGTTATATATAGAGAGCTCCAGAGAGCTGTCAAAAGGGCACCTTAGAACACTTAGCTGAAAGTGAGCATCAGCAGGTAATGATGAGGAAACTATCTCAGTCCAGTGAAAGAACAGCAGATAAGGATTGTACAGTTGACTCTTGAACAATACAGATTTGAATTGTGTGGGTCCACTTGTATTCTAATTTTTTCTCTAATAAATGTGCTATACAGAAATCAATACAAAGTTGTAAAGCAATTATGTTCCAGTTAAAATTATATGTGTGTGTGTGTGTGTGTGTGTGTGTGTGTGTGTGCATAAATACAAAACCTATTCATGATAAAAACTTTCAGCAAACTAGGAATAAAGAGGAACTTTGTTAAATTGATAAGAAAACATCTATATAAAATCTACAGCTAGTATCATATATAATAGTGAGAAATGCAAAGCTTTCTCACTAAGATCATGAACAAACCAAGGATCTTCTCTTTTATAATAGCTTATCGTATCTTCCTAGAAGTCCTAGAAAATACAAGGGTCAATACACAAAGACAACATCATGATTCTACATGAACATCAAAATACATGAAACAAAAACTAACAGAACTGAAAGGAGAAGAAGATAAATCAATTTAACTGGTGATTTCCACATCCCGTAACTGTTAAAATGAATTTGTAAATAAAAACTTACAAAAAATAAATAAATATTTGATAAAAGTACCATGAGAGCTACAGTGGATTGAATCCACAGAACTGTGGATGGATATGGAGGGCTGAGTGTAAAGTTATAAACAAATTTGTAACACATTACAACATTTGGATTTAACAGAAAGTTGACTTAACAGAAGGTTATAAACACATTTTTGACTTTAATACCAATCTTGTTCAAAGATGAAATTGGAACCGATTATACAGAGTGAAGTAAGCCAGAAAGAAAAACACCGATACAGTATACTGACACATATATATGGAATTTAGAAGACAGTAATGATGACCCTATATGTGAGACAACAAGAGACACAGAGGTATAGAGTGGACTTTTGGACTCTGAGGGAGAGGGAAAGGGTGGGATGGTTTGGGAGAATGGCAGTGAAGCATGTGTATTTTCCTGTAAGAAACGAAGCGCTAATCTATGTTTGGTGTAGGATGCAGGATGCATGGGGCTGATGCACAGGATGATTCAGGTAGAGGATGTGGGATGGGAGGTGGGAGGGGGCTTCGGCATTGGGCGATTGTGTTCACCTATGGCTGATCCGTGTCAATGTATGGCAAAACAAATACAGCATTGTAATTTAAAAAATAAATAAATTTAATTTAAAAAAAAAAAAAAAAACAAAGATCAACCTGTTTGCCACTTAATCTGAAACAAAACCAGAATCAGAAATTGTTATTTTTGTTACAAACCAAAATGTAAACAAAGAGACCAAACTACCGCTTCCTGATTTACAAGTACAGTATTTACAGTACTCAGAAATATTTTGACTCAGTAGTTTGGCAAAATTGGTCTTAAATTCACAGCGACTCTGGTCTCGTAACGGTTTTTAAAAACTAAATTCCAAAGTCTCAATCTTTTTCAAAATAATTTAACAATGTCTCCGAACAAAATCATAAAAGTCTATATGGCTGTGAAAATATCCAACATCAAGAAAACAAAATTCACATCAGCTGGCATCTGATAAAAAATGATCTGTATGTAAAGAAGTATTTCCCAGGTGGCATTTAGTAAAGGATCCACCTGCAGTGCAGAAGAAGCAGTTTCAATCCCTGAGTTGAGAAGACCCCGTGGAGGAGGAAATGGCAACCCACTCCAGTCTTCTTGCCTGGAGAATCCTGTGGACAGAGGAGCCTGGAGGGCCACAGTCCATGGGGTTACTAAAAATTGGACCCAGCTGAGCATGTACACCTGATGAAGACACAGCAATGTGCCAGTTAAAATCTTATACTAGAAAAAGTGCAGGATATAGGATGCTCAGGGCTGGTGCACTGGGATGACCCAGAGGGATGGTACAGGGAGGGAAGTGGGAGAGGGGTTCAGGATGGGGAACACGCGTACACCTGTGGCAGATTCATGCTGATGTATGGCAGAACCAATACAGTATTGTAAAATAATTAAGCCTCCAACTAAAATAAATAAATTTATTTTAAAAAAAAGAAAGAAAAAGTCATGTCTGGAGTAAAGTAGCATTTGTCCTGCTTCAGATGACAAAGTTAGGGCAAACTGGTAGCTGATTAAAAACTCAACTTACTTTAAAACTCTCCAAGTGTTTGGTGGATCTTTGTTTTCTATACAGGGGACTCCATAATAGGTAGGAAATTGGGAAACAACGAATTCAAAAACTATTTTGAGTCTAAGTATTTTGTTGTAATGAAGTAGTCTTCACTACTTAATATTGTCTACTTACTAAAATTCAGTACCTGATAATAAGCTAACTCTAAAATATAATATGATTCATGGGGTTTTTAAAACTCAATACCAGTAAAACATTTTAAAATACATAACTTAAAATGAAACATAAAAAAGTTTTCTTCAGTGAAACATCTTGAGTGATGCTGAATTAAATTTTGAAAGCAGAATGTATGCAGCTTCTTTTTAAAAATATTTCCCCAGAGTGACTTTTATAGAATTATTATAAGCAGTTAAATCAAATATGGGTCCGCGTCATGAGATTGACATATTGCAATTCAAAGCAGTAAAACTGATTCATAGGCATCCATAAAACCTAAATCATTGAAAATATTTCATATAATATTTCGAATATTAAAACAATCTCATAGACACAGTTTTAGAAGTCCACTAATTCAGAAGAGTATTCATTTCTAAACCAGTGCTTCCTTTTTTAAACAGATTTTTAGTTGTCTGAAGCCAAGTTCAAAGATTCATATTTTACTTTATTAATTAGTAGAAGAAATTCTCCTATATTTGAAGAAAATATGGAACAAGAACAGATATGATCTGAATATTATAAGAAACCAAGGCCAGTATTCTAAAGAGGAAATAGGATCTTGGTTCAGTTCAGTTCAGTCGCTCAGTCGTGTCCGACTCTTTGCGACCCCATGAATCGCAGCATGCCAGGCTTCCTTGTTCATTACCATCTCTTGGAGTTCACTCAGACTCACGTCCATCGAGTCCGTGATGTCATCCAGTCATCTCATCCTCTGTCGTCCCCTTCTCAATCTGCCCCCAATCCCTCCAAGCATCAGAGTCTTTTCCAATGAGTCAACTCCTCACATGAGGTGGCCAAAGTACTGGAGTTTCAGCTTTAGCATCAGTCCTTCCAAAGAAATCCCAGGGCTAATCTCCTTCAGAAAGGACTGGTTGGATCTCCTTGCAGTCCAAGGGACTCTCAGGAGTCTTCTCCAACACCACAGTTCAAAAGCATCAATTCTTCGGCTCTCAGCCTTCTTCACAGTCAACTCTCACATCCATACATGACCACAGGAAAAACCATAGCCTTGACTAGACATACCTTAGTCGGCAAAGCAATGTCTCTGCTTTTGAATATACTATCTAGGTTGGTCATAATTTTTCTTCCAAGGAGTACGCATCTTCTAATTTCATGGCTGCAGTCACCATCTGCAAGATTTTGGAGCCCAAAAATAAATTCTGACACTGTTTTCACTGTTTCCCCATCTATTTCCCATGAAATGATGGGACTGAATGCCATGATCTTCATTTTCTGAATGTTGAGCTTTAAGCCAACTTTTCACTTGCCTCTTTCACTTTCATCAAGAGGCTTTTTAGTTCCTCTTCACTTTCTGCCACTTCATCAAATTAAAGTTTATTAAGCTAACAAAGATTTTGAGAGGAATCTAATTTAAGCTAAGACTAAAATAGGAAAAGGTGTGTGTCAAGGCTGTATATTGTCACCCTGCTTATTGAACTTCTATGCAGAGTACATCATGAGAAACACTGGGCTGGAAGAAACACAAGCTGGAATCAAGATTGCCAAGAGAAATATCAATAACCTTAGATATGCAGATGACACCACCCTTATGGCAGAAAGTGAAGAGGAACTAAAGAGCCTCTTGATGAAAGCGAAAGAGGAGAGTGAAAAAGTTGGCTTTAAGCTCAAAATTCAGAAAATGAAGATCATGGCATCCGGTCCCATCACTTCATGGGAAATAGATGAGGAAACAGTGGAAACACTGTCAGACTTTATTTTTCTGGGCTCCAAAATCACTGCAGATGGTGAATGCAGCCATGAAATTAGAAGACGCTTACTCCTTGGAAGAAAAGTTATGACCAACCTAGATAGTATATTCAAAAACAGAGGTATTATTTTGCTGACTACAGTGCGTCTCATCAAGCCTATGATTTTTCCCGTATGTATGGATGTGAGAGTTGGACTGTGAAAAGGCTGAGCGCCGAAGAGTTGATACTTTTGAACTGTGGTGTTGGAGAAGACTCTTGAGAGTCCTTTGGACTGCAAGGAGATCCAACCAGTCCATTCTGAAGGAGATCAACCCTGGGATTTCTTTGGAGGGACTGATGCTAAAGCTGAAACTCCAGTACTTTGGCCACCTGATGAGAAGAGTTGGCTCATTGGAAAAGACTCTGGTGCTGGGAGGGATTGGGGGCAGGAGGAGAAGGGGACGACCGAGGATGAGATGGATGGATGGCATCACTGACTCAATGGGAGTGTGTCTGAGTGAACTCCGGGAGTTGGTGATGGACAGGGAAGCCTGGCATGCTGCAATTCATGGGATTGCAAAGAGTCGGACACGACTGAGCAACTGAACTGAACTGAACTCAAAGTTGCCATTACTTAGACAATCCAAATAAAAGACTCAAAGAAAGAAAGAGACTTTAATATACAAAAAAAACTTTCAGGTGTGAAACTGGTTCACTTGAGATGGAGACAATTTTTAGAGCATTTTTGTTAAACTAAATGAGCAGACTGTGTGCTAGGTTGGCAGTAATGTCTGACTCTTTGTGACACTATGGACTGCCCTCTCTATCAGTGGGATTCTCCAGACAATACTGGAGTAGGTAGCCACGCCTTTCTCCAGGGGATCTTTCCTATTCAGGGACTGAAACCTCATCTCTATGTCCCCTGCACTGGCAGGCAGATTCTTTACCGCTAACACCACCTGAATGAGTAATGAGATATAAATAATATAATCTTTGTATAATGATAGGGTAGTAGTAATTACTGTGCATCAACTAGGCATCAGACATTGCTAGAACTGAATCCTTTTACTCAGTGGGGTTAAACAAGTGCAAACTAAATAAAGCTTTTAGAATAAAGCTAAAATATTTAAAAAAAAAAAAAAGCTCAGAATTTCAACTTGTATACTCTAGAAAATAAGGGGGAAATGTCATTTGTACTAATGAATTACATTTGTGGAAAATAATTAACTCTAAATAAATCTAATGTCATATGTTAATTATAAATTTAAATATTGTAATTATCATAAATCAATTTTCTAAATGTTAAATCTTTGAAATATTAATCAAAACCTGAGTAATTGTAAGAAAAAAATCAAATGGGTGAATGCTTATGAAGCAATAGGGTAAAAGATCAATGTGTGCATATTTTTAAGTGCTTATAAACCAAAAAGAAAAAAAAATGAGATACCATTATAATATTGTAATTTCTACATTAAAACAAGTCTAAATTTTAAACATGAAAGCCTAGATTATATAACACTATATTTTAAGGAAATTATTCTAAATTTTATCTGTAAGATAGTAGCAATTTTAGTTGTTTGAGAATTGAAAATTACATAATGTAAAATGTTTCTGTCTCTGTAAGGACACTTGATTTTTACAGACATTTTGTGGACTATGTCAGTCAAATTTTAATCTATCTAACCCTATCTAGGATCTGTTCTTCTCTTAATATTATATATGTCATCTACTACTATGTTATAAAACATAAATACAGAGATGAGGTGAAATACGAATAAATAAAAGTACTTGTTGAACTGATTTATTGCAAAGAAGACTGCCTGGGCAATGAAGATGGGAGTGGATGTCTCTGCTGGTAACTGAAGCTGTCTTTAATCTCAGTGAGCTCACTAACCTTTATGGTTCTTTCAGATTCTATATTTATTTAATTCAGGAAATGACATCATCCATAGTTGCCTCTTTTAAATCAAAGGTGAATTTGATTTGTTAATTCTTTTGGACACATTCCCTAAGGCAGAGATTTTTATTCAAAGTTGGCTTCATATAAAACTCTTGAAAGCTAAGACATGAATTCTTCCAGTTCAGCAAAGACAAAGGAGAAGATCCTGTACTCTTTGTCAAAGTCACTTTAATTGTTACAGCTCCATGACTTTATACCTTATTTCATAAGCCTCTTAAACTGCACTTATGTGTGATTAGTCTCTCAGTCGTGTCCGACCCTTTTGTGGCCCCATGAACTGTAGCCCATCAGGCTCCTCTACCCATGGAACTTTCCAGGTAAGAAAACTGGAAGGGGATGCCATTTCCTACTCCAGGGGATCTTCCCAACCCAGAGATTGAACCTGCCTTTCTTAAGTCTCCTTCATTGGCAGGCAGATTCTTTGCCACTAGTGCCATCATGTATTTAGGTTGAAATGCCTAAAATTCAATGATCTTTGAGAGCATAACATTGGGACAATACAAAAGGATGCCATTCTTCATTTTTGGTTTAGCAAATTAATAAATAACGCATTTATATTGCATGATATTTGAGGCCAGGACTTCCATATTCATTCCACAGGCCTAACTTCTTGCTGCTTATCATCTCAAAAATTGATTATAAATAGTTCATAATTAAGATGGTAGATGAATTTAATTTTGAGACTGTGAGACATCAGTTGAAAAGTTACTTCCTCTTTGAATGCTAAATCAATAAATATAAATGTTAAACAATTAATGAACTAAAGTACAAGTTATGCCATTTTTGTTCAAGTGTCATTACTACTGTGTATAGTAGTTCTCAGGAAAAAGATTGATTATCATTTCATTTTTAGTTTCTTAGAATCTATATAAAAATGCAATCTCTGAATTGAGACAAAGAGAAAAAAAGGTAAGTAAACTTTAACCTAGATGTCACAATAGTTGACAACCTTTCTATAAGTAGAATCTTTCTATAATATAAAAGAGGTCTTATCTATGTGACAAAGCTTTGCTGCTAGTATATTTCAACAAAGCTTGAATTTTCAATAGAACAAACATCATCCTTCAAGTTGGGTCATCTCTGGTTAGTTTGGTCTGATTCCATTATATTATGTCCTCAGTGTCAGGGGCCAGTAGTAGAGGCTTGAATTACAATGTGCAGTCTGTAAAAGCTGTGTTTTATTTTGAAATATTATTTTCCTAAAGAAATATAGATATTAATACTTCTATCACTCAGAAGAAAATGATATAACTGGATAGCTAAATGCCTGAAGCACTTTTCAGAAGTCAAGACAATTAATTTGAAAACCAAACTCTTTGCCCATATCAGCATCTGTCCAACAACTTTGTTTAGGATAAATTAAATTCTGACTCATTCTTCTTTTTTTTTAAAAAAAAAAAGAAGAAGAAATCTAATCTAACCCTTCTCTTTCCATATGCCTCACATAACCTGAGGCATTTTGATAAGTTTTCAGATAAACAGAATAAATGTTAAAATCTTCACCTTAGATGGTCTAAACAGGAAACACCTATAACTATCAGTTGCACTTGTATCTAGCATTTTCTCTTCCACTGCTTCTAAAATACAAGGTAAGAGATAGCTCAGTAAGATCAGACTTAGTATATTACAAAGTTTTCATGCAGGCATATACTGATAATCAAGACAATTTAAAATCATCTGCCGAGAGAAATTAGGTAGAACTTCATTTAAGCTATCAAAGTTGTACGTTATCTCCATCGGCTCATTTGCCAGTAAATCCTTAATTGCAACTAAATATGCTATCTAAATGTGCTAAGGTGATAGGTGAAATAACATTGCCAAAATCTACACTGTGATGTATTGTTAAATGTGAACTCTCAAATTTAGAAAATAATTGAACAGTTTTTAGTACTAATCTAAATTCTGAGCTTGATTTATATCAAGGCATTTACAACTTAAGTGAATTATTCTAATCAAACTTATTATTAAGCATTTATAAATTCACCCCATTATTATGAATGGATTCAGAGAAAATAACAATACTGCTCAAGTGCTGGGATTACATGAAGGTTTATTTTCTGCCTTTGTACTTTCTGTATTTTCAAAAATATTTAAAGTACGTATATATAACTTGGTATTCTGGAAATAAAGTATTTCTTTGAAAAGAAAGATCTCATTTTCTAGAGTACTGTATGCGACCAGACTGAATAATATAAGGTGTAGCTCCCTGGGACATACACTAGGATCAGATTTCTTAAACGGAAGAGTTTAAGAGTTTAACTGAAGAGTTTATTCTTCTGTTTATAAGAATAAACAGAAAGCAATATGTGTGCATGGAGAAAGAATGGCAACTCACTTCAGTATCCTTGCCTGGGAAATCCCATGGATAAAGGAGGCCTGGCAGGGCACAGTCCAAGGGGTCATAAGAGTCAGACATGACTTAGAAAATAAACAACAACGATACACATGCAAGCATATGACAGACTCACTCTATAACTGATTTTGACTGAAAGCAGGTCAGGGTAAGACTTCTTAGGGTCATGAGATGATCTGACTTGAAAGATGGAGTATGACAGGAGAGTACTTCTCTACCTGTCGTACAGAAGGAAGATGCTTCAGGTTAAAATTATTACGTGGATGAATGATTCAAGGTTGGAATAGTCTGGATGATGTTAGTGTGGATAATGCCTCTCTGTGTGTGTGTGACTGACAGAGAAAAAAATGTAGTAGAGAAGTAGAATATACTGGGGAGAAATGAGGTGATCCTTAGATGCAGTAATTATAAGTCAGCAGAGGACATTTTTAAAAGTGATTCCTAACTCCTTGAGATCAGACATCTTGTAAAGCTTTACTCTGTCGATTTTGTTTTTTTTTTTTTAATTTTCATAATTATGAGACTGGGATGAAAACTAGAAATATAACTGAAAAGCCCAATGAGTATCTTCTTATCAAAAAGTATGATCATGGGACTTGTGGAATTTGATTTATCACACCTTCTCCCACTTTATTATATAAACATCCAAAGACATAGCATCTTAGAAGTAGGAAGTGTTTAGAAATCACCTGAGGATACAGAAAACCTGACTACTTCCTCAGATAAATATGTATGTAGCACACATGCTGCACTCTTGAAAGTGATCCTTCCAGGGCCTTAAAAATCCTAAGATTCAGGCCCTGCCCTCAAAAGAATTTCAATCAACAGGAGGACTTTCTACTTACACAAGTGTATTTGCTTACTGGAGAAGGAAACGGCAACCTACTCCAGTACTTTTGCCTGGAAAATCCCATGGACAGAGGAGCCTGGTAGGCTACAGCCCATGGGGGTTGCAAAGAGGCAGACATGACTGAGTGACTTCACTTTCACTTTCACTTTCATAGCTTACTTTGGAGTGATAGTTACATCGACAGGCCACATGATTGGATGCACATGTGAGACTTTTGTTTCATCTGGCAAAACATCCAACAATTTGACATAGACACTTGACAAGGAGTTTCTAGAATTAAGCTCACAAAATATGCTAATATGCATACCAAAGTCCATATTTTCTGACATAAGTTGGCCTTTGTTTTCACACAGTTTAAAGGCAGGTAAACTGAAGATAATATGCCTGCTCTGATGACATCATGACAGCAAGGTGATTCTATGGTGTTTCTCCATTGCACATACTTCCATGTCAGACTTTTCCAGGAAAATTATAAACTTTTATTAAATCACATTATTTTTCATCTAATACAAGATAAAAGCAAAACAAAACAAAACAAAAACTGGGCTAGTTATTAGCTACTCAAGTGATTACGTAAATCTAATTCACTTCCACTTTTTCTTAATACAATATTCCCAGCACTTGAGTTCGAAGAGATAACAGATTAGTGACAACACAAAACTGGACATTACCAGAAACATTTTAAACATTTTTTTCCATAAAAGTAAAAACAGCAGCAACTAAAACACTAGCATATTAATATCTTCTAAATTATAGGAAGAATAAATTTCTATTCTAAACATGACTTCAAAATACAAATAAATGTATATAGAATCATATAAAGTAATATGTGAAAGTCTTCTTTTATGAATAAAGATAAGGAAAACTAGCTCTAATTCCTTGAGAGTATTTCAGAGAAGTTAAATTAGAACAGGCTCTAACATCAGAATCTATTTCCTTGATTCTAAGATTACACTAAGGGACAGAGGGGAGCCTGGAGCATCACCAAAATATAACATTCTTTAAAAGAGACTACAGATAATCATGTGGTATGACTGCTAAAGATCAGAGGACCCAGGAGAGATCCCCAAAGGTGATGCCGATTGGAAGGATGTGCATCAACCATCTATTTCAGGCATTTGCTTGATGCAAAACTCACTAAAATTAATAGAATTTCACTCCTTCCCTGTGATGTCTCTCTCCCTACTAAGTCATTTAAAACAAAAAACCAAAGGAATCAATAGCAGAACCACAGCAAAAGGGACAGAAAGGTTCAGCAGAATAAAATACAAGCCTTGCCAAGGTCCCCATGGGTCCTTTTCCACCCAGAACTAAGACGGATGCTTCATATTATTTTCCTTTTTTTTAAATCTTTTTTTAATTTAATTTATTTATCTTTTAAATTACAATACTGTATTTGTTTTGCCATACATTGACACGAATCAGCCATAGGTGAACACAATCTCCCAATGCCGAAGCCCCCTCCCACCTCCCACCCCACATCCTCTACTTGAATCATCCTGTGCATCAGCCCCATGCATCCTGCATCCTACATTGAACATAGATTGGCGCTTCGTTTCTTACACGAAAATATACATGTTTCATTGCCATTCTCCCAAACCATCCCACCCTTTCCCTCTCCCTCAGAGTCCAGAAGTCCACTCTGTACCTCTGTGTCTCTTTGTTGTCTCACATATAGGGTCATCATCACTGTCTTCTAAATTCCATATATATGTGTCAGTATACTGTATTGGTGTTTTTCTTTCTGGCTTACTTCACTCTGTATAATCGGTTCCAATTTCATCCATCTCATTAGAACTGAGTCAAATTTATTCTTTTTAAGGGCTGAGTAATACTCCATTGTGTATATGTACCACAGCTTTCTTATCCATTCATCTGCTGATGGACATCTAGGTTGCTTCCATGTCCTGGCTATTATAAACAGTGCTGCAATGAACATTGGGGTACATGTGTCTCTTTCAATTCTGGTTTCCTCGGTGTGTATGCCCAGCAGTGGGATTGCTGGGTCATAAGGCAGTTCTATTTGCAATTTTTTAAGGAATCTCCACACTGTTTTCCATAATGGCTGTACTAGTTTGCATTCCCACCAGCAATGTAAGAGGGTTCCCTTTTTCTCCACATCCTCTCCAGCATTTATTGCTTGTAGACTTTTGGATCGCAGCCATTCTAACTGGTGTGAAATAATATCTAAACTCTTCGTTTCTGAAATAAACTACTGGCTGCCTTGTAATAGCAATTTACTACTTGTACAGAATTAAGCTGTTTAAAATGTACAGTCATTCTGAGCTGCCTCTGTTTAAACAGACATGTGTTTACTCTCTTTGACCACAGTTATTTGTGTATACCTTAAATAAGTTTCTATATTGGTTACATTATTCATGCCATTAAATTGCACTTTACTGAGTTTACCTGCCATCTCCTGAGAGGAAGAACCAATTGTAAGATTAAATAGCTTTCTTTATGCGATTTGCCAGTTTAAAAAAGCAAAATGCTTGGCTTTTGCTTAAGGCTGGGTATTGAGATTTTTGTAGGACAACAAGTCAATCTAATCAGGGCCCTAATGCACATTCATTATGGGAAAATTATGAGCTAGCAAGTGCAATAGTCTTTCAGTTGCTAAGTTTGCTAATGGCAAGACGACAGAGTCAAACTAAAAAAATAATAATAAGATTTCATACTTAATTTGGGAGGCTTTATTCCTATATTTCTATCATATATACTAACAAATTTTTAAGTTGCAATTCACACATTTCTTTCCTTTAAAACAATACTGATCTTTTGACCTACCAAATGAAAAATAGCAACTTTCAAGTAATATAAAATGCTTAATCAAGAAGCTCAACCTCATAATCCCCACATTTGATGGGGGTGAGGAACAATGGCCAATTATGGATATTGCTTTACATAGTACTTAGGTTAAAAGAAGTCTTGAGCTGGGGCTTTCATTGTGGTCCAGTGGTTAGGAATCTGCCTTGTAATGCAGGGGACAGCAGTTCAATCCCTGGTCTGAGAAAATCCCACATGCCACAGGCAGCTGAGCCCATTCACGGCAACTACTGAGTCCATGCACTGCAACTACGGAAGCCCACAGCCTTAGAGTCTGCACTCCACAAAAAGAAACAACCACAGTGAGAAGCCTGAACTCTACAACTGGAGAAAAGCCCATACAGTTATGAAGACCCAGCACAGTCAAAAAAAAAAAAAAAAAAAATTATATGTCTTGAGCTAAAAAAATTCCTACCATTGGTCACCTCAGATGACCAAGCTTTTTTTTTTTCCCAGCAGAAAAATGAACTTATCACTACTGCTTCTTGTACACAGGTCTTTTATTATCAACTGTTATGCACACTAAGGAACCTATATCTTAGTTATATGCATTCAAGAACTCCCGAAGGAAAAGGAGGGAAGCAGAAGGAAGAAGAGGAAAAATAAAATAAAAATGAAGGTAAGAAGAGGAAGAAAAAGTGATATAAAGACGAGAAGAGAATAACCTTCTTTTAGAAGCATAATTTCCTTTTGCAAAATGAAGCGCTAAAAAGCACCATATTCACTTTCAAATTTGTTCCCAATGATAGTTTGCCACGGGTGTCCAGCAATATAAATAAATAATCACTGCTGCTGCTGCTGCTAAGTCGCTTCAGTCGTGTCTGACTCTTTGTGACCCCATAGACGGCAGCCCACCTGGCTCCCCCGTCCCTGGGATTCTCCAGGCAAGAACACTGGAGTGGATTGCCATTTCCTTCTCCAATGCATGAAAGTAAAAGTGAAAGCGAAGTCGCTCAGTCGTGTCCAACTGGTAGTGACCCCATGGACTGCAGCCCACCAGACTCCTCTGTCCATGGGATTTGCCAGGCAAGAGTACTGGAGTGGGGTGCCTAATCACACTAGAGTAAAAGATATGCCTTGATTCTTTGTGTTTTGCATTTTCAAGACCTATTATTTTGGTTTTTGTTGTTGTTTATGATGAATTGTCAGTAAAAGGATAATTTAAGGAAGAATCTATCACAGTCCTCATACTCAATATAAATTTCAGAAGTTTCCTATCCAAATTAACTGTTAGAAAAAAGCCATTCAAATTTTGGGGCTAATACGTACGTTTTAAAATTAAAAGCTATCCTTTGTCATAAAAAAACACAGTAAAGAAAAAAAAAAAAAACTATTTTTTTCACCTAAGTTAACCATTGTTAATAGTCTGGCAGCCAAGAACTGTAATGTTTTCTGAGACAGTCAAATTGTAGCATGATCAAAAGGCAAACATACCTGTGTAAATCTAGAAATTTTCCGTTTGGTATATTATTATATCATTAGGTTTACAAAATATATTTTTATAATAATTTTATCATATGTTGACAAGCATCTGCCTAAGGGTACAATTTTGAATACTTCTTTTCTCTATAAGAATAATACTGTGATTATTAAATTTCAGCTCTAGAGATAGAGAAAAAGGAAAAATATTTCAATGATTTCTGTGATTCAAAATTTTCATGACTCTCTAAAGAGCTCATTGAAAAATAATTAAATACCAACAAATGGTACAAGTTATAATGATACTGAAGAACAATATATTTTAAAAACAATGTGTATTTCATTAACTTCATAGGAAAATAAACAAAAGAGTAAATAATGTATATTAGTGAAATTTAATTTTGTGGATGTCGTCTATATTTTATGTGCAAAGAAAGACACAAATTGAGGTTAACAAAGCAATCTCAATGCTGAAAAAGAAAGCCTTGAATTGGTCTGCAGGGATGGAAAACATTTTTCCCTCTTCTCTCCTATGTTTTTGCTTGTCTTACTATTTAAATAGAAAAGGACAGACTACCAAGAGAAAAACAAATTTAATTTTCTACACTGTAGGTTCATAAAAATATGACACTCCTAGGCAGCCAGGTAATTGAGGTTTATACAACATTCCTGAGCAAAGAAAAAAAGGGTGGGACTTCAAAGGAGAATTCCCAGGAAGATAAGAAGAGCAAATGTTTGGTAAACAAGTATTCACCTGCTGTGCAGATAAATCTTTCACCTAAAGAAAGTTATTTTTGATAATACTTCTCTTCCTTATAAGAGAAGGGAAGTTAGAAACCCTAACTAAATTTCTTTAGGCAGTTAAGGAAGAGGTACAAAGCTTTCCTGAGTGTGTTGTGTCCAACTCTTTGCAACCCCATGGACTGTAGCCCACCAGGCTCCTCTGTTCTCCACTAGTCCTGAGTCTATTGGGTTTTAATTGCCTTCAGCTCAAAACAATCCACATGCCAATGTAATACATTTTAGGGAGGCATAGTCTGCTCCCTCTCAGCTTATAGGAAAAAATTAAATACTTATAAATTCCCATTTCTTATGACACTTTCCTCATTATATTTATAGCTGTCATTTTCTTTTCTGCCTCCCTTCAGTGCACAAGTAGATAATGTTTTTATTGATGAAAGTTCTATCATTTAAGATTATTTTGTTTCAAATTAGCACCAAACACCACCCCCCCAAAAAAAGGAGAGAGAGATGTCGGTTAAAAGCAGGGTATACAAAAACAAAGGTATCCCAGGTGGCTCAGTGGTAAAGAATTCACCTGCAATGCAGGAGGTGCAGGTTTGATCCCTGGATCAGGTTGATCCCCTGGAGAAGGAAATGGCAACCCACTCCAGTATTCTTGCCTGGGAAAGCCCATTACAAAGGGGCCTGGTGGGCTACAATCCATGGGATCACAACTGGTCGGATACAACTTAGTGACTAAACAAGAATATATTGAAGTAATATTGTTGATGTTGGATTAAACATAGTATTATTTTCACTCATACCTTTTACAATTTTAATGGCTATTATAAAATTTTAAATTACCTATGTGCCTGCATGTGTGACTTACATTATATTTCCAATGTACAGCATTGCTCCCAAAGATATGGAAACTAGGTCCTAGAAAGAAAATGTGATCTGTCCACAATTACTGGGAAAGATGGTACGAGGGCTAATATCAAATTTAAGTTATATGACTCGACATCCACTCCAAGAGTTCTCTTGATACTGTCCTTCAGTAAGTATTTTCAAGTGAAGGATACATACATGCACACTGTATATTGTAACATACAGTTACAAAGAACATGAAATAAGAGGACTTGAATACTCTTTCCTTGGTAGAAACTGCTCCCCATTGTAATTTTTCAATTTTATTGTAATTTTTCAATTTATTTTATTTTTAATGTGTATGGAGTTTCCCAGGTGTCTCAGTGGTAAAGAATCCACCTGCCAATGCAGGAGACGTGGGTTTGATCCTTGGTCTAGGAAGATCCCCTGGAGAAGGAAATTCTCAACCCACTCCAGTATTCTGGCCTGAAAATCCCCATGGACAGAGGACCCTGGCAGGTTACAGTCCATGGGGTTGCAAAAAGTCAGACACGACTTAGCAAGCAAACAACAGTAGCAAAATCTATAGCATGATATAATTATGGCCTTATTAAAACCCTCTTTTGCTCAGATACATATTAAATCTTTCATAACAGAAAATAAAGCTAAGTGAGGCTATAAAACCTGTAGCATAAATAGAAGCAACAAAAATTTTGGTGATTAAGCATTTTTACTAGATTTGTGCAAATTAATTATCAGTGAATAAGACCAGCTGCAAAGTGGCTAGAGTTACAAGTTCTGATTGAAAGAAATAGTCCACAGGAGTCGTATTTGCAGATTTAAGGATGTTCTTCAAGTGTGTCCTTTTCTTAGCTATGCAAGTCAGAAGTCCTCTAGAGAAAAATATTGTCTCCTATCTAGAAAAATGTATACTTGCAAAATCTTTGAAATTGCAAACAATACCAAAGGACTCATTCCCGCCTCTGTCTTCTGACTTTTAGATTCCTGGGGTACAGGATAAGAACCTCATCATCCTACCCTAGTGCCCCTCCTCACCAAGATTAAGCAATAAGTATCTACTTAAAGGTGAATTATGTGACTTTTTTTTTTGTTTGATGCTTAGATGATTGAAAGGAATACATACAGAAAGTAACTATTACAGAAAGAAGAATAGTCTCTGTCCAAATATTATCAGTAAGGGAAATTGAAAATACAGTTTTATTGATGTGAAAAAAACAGCAACTTGCAAGGGTATAGAAAAATCACATAAAGTTGACTTCAAAAGAAGGAATATTATCAGTGGTATGAGGTAACTTTATAGTGATAAAGTGAAAAATTCATCAAGAAAACAAACCTAAGAATGTATGCCCCTCAAAAAGTTGCTTCATAAAACAAGAAAAAAATGGCAATACTAAGCCCTCAAGCCATAGTTGCAGAGTTTTTTTAAGTAAAATAAAACCTTTGATTTATACTGTCACAGCAATTGATCTAATTTACATTTATGGAACACAGATAACACACTTATACATACACAAATGTGCTGTTTTTTAAAGAATATACATTTTAAAAAAAGTGGACATATGTATATTTATAACTGATTCATTTTGCTATATACCTGAGTGGTTCCTGGGTAGCTCAGCTGGTAAAGAATCCATCTGCAATGAAGGAGACCCTGGTTCGATTCCTGGGTGGGGAAGTTCCCCTGGAGAAGGGATAGATTACCCACTCCAGTACTCTTGCCTGGAGAATCCCTATGGACAGAGGAGCCTGGAGGGCTATAGTCCATGGAGTTGGAAAGAGTCAAACAAGACTGAACAACTAAGCACGGCAAACAGACATCTGGAACTAACACAACAGTGTAAATCAACTATCAGTTCAGTTTAGTTCAGTGACTCAGTCATATCCAATTGATTGGGACCCCGTGGACTGCAGCATACCAGGCTTCCCTGTCCATCGCCACCTCCCAGAGATTGCTCAAACTTGTGTCCTTTGAGTTGGTGATCTCATCCTACCATTTCATATTCTGCCATCCCCTTCTCCTCCTGCCTTCAATCATTCCCAGCATCAGGGTCTTTTCCAACGACTCAGTTCCTCTCATCAGGTGGTCAAAGTATTGCAGGTTCAGGTTCAGCATCAATCCTTCCATAAAATTAACTATAGTCCAATAAATTTCTTTTTCAACTAGGAGGGGTAAGATGTACAAGTAAGTATGTATAAAAATAAGTTACAGGGATAAATTGTATAATACAGGCATATAAACAAAATTTTATAATAAGTTAATATGGAGTAAATCTATAAAAGTTTAAATTTCTATGTTTAAACCTGGACTTAACATAATGATGCAAATCAACTATTCTTCAATAAAAATAGACATAAAATGAAAAATGTAATCTTAAAAATTATCAGTTCAGTTCAATTCAGTTGCTCAGTTGCATCCATCTCTTTGCGACCCCATGAATCGCAGCATACCAGGCCTCCCTGTCTATCATCAACTCCTGGAGTTCACTCAAACTCATGTTCATCAAGTTGTTGATGCCATCCAGCCATCTTTATCGTCTGTCATCCCCTTTTCCTCTCACCCCCAATCCCTCCCAGCATCAGAGTCTTTTCCAATGAGTCAACTCTTCGCATGAGGTGGCCAAAGTACTGGAGTTTCAGCTTTAGCCTCATTCCTTCCAAAGAACACCCAGGACTGATCTCCTTTAGAATGGACTGGTTGGATCTCCTTGCAGTCCAAGATACTCTCAAGAGTCTTCTCCAACACCACAATTCAAAAGCATCAATTCTTTGACACTCAGCTTTCCTCACAGTCCAACTCTCACATTCATACATGACCACTGGAAAAATTATAGCCTTGACTAGATGGACCCTTGTTGGCAAAGTAATGTCTCTGCTTTTTAATATGCTACTTACGTTGGTCATAAATTTCCTTCCAAGCAGTAAGTGTCTTGTAATTTGATGGCTGCAATCACCATGTGCAGTGATTTTGGAGCCCCCAAAATAAAGTCTGACACTGTTTACACTGTTTCCCCATCTATTTCCCGTGAAGTAATGGGACCGGATGCCATGATCTTCATTTTCTGAATTTTGAGCTTAAAGCCAACTTTTTCACTCTCCTCTTTCACTTTCATCAAGAGGCTTTTTAGCTCCTCTTCACTTTCTGCCATAAGGGTGGTGTCATCTGCATATCTGAGGTTATTGATATTTCTCCCAGCAATCTTGATGCCAACTTGTGCTTCTTCCACCCCAGCGTTTCTCATGATGTACTCTTCATATACATTAAATAAGCAGAGTGACAATATACAGCCTAACTAATTTAATCTATAGTAAAAGTGTTAGTTACTCAGTGTGTCCAACTCTTTGCTACCCTATGGACTTGTAGCCCCCCAGGTTCCTCTGTCTATGGGATTCTCCAGGGAAGAACACTGGAGTAGGTGGCCATTCCCTTCTCCAGGGAGATCTTCCTGACCCAGGGTTTGAACCTGGATCTCCTGCATTGCAGGCAGATATTTTACTGTCTGAGCTACCAGGGAATATGTTTACTGTTGAGAGAATGTTGCCTGAAAGGAACACTCAGGGAATTTCTGGAGTGATATAAATATTTTATATCTAAAATTTACATATATTTTCCCCAAATAATTGAGCTTGTACATTTAAAATTTGCCTACTTAACATGTAAATAATACCTCAGAAAAGTTCTATCTGGAGTTAGCAAGAGAGCATCTGAGTGTGTTTCTAACCATAAGTGGTTTTGTTAGCTATTTGTTTAGTTCCCACTTAGGAAAGGGTAAAACACATCATTTCCGGGATCCAGGATCCAAGGACGTTTTTGTGGGGGGGAACGGATGTGGTACAAGATTCCAAATATCCAAGAAACTTTCTGCTTTCTTTAGCTCAGTAACTTCAGTCATTTCTGACTCCTTGTGACCCCATGGACTGTAGTCTGCCAGGCTCCTCTGTCCATGGGATTCTCCAGGCAAGAATACTGGAGTGGGTTGCCATGCCCTCTTCCAAGGGATCTTCTGACCCAGGGGTAGAACCTGCATCTCCTGTATCTCCTGCATTGCAGGCAGATTCTTTACCCACTGATCCACCAGGGAAGCCCTCTCTAGTTGCCTAAACCCTACTATTCGGCATTTGTGTTGGGAAGCCTTTGTAGAGGTGTTTCCTGGGAATAATTTCCTTCTTGTATGTTGACTCCAATAGCAAATAGATGGGGAAACAGTAGCAGATTTTAATTTGAGGGGCTCCAAAATCACTGTAGATGGTGACTGAAGCCATGAAATTAAAAGATGCTTACTCCTTAGAAGAAAAGTTATGACCAACCTAGACAGCATATTAAAAAGCAGAGACATTATTTTGCCAACAAAGGTCCGTCTAGTCAAGACTATGGTTTTCCCAGTAGTCATGCATGGATGTGAGAGTTGGACTATAAAGAAAGCTGAGCATCCAAGAACTGATGCTTTTGAACTATGGCATTGGATAAGACTCTAGAGAGTCCCTTGGACTGCAAGATCCAACCAGCCCATCCTAAAGGAGATCAGTCCTGGGTGTTCAATGGAAGGACTGATGTTGAAGCTGAAATTTCAATACTTTGGCCACCTGATGTGAAGAACTGACTCACTGGAAAAGACCCTGATGCTGGGAAAGATTGAAGGCCAGAGGAGAAGGGGACACAGAGGATGAGATGGTTGGAGGGCATCTCTGACTCATGGACATGAGTCTGAGTAAACTCTGGGAGTTGGTGATGGACAGGGAGGCCTGGAGTGCTGCAGTCCATAGGGTCGCTAAGAGTCGGAACTGAACTGAACTGATGTTGAATCCATTCCACTTCTTTGGTCTCTGTATTGCCTGCAGACTGCCTGCTCACCACTATTAGGGCTGCACAGAAAGTGTCTTTTTCTTTGGGTCTTTCTTAGTGGCTCAAATGGTAAAGGATCTGCCTGCAATGCAAGAGATAATAAGAGACGTGGGCTCAATCCCTGGGTTGGGAAAGTCCCCTGGAAAAAGGATTAGCTGTCCTCTCCAGTATTCTGGCCTGGAGAATTCCACGAACAGAGGAGCCTGGCAGACTACAGTCCATGGAGTAACAGTGTCCAGTCGACTGGTTTGAGCCACTAACACTTTCTGCACAGAGGCAGTTCCAAGATTTCCTGCAAAAATTTGCTGCTGCAGATCAAATCTTCATCACAGAAAACCTGTTACAGAGGAAGAAGATGGATAATGCTGCACCGTGTGTTTTGGTCCCCAGTGACCTGTGTCCTGCGCTGCCCTGGTGATAAAACCCCTGCTGGTAGGAGAGGCAGCACTTGGTGTGCCCAGCTCACCTGCGTGCTGTCTCCCGGGGTCTTGCCTGCCTCACTGTCTTGCCTGTCCCTCCTCCTTCAAGCGTCCTGTCACTCCTTGGGGCCCCTCGGACCAGCCAGTGCTGCGCCCTCTCCAACAGCTGGCCTAGAGGGACTAAGCAATACAACGCCTCTGGGAACCAGAAATCTGCTTCTGGAGTGAAGTCACCCAAATCCTAGGAGAAACTTGCAGGGGATTCCCGGGGTTGTTGGTGCTGCTGCTCTTAAACCCAGAGGGTTTAAGTATCTCTTGCACAGGAGATGGATGCAGTCCCATGCAAAGGTGCCCAGGCTGTGCTCTGGGTAGGTGGTTGTCCACTTAGCCGAGGCTGATCATTTATGCCTGCTGGTCAAAAGATGAAGAGCAGGAGTAGGGGGAGTGATGGGTGCCAGGAGAGATCTAACCTGCCAGAAGTTGAAGCATAGTACTCTGAGTAGGCCAGAAACAGAATTCACTGGGAGACTGTCAGACGCTCAGAGGGGCAGGCAATTGTCTCTCATCAGATTACACGGTGTTTGGAAGGCAGTGTTCTAGAGAGAGTATTTGAAATGTTGTTTGGACTACAAATGCATATTGAATTGCATGAGGCAGGTGCTAAAGGGGTGAGGGAATTGGGGAGCAGTAGTGAATAGCATCCAGAATTATAAACTGAGGCAAAATGAGGTTTTCAGCTCCATAACTTGGGGTCTTTTCCTCAGGTGAGACTCATTACATAGCAATAATTGAACAAAACACATCAGGAATTAACTCAGGAGATGCAATTGCAGAACTGGAGTCATGTTTTGCATATTTTTAATCTGTTCCAAACTTCCTATAATAATACAGCACTCAATGACCTTTATTTTGAATGAATGAATAAAAATAAATTTGAGAAAATATATGTCATCTCAACTATATCAGGGAACAGTTTTGTTAACTATTGTTTTCTGTCTTTCAATGAGATTTCAATTTAAAACATAAATACAGAGCAGACATATGCCTTTAGTAACCTAGACTATTAAAATTATATGACTCTTTTTACAAGCTGGAAACCTGCTTTTGGGAAACTGTAGACTTCACAAGAGATACAAACTAGGCATATACAAATAAACTCACATGTGAATTGCTTATTATTTGGGTAGAAAAATGGCAGCACAGTTTCTTCAAAACAGACTCTTGAGACTTCTGCTTCCAGAAGATGGAAGCTTTCATCTTCATTTATGCTTACATTTAAAGTTACACTTAGATGTAATTTTCTCCTTAATACAGATGAAAATCCTGTACATTATACATAAGAGAAACACAAGAATTTGAAAGGCAGAGATTAAAAAACAGCTATCATGAGGGAGATCTTTGCTGTGATGGAATGTCTGTATCTTGATTGCAGCTGTAGTTACACGGGTCTCCCCTGTGACTAAACTAATATGGAAACCGGGTTTGTTTCCTGTGGCTGCAGAAACAAAGTATCACAAATGCGGAGGCTTAAAACAAGTCTGTTCTTTCCCAGCTCTGGAGGACAGAAGTCCAAATGCAGTGTCGCTGGGCTGAAACGAAGGGGTTGACAAGGCTTCATTCACTCCCAAAGTTCAAGGGAGAATTCATCACTTGTCTCTTCCAGTTTCTGGTGGCTGTCAGCTTTCGCTGGCTTAGCTCAGCTCTCTTTCACTTCTTTTTCATCGTCGTTTTCTCCTTTTTATTTGTAGATAATCACCCTTGGCCTTTCTTCTACTCTGATGGCATGGGTAGAAGGAGGAAATGGGTAGCCCTTCCTTTCCCCCATTCTCTTCTACTGTGCTGGCATTAAGGGCCCACCTGGCTAATTCAAGATAATTTATCTCCTTCGAGATCCTTACATTGTTTGTATAGGTTAATATTCAATTCTTACCACACAGTAATATTTTCACATTCTGGGGGTTAGGCACTCAATATATCTTTAAGAGGTAATTTTTAAAAAAAAATCTATCACAAAACCACACACATTCATTCTACCAATATCAAGTTCCTCTTCTTGATAGTATAAGACAATTATGTAAGATGAAGCCATTAAGAAAAATTGGGTCATAGGTACCCAGGACTTCTTTGTAATATCTTTGGAGTTGATGTAAAAATATCATTTTTTAAAAATAAAAAGGTAAAAATAAAGCAACACATAAAGTAGAACTTTGTCTCTAAGGTTAAAAATACATTTTTTAATGATAGCTTTTTCAAATAAAAAGGTTTAGTTTAGAAGGTAATCACTTGATATGTATTCTCTACAAAGATATATGACCACTATTTAAGCTGAAAATGTATATAACATAAAATAACACTAAAACTATACATTTTCTTTGTATACAAATTTATGCTGTTATTCTACGTACTCAGTCCAGTACTATTTTTTTTCTACCTCTCACATTTCTTCTAGTAAACTGACTCTTTCTACGTATACTACTCACTATACATATATGTGTATACATGTAAACATACATACATGCCTATATATTTATACACACATGTATGCATACATGTGCATATATATAGATATATGTATATAATATATATATATATATACATGTTAATATATGTTTATATTAATATAAACCAAATAGTGAGCAAAACTTATTACATTAAGCCGGTCAATTATAATAATCTTCAACAAATATTTTAAGTGGGTACTATTAAAACTAATGAAGCTATACAGATAAGACCTTATCTAATTTAATGACACTTAGCAACAGTCATGTCAGACTCTTTGTGATCCTATGAACTGTAGCCCACAAAACTCCTCTATCCATGGAGTTTTCCAAGGAAGAATACTGGAGTGAGTTGCCATTTCCTCCTTCAAGGACTCTTCCTGTTCTCGTAAGCTTTTCTGTTTTAACATTTTGAAAACTGCCTATTTCCAGGTTTTATAGAAGCTAGTTAATTAACATTAGTTGTTCAGTTGTGTCCAGCTCTTTGTGACCCCATGGACTGTGGCCTGCCAGGCTCCGCTGTCCATTTAATTCTCCAGGCAAGAATTCTGGAGCGGGTTGCCATTCCATTCTCCAAGAGATATACCCAACCCAGGGATCAAACCCATGTCTCCTGAATTGCAGACATATTCTTTACTGTCTGAGACACTAGGGAAGCTTTTATTGAAGATACTACCTTGATTTTTGTTCTTGCTTTGTTTTGTTTTAAACTAATTTACTCAGAAAAACCCACAGTATGAGGATAGTATTTAGAAAGTCATTAATACTTGCTATGTGTGCTTACTTAGTTGCTCAGTCTTGTCCTACTCTGCCACCCTGAAGACTGTAGACCTCCAGGGTCCTCCGTCCATGGGAATCTTCTGGAAGGAATTCTAGAGTGGGTAGCCATTCCTTTCTCCAGAGGATCTTCACAACTCAGGGATCAAACCTAGGTCTCCTGTATTGCAGGCAGATTCATTACGAGCTGAGACACCAGGGAAGCCCAATACTTGCTATATCAATTCTCTATTTATAGACTGAGTCATACAATTGCTTTAACATCTCTTGTTACACATTCTCAAGGCCTAGGAATGAAATAATGTATGTTACAGATATTTGTGGTCTTTACTCCACAAGTCAATATAAGATATGCAAGGGATCTGAGTCACACAGTGATAGTCATGTCAGTTCAGTTCAGTTCAGTTGCTCAGTCGTGCCCCACTCTGCGACCCCATGAATCGCAGCATGCCAGGCCTCCCTGTCCATCACCAGCTCCCGGAGTTCATTCAGACTCATGTCCATCGAGTCACTGATGCCATCGAGCCATCTCATCCTCTGTCATCCACTTCTCCTCCTGTCCCAATCCCTACCAGCATCAGAGTCTTTTCCAATGAGTCATCTCTTTGCATGAGGTGGCCAAAGTACTAGAGTTTCAGCTTTAGCATCATTCGCTCTAAAGAAATCCCAGGGCTGTTATTCTTCAGAATGGACTAGTTGGATTGCTTTGCAGTCCAAGGGACTCTCAGGAGTCTTCTCCAACACCACAGCTCAAAAACATCAGCTCTTCGGCGCTCAGCTTGCTTCATAATCCAACTCTCACATCCATACATGACTACTGGAAAAACCATAGCCTTGACTAGATGGACCTTATTTGGTAAAGAAACGTCTCTGCTTTTCAGTATGCTATCTAGGTTGGTAATAACTTTTCTTCCAAGGAATAAGTGTCTTTTAATTTCAAGGCTGCAATCACCATCTGCAGTGATTTTGGAGTCAAAAAAATAAAGTCAGCTACTGTTTTCACTGTGTCCCCATCTATTTCCCATGAAGTGATGGGACCAGATGCCATGATCTTCATTTTCTGAATGTTGAGCTTAAAGCCAACATTTTCACTCTCCTCTTTTACTTTCATGAAGAGGTTTTTAGTTCCTCTTCACTTTCTGCCATAAGAGTAGTGTCATCTGCATATCTGAGGTTATTGATATTTCTCCTGGCAATCTTGATTCCAGCTTGTGCTTCTTCCAGCCCAGTGTTTCTCGTGATGTACTCTGCGTAGAAGTTAAATAAGCAGTGTGACAATATACAGCCTTGATGTACTCCTTTTCCTATTTGGAACCAGTCTGTTGTTCCATGTCCAGTTCTAACGGTTGCTTCCTTACCTGCATATAGCTTTCTCAAGAGGCTGGTCAGGTGGTCTGGCATTCCCATCTCTTGAAGAATTTTCCACAGTTTATTGTGATCCACACAGTCAAAGGCTTTGGCATAGTCAACAAAGCAGAAACAGATGATTTCCTGGAACTCGCTTTCTTTTTCCATGATCCAACGGATGTTGGCAATTTGATCTCTGGTTCCTCTGCCTTGTCTAAAACCAGCTTGAACATCTGGAAGTTCACAGTTCACATATCGCTGAAGTCTGGCATGGAAAATTTTGAGCATTACTTTACTAGCATGTGAGATGAGTGCAATTGTGTGGTAGTTTGAGCATTCTTTGGCATTGCCTTTCTTTGGGATTGGAATGGAAACTGACTTTTTCCAGTCCTGTGACCACTGCTGAGTTTTCCAAATTTGCTGGCATATTCAGTGCAGCGCTTTCACAGCATCATCTGTTAGGATTTGAAATAGCTCAACTGGAATTCCATCACCTCCACTAGCTTTGTTCATAGTGATGCTTTCTAAGGCCCACTTGAGTTCACATTCCAGGCTGTCTGGCTCTAGGTGAGTGATCACACCATCGTGATTATCTTGGTCGTGAAGATCATTTTTGTACAGTTCTTCTGTGTATTCTTGCCACCTCTTCTTAATATCTTCTGCTTCTGTTAGGTTCACATGATTTTTGTCCTTTATCGAGCCCATTTTTGCATGAAATGTTTCCTTGGTATCTCTAATTTTTTTTGAAGAGATCTCTAGTCTTTCCCATGCTGTTCTTTTCCTTTATTTCTTTGCATTGATCACTGAGGAAGGCTTTCTTATCTCTTCTTGCTATTCTTTGGAACTCTGCATTCAGATGCTTCTATCTTTCCTTTTCTCCTTTGCTTTTCGCTTCTCTTCTTTTACAGCTATTTGTAAGGCCTCCCCAGACAGCCATTTTGCTTTTTTGCATTTCTTTGCCATGGGGATGATATATGGCTCATTAAATTGGCTCATCCAAATATATCTCTATGTATACTATTAAAGTGAAAATTGAAGACTCAAGCAAAGTGCCACCCAGAGGTGCCTTCACAAAAGCATCATTGTCACCAAATACCTGATCCCTGAATTGTTTTAGCTGAGTAAAAAAGTGAGCTAGTGTACTGTGTGTGTGTTTACATCAATATATGTGTATATTAATATATTTGCATTTTTATGTATGGATATTTATGTGTTTGTATATACATATTTATACACTATATGAACTAAATGTATATATAAGCTATATATATAATGATCACCTAAAATACTTTGTTCTTTTGCTGGCCCAGTGTCTGTTATCTTACTTATGAAATAAAAACTTATTTTAGCTTTGAAGAAAAATTATCATCTTTCTTAGTCCTTGTGTATTTTTATTGTCTTTATTGTTTATTTATTTCATTGTTTTTTGTTGTTGTTAGTTGTTCTCATGGCTTTAAGAGAGGCATGACTTACAAATAAATTTCATATATATTTAGGTTGTAAAATATAATTATTTAGAGACCTGTGATGTGATGATTTAATATACAGACACATTGTGAAAGGATTGCCACAATTAATTTAATTAACATATACATTACCTTATATGGTTACCATTTTTGTGTGTATGTGTGGTGATAATACTCAAGAACAGCATTGATAGCAAAGAAATCACTGGGCTGTACATTAGATCCTCTTGTTTTAAATGGATTAAAATCACTGCCAATTTTTAGAGGTACATGTGTATCTCAAGCCTAGTCAATTGGCATATATTCTTCCAAACAACAAAGATAAGGAAAGGCACAGACTTTTATGAGGATCTAAAGAGATATATGTAGATTTATAGTAAGAAGATCCACATAAAATATTCTATCAGCCTTTGAAGATTTTCCAGACCACATTGAATATTTCATTTTAGTCTATTCTTTTGGGCTTCTGTGAAATTTGAAAGTAATATCTAATTCATTTCACTTTTTCTCCAATCTATAACTTGTGATTTCACTGCCACGGCAAACCTTGTGTTCATTCAATTAGAGTCCTCAAAATTCAATTACCATACTAAGTCTTACCCAGCATTTTAGTTTTTATTTTTATGATCTTTAGCTTGAGACTATAAACATTGGGTTTTCTTATGTTTCCATGCATTGCTTCATTGCATTATTAAGCACACATTCCCGTATTTTAGCCTATCAAGTGGTTGTAAAATCTGTGTAACATTTAAACCCATATCTAAATCAGGTCTTTATTTTTTATTTGATTATACATCTTACATTTACATCCACCGTACTTCATTTCCATGCTGTCTAAGGAAATCAGGCTGACTGTAAATAGCTAGCTGGGGTTATATTGCAATATCAGCCAATTCACAGAAAAATCAGAAGGTTCAAATTGTAGAGAATGTATAGAGAATACTTCTATGAAAATAAATATTGAACAAGCTTTCATATTATAATTGAATGCAAATTTAATTGAGAATAAAATTTGGTCATTATGACATTCCAAGTATACAGGACTGAAAATGAAGTAATATACTGTATGGAAAATGAAGCACAAGAAATTAAAGTAATATGGAGAAGTCACGGTGAATCATGTTCAGTGAGCTGGGATTGTGACACAGAAAAATGAGATCCAATTTACTGGTTTAACTATTGTAACCCCTCTGTAAGCATTTTTTATACTGAGTGCTTCTGAGTTCTCACTCCTATGTGTTAAGCATTGAACAAGGTGGTGTGATACAAGAACCAAAAAATTGTAACAACTCACAAAATGTGGTTACCCAGAATATTTTGTCTTCTCCTCTTTCTTTGTTTATTTGAGCATGACCTAATTGTTTGTTTGTTTGTTTGCTTTTAAGCTATAAATGAACTTTAAAAAGTAAGGTTAAATTTCCTCTTAATTTAATTTCTATTTGAGAAACACTATGAGCTTCTCTGGTGACTCAGACAGTATAGAATTCACTTGCAATGCAGGAGACCTGGGTTCTATCCCTGGGTCTGGAAGATCCCCTGGAGAAGAACATGGCAACCCATTCCAGTATTCTTGCCTGAAAGAGGAGCCCGGTAGGCTGCCGTCCATAGTATCATAGAGTCAGACACAACTGAAGTGATTTAGCAGGCAGAAGCACTACAATCTTTTTGGGGGAGAGAATGGCAAACCATTCTAGCATACTTGCTGTGAGGACCCCATGAACTATATGAAAAGATATAACACTGGAAGGTTAGCCCACTCCAGGTCAGAAGGAAATCAGCCCTGAGTATTCACTGGAAAGACCATTGCTGAAGCTGAGGCTCCAGTCCTTTCGCCATCTGATGCAAAGAGCTGACTCATTGGAAAAGACCCTGATGCTTGAAAAGATTGAGGGCAAAAGGAGAAGGGGATGGCAGAGGATGAGATGGGTTAGCACCATGGACTAAATGGACATGAATTTAAACAGGCTGTGGGATATAATGGAAAGGGTATCTTGACATGCTGCAGTCCGTAGGGTCACAAAGAATTGGACCCAACTTAGTGGCTTAACAAACAGTGATAACAATCCTTTTTTGGTCTTCCCAGGTAGTTGGTGGTGAAGAATTCATCTGTCTGAGCTGAAGAGGTGGACTCAATCCTGGGTCAAGAAGATCCCCTGGAGGAGGAAATAGCAACTCACTCCAGTAGCCTTGCTTGGACAATTCCATGGACAGAGGAGACTGGAGGGCTGCAGTCCATGAGATCACATAGAGCACACATGCTTAATCACTTTTATGGCTGACTTCAAAGCAGTATGCTAGAAATATAGATATCTCTTTTCTAGAGAGACTACAAAAGCTCTAGAAGGATTATACAGAGTGAAATTGGGTTCAGAGTCCCTGTGTCTACAGGCTCAGCTAATATAAATGCTTCAGTATTATAAATAGTGGGGAGTTGTTTGCTTTTTCCTCTTAATTTTCTTCCTGAATCCTTTCTTAGATATTTACACAAAGCACAAATAAATCATTCCCTCAAAAAGGATCTATCAGTGAGATTATTAATTTTTTTATTTTAATTTTATAGTATTCTGATAGGATGTTGTGTCTTAGGAAACCATAACTGCTCCACATGTCTGAAAATATCTTATGTTAGAGGGAAAGGGCCTTGAATCAGCAAATATGAGTTCTACTCTGTGCTAAAGAGTGTACCAAATCCCCCACATTTCCTTAGTATCCTAAAGGTAATTGAAGCCTCCTGACTCTTCTGAAGGCTTCCCTGGTGGCTCAGAGGTTAAAGCGTCTGCCTCCAATGCGGGAGACCCGGGTTCCATCCCTGGGTCGGGAAGATCCCCTGGAGAAGGAAATGGCAATCCACTCCAGTATTCTTGCCTGGAGAATCCCATGGACAGAGAAGGCTAGTAGGTTACAGTCCACGGGGTCGCAGAGACATTTCAGCACTTCAAAGCTTTACCCAGCTGGTGGAACTAAAATTTGAATTCAGAGAGTAAATTAAAGTGATTGAATGAAGTGACAATTATTAGCAGTCTGTTGGATGAGGTATTTCCATTGTCTGCAAAGTGAGGTTGACAATTGCACTTAATCCATATGGTTGCTGTGAGGACTAAATAAGGTAAGGGTTACAAATCTCTAAGTAAAGTGCTAATACATGTGTCGTGTGTGTTGTCACTCAGTCATGTCCGAATCTTTGTAAATCCATGGACTGCAGCCTTCCAAACTCCTCTGTCCATGGAATTTTCTCAGTATCATACTGGAGTGAGTTGCCATTTCCCCCCCAGAGGATCATCCCAACCTAGAGATGGAACCCAGGTCTCCAGCATTGGCAGGCAGATTCTTTACCACTAAGCCACCTGGGAATCCAAGTACTTTGCTAGTATATGCACACTAATTATTCATACGTGTACATTAATCATCTCTACTGCTGATTTTGTTGATAACAGTAGGTGGAGACAGTCATGTTTATATACAGCCTCTAAAATTCCTTCATTGCCCACTACTCCATAAAGGCTTGTATTTGGGTTTGGCTCTATCATTCGCTAGTGAGAAGAAAAGCTGCTCCTGACATCCAGGACTTGGTTCAACACACAAGTGAGGCTTTGGACTGCTGTTGAACATAAAAATGTCAAAGACAGCACATCAGTCAAGATCACTTGTAACCATGATGATGAAAGACACAAATAAAACTACATAATAATCATGAGTGAATACAAACACAAACAGGAACATTGTCTTTAAAAAAAAAAAAAACCTCCATAATTCATTACAATTAACAATAACTTCTGTTTCTTTATAAATTAAATTATAAAGTTCTTTATAATTTACTTTATGCTTCTTTACACATAGGCCAGAATTCCAAAGAGATCAATTCATAGACTCATTCCCGTTTCCTGAGAGCATCAATCCATGGGATACTTTAAAGGGTAAGTTCAAATACAGTCTTGTCTGACTTATTTTTAGGAAGACCTCCCACAATTCTCCATGGTTTGAGTGCTCCCTCATTGCATACATGTGCACTCAGTTGCTCAGTCATGTCCGACTCTCTGCAAGCCCATGGACTGTAGCTTGCCAGGTTCCTCTGACCATGGGATTCTCCAGGCAAGAATACTGGAGTGGGTTGCCATTTCCTCCTCTAGGGGTCTTCCTGACCTATGGATCAAACCCACCTCTCCTGGGTCTCCTGCATTGTAGGCTGATTCTTTACCCAATGAATCAGCCAGGGAGTTCTCTCCCTCATTGAACTAACCAATAAACCTAATTTTATGCTACCTTTAACTGACTAAAAGAATTTAGATAGGGGGCCTGGTCCAAAAAGAGACCTATCACCAACAATAACTACAAAGAGTGTGAGGTGGCTACGTGAGCCTGAGGGAGTGTAGCAGGACCTGTTTGCTCAAAGTCTTCTCAATGTCCCCTTGTCTCTGCATGGCATAATGGACATCTGTTTACCAAATATTTGCTCTTTCCATTTTGCTATGAATTGTCTTTCTTCCCTTTGTAGCGTCAGATCCCTTATGCTTTCTTCTTAGCTCAGAGTGGCATATAAGCCTTGAATCTGACTTTGTGGAAGCCTTTTGTGTGTATGTAAAGCCCTCATGGGGCCAAGAGGAGCCACTCCATGTTCAAGGTCAGGAGGGGCAGTGGTGAGGAGATACCCTTCACCCAAGAAAAGGAGCAGTGGCTGCACTTTGCTGGAACAGCCGTGAAGAAATACCCCAAGTCCACGGTAAGAGAAACCCAAGTAAGATGGTAAGTGTTGCGAGAGGGCATCAGAGGGGAGACACACTGAAACCATAATCAAGAAAACTCGTCAATCTAATCACACACACCACAGCTTGGTCTAACTCAATAAAATTAAGCCATGCCCTCTGGGGCCACCCAAGATGGGTGGGTCATGGTGGAGAGGTCTGACAGAATGTGGTCCACTGGAGAAGGGAATGGCAAACCACTTCAGTATTCTTGCCTTGAGAACCCCATGACCAGTATGAAAAGGCAAAATGATAGGATACTGACAGAGGAACTCCCCAGGTCAGTAAGGGCCCAATATGCTACTGGAGATCAATGGAAAAATAACTCCAGAAAGAATGAAAGGATAGAGCAAACCAAAAACAATACCCAGCTGTGGATGTGACTGGTGACAGAAGCAAGGTCCAATGCTGTAAAGAGCAGTATTGCATAGGAACCTGGAATGTTAGGTCCATGAATCAAGGCAAACTGGAAGTGGTCAAAGCAGGAGATGGCAAGAGTGAACGTTGACATTCTAGGAATCAGCGAACTAAAATGACTGGAATGGGTGAATTTAACTCAGATGACCATTATATCTACTACTGTGGGCAGGAATCCTTCAGAAGACATGGAGTAGCCATCATGGTCAACAAAAGAGTCCAAAATGCAGTACAGTACTTGTTTGCAAACTGAAAAATGACAGAATGATCTCTATTCATTTCCAAGGCAAACCATTCAACATCACAGTAATTCAAGTCTATGCCCCAACCAGTAACACTGAGGAAGCTGAAGCTGAACGGTGCTATGAAGACCTAAAAGATCTTTTAGAACTGACATCCAAAAAAGATGTCCTTTTCATTATAAGGTACTGGCTTGCAAAAGTAGGAAGTCAAGAAACACCTGGAGTAACAGGCAAATTTGCTCTTGGAATACGGAATGAAGCAGGGCAAAGGCTAATAGAGTTTTGCCAAAAAAACGCACTGGTTATAGCAAACACCCTCTTACAACAACACAAGAAAAGATTCTACACATGGGCATCACCAGATGGGCAACGCTGAAATCAGACTGATTATATTCTTTGCTGCCAAAGATGGAGAAGCTCAATACAGTCAGCAAAAACAAGATCGGGAGCTGACTGTGGATCAGATCATGAGCTCCTTATTGCAAAATTCAGACTTAAATTGACAACAGTAGGGAAAACCATTAGACCATTCAGGTATGACCTAAATCAAATCCCTTATGATTATACAGTGGAAGTGAGAAATAGATTTAAGGGACTAGATCTGATAGAGTGCCTGATGAACTATGGACAGAGGTTCCTGATATTGTACAGGAGACAGGGATCAAGACCATCCCCATGGGAAAAAAAAATGCAGAAAAGCAAAATGGCTGTCTGGAGAGGCCTTACAAATAGGTGTAAAAGAAGTGAAGTGAAGTCGCTCAGTCGTGTCCCGACCCTCAGCAACCCCATGGATTGCAGCTTTCCAGGCTCCTCCGTCCATGGGGGTTTTCCAGGCAAGAGTGCTGGAGTGGATTGCCATTTCCTTCTCCAGGGATCTTCCTGACCCAGGAATCGAACCCAGGTCTCCCAGACTGCAGGCAGACGCTTTACCGTCAGAGCCACCAGGGTGTGAAAAGAAGAGAAGTGAAAAACAAAGGAGAAAAGGAAACTCTGAATGCAGAGTTTCAAAGAATAGCAAGGAGAGATTAAAAAAAAAAAAAGCCTTCCTCAGCGATCAATGCAAAGAAATAGAGGAAAACAACAGAATGGGAAAGACTAGAGATCTGTTCAAGAAAATTAGAGATACCAAGGGAACATTTCATGCAATGTTGGCTTGATAAAGGACAGAAATGGTATGGACTTAACAGAAGCAGAAGGCATTCAGAAGAGGTGATAAGAATACACAGAAGAACAGTACAAAAAAGATCTTTATGACCAAGATAATTACAATGGTGTGATCACTCACCTAGAGCCAGACATCCTGGAATGTGAAGTCAAATGGACCTTAAAAGCATCACTATGAACAAAGCTAGTGAAGGTGGTGGAATTCCAGTTCAGCTATTTCAAATCCTGAATGATGGTGCTGTGAAAGTGTTGCACTCAATATGCCAGCAAATTTGGAAAACTCAGCAGTGGCCACAGGACTGGAGAAGGTCAGTTTTCATTCCAATCCCAAAGAAAGGCAATGCCAAAGAATGCTCAAACTACTGCACAATTGTACTCATCTCACATGCTAGCAAAGTAATGCTCAAAATTCTCCAAGTCAGGCTTCAGCAATACGTGACCTGTGAACTTCCTGATATTCAAGCTGGTTTTAGACAAGGCAGAGGAACCAGAGATCAATTGTGAATATCTGCTGGATCATGTAAAAAGAAAGCGAGTTCCAGGAAAACATCTATTTCTGCTTTATTGACTATGCCAAAGCCTTTGACTGTGTGGATCATAATCAACTGTGGAAAATTCTGAAAGAGATGGGAATACCAGACCACCTGACCAGCCTCTTGAGAAACCTATATGCAGGTCAAGAAGCAACAGAAATATACATGGACCAACAGACTGGTTCCAAATAGGAAAAGGAGTAGGTCAAGGCTGTATATTGTCACCCTGCTTATTTAACTTCTATGCAGAGTACATCATGAGAAACTCTGGACTGGAAGAAACACAAGCTGGAATCAAGATTGCCAGGAGAAATATCCATAACCTCAGATATATATGCAGATAACACCACCCTTATGGCAGAAAGTGAAGAGGAGCTAAAGGGCCTCTTGATGAAAGTGAAGGAGGAGAGTGAAAAAGTTGGCTAAAATTCAACATTCAGAAAATGAAAATCATGGCACCTGCTCCCATCATTTCATGGGAAATAGATGGGGAAACAGTGGAAACACTGTCAGACTTTATTTTGGGGGCTCCAAAATCACTGCAGATGATGATTTGCAGCCATGAAATTAAAAGACGCTTACTCCTTGGAAGGAAAGTTATGACCAACCTAGATAGCACATTATAAAGCAGAGTCATTACTTTGCCAACAAAGGTCTATCTAGCCAAGGCTATGGTTTTCCAGTAGTCATGTATGGATGTGAGAGTCATGTATAGATGTGAAGAAAGCTAAGCACCAAATAATTGATGCTTTTGAATTGTGTTGTTAGAGAAGACTCTTGAGAGTCCCTTGGACTGCAAGGAAATCCAACCAGTCCATTCTAAAAGAGATCAGCCTTGGGTATTCTTTCAAACGACTGATGCTAAAGCTGAAACTCTAGTACTTTGGCCACGTCATGCAAAGAGTTGACTCATTGGAAAAGACTCTGATGCTGGGAGGGATTAGGGGCAGGAGTAAAAGGGGACGACAGAGGATGAGATGGCTGGATGGCATCACCAACTCAATGAACGTGAGTTTGAGTGAACTCCGGGAGTTGGTGATGGATAGGGAGGCCTAGCATGCTGCAATTCATGGGATCACAAACAGTCGGACATGACTAAGTGTCTGAACTGAACTGAAAGCCCCTTTTGCATGAAATTATTTTTTTTTCTCCTCCTAATCTGTGTGATGTCAATTCAATTATTAGATCAGCCATGCGAACTTAAAAATTCAGAAGAAAAATTTCCTCTCCAAGAGTTCTGTTAATTCTTTCATGAAAAATTCTTTGAACACTTCTAAAGTATCAGGCCCATGGATTTCAGTGGTAACCTGATTTATTGATGGCTATGATCTTTAAAGATGCAATAAAACAGAAGCAATTGCTCATCTGTACATTCCTTAATTACTAGAGGACTTTGTTCCTGTACCCTTCCTATGACTATTTTATGTGACTTTTGCTGGATGTTTTCCATTTAATCATTAATATATTTTATCTACTTTCCTGAACTTGCTCTGTGTTCCAGGAGTCTGACATTTCAGGACAATATCATACCTCCTTGCCATCTAACTTCTGGTAAAGTTCAGTCAGTTAGGTAATAGCTTCAATTAGGCCAAGAAGACAGTGAAATTGAAGTATTTATTCCCCCTTATCCTTTCCTTGCTAGTTCTCAGTTGTTCCACTATACATGTAGCTCTGCTTCCGGAATTCAGGTAACTGCTTTCTACCATGTTCTTAGCCTGGGAGCCATGGTTTCATTCCATGATTACTTCCATCACCTACCAAGCCTTTGAAAATCATATTACCTAAATAATCCACCTTGAATTTATCATTTTTTTTTTTTTTCTTTTTCCTAGGACCCAGACTCTAGTGGTTTAGAATTTGTGCAAGTTTTTCAACAGGGTCTAAATTTTTATTATGTAAGTCTGAACTATTACTCTTGACTGCTCTGTTTATTCTTTTTTAAATGTTTTAAAATTTGATGTCTGTTTCTTTTTATTTCAAATTCTGTGTGATGGATGATGGTATATAGGTTAAGGGTACATAATTCAAATGATTCATCAGCTCTTCTCTGGTGGCTCAGAGGTTAAAGAATCTGCCTTCAATGTGGGAGACCCGGGTTCAGTCCCTTGATCAGGAAAATCCTCTGGAGAAAGAAACGGCAATCCACTCCAGTATTACTGCCTGGAGAATCCCATGGATGGAGGAGCCTGGTAGGCTACAGTTCACGGGGTCGCAAAGAGTCAGACAGGACTGAGTGACTTCACTTTCACTTTCATCAAGTCTTAAATGGCTAGTCTAATAGTCTCCCTCACTCTAGAGGTTTAACTCTAGATATCCCAAATCTAATCTACCTTCAAAAGTACCTCCAGAGTAATTTCAAAATATGAATAATTGCAAATCATGAAAATCTAAGTTCCACTCAGACCTTTCTTCAAGGGAAAGTTTTATTTTATTCTGTAATTTTGAAAACAATAAATATGTATCTAAGTATTATTATCAAGTCTAGAAATTCATATGTATTCACAACTAAAAAAATTCAAATCTACTCGTTACATTCTCTCTGATGAAGATAATGTTATAAAAATAATAAAACATTGTGTACTCCTTACTGTAACACTGTAATGTTTTAAAATCTGAAATGCTAATGCAGCATTCATGGAAAATACTACCTCATTAGTTCTTTTCCTTCATCCTAATAAAAATCTACTTTGTAAAGGCTAATCATAAGGCTATTATATAAAAGTAATTAGAAATTCTCTCAGATTAATGATTATTTCTTTGGGTTATATAACACAAATTATATGTTGATACAGTATCAATATGATGCAGATCATAATTTTGCATACTTTGAAAAATTTATTATTACATTGCCAATTTAATTGTAGATTTATTTGATTTTTTTCAAAAGTATTCAATAATGTTCTCAGGAATAATTTTTAAAGACGTCTGTTAGTATAATTTTACTTGGTGCTTTGGCTATTTTAATAGTTGTAGGTATTACCTACTTCTATGCAGAGATTCTTTATTAGTATTTATTACTTCAAATGCACTGTTTATGCACTAGACATTAGATATAAAAGTTTGAGATAGGAGATGTTCCTCTATCTGCTGCATTTTGATGGTAAATTGCAAGAATCATGACTTGGGAGCCTTAACATCTACATATTGATTTATTGTTAATCTGGTATATGCACACGATTTTATTCATATTCTGAGTCAATGTTTTAGCAATTCCGTAGCATCAATATTTATAAAATTACTATTTGAAAGCTAAATGAGAAACTATAAAAAGTGAACAGGTAATATGTTAAAGAAGTTTTGTTTCTGGAATAAAATTGCATTGATTCAAAGAAAAATAAAAAAAGCAAAGGAAGAAATATGGGAAATATATTTCATAATTTATTTACCGCACATCATGCATTGGAGAAGAAAATGGCAACCCACTCCAGTATTCTTGCCTGAAGAATCCCAGGGACGACGGTGCCTGGTGGGCTGCCCTCTGAGGGTGGCACAGAGTCGACACGACTGAAGCATGGTCTTTAAGAGGATATATCTTTAATTTCAAATGTTATTTTCTCCAGGGTTTCATTTTTGAATCATTTGTACTTATTTGAGAGTATATGCCATCATCTTCTCTCTAATTTCATGACTTGCTCCATTCTTCTCCTCACATTACTAAGAATTTTCTAAATACTAACTTTGTCATGTCCCATTCTGCTTGAATCCATTTCAAAGGCCGTAAAAGCATGATTCAGTTGACACCAAGACTGACCAAGATTTGGTCTCTATTTTTCCAGACTCAGCAGTCATCAATAGTCAGAGCACAGGAATTTTCTAGACGCTGACAAAGACATTTGCAGTTTAATAAACATAGAATGCTTTTCGTTTCCACTCTACTTTCACACATGGTGATTCCTTTGTCTGGAATGTCCTTTCCCCATTTACTTATATTCAGATGTGCAGGCTCTTAAACTCATAGTTTATGCATCATCTAATCTACTATGACATTCCTAAGCATAACTTGCGATTGCCTTGCCAACTTACTGTTTGGTATACTCTATCATTGTTCCATTCAATTGTGAAATAACATCTGGTTAACCATAGGGACCTAACAGAAGCAGAAGATACTAAGACGTGACAAGAACACACAGAAGAACTGTACAAAAGAGATCTTCACGACCCAGATAATCGTGATGATGTGATCACTCATCTAGAGCCAGACATCTTGGAATGTGAAGGCAAGTGGGCCTTAAGAAGCATCACTACGAACAAAATTAGTGGAGGTGATGGAATTCCAGTGGAGCTGTTTCATATCCCGAAAGATGATGCTGTGAAAGTGCTGCACTCAATATACCAGCAAATTTGGAAAACTCAGCAGTGGCCACAGGACTGGAGAAGGTCAGTTTCCATTCCAATCCCAAAGAAAGGCAATGCCAAAGAATGCTCAAATTACTGCACGTGCACTCATCTCACATGCTAGTAAGGTGATGCTTAAAATTCTCCAAGCCAGGCTTCAGCAATACGTGAACCGTGAACTCCCTGATGTTCAAGCTGGTTTTAGAAAAGGGAGAGGAACCAGAGATCAAGTTGCCAACATCTGCTGGATCATGGAAAAAGCAAGAGAGTTCCAGAAAAACATCTATTTCTGCTTTATTGACTATGCCAAAGCCTTTGACTGTGTGGACCACAATAAACTGTGGAAAATTCTGAAAGAGATGGGAATACCAGACTACCTAACCTGCCTCTTGAGAAACCTGTATGCAGGTCAGGAAGCAACAGTTAGAACTGGACATGGAGCAACAGACTGGTTCCAAATAGGAAAAGGAGTACGTCAAGGCTGTATATTGTCACCCTGCTTATTTAACTTCTATGCAGAGTACATCATGAGAAACGCTGGACTGGAAGAAACACAAGCTGGAATCAAGATTGCCGGGAGAAATATCAGTCACCTCAGATATGCAGATGACACCACCCTTATGGCAGAAAGTGAAGAGGAGCTAAAAGTCTCTTGATGAAAGTGAAAGAGGAGAGTGAAAAAGTTGGCTTAAAGCTCAACATTCAGAAAACGAAGATCATGGCATCCGGTCCCATCACTTCATGGGAAATAGATGGGGAAACAGTGGAAACACTGTCAGACTTTATTTTTCTGGGCTCCAAAACCACTGCAGATGGTGAATGCAGCCATGAAATTAGAAGACGCTTACTCCTTGGAAGAAAAATTATAACCAACCTAGATAGCATATTCAAAAGCAGAGACATTACTTTGCCAACAAAGTTCCGTCTAGTCAAGGATATGGTTTTTCCTGTGGTCATGTATGGATGTGAGAGTTGGACTGTGAAGAAGGCTGAGCACCGAAGAATTGATGCTTTTGAACTGTGGTGTTGGAGAAGACTCTTGAGAGTCCTTTAGACTGCAAGAAGATCCAACTAGTCCATTCCGAAGAGATCAGCCCTGGGATTTCTTTGGAAGGAATGATGCTAAAGCTGAAACTCCAGTACTTTGGCCACCTCATGCTAATGGTTGATTCATTGGAAAAGACTCTGATATTGGGAGGATTGGGGGCAGGAGGAGAAGGGGACGACAGAGGATGAGATGGCTGGATGGCATCATGGACACGATGAACATGGGTTTTGGTGGACTCCAGGAGTTGGTGATGGACAGGGAGGCCTGGCGTGCTGTGATTCATGGGGTTGCAAAGAGTCAGACATGACTGAGTGACTGAACTGAACTGAACTGAAATGTGTGAACTGTTAACAGTGTTGGTGATAGTGAGAAAATAAAAATTCATGGTCCTTCCAGGTTTAAAATTCAATGATTTTAGAGTATAATTATATAAGAAAAAACAAAATAGAAAACTAGAAAACATGACAGTTCCTTTTCCATAGTTTGCTTCCTCCCTATGTGAGCACTCTGGAACCAGCTCATAATTATAGTGCCAGTGAATATGTGATGCCAAATGGAATAAGATAGTATATTGTCTTTCCCTGACCCTCATTGTTCTGGATTTTGTGAATATAGATTAGCACAGATTCTGATCTTTTAGATGTGTTATTAATAGCTAGAGAGACAACAATCAAACTATAATCATATTATATCATTTTGTTCAAAGATCTATTCTAAGAATGATATTTCTATTATTTTATTAAAAAAAAACTACTTAGAACATAGTAAATGACACTTCATGTCACTTAGAATATAACAAAGAAAAAAAAACAGTCTCCACTCTTGGGATTTTATGGGATATTGAGATAATATATCTGAAAAAATGTAGCAAATATCAGTTTAATTACTGATGAAAAGTCTTAAAAAGACTTAAAGGTAATTTAAAAATTTAAGAGATTAAAGTTTGAAGATGGATGGGAGGTTTTTGTTTTGTTTTGTTAACAAACAAACAATTAACCACGCATAGACTAAATAAAAAGCAATCAGCTAAGTTTTCAGATTCTTTTTCTAATTTCATCACTGGGCTTCCCTGGTGGTTCAGGCGGTAAAAAAATCTGTCTGCAATGGAGGAGACCTGGGCTCTATCCCTGGGTCAAGAAGATCCCCTGGAGATATCATGGATGGAGGATCACCATATCCTCAAATGGAAATTTAAATTTTTTTCATTTTTCAAATAAGAACTTTGAGACTCAGAGACGCAAGGTTTTGGTTTATGGGCACTACAGAGGTGGTGCAGGCACCCTTAGTTTTGCCCAACTCTGAGACCCCATGAACTCTATTCTGCCAGGCTCCTCTGTCCATGGGATTCTCCAGGCAAGAATACTGGAGTGTGTTGCCATTTCCTACTCCAGGAGATCTTCCTAACCCAGGGACTGAACCAGCATCTCTTGCAAGGCAGGTGGATCTTTACCACTGTGCTACCTGGATTTACATTAAACATTGCAACTTTTCTTGAGGCTAACATCAAGGGACATATCAACAGATCCTCCAAACTCTATGCACACTTTATAAGCTTCAAACCCACTTTACTTTCACCAGCAAAGTCAACCCTCTACAAGCTGCACAAGCACAAGACGTCAGATCAATTGTACAATTGAGCACTAATCAAATATCACTAGGAATGGAGCTAAAATGGGTATGGATGGAAAGTTTTTCAAAGACCGCACATAAAGGATGTCGCCAGTCAGCAAGGAACTCACCTGAAAACAAAAATGCTGGCTGTTTATCGCAGCCCAAGACTGCAGCATAGCAATAAGTGTAGGAGGATGTGAGCCAGAAGAAAAGAGACTAAAATCCCAAGGGAGAAATTCGGTTTCTAGTTTTCAGACTTCATTTCAGGAAAAATATGCTAATATTCTTAATCTATTCTAGGAAAGATACTTATGAGCTAGTTATTCTCTTTTATTGTGTATAAGTATAGAGCAAGAAATAAAACAGGTGGCCAGATATTGTAGTAGTTTCATGAATGTTATCAACATTGCATTAAACATATCTGCTTTGCATTTGTTTATTACTTGATAATCTGAAGAACACACTTTTAAGCACCCTTGAGTATGCCACCTATATTTGTTTTCTAGGGTTGCCATAACAAAATGCCACAGACTAGGAAGCTTAAGGAACAGAGGTTTGTTTTCTCACAGTTCTGAAAGCTAGCAGTACAAAATCAAGTATTGGTCAGGTTGATTTTCTCTGAGACTTTGTTAATGACCATCTTCTCTTTATGTCTTCACATGGTCTTCCCTCTGTATATGTCTATGTCCAAATTTTCTCTTCTTATAAGGATGGGAGTAGATTAGGACCCACCTAATAACCGCATTTTAAGTTAATTATTACCTTGTTAAAGATCCTATGTGCAAATATTGTCACATTCTGAGATCTTGAACTTTGCAACTATATAAAAGGATTGAGATTAAGAAAAAGATAACATTAACAGGATAAAGGCTAGCCAGTAATGACATTAAGAAAACTAGCTATTCAAATACATGTAAGTAAAAAGTGTAAAATGAGTCCTTAGCACCAGTAGCAAACAAAATCACTACTGATTGAAAAGCTGATAATTTGATTTCTGAATAATGACAAAGAAAGCTCTTGATGACTTTGTGTGACATAAATCCTCCAGATAATACTAGTATATTTAACAGTTTAATATGCATTTCAGATGACTGGACTCACCATTCACCCAAGTCTGTCTCCAGGTCTTGAAGTCGCCTAGGAAGTCCTTAAGAAACACACTGATTAGATGATCATTAAGGAAGATAGCAATCAGCTCCTAAATGGATCTTAATATCTTATCTGATATTTACAAAAGATTTTGAATTTAATTGACTTACATATTTCCATTTCATAGATGATAAATTGAAACTCAAAGAGAAAGCTGATATTTTCTCAGAGCTATGCAGTGACTGAAAATGAAATGAATGACTTAGAATCTAATTCGATAATTGAAAGTCTTGGCTAAGCATCTCATTTTAAACTACAGTCTAAATTTTAATCTTGAGGTATTTTAGTATTATACAGTTCCAAAATTGTTATTGAATCCTTTTCTGTAAGTTAAATAATGTTATTCTGAAATCCCAAAATCACGATCTTTTGCTTCTGAAGAGTAACATGTTGACAAGTTTGGGAAAATAAAAAGCATTTCAGCTTTGATGAAAGCCACATAACTCTTATTCAATCCAGTTAGTACCAAACATAAATTGCCTCATCTTATCACCCTAAGTGCTTCAATTCCAATACACAGAGTCTTCAAGGTACAATTTTTCTTAATAGTTTGCTATATTCATGAGACAGATTTCCTGATTTCACTGGAGCACGAAACCGTCAACTGTTCTTTAAACTTATTTCTTTTTAGTCTTCTGAATAGCAGATGAAGTGAAATGTAGTACATATGACTCTCCTTAAATAAAACACTGAGGATTTTGTGCATATTTAGCAGAATACAACAATCCCTTTATATTGATTTTTTTTTTTCTTGTAAATAAAACCGACTATTTTTTTTTCTTGTTCAGGAGTTGATCAATCACAGAAGCCTTTCAACTATCTGGCTCTGTGTTGTTGAAGTAAAATTTTATCAGCTCATCTTGCCAGCATTAATTTCTCTAAATAACACACCTCAATTATGTGTCTGTGTAAATGCTCACATTGTGAGTTTCTTGAAAAAAATGGTTTTCTTCTATCATTTTGCAAACTTCTCATGGTCGCACATAGCCCTAATGATCAAAATGTAGAATTGATTTTCCAGACACCAAGGAAAAGTAGCTTGTGGTGTAGATTATTTCTCCAAATAATTTTATTATGTCCTATAAATTATAAAAGACTTAACTCTTATTTGTATGTATTTACAGATTAAAATAATGATTGCAATTTGTTAAAACTTCTACTAAGTATGGGAATTTGCTCTATGGAATTTGTATACATTGTGTTATTGAATATTTGTGAAGACCCTATAGAGTCAATCTTACTATTTTCATTTTAGAATCAAGGAAACAATAGTTCAGAAAGGATAATAAATGTGCCAGGTAATCCTAAATAGTACTGGGATTCACATTGATTAGATGATCACTCTAGATGGGATTCAAATCTATTCATTGTTCAAAAGCAGTGTGTGCTTAATCAGCTTGCCTACAAAGAGTGAGTCTATGCAGTGTACTCATGCTTACTGCATCATACGTATGTCATTTTAAAGGATGTTTAATACAGATAAGACAAATTATTACATTCAGTCCTTTGACATCTTTCTACTTAGTGTGATATATTTGAATGTAGTGCTGTTTAACTGTAATATTTAACCGTGCTATTTTACTGTATCCAGAGACTTCAGCAATTAAAGACAGAGCTGAAACTCTTCATGTTAATCACAGGCAAAGGAAAGCACTAATCCCTTCCATATCATGTATCAAATGAAACCTGTTTACAATATTTTTTAGTCTTTCCAAGTTTATTCCTAGAGATTGGTCTTCAAAGCTATTGTAAAATTAAATTCTGATAATATAATTTGAATAGCAGATGTGCACACTTATATAAATTTTATGTACAATGTATTCTTTTTTCTCTAAGAAAATAGATATTTTCAGATATATGTTGAATAAGTGTTCAATAAAACAATTGTTTGTTCTGAGTTATCATGATTTATATGCAGAAAAACTTTATTTTCATTGTTTGGCAGAAAAGTATAGGTTTGGGAGAGGCTAAAAGATCAAATTATGAGAATATATTATCTACAAAAGGTAAAGTTAAAGAACTATAAAATCGCTAAAGATTAATTCTGCTATTTAACTGCCAATTTGCTAAGATAAATTCAACATGCCTCCACACACACACGCACACAGACATCAAGGTTTAATAGGATTGCTATGTGTATAAGGATGTTGATCTCTTCTCAACTATTTCTTTAAGGTACAAATTCAAAACAAAAAATGTATTTGAATTAACCAAAATGCCAATTTCAATGATGACTAACCTATCCTGACAGACTTTTAATTTCTTAGATTTTAAATTTCAGATTACATTATTTTTACTCAATATCTAGAAACGAAGAACTTAAAGTCATTTAATATAACTATAGGCACTAACAAGAAACATTTTAAAAAAATCGATGGGCCAATTATTTGACCCAATGTACTTCTCCACAATTATTCACTTAAACCACTCTGAAAAAAAAATTAAATTATATAAATAATAAATAAGCTAAATTATCAAGAATTTAATGGGTTACATCAGCAAAGTAGAAGAATAGGAATTCTCAATATATTTTTAAGTATAAAACTCTCACAAGAGGAAAAGAATGATGATACTATATAAAGCAGATTAATGGAAAGACAACCAATGTTCATAAATTGGAAGGATTAGTATTTTTAAAATGCCCTTTCTACCCAAAGTGACTTATAGATTCAATGTAATTTCTATCAAAACCCCAATTTAATTCTTTATAGAAAGAGAAAAAAATTCTGAAATTCACATGAACATTGAATAGCCAAAATAATCTTCAAAAGAAAAAAAAAAAAAAGCTGAGTGTATCACACTTCCTGATTTCAAAGTATATTATAAAGCTATAATATTTAAAACATTGTGGCACTCACAGAAAAGCAGTCATAGATATTAATAGTTTGATGGAACAAACAGAGTTCAGAAATAAATGCATACATTTATGCTAAGTGACCTGTCACAAGGAAACCAAAAACATAATAGAGAGAGGACAATCCCTTCAATAAATGGTGTAAAAACTGGATATCCAGATGCAAGAGAAAGAAATTAGACTCCTTTCATACCATACACAAAAGTCAATGTAATGCAAATTAAAGATTTCAACATAAGACCAATATGAAACCATAAAACAAACAAAAAAAAACCCACAGAAATAATGATTCTTGGCATTGGTCTTGGCAATAATTTTTTTTTAATATGACACTAAGACCAGAGACAACGGAGGTAATTAGAAGAGAAGTATAGGGAAAAGGAGGATATGTGCTATTGTACTGCTTCTGTATCATATATTTTAGCCCTATTTCTAAACATTTCACAACTCATGTATAAAAGTGGGGCTATACCAAGATGTTACTCCTCTCCAGAGATTCACTTCATGTCTTTTGTCCATGCTTCCACTGAACATTATTTTTAAAAGTTTTATTGTATTTGTAGTTTTATCACATCAGTTAAGTTCAGTTCAGTCTCTCAGTCATTTCTGATTCTTTGCAACCCCATGGACTGCAGAATGCCAGGCCTCTCTGTCCATCACCAACTCCTGGAGTTTACTCAGACTCATGTCCATTGAGTTGGTGATGCCATCCAACAATCTCATCCTCTGTCGTCCCCATTCTCCTCCCTGCTGCAATGTTTCCCAATGTCAGGGTCTTTTCAAATGAGTCAGCTCTTCACATCAGGTGGCCAAAGTATTGGAGTTTCAGCTTCAACATCAGTCCTTCCAATGAATATTTAGGAATAATCTCCTTCAGGATGGACTGGTTGGATCTCCTTACAGTCCAAGGGACTCTCAAGAGTCTTCTTCAACACCACAGTTCAAAAGCATCAATTCTTGGGTGCTCAGCTTTCTTTATAATCCAGTTCTCACATCCATACTTGACTACTGGAAAAACCATAGCTTTGACTAGATGGAACTTTGTTGGTAAAGTAATGTCTCTGCTTTTTAACATGCTTTCTAGGTTGGTCATAATTTTCCTTCCAAGGAGTAACCACCTTTTAATTTCAAGGCTGCAGTCACCATCTGTAGACAATGCATTATCATTATTTGTTTGCATATTTTTCTCCCCTGGGAGACTGATGGGTAGTAGGAAATATGTTTTATTTATTAATCCCCACTAGGTATGGATATCATAAGTGCTCAATGATGAATAAATGAGTTCTATGGATATGGAGTTAGTCCTGTGGTTATGTATTGATTGTATTGTTTATAGAAAAGGCATAATAGTCATCATGATTTAAAAAGTGGTGTGTACAATTTATTGGGATTACTTTATGATGACAGTACTACTTTTTTTTCAAATATTATTTTATTTAATTCTCATGACCTAATAGAATATATTGTATTATTTCTATCCATACTTTTGTCCTCCAACTCCTTAAATTTTCAACTACAAAAATTTATAATTAAAAGATCAAGTGATTTCTTTCTGGTACCAAGTTAGAAAGAGTCAAAGTCAAGATTCTGGAATATTTTCCAGTATTCTATGTATCTGAACATCACATAATTCACATAGAGAAATATGTAGATATAAAGGGGTGTATGTGGCTAGAGATTTCATTGTTGAACATTATCTGTAGTTTCTTGATCTGCAAGTATTCTTCCTTGGGATGGGTTTGCTAGATGTCTGTAAGCTAAGGTGATTGTAGTTCTTTTGATATATTTCTCACTTATTTTTAAAACTGAAACATGCATGCTTCTGAAAGTGCTTTTCTTCTGATTCTTCAGCTATTTCCTAAGAAGCATTTTAAAACTTGTGTCTTGTAATCTGTCTTGAAGTATTTACCTTAGAGTCCTTGCAAACTAACACTATCCTTTCCTGTAGCTAAAGAAGAGAGGAAATCCAGTCTGGAGAGAAGAATCTCTGCCAATCACTGATAATAAGTTTGAATTTAGTTTTTATTCTCTGATTCAGATGGGAAATTCCTGTTGAGCCTGTTACTATACTCAGATTCAAAGAGAATCCAGTATGTCTTAATCAATGAATATATCCTCCTAATATAAGCAAAACCCCAAGTACTTACTCTTGTCCAGAGATTCCAGATCTCTCCTTCCTTGCCATTGATTTAAAGCATTCAAAAACTTGCCACTGCCCTTCATGTAGGAGCTTGCCACAGGATATGCTAGATCTTGGAGGCCCCAAGAAGAAATTATCTTCCCTCTCAAGCTAATTTACCAAAAATTCACTCAACCTCTTCACAAGGCACAAGCCCGTCAGGAGAATGGTTAGCTTACAACAGACTGTAGGTCCCCTGACATTAGGTCCTATCCTATAGGCCTGGTGAGTAGAGCATCAGATAACCAAAGAAAGGTTATTCTGGAGCCTTAAGATTTGATGGTGTTTGTCCTACTGAGTTTTAGACCTGTCATACTTTGTTTAAAATTCTTGCCTTTTGAAATGGGAATTCTGTCCTATGTTGTCCCACTATTGCATTTTGGAAGCACATAACTTGTTTAATTTCAAAGATTAAGAGCTAGAAAGGAATTCATCTCACAGAGAATTGTAACAAGTCTCACATATATGATTAGAAGATTTTTAGCTGATATCTCAGCTTTGGACTTAAGGCACTTGAATGGATGCTGGAATGAATTAAGACTTTGGGGGCCATTAGGATGGAATGTATTTGCATGTTGAAATCTTACTGCCCAATGTGATAATATAAGGAGGTGGGACCTTTGGAGGTAGTTAGGAGATTAATGTCTTTATAAGAGATGCCCCGAAAGAGCTCCCTTGCTCCTTCTACCAGGTGAGGACACAATGAAAAATCTGTGACACAGAAAAACTCCTTATCCAACTATACTGGCACCTTGACTTTGGACTTCTAGACTTCAGAGTAATGAGAAATACATTTTTTATTGTTTGGAAGCTGCCCAATTTATGGTATTGTGTTATAACTGCCTGAATTAAGACAGACCTCATATCTTCTTGGGCTTCCCAGGTGTCTCTGTGGTAAAGAACTCGCCTGCTAATGCAGAAGACACAAGAGACTCAAGTTTGATCCCTAGTTAGGGAAGGTCCCCTGAAGGAGAAAATGGCTACCCACTCCAATATTCTGGCTGGGAAAATCCCATGGACAGAGGAGCCTGGCAGGCTACAGTCCAGAGGGTCACAAAGAGTCGGACATGACAGCGTGCACATGCACACACACATATCTTCTCTCCACTAATCTATTATGGCCCATAGTCATTGAGGGATGAAGCTACTGTGAAACAAATAAATGACTAAAATCTAAGCAAAACTATAAGAGTAGAAAGAGTGCTGAAAAAGAGAATATAGCAAAATGGGATGGGGAGAAGAGATTTTCTTTTCCCTAAGACACAGATACTATGCTGTAGCCAAGATTTCATATGAAAACACAGTAAGATGTTCTCTTACCTTACCCACTGCACCAAGGAGTTCCAAGCAAATGTGGCATGTGAATTTTCAAATGTGATCACGCTACTCCATAATCTTTTCACTTCTACAGCTACTGGTGCTAATTATTCTTATACATTTGCTTAGTTTTCTGTGAGGAGTTTGAATACCTTTTTGAATACCATAAATGTTACAGTATCCTTTCCAACCCCAGGGCTGGGAGACACAGGATACACTATAATAAGAGGCTATTTATTCAACTCAAGAGATACGATGGTTTTATCCATAAAATACACTGAGTGGAGTTCTTCTGGAAGTGGGAATGGAAATTACTGAATGGCTGAAAGGTTGGACTCCAAATTCAGCACATACTCAGCTCATATAGTTTCATAAAGATGGCAATAAATCTAAGATTTTGAGCTTATTTCTCATTAAGTATGTACTAAATTTGGATCTTATACATACTTATCGACATTTTTTTCCCATAATTGTATGTCTTTATTCCCACAGGGGAAAGGGAATCAGGTGGAGGAGTGAAAGAGCATGGGTTTTAAAGTTAGCCTGAATTAGAATTGTGACCTTTCCACTTACCTTTTTATCAACAGTTCAGTTCAGATCAGTCACTCAGTAGTGTCCAACTCTTTGTGACCCCATGAATCGCCAGCACACCAGGCTTCCCTGTCCATCACCATCTCCTGGAGTTCACTCAAACTCACGTCCATCGAGTTGGTGATGCCATCCAGCCATCTCATCCTCTGTCGCCCCCTTCTGCTCTTGCCCCAATCCCTCCCAGCATCAGAGTCTTTTCCAATGAGTCAACTCTTCACATGTGGTGGCCAAAGTACTAGAGTTTCAGCTTCGGCATTAGTTCTTCCAATGAATACCCAGAACTGATCTCCTTTAGGATGGACTGGTTGGATCTCCTTGCAGTCCAAAGGACTCTCAAGAGTCTTCAAGATGGCGGAGGAATAGGACGGGGAGACCACTTTCTCCCTCACAAATTCATCAAAAGAACATTTCAAAGCTGAGTAAATTCCACAAA